>CM060929.1:664724277-665974277 GCA_030765085.1 Allium cepa | reverse complement strand
AATGATGAATGAATAATAATTATATAATTAAGTTTTAATTAAGGTTAATTAATTTAATAATTAATCTTTAATTGATGAATAATTAAAGATAATTTAATTTGCAATTAATTTAAGTTAATTACTTTATAAAATAATTAGAGAAGGGTTAATGATGGTCATTAACCAGGATTATTTAATAATTAATTAATGTGATTAATTTTTATAATTAATTAGATTAATTAATTTATTAATAATCAATTGTAAATGGTTGAGTATAATTACTTAATAAAGTAATTAAGAATTAGTTACTAAATGTAATTAATTTAGTTTAATGGGATTGTTTAATTTGATTAATTAAGTTTAATTAGTTTTAAACATTTGGGTTTATAAATAATTACTTTATGTAATTAATGATTTGGGAATTACTCAGTTAAGTAATTGTTTAATAATTACAGATTGTAATTAAGGAGATGTTTAAGTATGAGATAATTTGGATTAATTATTTAGTAATTAATCAAATAAATAATTAAGAAATTAATTTAAGGATAATTAATTTGGTTTAATATAGTAATTAAGTTAGTTAATTACTTAGAGTAATTAATTTAAGGAATAATTAAGGATCATTAATTATTTAATTAATGATGTAATTAAAGTTGATTAATTATGATTAATTAACCAATAATAGGTAATTAAAGGTAATCAATTAATATAATTAATTGAGGTTTAAAGTAATTAATTATGATTAATTAATTAATTGAAGTAATTAAAGGTTAATTACTGTTTAGTTGAGGATAATTGATTTGTGAAATTAGTTAAGGATAATTACATGAATGTAATTAAGAGTAATTAATCAAGAGTGATTAATTAGGATGATTTATTTTGAATGATTAATTGATTGTAATCAATTAAATAGATGGATAAGCAAGTTATAATTTGGTGAAGTAATTAATTTAATTCATTTTAAATTAATTAAAGATGAAGTAATTAATTTAATTTATTTTAAATTAATTAAAGTTGGGGTAATTAATTTAATTCATTTTAAATTAATTAGAGATAGAGATAGTTAATTTAATTCATTTTAATTTAATTATATTGTGATAAGTAAATCTTTGCTTATGTATGAATGGATGTCATTGTTTGACTTGGATGCTTTGAGATCTCAGTAATGAGATAAATGATATTGTATGGTATGGATGTTTGACTGTATTGTGATAATGTAGGTTATCTATTGTGATGATGATATATGGAATATCTATTTGATATTGATGATGTGAATTATCTGTTATTTGATAATGTTAATTATCAATTGTGATTTATAAATTATCTATCTGTGTGTATATAGATACTGTAATTAAATTGTTTAAACCTTTTAAAACAACTTGGCCCTAAAAGACACTCTTTGGATTTCGATGAGACCGGGATCGGGTTTCCATATTTGGATATCCGAAAACCACATCGATTCCAAATAACGTTAGGTCGTGAATCCAAGTGGAGCGAGTGAAGACTCGAGGTGTAAGGGCTATACATCATTATAACTCTGTGGGTGATTCCGTAATGAGTTGACGGAATAGTACTTATAGATTCGAGATGGTGGTTTAGAGTGCAAGAGTTATCGTCGTTAACTCTGAGGGTGATTCCAAAATGAGTGTAACGAGATAATGCCTTCGGTTTCGTTCGAACCCGGAACGAACTTGTATGGATTGAATGCTTTCAGAACATTGTCAGGCGGACGATGAGCATTCTAAGTGATATGTCCTATAAAGGTAATCGTAGCCTCAAGCCTCATCAACCGGGAATGGCTAAAACAGGGAAGGTGCAACAAGGCTTCGTGGGTCGCACCCACTGGAGAACGAGATTTACCCCTGTCTAGAGGTCCCTTTATATTTCGGCTGTGTGGACGGTTTTGGGCTCCAACCGTCGGGGTTGTCTTGTTCGGAACTATTCAGTAAGGAATGGGTCCGGCCTTGTGTTGTAGGGGAGTGGGAGTACTCCTCGGTACGGTGATCTAGGCCACGTACTGTGACGGGCGGTACCCCAGTAGCCCTGCCATTGTATGGAATCCAAAATCCAATAAGTGCCAACGGTTTTGATTGTCTTACCCACTTTTGTGGCTAGTAGCTGGAATTTAATCATCTAACAATTTCGGCTATTTCTTATTTATTTGAAAACCCTAGACACTATTATAATATCATCAGATTTCCTATCAAATGTTTTGGTTAGCGTAAGGTAAAAACTTTTACATGTTTATGTGTGGGAAGTCTTACGTGATACCTTTCTTTTTAAAAGGTTTTTGAAAGTTAAGCAAATTTAACCTGTTACTCACACCAGACCCATGTCTGACCCGGAGTTTATTTTTGTTTTTCATAAACTCTTGGGTACTCAAATTTTTATGAGTAGTTAAGGGATTCAGGTTAGGATTCAGGTTTGCTTTGACGATATGTGGAGGAGTAAATGGAGCAGGAGGCTTCTGCGTTAGATATTAGTATTCCGCTATGTGTTCTCTGTGTTGTTGTATTGAGTTGTAAGTACTAGACATGTGTTTATAACTCTCTAGTATATGTGATCTGTATGTTGTGTATCTCTTATTGGTATTGTATATTATGTAAATACTTATGTTATTAATATAATTTATTCGTTCCGCTGTTGAGATTCTTGTATTGTTTCTTCTTTCTCTTCTTTCTTTTCTTCTTCTATCCCTTTCTTTCTTAATTCATGATGCGATTTTCTGGGAGTAGAAAGTCGGGTCGTGACAGTTGGTATCAGAGCGTTAGGTTGAGTGAATACCTAGGCTCTGTAGTGGTGTCTTTCATGAGAGAGCGTATTTGTAATTTTAATATATATATATATATATATATATATATATATATATATATATTTCTACCTATCTGTTGGGTTACCTGTTCAGGTTTTCCAATATAAGTTATAAAGGTAGATGGGGTAGTAGTGTGAGTAACACGACTACCATTGGTTGGAGTTTGAATGTTTAAGGTTGGAAGTGTAATTGTTGAGACTGTAGACCTAATACCGTCTCGAGTGAGTTCTGTAATGATGAAGAACTTCATTGATCTCTGAAGGAAACCTGTTAAGGTTCGGAGTTTGTTTCTGAAGTTGATGAGTAGAATGTGGATTTGTTGGTTGGGTAGAAGCAAGTGATGGTATTTTGAATATCTCAGGAAGTAGTAGCTGCGTGATGAGATGCAGTGACTATGGATGTTCCCGAAGATGTTTTCTTTGGAACAAGTTAAAGAGGTGAGTCTGCTTCAGTGTTGTGGCTGTGTTCAGCTGGTGTTCCTGTTTGGTTTGAAGTCCGAGTTTCTCGGAGAGCTTTGTTTTGGAATTCTTTGGCATTTGTGGCAGCAGTGTAGTTTGGAGTGTTCTCGAAGTTGGCAAGAGATTTTCTGGCTTAGCAGTTTTTTCTAAAGTGGAGTTCAGAAGCAGTTGTGTGGACCCATTCCTTCGATGAGTTGGCTAATTAAGTTTAAGATGTTTCGTTTGGTTAAGGAAGAATAGTTTTCCTTGGATTTGGTTTGGTGGTTCGCAAAAGTGACTTGCGATTGTCTGAGTTTTTTTGGATTTCTTCAGGAAGTTAGAGTTTTGTCCGCATCCGGAGATTGAGCTTTTCTTATCGACGGAAATTCCAGGAGTGGTACCGGTGATTCAGCTTTGTAGGAGAATGGTTTCTAGGAGATTGAGTTGGTGTAGCAGCTCGGAGTTTTGGAGGAACTTCTGAATGATTCTTATGGATTTGTTGAACCATATCTCTGGATGTGTTATCCTGTTTGTGCTTGTGTTCTTCTTCAGCATTCTCTTCTACTTTGGATCAGAGTTGAGCAGCGGAAGCAGTTTGGAAATGTATCTGCTTTCTTTTCTGGACAGAAGAAGTTGTTGTCTTCTGATGTTGAGAAGTTGAGTTTGAGTTGTTGGTTTTGGTAGATCTTGAGGAGATCATTTTGTTGAGTTGATTGGTCTAGTTTGTTTCTAGAAGTATCAGCAAGGTTGAGCTGATCAGTAAGTTGTAGACAGCTCAGGATTGTCCGAAGAGTTTTTGTGGATAAGAATCGAAGGGATTTGGACTCTGAAGTCGGAGATTTAATTTTGGATAAGTTTTCTCCGTTCAAAAGTGAGCTATAAATTTGGGTAAGTCTGAGAAGTTAGCTCTGAAATGTTTTAGATCTTTTCTGTGATCTTGGAGAATAAGTGATTGATCTACAGGATTGAATTGCCAGTTTGGATAACTGGGATTCGATGAGTTCACATATCTCTGAGGGAATACGTGTATGATCAATCTCTAGTTGGGAAACTAGCAGTTTTGGAGTTTTTGTTGTTGAGTCAGACTCGTTTGTAGTCTGATATCTTGTCTAGTGTTATAGATATAGTTGTATAGGAGCTCTTATAGCTTCATAGTATTGTTTGTTAGGATTTTCTAGAGCGAGTATCCCGGTATATATATACACCTGGGGAAAACTCGATAAAATTTTATCCAGAATTTGTCTGGATAATTAGAATTGTTTGATTGGTTGTTTTGGTTGTTAGCATATGTTTGATATATGCTTGTGTTTTAAAATTTAAAATTTGAAACTTAATGAGATTATTAAATTACCTTTGTTTTAAATTTCGAGGACGAAATTCTTTTAAGGGGGAAGGATTGTAATATCCGGAATTTTTAACAATATCAATTTAATAATCTGTAATTAAAATTAAATTGATATTGATATTCTGTAAATAATTATTCAAATAAATTTAATAATCTTCTTCGGTAAATATTTAAATTGGTTATTTTATCTTTTAAATGATATAAATGATTTCTATTTACAATATAAATATATGGTTTATATTTTAAATAGATTGGCATTTGTTTTAATTTTAATAAGTAAAGCATATTTTCTAGTTGTAGTAATTTGGAAATTTGTTTTATTTAATATTTAAGCTTTTCAAAATTAAATAAATGATTTTGGTTTAAAATTAATAAATGAATCATGCTTTAAAATTCTAATATATACATTATAAATTGGAAATTTTGATTTTAATTAGCATTGAGTTTTAATAACTATTTCATAAATAAATATATGATTTTAAAATTGATAAGAAAATATTAAATGTTTTAAATTAAAATTGGATTTAGTTTTAAATTTAGAATAAATTTAACAAAAGGTTTTATGGTTTAATAAAATGGATTATTTATTTAATAAAAGTATAATTTCTTGTAAAATGATTTTAATTTAATAAGAAGAGATTTATAAAAACAATATTGATATGTATTGTCTTTATAAATAAGCTTTGAATAAGAGTTGTAATTTTTATTTCAAATTGAACCTATATTCATAACTTGATTTGAAATTATTTGATTTTGGATTTAGTTTGAATTTAAATTCTGAGTATAAATCTTAATTGTTTTAATTTTTATATGTATAAGTTATATTTATAAACATGATTTGTTTTTATCTCTTTTTATAAATTTATATACATATAAATATTAATTAACAAATTAATTTGGCTTAACATACATATTAACATATAAATTAAAATATAAAATACTTTTAAAAAGACATGTGTTGATTCCTTAAAACCTCATTTAACGAATGTTAAAAGATGAACATCCTAATGTGACAAATGTTAGAATTATTTACAAGTGGCCTCTTTTTCATTTATTTTTATTTTATTTAGTAAAATTTGAAAATAGCCTATATAAGAACACATCTTCAATTCCTATCTCTTTTTCTTCATTTTTCCTAATCAAAGAAACTTAAACTTGTCTCATGAAAATCTGAACATGAAAACCCAGATTTAAACATCTTCATACAAATCAAAACCCCTCATTTTCTAAAGTCAGTAATCACCTTCAAAAACAAAGAAAATCTGCAATTTTCCTAAATCTGGAAATTCATGTTGCATGCAAATTGTACATCTTCAAATCCAAGGAATTGCAGTTTGAACCAAACCTGCATCATATTTCTCTTCAATCTGGAAATCTTCTACTGCATACACCAGCAACTTCAAAATCAAGTATAAGTTTTAACTTTGGCAACTGCATTTTCAAATAAGCAGCAACTCTGTTCCAAAGCAAAAGCATTTTAGCATTTCTGTACAAAGTTTTCAAAGCTGTCTCAAAATCTGTTCCCTGCTCCTTCTTGTGAGGTGAGTAACCTTAAAATCTAAAATTTTAATTAGGATTGCATGCTATAATGATTTGATATAAATAAGTATTATTTGAGCATTTATTAAAGTCTGATGTAAATATATTGTGTATGCATACAGTCAGTGCTCTTCTTTGTTCCCTGATCCATCTTTCCATTTAAGAACCCTCTACACTTGATTTAAATTGTGATAGTACCTGAATTCTTAAACCAAAGAAGTTTGCTCATCATAGATTAGAAAAAAAAAATTAAATCAAAATAAACAGAGTCTGTTGGCCTCTGGTAAATGTTGAAATGTCAGTGCATGTTGATGCAAACCAAAAGTTTAAACTGTGTAATTCCTTACTTAAGTATTTTGAATTGAAAGCATTAACTAAATCATGATTTTCAACATTGAAATCTGGATTTTTAAAAAATAAATTGAATGCACAGTTCTTGTTTGAACTGATTTTGAACTTTGGGGCATTTCTGGTGATTCATGTATCTGGAGGGGGTGAGTCTCTGCATAGTGATGGAATGTTGATCTGAGATGATAAGAAAACTAGTGGATGACGATGGAGTTCATCAGAGTAATTGCGGTAAGGAAAGTTTCTTTGGAACCCTAATTTTACTGTGATATTTAAATCGATCATTATGATTAGAATAGTTGATCGAGTGTAGTAAGACTTTGGGAATTGGTGGCTTGGTCGTAGATGAAGTTGAGGCCGGAGGGGGTTGATCGTCAGGTGGTCGGTGAGATGAGGACTGGCCGTTGACAGGTTTAAAGGTGAAACCTGTTTCCCTGTTTCCAGGTTTGTATGTGGTGTTCGATTTTGATTTAGAGGATGGTGGTTCGAATTAATGATTGTGGAGGGTTGCGGTGTTATCCTCTGGGTGGTTGAGATCATCGGCAGCGACCAATGATGGCCGGAGTCGCCGTGCATATGCACGGCGATGAGTTATTGATGAAGTGTACGAGTCTAGTTGTTTACAAGGGAAGATATTGGGTTTGCTCGAAGTTATAGGGAGAAGGACTCGAAGAAGTTAGATAGGAGACTCGAAGTGTTTAGCATAAGTCTCGGGTTTGCTCTGTGTTTTCAAGTTTTTACAGAAACCTGTAGTTTCTGTTTTGAAACTTTTAAAATCTGAAGTTTTAATGATTAGGAAAGTTTAAATTCAAGTTTAAATTTAAGTTTAAAGTCAAAGTTTAAATTTTTGAATTAAAGTTAAATTTAAAAATCTCAGTTTTTAAACAAAAAAATAAAGTTTTAAATTAGAACTTAAGTTACTACTTTATTATGGTAAAGTAGTTTGGACATTTAGGAGATGAGGTTTTTTTTAAAAAAAGTATGAGCAGGAATTGAAATTTAATTTAAAATCTAGAAGTTTAAAAAAATGAATCTCAGTTTTGAAATTAGAAGAAGATTAAAATTTGAAGATTTAAGTTAAATGTAAATTAAAGTTGTTGAAATTTTGAAATGAATTGAACTTCAAAATTCTTATGAATTTCACTCCTAAGACAAACACTTGTTTGTCTTGAAATTCTAAAAAGGTTTTAAATTTGTTTAAACTTTGATCTAGTTTAAAATATATTCATTTTAAATCATGTATTTAAAATGAAATTTATAGGTAAGTTCAAAAGTACTTTGTTTCAATTAAATTGTTTAAAACATAATTAAGTTATGTTTTATCTTGAAATTTAAATTAAGATCTATGTTTTAAAATTAATTAATAAGGTAATTAAGATTTATTAATTAATTTAATTAATTAATTAAATTTTTAATTAATAATTGACTAATGATTAATCAATTTATAATTAAGATCATTAATTTAATTATAAATTAATGATGAATGAATAATAATTATATAATTAAGTTTTAATTAAGGTTAATTAATTTAATAATTAATCTTTAATTGATGAATAATTAAAGATAATTTAATTTGCAATTAATTTAAGTTAATTACTTTATAAAATAATTAGAGAATGGTTAATGATGGTCATTAACCAGGATTATTTAATAATTAATTAATGTGATTAATTTTTATAATTAATTAGATTAATTAATTTATTAATAATCAATTGTAAATGGTTGAGTATAATTACTTAATAAAGTAATTAAGAATTAGTTACTAAATGTAATTAATTTAGTTTAATGGGATTGTTTAATTTGATTAATTAAGTTTAATTAGTTTTAAACATTTGGGTTTATAAATAATTACTTTATGTAATTAATGATTTGGGAATTACTCAGTTAAGTAATTGTTTAATAATTACAGATTGTAATTAAGGAGATGTTTAAGTATGAGATAATTTGGATTAATTATTTAGTAATTAATCAAATAAATAATTAAGAAATTAATTTAAGGATAATTAATTTGGTTTAATATAGTAATTAAGTTAGTTAATTACTTAGAGTAATTAATTTAAGGAATAATTAAGGATCATTAATTATTTAATTAATGATGTAATTAAAGTTGATTAATTATGATTAATTAACCAATAATGGGTAATTAAAGGTAATCAATTAATATAATTAATTATGACTAATTAACCAATAATGGGTAATTAAAGGTAATCAATTAATATAATTAATTGAGGATTAAATTAATTAATTATGATTAATTAATTAATTGAAGTAATTAAAGGTTAATTACTGTTTAGTTGAGGATAATTGATTTGTGAAATTAATTAAGGATAATTACATGAATGTAATTAAGAGTAATTAATCAAGAGTGATTAATTAGGATGATTTATTTTGAATGATTAATTGATTGTAATCGATTAAATAGATGGATAAGCGAGTTATAATTTGGTGAAGTAATTAATTTAATTCATTTTAAATTAATTAAAGATGAAGTAATTAATTTAATTTATTTTAAATTAATTAAAGTTGGGGTAATTAATTTAATTCATTTTAAATTAATTAGAGATAGAGATAGTTAATTTAATTCATTTTAAATTAATTATATTGTGATAAGTAAATCTTTGCTTATGTATGAATGGATGTCATTGTTTGACTTGGATGCTTTGAGATCTCAGTAATGAGATAAATGATATTTTGTGGTATGGATGTTTGACTATATTGTGATAACGTAGGTTATCTATTGTGATGATGATATATGGAATATCTATTTGATATTGATGATGTGAATTATCTGTTATTTGATAATGTTAATTATCAATTGTGATTTATAAATTATCTATCTGTGTGTATATAGATACTGTAATTAAATTGTTTTAAACCTTTTAAAACAACTTGGCCCTAAAAGACACGCTTTGGATTTCGATGAGACCGGGATCGGGTTTCCATATTTGGATATCCGAAAACCACATCGATTCCAAATAACGTTAGGTCGTGAATCCAAGTGGAGCGAGTGAAGACTCGAGGTGTAAGGGCTATACGTCATTATAACTCTGTGGGTGATTCCGTAATGAGTTGACGGAATAGTACTTATAGATTCGAGATGGTGGTTTAGAGTGCAAGGGTTATCGTCGTTAGCTCTGAGGGTGATTCCAAAATGAGTGTAACGAGATAATGCCTTCGGTTTCGTTCGAACCCGAAACGAAATTGTATGGATTGAATGCTTTCAGAACATCGTCAGGCGGACGATGAGCATTCTAAGTGATATGTCCTATAAAGGTAATCGTAGCCTCAAGCCTCATCAACCGGGAATGGCTAAAACAGGGGAGGTGTAGCAAGGCTTCGTGGGTCGCACCCACTGGAGAACGAGATTTACCCCTGTCTAGAGGTCCCTTTATATTTCGGCTGTGTGGACGGTTTTGGGCTCCAACCGTCGGGGTTGTCTTGTTCGGAACTATTCAGTAAGGAATGGGTCCGGCCTTGTGTTGCAGGGGAGTGGGAGTACTCCTCGGTACGGTGATCTAGGCCACATACTGTGACGGGCGGTACCCCAGTAGCCCTGCCATTGTATGGAATCCAAAATCCAATAAGTGCCAACGGTTTTGATTGTATTATCCACTTTTGTGGCTAGTAGCTGGAATTTAATCATGTAACAATTTCGGCTATTTCTTATTTATTTGAAAACCCTAGACACTATTATAATATCATCAGATTTCCTATCAAATATTTTGGTTAGCGTAAGATAAAAACTTTTACATGTTTATGTGTAGGAAGTCTTACGCGATACCTTTCTTTTTAAAAGGTTTTTGAAAGTTAAGCAACTTTAACCTGTTACTCACACCAGACCCATGTCTGACCCGGAGTTTATTTTTGTTTTTCATAAACTCTTGGGTACTCAAATTTTTATGAGTAGTCAAGGGATTCAGGTTTGCTTTGACGATATGTGGAGGAGTAAATGGAGCAGGAGGCATCTGCGTTAGATATTAGTATTCCGCTGTGTGTTCTCTGTGTTGTTGTATTGAGCTGTAAATACTAGACAGGTGTTTATAACTGTCTAGCATATGTGATGTGTATGCTGTGTATCTCTGATTGGTATTGTATATTATGTAAATACTTATGTTATTAATATAATTTATTCGTTCCGCTGTTGAGATTCTTGTATTGTTTCTTCTTTCTCTTCTTTCTTTTCTTTTTCTATCCCTTTCTTTCTTAATTCATGATGCGATTTTCTGGGAGTAGAAAGTCGGGTCGTGACACCTTCCCAATTAGAAACTTGAAAATGAATGTCGATGATGCGTGCACTCATCACCGAAATTATTTTCCAGCGACAGAGAGGGAGTACAGAACTTATTTCTTTTCAAAATTTCTTTAAAGCAATTCTTTCAAATTATATTAAAATAATTATATCAGAAAATACTTCTAAATAATATTCATTATTATATTCCAAAATCATTTAAAAGAAATTTTCATAACCCTGGAACTTAAGTTCTAAATTTCCAATTTCCATTTATATTGTTCTAAATCTGATCTCTACTA
Organism: Allium cepa; assembly: GCA_030765085.1. Classification (NCBI taxonomy): domain Eukaryota; kingdom Viridiplantae; phylum Streptophyta; class Magnoliopsida; order Asparagales; family Amaryllidaceae; genus Allium; species Allium cepa. The sequence continues at coordinate 665,963,287 of CM060929.1, read as the reverse complement.
TTATTTATGAATTTCATTACCTAACAACCAATATATTGCAACCAAATATATATATATATATATATATATCTTATTTAAAAAAATTATTTTATATATAGAAAATATAATAGGCAAAATTATTTCATTCACCTATACTAAAACAAGTATTATGTCGGTCTGTCCTATTAAGTGTTTAGAAATCCCTAGAATGTCATAATGTGTCATGCACCAATCAGAATTTATAAATACAAAACGGAATAGATTAACACAATATTAAAACCTTTTTATAACACTAACAAATACGCTCTCTCATATATATACACTCAATGACTCATCATAGGGTATTACTACCCTATTAAAAAGAGTCAGACCCCACAAAGCAAAGGTTTATCGCTAAACCAAAGCTCTGATACCAGATGTAACGACCCGCCTATCCGCACGTTTTAAATCGACGATAAACCATACACGTCAGACTTAAACCATACAGAAGGGCGAATTTTTATGGGGTAAATAAGAAAAGTAGAGAAAGAAAAGAACAAATAGAATCTTGCAGCGGAACGATAAAATATAATAATCAAATATACTGTTCATGAAGCTGTTTTGTAACATCCCGCCTTTTCGCACACTTTAAACCGACACACGTGCCAATTCAAAGCATACGCAAGGGCGGATTGTTATGGGGTAAATAAGAAAAACAGAGAAGAAATAAAAACAAAACAGAATCTCACAGCGGAAGGATAAATATAATAATAAATATACAGTTCATAAATGGTTTACAAAACACTTGTTATTCTTTACACAATGAACATCAGAGTTACACATACCAATACAATCAATGCAGCGGAACAGTATGAGTGTGGTGCAATACTATAAATAATATAATACGGATTCTTCGTCTTCGTCCTTCAAAGCTAAAATCTTCGATCCTGAAACGCTCGGACTGACCCGAGCGAATTTGAAAAGACAAAACACTCGAGTCAGAACTAAAAGATCTTATGTGAGTTAAATTAACAGAAATAAATATGAGTACAGTAACTCAAGAGATGCTCGGGATTTACATCTCCTAAGGATCCGTTAAACTATTTACTATGTAGTATATTGCGCTATTATAATAGTGTCTAATTGTAAAATAAACTTACTTTTAAATAGCGTTAAGGCTTTACATTTTCCACCTTAACACGTAAAATGCCAATAGTCTATACAGTACCGTAATACCTCCTGATCGGGAGGCTACCAGAGGAAACTCCATAGGTACGACACAAATAGAAACTCGTAGTAAAGGCTCGGTATGGTAGGTGACACGGCACAACTAGGCAATGCCAGGGTAGATATACCAATTGCTATCCAGGCTGGTGGAAACGCGTAGCCGCAGTTACCGCCCACCTCGGACTAACTCCCCAAAATCAAAATATAGAAGTGGCCACTGAATCAATCCAAAATCAAAGTATAATATCGAAGAGGAGGGTCCGATCAGAGGAATGACCTCATTGGCCTGAGAATCGCTCATGTTTTAGCCACCTTATGCCAACTCACGGGAGTCGGGTCCACGTATTTACCTTACAGGAAACGTCGCCACCACCTACTTCATTCTGGAATCTCCACCGCGTACACGGTTAGTCAAAGTGGTTTTCGGTATCGACAGAGAGTATGTCCATATCTGATCCCGGTCTCTTTGCCAACCCATCGTTATTATAACACCGCGGTCATTTAAAAATAGGTTATACTTTAAAAATCAGAATAAACATTCCATTTCATAACCATGAATACGATATCATTTCAAAACCCAAAACCATATTTTATCACTTATCCCAAATATAATTCTTTTCCAAAATCATAATGCTTTAACTTCATAACGTCTGAAAATCAAATATTTTCAAAGCATAATATTTTGAAAATCATAATTTAAAACCATAACTTCTAAAAAAAAACTTGAATGGTTTGGACATTCAACGGTATATGAATTAAATGGTTTAACTTAAATGTTACTTTGTAAAGAAAATAGTTCTCATGGATTTACAAATACATTTCTTTATTAAAGTCTAAACCAAAATTTATATTATCTCTCTCAAGTTCCAAAACCACTTCAATTTATTTATATATACGTATATCCATTTTGAGTATCAATATTTCAAACTAAAGTTGGATTTTATTCTTTCAACAAATCAATTGTTCTATTAATTAGTCTTGAATATTCACATAAAATCCATAAATAATAAGACTTCAATTTCTAGAAATAAATATATATATATTTTTCCCAATTCAAATTATACTAGAATATTCATTTCAATTTATTTTGGGAAAAATCCAATTATAAATATCATATCTTGAAATTTCCAAACTTAACATTTAAACATATGATATAAATTATTAAACTCCATTTTCTTAAAAAAAATTCCATTTTTTTATAAAGAGATTTATACACCTTTTAATTTCAAAATTTTCAACTTCATATGTATATATATATATATGGAAGAAAAATATTTATACAATATAAAATTTAAGATTATTATAAACCGTATTCCATCCAAACCATAGAAATCACATTTAAATAGTTATATATATACCGCGGTGCCTGTATATAATTTTCTATCCTATGGTCAAGTGATACGGATATTTATCATTTCAATCCGCAATTTAAAAGATATAAAATTTTGCGGTTGTATATCATTTCAAACCACAATCCCGAATGAAATGAAGTATGCATGATAATTTGCAATTTAATGATATACAATAAACATCCATTCATCAACATCATCCATCATCCAATCGCAATCATCAATCAATATCAATCAATAACAATATTATTTTTGGTACTACATAACAGGTAATACTGGCAATTTTATTCAAATTAAATTTAACAACTATTAATCTAACAGTTTATATTCAGTAATAATCTATATAACTGTTAACTAGCAGTTTATAGGCAAACAAATAAATTCTAACTATCAATTAATACGCAATAAATAAATTAAATTAACAGTTAAATTTAATAAATGCAATTCGACAAATATGAGTGAAATAAACATGCCAAATACTCCTAAATAAATTTCTATTCATTTCTAAAATTAATTTAACAAACATAAAAGCTCTTAGTAGTTGTGAGTGGGTTAAAACACTCACCTTTGGAATTTAAATCGAATTTAAATTCGATTTAAACCCAAAAATTCGCCCGTCTCGGAATTCGTCCAAACCAGCGTCATCAGATCTGGAATTTAATTTCGATCCTAACAAAAAAAATCGCGCGTGAAACGGAGTTCGTATGCGAGAGTTATGCGAAAAAATGCAAGTTGAAATCAATTAAAATAAATAAAACAAAAAAACACATCTCACCCCCTTTTGCCACGTCACCCAACTCCTTCAAGCTACAGGTGAACGCCCGCAACCATGAACCCCGTGACATTTCGAACGCATGAACCCACTTGACCAAAGCTTTGACCACCTCTTCCTCGCCCTGCAGGCCGCCGTTGGCCATGGGGTTGCCACCATCAGCCTTGCCTCGTCCAGCCGACCTTCCTGGACCCACCACGAACCCATCGGCCTCCAAACCTTTCATGGCCGCCCCTAGGGTTTTAAACCCTAACGAAATTTACGTGCAAATCTAACCGTCAACTCCAACAACGAACAACACAGATCTGACCCCCTCAGTCCCCTCTCCAATACCCAGAAACCGTTTGACGATCTGACGAAGTTTGTTACGGCGCTGATGAATGGCCCCGAACTGTTTGAATTTATTCTGAGCAAACGATGACTCCATTCGAAAAACGAATTACACCATGAGATTACGTTTTCCGAGAACATTGACATATATTTTTGGGGAATTTTTCTGGAGATTTTGAATTTTCATTTTGTTTTTGAACTGACTGGATCTAGGGTTAACCCCCATTGAAGAAGAAGAGAAGCTTGAAGAAAATACGCGCAGATAAATGAAATTAGACGGAGGCTAGGGCTGAAAAGCTGGGTTTATATAGAGGGTTAGAGGTAGCGTAGATAGACCGTAGAATGAACGTGCGGAACAAACTATGGCCCAAAAAGCCCGCTATGTCTCCGGAACGAAATTTCGTAAATCTATATATCTAAATAGGTAATTTAAAATATTCTGAACGCGATGGAAAAAGTTTCACGTCCAAATTTGATCGTATGAAGAAGTTATGCTGAAAACAAAATTTCCAAATTGATTTCAAATTGATTTTATTAAAATTGATTTCAAGGCGTTTCACGCCCATACGATCAAACGACAAGTCCGATCGATACGAAACTTGAAACCCTATAATAATTCACCGATACGGATCCGATGAAACTGGTTTCATCAAAATCCGAGTTCGTGGCCAAAATGGCTATTTTTAATATTCATTAAATAAATTAAATAAATTATAAAAATCCAAATTTTATATTAAATTCTAAAATTGGCCAAATTTTATTTCTTATATGATTCGTAATCAATTGAAAAGATTTAACAGGTTTAGATGTGAATTAAAAGTTGACAGTATATTAATTGCAATGTTAATTTCTACACTTTCTTATATTTAAGAATTTTATAAATTATATTCTCAAAACCCATACTTTAGATTTTTAATCTTTATATTCTCAACTTTCACCTAAAATAAAGATGCCATAAACATTAGTTCCTGATTCACATGACTATTCTTTAAGTCTAATTTAAATCTCAATAACGTAGTATTTAACGTTAGAATCCATTTTATTATGCATAAATTCCAAATTTTACTGACCCAAATTTTCTTCTTTTCATTCCATATTAATTGTCAATCCTATAAGAAAAATTAACATTAGGTTCATACTTATTACAAATAACTCTAATTTCTTCCAAATAATAATTACATAACTATTAAATATTAAATCCATTTAATTGCAATAAATTCAATTGATTGCAATTAATTTCCAAATAAATTTGGATCTTTATTTGGTTATACAAAAAAAAAATCCGTTATCACTTACCTAACAAAGTTATTATTACTTAAGATCTCATTGCATCCACATTTTCACATTTTCATTTCCTGGTTTCTTTACTTTATTCTACATAAATTATTATAAATGGGATTTTTCTTGGTTACATCTTATTTGCATTTAACATTACTCATTCACCAATTCATTTCACTTTAACTGCAGTAAATTTGGCGGATAAATTGAATTTGATTCCCAAAATTTAAATTAACAAGCAACAAGAATAGGTAACACACAATAGTCGTTACGCTAAATTCTAGTCACCTAAATAAGCTTTTATTACTTTACAAAATGGAATAACTTTTAAACTCATAAATGTAATACCAAAACCGTTATAAATCCAGTAAATTTCCAAATCGAAGTTTGTACACATTTTACACAACTATTATGATTTCTCACAGAACGTTGAATTTATTAAATGACCATTTATTAAAATTTAATTCCCTTAATTGAATCAAATGCTTATAATTTTTACATTCTTACCATTCCTTCCCATTATAAATTCATTAACGGATTTACAAATCTCTATCTTCCAAATATTAAATAACCAAACTGATTACAACCACTGTTCTTATCAAATTTTCATAAATTTGTTCAAATCTATACTCTTTTTCCATATACATAAATTTTATGTTACTACAAGATTTTTTTTATCCACCACAGCCATTAAATTTTTACTATCTACACTTATTACATCTTTGTATTAATGAATCCCATTCAAGTTAATATATATATTAATATTCACAAATTCAACATTTATATGTTTCTTAAAACTAACTTTCAACCAAATGTGACAATTTACATTTCATTTCTATTCAATATATATTCATTTTATTCCGTTCATTCGGGTATTGCATTGAAATATATTTATTCTCTAATACTACGTTATTATCATTAAATTATGATTGGATTCCAAGTTTTTATTCAATACCTTGAACAATAACTTACATATTAACCAAATCCTTCTTCTACTTAATTCAAATTGGATTATGTTCCAATTCCTATAACCTAGGTCTTGAGTCACCATTTACATAATTAAATTTATCGTTTATTTCAATCTTCATTTATAATTTAAAGTTCTACTAAACTAAATTACAAAACTTATGAACTTTAACAAATTTAATCCACCAATTAAATTTTTCTGATGTTTATATATTGCAATTCAATTCAGTTATTATTTCATTAATACCATTTTAATCAACTAATTATGACTTATAACCACAACACAAATCTTCGTTATTCTACATATTGCCATATAACATTTCAATTGTTAAATCTTTAATCTCAGTTACTATATCCAACTCCTACATTTATTATAAATTAGATTAAAAATTATATTAAGTTAATCCATTTAATATTATCAAATTTAACGGGTCGTTACATGTTTTACAAAACATTTGATTATACTTATACAATACATATCAGAGTACACATACCAGAGAATAATAATTAATGCAGCGGAATTAAATAGTGTAGTGGAATAATATAGTAGATAATAGTACTACAAATCTTCGTCTTCGTCCTCCAGAATAAAATCTTCAAATCCTGAAACGCTCGGACTGACCCGAGCGAATTGAAAATACAAAACACTCGAGTCAGAACTAAAATATCTTATGTAAGTTAAATCAATAATAAACAATATGAGTGGAACGGCGTCAGAGATGTTTACGGGATTTGACATCTCCTATCTGGTGTCTAACGTGAGTGCAGTAACTCAAGAGATGCTCGGGATTCACTTCTCCTAAGGATCCGTTAAACTATTTACTACGTAGTAATATTTCGCTACTATAATAGTGTCTATTAGTAAAATAAACTTACTTTTAAATAGCGTTAAGGCTTTACATTTTCCACCTTAACACGTAATAATGCCAATAGTCTATACAGTACCATAATACCTCCTGATCGGGAGGCTACCAGAGGATACTCCAAAGGTACGACACAAATAGAAACTCGTACAAGACGCGATAGGGTAGGTGACATGGCACAACTAGGCAATGCCAGGGTAGATATACCAATTACGCTTTCGAGCCGGTGGTAACGCGTAGCGTGCAGCTACCGCCCACCTCGGGCCACAACCCCAAATTAAAAAAATCAAAAGTGGCCACCGAATCAATCCAAAAGTCAAAGTATAATATCAAAGGGATGTGTCCGATCAAAGGTGCTACCTCATTAGCCCGTCAATCGCTCATGTTTTAGCCACCTTACGCCAACTCACGGGAGTCGGGTCCACGTATTTACCTCAAAGGAAACGCCACCACCATCCTACTTCATTCTGGAATCTCCACCGCATACACGGTTGTTAAAGTGGTCTTCGGAGTTGGCAGAGAGTATGACAACTTCCGATCCCGGTCTCTTTAACAACCAAACGTTATTATAACACCGCGGTTATTTCAAAATAATTTATACTTTAAAACCAGAATATAATATCCTTTCAAAAGCATATAAATACGATATCATTTCTATTTTAAAAACCCCAAATCAATATGATATCATTTTTTTTATTTTAGATATATCCCGTTTTCCAAAATCATAATACTTTCAAATATGTATATCTTAAACCCCATAGCTTTGAAACAAAATTTCTAATACTTAAATGGTTTAAATATTAAACCACTTTACATAATAAAATAGCTTTTTAAATTTCACAAATAAATTCCAAATATCGATTTGAACCTTCAAATAAACCATTTCAATTTCCATATGTTTCAAAGCTTTAAATATTCCACCTTTTCAGAACTAATTCTTTGATAATTTCATATATATCAAATTCAATTACTATTATTTAGATCTGAAATGTTTACTTAATAAAATCCAATAAAATTTAAGTAAAACCTTTAACTTCAAACAACTGGATATTCTTTCAATTTATTTAACTTGATATATTCATTTGAATCAACTTTATATTCATTTAAATCGCTCTCAACCAAATTAAGTTATTAGAATCATTTCCTTTAAACATCTCAATTTTATTTAAATTTCAAACCAAATTTATTCGAGTATAATTCTTAATAATTTAATTCAAACAAATTTCATATTTATCTTCCAACTAAATTTAATTTAAGTCATTAAAACTCTATATATACAATATCTTAAACGGGTACGTAACCATATAATATAAAACAATCGAACTCCATTATTCACTTATTTTTATTTAACAAATTTTACACATAGCTTAAATTCAAGAATTAACTATATATATATATAAATTATTTATATAATATCAAAAATTAATATTTATTAAACCGTATATTTTTTTTCGAAACCATAGAAAAATCATTTCAAAATATTTTTATATATAGACCGCGGTGCCTGTATATAATTTTCTATCTTATGGTCAAGTGATACGGATATTTATCATTTCATTCCGTAATTTAAAATAAAAATACGGTTATATATTATTTCAAACCGCAATCCCGAATCAAAATAAATGCATAACAACTTGCAGATTTTGATGATATAAATAAAACATCCATTTATCCATCATAAAATCACACATCCATCACAGTCATCATCCAAAACAATCAATCAATACCAATAGATAACTGATAATATATATAACAGGTATTTAACTGGCAGTTATATTCAATAATAAATTAAATAACGATTTAATTTAAATAAATGCAATAACTGAGATGATGATTAAAATATACGAAAAAGTCATAAATAAATGCATAATCACACAAAATTTAATTTAACAAACATAAAAAATTTTAGAAGTTGTGAGTGGGTTAAAACACTCACCTTTGGGATTGAAATTGAATTTAAATCCAATTTAAACCCAAAAATTGAACAGTCTCGGAGTCCGTTCAAACCAGCGTCAAACTCTCCGGAATTTCAATACGAACCTAGCGGAGAAAACCGCGCATGAATCTGAGTCCGTATGCAGAAGTTATAATCATTAGAACATTGGGATTTAAATTTTTAAATAAAATAAAACAAAATTAACCATTCAGAACCGAACACATCATCACGCGCATCGTTACGTTCCAGCTCAAACCCTTGCTCACGACCTATAGCCACACGAAGCCGCCATTCTCTTTTGGATAACCGCGCCACCTACGACGCATTTCGATAAGATCAGATGACTCCACCCCCTCAACCACGCCGGGCCGCTTCCACCGAAGGTCGCGCGACCTACTCGGTCGCCCCCAGCACCCATAGCCGCCGTACCATCCTCAGCCAATCGTGGCGATTCTCGTCCCCTCCTGACCCAATTACCTGCATAGATGTCCTCTATTCGTCGATCTCCACGATATTGCACTCCCCGATCGAGCTATCGACGAGAATCCACTGTTGAACGCGGCGCTATACCATGAACGGCCACGGTTCAATCTCAATTTCTGGACAAACGATGATTCAAATCCAAAAACGAACAGCAGATCTGAGATGCGTACCTTGAGAGCTTCGATATATAATTTTTCTGAATTTTTTTGAGGAGTTTGAAATTTCACTTTAATTTTTGAATTGCAATTGATATTAGGTATTTGTCTGCCATTGAAATGAGGAGGTGAAAGAAATTGTATGCGCAGAAAAATGAGAAATAGAGGTAGCCTAGGGTTTATAGCAGGATATATATAGGCAATGTTGAAATAGAATAGAGGGATCCGATTTATAAACGCATTGAACGATGAATGACCCGAAAAGCCCGTTCTCTCTCCGGAACGAAATTGGGTCAACCCGTATATCAAAATAGATGTTTTAAAATATTTTGAACGCGATGGAACATGTTTCAAGTTCAAATTTTATCGTATGAAGAAGTTATGCTAAAACAATTATTTCAAATTGATTTCAATTGATTTCAATTTGTTAATTTCTAGGCGTTTCGTGTCCGTACGATCAAACGACAAGTCCGATCGTTACGAAAGTTGAAATCCTACAATAATTCACCGTTACGGATCTGATGAAACTGGCTTCATCGAAATCTGAGTCAGTGGGCAAAATCGCTATTTTTTTTGGCAAGGCCGACGGGGTTGGATGGTCCCCGACCATTTTATTGCAGCACCAAATGGAACATAACACATACAACAGAGAGCAAATGCTCAAAGAAAACAGAGGAAAACATTGTGCAACAAGCACAAAGGGAAACAAAAAGAAAGAAAGAATCTAAACACAAATTAAAACATTTGGAAGGACATATATATTCCTGGGTCAAAGGAGAAAGAAAGCATCCCAGCGAATATTTAATTTCATGTATCATCCACTGCTTGAACAAAGCATCAGATTTCGCATCGATGGCATCAAACACTCTCGTGTTACGTTCTCTCCAGACAGCGTTGATGAAACTCTTCAACACAGCGCAAAATATTCTTTTACCTTTTTGCTTGTTTCCTGTTTTTGCATGGATTTGTTCCCACTCGACCTGATTATCATGCGAGATACTATATCTATGAAGCTTCATCATCACAACAGTCCACACATGCATTATAACTGGACATTCAAAGTACAAATGCTCAACTGTCTCCGGTTGCTCACAACAGAAAGAACAATATATGTTAACATTCATGCCCATGCTAGCTAGTTTAGCTTTAATCAGGATTGCACGATTAAGCGCTTTCCACGGCATTAAGTTTTCTCTCAAACTACTATCCATATTCCACGTTCGCTTCCACCATTTCCACGTTGGATTGGCACTGTTCATCAACAAGAACTCATATGCGTCTCCTATCTTAAATTTTGCCTTTTTCACTCCCCATACTAGTTTATCAGATGTAGAAGACAGCGGATCAAACCTTGTAATCATATTCCATATGTTCTGAACTCTCTGATTGGAAGAAAAGGATCGTAAATTATGATAATTGTAGAGAACATCCCTAACCTTAGTCGCCGAGTGTATTCCAGTTTGCTGAATCTCACTGTACGTGAGCTGTGTTCTAATAATGAATCCCTTATCAAGCCAAGGATCATCCCAGAAACTCACACTGTATATAGGGTTTGTGTTCATTTGAATTAGCGGGAGAAAAATCTCCTTTATCTTGAAAATATTTTGCCATGTCCAGCTCAAGTTTTGCGACTTTAACATATTCCATAATCTCCTACCTCTAATCACATTTCTTTTAGACCATTCAGCCCATAGGCTGTCAGAACAGTTAAAGTAGGTGTCAACATGTTTTGCAAAGGCCGCTTTATTCTATTGTTTTAAGTTAATAATACCAAGACCTCCCTTGTTCATAGGCCGCTCAACTCTGCTAAATTTTATTGGAGCAATGTATCTGCCCATAGTCTTGCCCATCCAAAGAAATTTCATAAAGGCACTTCTAATCATGTTAATTAACTTAAAGGGTAGAACGAATGATCTTGCCCAATACACTTGCATTGCAAAAATTACCGACTTAATTAAAGTTAGTCTTCCTGCTTGACTTAGTTTCCTAGTGGTCCAGCAATTTAATCTTGTTGTAATCTTCTCAAAAAGAGGGAGACATTGATTAGTTGTAATTTTTGAAGTTGAGAGCGGCAGTCCCAAGTAAGTAACAGTGGTAGGGTTAAGAGTCAGACCAGAAATTAGAGAAATCTGAGCAATCTGTTCCAACTTTACACCTGCAAATATGATATCTGAATTTTGAAGGTTAACCTTTAATCCCGTCATAGTGTAAAAATGATCAAGAGTGAGCATTATGTTCTTGACAGTGATGATGTCAGGAGTACAAAACACTACTTAATCATCAGCGAACATTAAAGCAGAGATTTGAGGGTCATTGCATGTTGGATGAAGTTTAAATTTTCCTTGGTTTATTAGCTTGTTGATCATCCTCGTTAGAAGTTCCATAACCAGAATAAAGATGCAAGCAGATAGCGGGTCTCCCTGCCTTATACCTTGCTTACTAACAAAAAATCCAGCTGTCATTCCATTGACATTGACTGAATAAATCACAGTGGAGATACATTCATAAATATAGGAAATAAAATGAGGCGGGAAATTCATGTATCCCATGATTCGAACGATGCTATCCCATTACAACATGTCGAAAGTTTTCATGATGTCAAGCTTCATCATTGCTTTCGGGGGAGCTTTCTTACGTTTATATCCTTTAACAGTTCGTGAGATAGAAGGATATGGTCCAGTATATTCCTTCCTGGAAGAAAAGCAGCTTGATTCTTGGAAACAATTCGTGGTAGCACGCACTTAAGTCTCGTTGCAATAACCTTTGAGATGCATTTATATATGGTGTTACAGCACGAAATAGGACGGAAGTTGTGAACATGGTGAGCATTCTTGAGTTTGGGGATTAATGCTATATAGGCATAATTAAACGACCTGTAGATTTTACACTTTTTGAAGAATAAGATTATGGCATTGCACACATCAGTTGATACAATCGACCAACAAGAAGTGTAGAATTGAGCATTCAACCCATCCGGGTTGTCGCACGAGTTATTTTAAGTGAGTACATGGCTTTCTCTATTTCTTTAGGGGTAACTTCAGTGCAAAGGAAGTTGAATTCGTCTGCATCAAGTCTAGGCAGCATATCAGTAGGAATCTCATCAATACTAGGTATGAAATTGTTTGTGTTGCCATACATGTATGAGAAATGTTGAACAAATGCATCTTGTACTTCAACAGCAGATGTTTGAAGAACGCCATTCATATCACTGATAGTTGCTATATTTTCTCTACTCTGCTTATTCTTGAGACTTGCATGGAAGTATGCACTGTTTCTATCTCCTTTTTCCCGCCATTTTATTCTCGACTTTTGACTTATCATATCACTTTCTTTAGCTAATGCTTCATAGTATTGCAGAGACAATGTACTTTCAGTAGAAGAGAGATTAGCATCGTTAACATTAGACATCATAGCCGTTTGGACCTCAACAAGCTTTTCCTCAATAGCAGTGCTCATTTTATCACCTTCGCCAAATCTTTTAAACGCCCACAGTTTCAAGACTTCTTTCATTTCTTTAATTTTTTCCTGCAAAACAAATAAATGGTTACCATTCTTAGTTTTGCTCCATGCAGAGAATGCGGTAGATCTAAAGTCAGGTTCAAGAACCCAAGAATTAAAAATTTTAAAATTTGTTTTTCCTCTCCTGTCCGCTCCACGAAGGTGAATTATTTGAGGAGAGTGATCCGAAAGGAGAGGAGGAGGGAGACGGTTGAAGAGGAGAGTCCATTTGGTTAGTGAAGTTAGATTGGAGAAAGAGTGGTCAATCCTAGAAAAGGTCCTATTATCATGATTTCTTTTATTATTCCACGTGTATTGCATACCAACAGATCTAACCGTAACAAGATCTGCATCGTTAAGGGTATCAGCGAGTGGTTGAATTTCATTAAGGTTCAGGGGATTTCCTCCAACTCTATCTGAGAGTGTATAACAACAGCTGAAGTCACCAAGAATTAACCATGGATGGGAGGACTGCCTCGGACCTGGTATGTCCGAAAATAATGAGACTCTAACAGCAGCTGAGTTGAATGCGTAAACAAAGGAAACATAGAAGGATGAATTATCAGAGGGATTATGAGCATGACAATGAATCAGTTGGGAAGTGGAGAGGATAGGAGTTAATTGGACATGAAGGGGATTGTAGAGTATCATAATTCTTCCATATGGAGCTTCATTCAGATTATGGATGTATTTCCAATCTGGTTTTATATATTCGGCTGCCTTGACTATCAAGGCTAGATTTAACTTAGTTTCAAGTATCGCTAATATTGATAATTGATGTGTACTGATAAGCAGTTTACATTGGTCAAGCTTGATTACATGGTGCCCCCCGCGTATATTCCATGCTCCAATGTGAGACATCATTGGAGAACACAGGCATTGAGCATTTCAATCTTCATTCTCCTAGTTACTGCCTGCGAAGAGGACAAGTAGTTAGGAATTGTTGCTGAAAGGGGGGTAACTTCATTGTTAGTTGTTCCATCAACCATAGGGGAGGAGGCCAGTCGAGCGTGATAAGGTAAGGGAGGCGAGGAATGAGGAGAAGTAGGGGGAGAGAGAGTAGTCATTGGGGGAGGAGCTTTGTAAGCCGATGGTGGTTTGATATTGGAGTACACATGTGGAGGAGATGGATTGGGAGATTTGATAGCATCTGGGGGATTGGTCGGATATGTTGTGCATGTATCTTCATCCTTGTGTATGTCATTATTCTTATCAACAGCATTTCTGAGATTTGTATTCTTGCTTTTATTCTTTCTATTTTTCCTACCACTTGAGTTATGTCCTTCTACATATTTATTCTCATTGTTAGATCCACACTTCCAGCATTGTTTGCTATAGGGCCTAGAATATTATTTACCTTATCCTGCAGTTGTATTGAGTGAACTGTCTTCACTTGTTTCGAAGTTTTGTTGCTTATTTCCTTTTGCTTTAAAAGATATTCAGCATCATTTCTTGTATCTACCTCAATATTTCCAAGTGCTGCATCACCATGTCCATCTACTTTCAAACTTCCATCATGCATATCACTTATATTCTATGCCTCGTCCAGTTCAAGGAGAGCGTCAAATCTATTAGATATCAAGAGATTTTCTACTAAATCCTCTACAACAGTTTTCTCATCTTTTTCTGTTCTTTTGTCCTCATCCACATTATCAGCAGAAGCTTGGGAGTTGGCTGCAACACTTTCAATTCTATCTACATTATTCACTTTTTCAAAACCGCATCGCCCATTTTCCTGCCCTACTCTATCAGCCTCCTCAACCTTCTCTTCATCATCATTATTGACTCTATCTATCCCATTCACCTTTTCTTCATTGCTTCCTCTTGTTTGATCCAAGTAATTTTCCTTCACAACATTTACTAATCTCTTTTTATTCACGCGTTGCCATTTTCTGACACTCTGCATCTGGAAAGGTCTTACCTTTTTATTAACTTGGGCAATCTCTGTGGTATCTTCTTTGTTTTCCTTTCTGACATTTTTTCTTATTTCTATATCGTTGTCTGTTTTACATTTCCCCTTATTCTCGCAACATACAGTTGTATGTCCAAAATTTTTGCACAAAACACATACATCCGGCCTCCATAGGTACTGGACATAGATTTTCTGATAGCCTCCTTCCACCAGCTTAACCATAAACTCATCAGCTAGCTCCTTGTCTAGTTTTACCTCAATCAAGCATTTCGCGTAGTTCAACCTATCTTGTTTCTCTGTCATTTCATCCATACACAACAATTTACCCAAATGACTACTAAGCCAGTTGATTCCTAGAGGTGACCATGCATATATAGGGAGATTATACAAATGAACCCAAACTGGAACTGCGGTGACAGAGCCAATGACATTACTTACAGCTGCATCGTATGGTTTTATTATGAACAATTTATTATTCATAATAATAGGGTCACTCTGAAGAATTTTATTCCTGTCTTCAGAACATGAGAAGTTAAATAAGAAAATGATACCATCCGAATTAACTGTGACAGAGCCTTTTAATTTCCAGATATTCTTCAGCTTATGAATGACAGCTGTGTACGATAACGGCTTGTCTAAGAAAAATCCAACCAAAGTATCATTCCAGATCATAGCACCAGCTTCATGAACAGCCTGCGGTGGCACTAAAACATCATCTTCATGCACAGGAATTAGGTCGACGGGGATGTACTTCCCAGCATTCTTGGGTTTATGCTTAAAAAGAGAAGTCCATTTCCGTTCACCTTGTGAGGGGGGAAGTGGAACATCGGGCTGAGATGGAGGAGATGAGTCAGGAGGTTGTATAGGGAAAGGGTCAAGGGGGACATGAGGGGGGATGACCGGAGGAATAGTAACTAAGTCAGTAGCGGTCGAAGGAGCAGTTGCTGATAGACAGAGTGGTGAGGGTACCGAGGAGAAGGTAGGAGGGACGGGATTGATGGGATGCGGGGGCAAAGGGTTAGAAGAGGATGGAAAAAGGAAAGAGTTGACGTTGTAAGAGAGGGGAAGTACGACCGAGTTGACTTTGGTGGAGAGGGGAGTTACAACAGGGTTGACGTAGGGGGTAAGGGGATGGACAACGGGAGCAGACATGAAAGGATTTTTATAATTCGAGCATGGATTTAGAATCGATATTGATTAATGGCTATTTTTATATTAATTAAATAATTTAATGATTAATAAATTAAATCACTTTTCAAATTTCAATTCCATAATTAACCAATTCTATCATTTTTGATCTCTTAAACAATTACAGTGATTTAAACAAATTTAGATGTTAATTTAGCGTTGATTCATCCTTCAATTTCAGTGTTAAGTTTCAATTTCATTATATTCAAAAATTATAAATATAATTCCCGATAGTTCCATTTAATTAAATAAATTAATAATTATTCCATTTATTATTGTCAAATAAAAGGACTTAACATTGGATTCAAAACTATTACACTAATATTCTCTCATTCCATCTTAATTTCAAATAACGTAATATTTAGATATTTAAATTTCATTTAATTTTAATTAATTCAATTTTTTAAATTCGTACCCTTGTTATTCGAGTCTTTATTACAACAAGAAAATAATCAACATTGCTTTTAAATCTTGGTTCTATTCTTTTATTACATCAACTATTACTTTAGGAATAAAATTAGCATTTCCTATTCATTTTGTTGCAATACTTATATAATATTGATTTTATTCAATTACCATTACTATCTATCATCTCATTAATTAATTCATATTTACATCCACTTTCGTATATAAATTTGGTAACCAAGTTATAACATTTACATCAATTCTTTTATTGCAATCTCATTCAATTTACGCAATTCGGCTTTAATTAACTTCGTTGTTATATTCCATCCTAGTTATTATTTGCTTATTTATTATAATTACTTACATCATATGAATTCATTCTATTAGCCTAAATCAGACATTAATTCATATACTCATACAATATTTACCTTTATTTACTTATATTAAATCTTATTCCCAAATATAACAGTTACAACAAATTAATAGACAATTAAATAGTAACTTACGACCGTTACTATTTTTGAATTACATTAGTTATAATTAATATCCTTAATAAATTTATTTACTTGGTCTCATGCTTTCTATTTCACCAATTACTACCTTATAAATGAATTTTACGTTTCCATTTTAATTTACATTCACACTTTCCGTTATTATATTAATTATCATTAAGTACTTTAAATTCTCTTTACTTGTAATTGGCAAATTAACTGGTAACAACCATTTGTCACCATTATACCTTTTATAGTACTTGTATGTTCATTCCTCCTAACCCAATATCATCTATTATATTATTTCACACATTAATTCGATAATTACCTTTGCTTCCTCATATTCCATTTATCGCCAAGTATATACTTTCACTACTACATTTATTAGAATTCTATTCAAATTACTAATATTTAGTTTTAATTACCCTTGCTGTATTTCATTTTTAACATTTATTTCAATATAAATTATAAAAAAATTCTCCTTCCTAAATTTAATTACAAAAATCTAATTAAATTAACCAATGTATTTATCAAAATTTACGGGTCGTTACATCAATCCATTGCAAATCCTCATAATCGTAAAAAACATTATCACTTTTCGAAAGCTCTTTGGATTGAAACCCATTCCAATTGCCATTGATCGGATACTTACCAATGTTATCAACAGTTAAACGGTAAAAATGCATATATACTTTGTTAAAAAGAAAACTACACTCCTTATTATTCCCTACACAACAATCAAATAACATGCCTCTTAATCTCAAGAATTCGAGAACAAAACAGTAATGATGCTCCTTAAGACTCAAAGATTTCAAAAAAATAGGATCGGAATAAG
Organism: Allium cepa; assembly: GCA_030765085.1. NCBI lineage: Eukaryota > Viridiplantae > Streptophyta > Magnoliopsida > Asparagales > Amaryllidaceae > Allium > Allium cepa. The sequence goes on along the minus strand of CM060929.1, from coordinate 665,945,641 downwards.
TGAAAGGAAGGTCTGAATTAAGAAAAGGATTGAAAATCAAAGGGCAAGACGTTCTCTTGTGACCAAACACACCACATTTAAAACAACGAATTGGATTTGAACAATCTTTGGCCTTATGATTTTTGTGTCCACATCTAAAACAGTAAAAAAAACCTCTTCCAATTTGGTACATAAGAAGCTTGAGATCTTTGAAATTGAGCTTTTGGACGAGAAAATCGCTCTGCTCCATTAAAAGAATTAGAATTGAAACCTGGTTTAACATGACGATGCGAAGAAAATTAATATCTACAATCAACATGAGAAAAGAAAGGAGACAAATAAGATCAATCGCCATTTCTTGAACTCGAGTATTTTTTTCAATCATTCGCCATTAATAACAATAATTATTGTAATTTCACTTTAAAGTAGATTTTTTGCTATTACTTTTGAGTTTCCACATAAATTCATAAAAAACTATTGTATTAAAATTTACGCATTAATTTTAGAAAAAACTATTAGTCACGATTATTTTAAAATAACACACTGTATTTATAGGTAATCTTATTTACTTCAAAGTTACACATTTTTTATTTATTCCCAATCTAGTTATTTCTCCAAAGATATGAATAATTACTAAAAGTATACATCATCCAACAAGGCAATAAATAACAAATAAACAATCTATCAAAACCCGTATCATATCAAAAAACATTACAGTCAACCAATAACAAAAGGAGTTTGGTATATGTCAACGGATGTATATATATCGATGAGTACGTATGTAATATTTTGAAATATAAGTACTTATGACCATTGAATCCTACTAAGGAACTTTTATAAACATCTCCAAAAGTCAGCTTACCATACGCAAAAATATTTGAAATTTCTCCATGAATTAAATAAGATAAACTACACATGAAACATACATCATATGTAAAAGATACATAAGCTATGATATTTATGATAACTTAATAAAATAAATTAAAAATATATTTGTATTCTTGACTAAGTGGTGTGTTGGCTAGAGTGAAATACCAAGTGGCGACCGATGTTCTCTCCCTTCCCTTCTTCTCCCTCCCATATGCAAACATATCCTAATCGCCTCTGCTCCTTATTCCCCCTCAGCCATTGTCTCTCCACCCTTATCCCCCTCCTCTTATACCTCGCCACAAATGTCAAAATAAGGCATGTCAATTTATAGATCTAGATCGAACACCGCGTTTTCTAAGACCCACTTTGGTAAATCATTCTTTTGTCCCCGTCTTGCTACTACGTGTGTGTCATTTTCTTTTTGCGGCTTTCCCCTACCAATGGTGCATCAATGCGACGAGGGCTCTATTCTTGCTAGATTGCGTCAAAATAACCCCATAGGCTGCTCTAAGTACTAATTTTACCATTGGCTGTTCTGTTGGCCTTTGTGGTTCTTCACCTGCTTTGAGTTTGCCACCTAGTGTTGAGTGTTGCCGTAAAGGCAATGAGAAAGTTTCTAAGTTAAATGGCAATTTGGTTTCTGATGTAGCTCTCAAAGTTTGCACCAAACCAAATGATGTCCATGAGGTTGCTTATAATTTGTTTGTGATTTTGCCTCACCCAGATCTACCAGAACTTATTCACAACCTAACAATGGAAACACAAAGCAAACAACCCTAAGTGGTCATCTATTTTCAAATCTTCCACATAATGCTAGTTTTTACACTCCTAAAAAGTTTAATGTAACATGAAGGGCCAGCCGGAATCAGGTGAAATAGGTTGATTTCAAAAACATTACTATTTGAATCTATTGGGCTTATGAAGTCTAAATTGATTTTAGATCCATTCTAAAATGTTTTTGAAATAAAATCGTTTATTTTATATAATTAGTTTGAAGTAGTTTAAATTTGATATAAATCTAAATGTATGAGTATATCAAATATACACACATGTGTAGCAATTGCTCAATAAAACAATTTAAGAAGGAAACCTTTCATTTTCTTCTTTAAGACCTATGCAATCAATTAAAGGAAGAAATAGCTTGAGAGAGAAATCTTTCGTTTCTCTCTCTCATTAGAATAATGATTCATTAAGTGTCATTAATGATCAATTTAAACATGTCAAGAAATGTAAATCCAAATATACTACGTAGATAATGTGCAAGTGCAACATATAAGAAGTGTGCATAATTAATATATACATACATAGGTCCTAGGATTTACACCGCAATGGACCCATTTCCCCTTTACATATGCCTTTGTCGTCCATGATTTTGGTTTAAAATATGTGTGTATGTGTATATATTAAAGTTGCATTAGACGACTTTATTTAGTTAAAATCTAAAATTAACACTAATAAATTTAATTCAATTAAACAGTTTAACATAAAAGGCTATATAATCATACAAGATCTTATTTTTTAAATTTGAACAACAAATGTATAATTCCATGCATTTATGAAAAATTGTAATTTAACATACTAGATTTAAAACAACATGTATTTGTAAATATTGTATTATCCTACACACACAGAGACACATATGAACATTTATGTAAATAACGTAGATTTAAAAGTAAATAGTTTAGGATATGTTTTAATTTAGAAATGAAATTAGAGTTTGGGAAAGGTTTTTTAACAATAAGTTTAGAAGAGGAAAAAAAATATTTAAAATTTACACAATAGTTCACTTATAAATTCTAGACCTAAGAAATTTTTATTCTTGCATGAATAATATTTCAATGTTTGTGTCCAAAAGTTAACCATATAATTATAGAAATTATTCTTCAAGGAATAATAAAGAGTTCGCATAAATAATTCATCTACAATTGTATATATAACTTTTATAAAAGTATAAAATGGATCAAAATAAAAATTAACTTCCAAGATTCTTTTTATTGAAACAAATTCACTAAAATAAAAAAAACGAATTGGACGAACTCGGCACATGTAAATTTATTATAAGAGCAAACAGATCTAAACATTACATAAAATAATAACAAATAAAAAAAACTATGAATAATCATACCAAATCAATTTGAAATAAACATGTATAATAGGGGATGACGAACAGATGTAGATCTGAAACAAAACAATACAATTGTCACATAATCAATGAAGGTGAAAGATAATTTCAAAAGGATGAACTGAATATATGAAAATATTACAAAATCAAAGCATATGAATGATATAACATATATAAATTAATTAATTGAAGAATTACCTTGGATATTGCCTATGGACATGCCTTGAAACGATGAATCAAAAATTCCAAGACTCCGTTGAATCAATCTCCAGATCTTGCAGGAATTAAGGGACAAGAACTACATATTGTTATGATTTAATTTGGTATTGGAATTTTTAACATCCTTTCCCCTTATGAAAATTTGACAGTGGCATGATAAGAGAGGTAGAGTAAAAGTCTGAATGAAAGAATGACATAAAGGAGGCAATAAAGATCATCAAAGATATGGTATCCTTTTAATTTCAATTTCTTCTTTGCCCCTTCAATTCAAAAATTAAAAACTTATCCTCTCCCCTATTTTGGTTGTCCATATCAAGTAGGGAACGAGCCTTAAAAAAAATTTCAAAATCGTTTTGTATTTAATCCATCTAAATCTAATTTAAAGACCCCATCGATATCGTATTTTATATGCACGTTAATAATTTTTATTAAGTACATTATTAAATAATAATGGTATTCCACAAATAAAATAAAATTTTAATATACTAATTAATTTTAAAACACACTTAGTATTTATTCTATTTAAATCCAATTTAAATATTCTACCAACATCGCATATAAGTATGTATGTTTATAACTTTTATTTACGTGCTTTATTAAATACTAATGGTTTTTAAATAAATCAAATAAAAATTTAATAATTATAATTAATAATTATAATTAATAATTAATTTAATTAATTTACAGAAATTATGAATTAATTAAATCACATGGTTCATTCGGAGTATCATCATTATGGTTTGCGCGACTCAAGGGTGTAAATTCAATCTACGAATAATTATCGAACAATTCAAATATTGACATTCACATGTCACCTTAACTAGCGGTGTGATATTTTGGCTGAATTTATCGCTTACACATCCGTCAGTAAAATCCAATTTTATTTATTATAAGCGATGTCTGGTAGTAATGATTATTTACACCAAATCTTTTCGTCAACACTATATCACATTAGGACTTATGCAATTTGGTTTTGGTCAAAACAACATCTTCCGCATTCAACTTTGTAATTTCAAACACAAAATCCTTGGTTTGATAATAACAATTATTATTAAATGCACTACTCTTGCAGAAGAATTTGATTTTGAGGACTATAGTTGAGTATGATACTAACCTCATATAACTAAGGAGACAGATTCTCTATTGAATAATGTTTCACTTCCAATGCTTCAACTAAGACCCAACTATGGTCATTTGATGGATGTCATACCACAATTTAACTATAATCAAAGAGAAGTGTCCGCATTGAAGTTTCACAATATTTTCAAGTCGAGAAAACTATATTACACTGCCAGTTTAAGATTCTTAATTTGACCTTAGTTATATTAACCAACATAAAACTATTGAGTGAGTCGTTCTTAGATTTTCTCGTTGGGGCCTTCTTAGTTTTGAATCCACCTTATAATATTTTCCATGATAGGTATAGAAAATTATGAAACCTTAAGGGTGGTCTAAAAGTTCATTATGACAACTCTAAGTTTTTCTTCCATTTCTCTAATCCGAATGAACGATTAGGCATCTTGGAATCTGATTCTCTCTTCATCGAAGGCAAACCCTTCATTGTCAAACCGTAGAGCCCAACCGTGGATATGGCTAGGGAGTATGATCTTTCAATTCTGGAGGCACCTTTCTCCCACATTCCCTCCACTTTTCAACCCATGAAAGGACTTAATTGGCTTGCAAACCAAGTCGGGGATTTGAAATGCTTTGATGTCAACATAGTGGCTAGAAGAAAACTTTTTCATTCCAAGGTTCTAATTGAAATTAAACCAGACCATCCTCTCCCTATAAAATTGCATGTAAGAATCTATTAAAGCCATATGGTAGAAGTGGATATTAGCTACAGCTATAAACCTTATATGTGCCCTGCTTGTCAATCTTTCAGTCATTCCGATGCCTCCTGCAAACATAGTCCTCATTAGCCATCCCACCCATATGCTTCATCCCCCTTACCGGTTCCTTCCAAAATTCCTTTACCACATCATCCTATTAGGCAGTGATTCCCTAAGCCTATGGTTCCCTCCACTCCCTCCAACATACATATCCTCGTCACCTCCGTTCTTATCAATGATGTTCAAATTTTCTATCGGTCTCCTTCGACCGAGCCCAAGTGATCCCTCTATTATGATTCCTAGGCCCGAACTTCCCAAACAAACAATAAGGTGGTAATATAGAGAACGTGCATGGTGCATCTCCCTTTGAAATGCCTTTTTTGCCATCTCATGGGTTTTATACAAATTTGTCACCCAAAAGGAAGGTGAGTACAGATTTTATATTATCATACTGATGACGACTCCAGTATGTTAACTTATGCTGGTGAGCAAGGGGCTTTGAACTTGAAGATATTGGAAGATCTTTCTTGGAATATGAGGTTTATTTATTCTAGCTGCTCTGCAGACAACGTCTTATATATTACAAGGTAATTTGCTAGGTATGTAGATGTTAATGGTCTTGACTCATCTAATAAGGGGCAGTGACACTTCCTCTACGAAGTAAGAATAGTGTTGTATTACTTTAGTAGTTATGGCAACTCAACTTTACTCCTATACTCAAATTTTATATTTAACAGAAAGTGGATGACCTATTATAAAAGCCATCTAGCTTTGCTAAAAGTAAAATAAATTCAAAAAGGGTAAATTCCTTACCTTTTTCTCTTGTAGTCTTCTCTATTCAATCCTATATTTCTTACCGTTGTCGTCGCATGCTACCATCCAAGGCTGCCAGAGCACAAATAAGACCCACCGCCTTGCTCTTTTAGGTGAACTACACCTTCTCATGTAATTAGATCCACCTTCGACCCCCATCTCTAACCGCAACTGCTAATGGCCCCTACCTCCACCACTAAACTTCATTCGCTCAGCCCGACCTATTGCTGCCTTCGCCGCCACCCAATTCGCCACTAAACGAAAATGCCCAATTTTTAACACTGGCCTCGCCGTCATCTATTTTGACCAAGTATTCCCACAAAATCATGCCTCTTTGCAATGAAAAAATGCTTATCTTTGATTTATCTTATCGGGATAAATAATTTGATATATAACTCAGTGTTGTTTGGTCACTTTGAACTTTTGAAAAAAATTGAAATTAGAAAAAATTATCTGCCATTAAAATGGGATTAAGAAGAATTTCGAGATTAAAAAAGAGAGACTTGTCTGGTGATGACTAGGGTTAGGGAAGACTCATATTTATAGCAATAATTTGGATATTTTGGGTACAGAGAATTTTTGGGACCAAAAGTACTAAATTTAGCCAACCTGTCCAAACATAACTTATTATATATCAAAATTCATTGCTCGAACATCCCAAATGTAACACCATAAAGGAAACTCTAATCAAACTTGTCTTTTATCATTGATTTAATTTATATGGAAATTGGTAATTACTCAATAATTAATGTGTAAAATTTATTGGTCTTTACATTATCCTCCTTAAATAATTACTCCCCCCAAATCCTCAAAAACAACCCTAAACCCAATTAATAAGGCATCATAATATATTATATGTTATCCATAACATATGTTGAAGTATACTAATCACTAACCGAGCTCTTCTATAGTATTCGATAACAGCATAAAACAATCAATTATGGCACAAGTAAATACATTCACAATAATGAATGCAATTACACACATAAAATATTGATGCATATATATCTACAGCCATGTAACTAAAACTATAACATGCAATAACAACACTCTATTGGCAAATAGTGAAACAATCTCAATCATAGGCAAACTATGTTCACAAGCAATATCATTTATCTCAATAATCTAACTATAAAGGTCTATAACAAAAGTTCACATTAAAACTCGGGTTGGTTCAAACATGCATACACAAGCAAACTTGTAAACCAACAATTAGTACATCTTATTAAAATAAAGCACGCATATTGAAAATGACCAATTATTATCATCACACTAACATACCAACAAATAACACATATGTGTTGAACGCTATACCGAATACACATCCATTATAGTAAGTGTATCCAAAAACTTATTGATGAACTTCCTTATAGTCTCATCCTCAAAACAGTATGTATACACTTATTATGGCTAATTCTTCAGAATGATATGTGTTCCTTCTCATGGTCACATCCTCAAAATATTAAGGATTCCTACTCATAGCTACATCCCTAAAATAACAAATGTTCCTACTCGTGGTTACACGTTAAAAATAACATACGTGCCTACTTATGGCTACATGCTCAAAATAACATGACCACCTAATTATGCTACAACTGCATCAATCCTCAATTTCCATACCCACTCCCAATTAGATGTTCTCAAACAAAATATCTTGGATGTTCGATGACACAAATAACCAACATCGTAAGGTTAACGAATACTCAACATCCCTACAATATGAACGCCTGAATCCTTGCCACACAATAAGGCAGGACCTAGATCAACGTCGGTAGGTCCATGGCGAGCCAAATCATATAATCCACAATGAGCGTCCTCATGTAACCTTTCTTTACGAGCATACAACAAAATCTTTCATCGTCAACGATCTCTTGGGACGTATATCCACATTAGAACCCATCTTGTTCCAACCTACATATTACGTCGAAAATATGATTCCACAATCCTCTCATAAAGATTTCTTCATTTAATGACACAAATGGCATATCCAAACTACCGAAGAGGGGTTCCCTAGCCTGTCATAATAAGTTAGCAGAGTTCTAATACATTTCAAATCAAAAAATGTATACCAGAATATTTTCATTTTCAAATCAAAGATTCCATGTTCTCTTCTATTAAAAATTTCTCTTATTCAAAATATTATAATTTTTTTAGCTTAAAATTATATCGAGAAAACACTATTTTATTAAAAAAAGACAAACTGCATAAACTTCTTCAAAAATCAAAACAGAAGTCCTTGTTGAAATTGAAACACTTTTGGAAGCTAGTGATTGCTCGAATATATTTTGAAACATACATATGTTAAAACTCCATATTTTAGTAAAGATATACCGAACCTCCCGCCTCTCATTTTGATTCTTCAGGGGTAACCGCAATCCTTTTGTCCTCGAAACTCTCAAATTGCTATTACTCATCCTCAAGGAACATTGATACATCTCTTAGTCAATCCGAATACCTAGTCTTCCCCAACTTAAGAAACTATATACCCCACTATGACAAAATGTGTTCCCTAACATCCCACTAGTTTCCTAATGTACATCCACAAAAGGCAATACTGGATAACCACTCATTCATACAATTATCAAACATAACAAGAAATATAATCTAGTGAACATGAGAAACAAACACAACAAGGTGATCAAACAAACAAATAAATATTATGACTTTATATAAAAGTTCCTTTTATAAAATTGAAATAACATGCATACATGCATAAATAATTACAAACATCGTTTTAAATTTAAAACTACATAAAGTTATCAAATTTGTAATTTTATTTGTTTAGAACCTAAAGTAAGCAAATAAAAAGATTGCTTTGACTTATGAATGATTCAAGTAGGTTTATGATTTTTCATAAAAGTCCACTTGGGAATTTTAGGTTGAAACAACTTTTTAAAATATGTAAACAATAGCCAGCTAAATTTACGTACAAACCTAAAAAAATACAGAATACGTATTCAATTTTTTTTTTTTTTTTTTGAATTACCTAGAGAACCAAACTTCACTTGTAAACTCTAGGGAAGTATGTGCCTGCCAAACACATACTTCGGATACTTGTTACAGGGTTGTCAGTTTCGGGGCTCGAACTCGTGACCTTCGATCACGCAGTCCGGACCATCAATCAACAAGGTTTATGATCACACATACGTATTCAATTTTCAAAATGATTTTAAGTAATCAACACATGTAGCTTGCTTATGTTGACATATAAAATAAGTTAGAAAATTATGTCAACTAGATAAAATCAGTTTCCAAATCAAAATAGTTTTTTCAAACATTAGTATCCAAATAAAAAAAGCTCGATTGGACAACTCAGACATATCTAAATTCGTTATAAAATGTTAGGGATCTGATTAATTTATACGCACACACATATAAAAATGAATATTTAATCAAAAGAGAAGTAGCATATAGGGATCTAAGTTGTACTAACACATGTATTGTATAATCAAAAAAGATTAGAAAATCATCATAAGATAATGCCAAAAAATCACATCTTGAATTAGGAATAAAAGGTCCAGATTTGATCGAATCAGCCTCTAGATTCTACAACGATTTTAAGCATCACTTTATATTTTTTATTTGATTTTATCTGAATTTTGTTATGGAATTTTTCCACCATGGAATATCATATTTTCGGAAGAAAATAGAATGAAGAGAAGGGAAAGAGATTATTTCACAAATGTGTTTAAAGTGAGTCATCAAAAAGAGTACGGGATGAAGATTTATTTTCTACCTTCAATTGCCCATTTGCATTTTCAAATCACATTTGAAACCTTCCCCTCCTTCCTTCTTTATCAAATCATAATGGAGACACCATAGGCCTCAATAACTCCCAAATTCATCGAGTATTTAACTAGTTAAATGAAATTTAAATATTTTACCAATATCGCATACTGATTTGTGCATAAGTAAGTTTTATATATTCATTTCATTGAATACTGAAGGCATTAAAACATCAAAATTAGAATATAATAATTAATATTTCATAGATATTAATTAATTTACAACGATCATCAACTAAATAAATCATGCGGTATTTTTGAGTATTCTTACGGTTATGCGACTCAAAGGTGTAGATTTAATCCGCGATTAATATTAAACTATTTGAATATTAACGTTCACATGTCACCTGATCTAGTGGTGTGACATTTTAGTTGAATTCATCACTTATGCATCTTTCTATACAATCTAATTTTACTATTATAAGCGATACCTGCTAGTAACGATTATTTACACTAACTCTCTTCGTTAACACTACATCACATTAAGACTTATAGAATTTAGTTCTTGTCAAATTTCATTATCATCCATATTTAACTTGATTGGTCCAAATACAAAGTCCTTGGTTTAATAATAACACGTTATTAACTATACTTCTTCGGCTAGAGACCTTGACTTTGATTTAACTACAGTTGACTGCAATACTAACTTCATACAACCAATGAGACAAATTCCCTATTGAATAGTATTTCACTTCCAATGCTTCAACTTAGACGTCATTAGATGAACACCCTACCACGATTCGACTATAATTAAAGTAGGGTATGCATGCTAAAGTTCAACGTATTCTCAAGCTGTAAAGTTAAAGCACTTAGCGCTTCTATAGTGGTAGAGGTGCAAGAAGTTATAGTGAGGATAAAGTGAGAATATAACAAAAAATAGTGGAGGTACAAAAAGCTTCATTAGATGTAAAACCAAATATTTTGAAGTTAATTTATTATCGTTCTTACATCATTTGTGTAGAAAAAAATAATTTTTTAATCTAATACAACAAAATCGAAGAATATCTTGATTTATGTAGACTAGATTTGGAGATTATAATAGATTTCTAACTTATATTGAGCAATTATGCCTTAAAATTAGCTATTTATCCAAACTTCTTGGATTTTTTAAAAGAAAACTAGTCAAATCAACTTTTGAATTTAATACTGCTAAAGTGAGTGCTAAAAACCTTTGATTTAGCGGGTGTAGCGGAAAATAGCGGGGCTTAAAGTGGATCTACCGTTTAATAGCATTAAATTGAAATAGCATAGCGATCGAAGAGCATTGCAAACTATAGCGCGGATTTCATGAGGCTTTAGCAGGGCTTTAACTGCCCTGTTCTCAAGTCAGTAAAACTGTGTAATATCGTCATTTCGAGATTCTCTATTTAACCTTAGTTATATTAATTCATATAAAACTCTTGAATAAGTCATTCCAAAGTATCTAATAATTATCCATATATAACCCATTTGAGCCACCACCATCCATGAGTAATACACTACTCAACAATGGGAGAATGTTACACACTCTAGTCTCAATAGATGAATCGACATCCTTTCTCGAAACATCTTGAGTAGGAATATCTAAAATAATATGTTACTTTTAATGTAATAAATTTCTCATTACTACAACACTGTAATTATCATAACATAACATATCATTTAAGGATTTTTTATTTAATATATTTGAATTAATTAATTAATTAATTATAATATGACAAATATATAATAGAACGATAAACACTTTTATTATGAATAAGATTGGTTATCGATCGAATACATGTAACAAATTACAATTTGCCTCTAAGTTATACCCCTAACTCTATCACACAATACAAATAAACCCAAATACACCTAATTCTAGTGGTTCCACGGGTCTTATTTAGGTCAAAAAAATGTATGGTAGATACATGGTTTTAAATCTCGTATATATCGCCCGAGATCTCCTCCGAGATCTCCTTTTCACACTTAAACGAGACGAGACATCAAATCTCCTCCATATCTCACTCGATACTCATCTCGTCCGAGATATTTAAATCCACCCTAAATATGGATTAAAATCTCAATCCGAGATCTCACCCGAAATTATACATTTTTCTTATTTTGCATAATATTTTTTATTTTTATATTGATCCAAAAGAAACTACTCAATCCAATTATAATTTACTAACTTCTTGAACATATTCTTTACTTTTTATCTTAATGAGTCATGGCGAAAGGTTTCAGAGTCATGGCGAAAGGTTTCACTTCTTTATTATGTTCAAATAAAAGGATATTATTAAAACATTACCAAATCAATTAAGCTAATCAAGCTACTACTCTTCTAAAAATATATCTTTTTCCATGTAAATGAAGTATGTTACCATTTTTATTTTTTACTAAGAAAGTTATAACCGTTAAATAAATTTTTGACACATCAATTTTAGACACATAAGTACATTCAAAATATTCCTGAGATGCATTATAAGACCCGAGATGTACACTCGATATGTACTCATCTCGTCCGAGATCTCCCCCGATACGAGATAACTTGTGTAAAAATTCCGAGACAAAACGTGACCGAAATCCGATATTTAAAACCTTGGGTAGATACTACCTGCATGATGATGTGTTACAATAGAATCTAAACCTATCACCTTGTATCACATACATATGTCCTCTATGATATATATTTTCTAATACTACATAGTGTCCCATACAAAAAATAAGGAACATGAGGTTATACTTTCACCGCATACATTCGACGGCCCAAAGATTGACATACTCAAAGTCGTGTGTAAATGCATAAATCTTGATTACATACAATATGACACAAGTTATTATACCTTAGTCATCTTGTCACATTAGTGGCACAAGCATCCCATTTAAGGTCTATCAACCCAATCACATGCTTGATCACTTCGTCAACCATTATAATGATCATACGAACCTCCATCTTAAAAGTTATATCGTCCTGGTGTAACGACCTAGAATTTCAATCATTCGAAATTGGAATATTTAACTAATTTCAAATATTGAAAAGTTAATTCTATAAGTTAAATTACTTATATTTCAAATATAGTGATTTATTTGATAATTAAATTGTTAAATTTAATATTTCAAATTGTTTAAAATAATTGAATTTTGAATTTAATATGAATGAAAATGATTTCTAAAGTTAATTTAAATTCTATTTTAATAAGGAAGAGAGTATAAACTTTTAAATTTGAATTAAAAGTGAATAAACAGAAATATGAAATTTTGTATTTTTAAGTAACGTGTAAAAAAAATTGGGGCACCATCTCGGGTTTTGAGGAAACTAGTTTCATCGAATCCGTAATAGTGAATTATTATATGCTGTCAAATTTCGTATCAATTGGACATATCATTTGGCCGTGCGAGTTTAAAACGCGTAGAAATTAATTAAAGGAATTTAAATTAATATAATTTGATTTTGAAGAGCTATCTTCTGTATATGATAGAATTGGCTTTCGATATATATTGCATTGTGTTCGAAATGGGAGTATAACATATACATAGTCAAACGGCACGTTTCATTTGGAGTTCGAAATTTTCGCAGATGAATAGTACCATGAAAAGTTTCGATATATGGCCATCAACTATCTTCATTTGCTAAAACTCTAGCTTCTAAGAATTTCAGCCACCATTAAAATATAACCATCCAACAGTCGATAATTATTGGAGCCTCTAGAGGCCGAATTAACCTTCGACTTCAACAAGGAAAACATAGAGCACGTCGATAGGAAGCTATACAACGGTCGGATCGTCGCTCAACATGGCCGAAATCGTGTCGCCTTTAGCAGTAGTTTTCGGTTTCGATTTTATGCGTGTTCCCCGCGTGTGCGCGAGGGGAGGCGGCGCGTGATGGCGTGGCTGCGGGGTGGTGGTCGATGGCATTCGTGGGTGGTCAGGTCGCGACGTTCAATTGAAGAACAAAAAAGTGCACGCGAGTGCCTGGGTATGAACGAAATTTGGGAAGAAGGTTTAAATGTTTATTAATAAGTTACTTATAATTTTAATTATATCAAATGTTAATAAATTCATAACTTGTTCGTACAAGATCGGTTTTGAGCGCGATAGTTTGCATTGTTTTCGTACCAACGAGCACTACGTTATGGAATTGGATTGGACGAATTCTCAACTAGTAGGAATTTTCAGTTAAATTGAACGACCATTCAATTTTAATTCAAACCGGAGCACTTAAGTGATTTCTGGCATTTTTGTGAGTAAACTCACCTCTCTGGCCTGCTTATATTTTTATATAAGTAGAGATAATATTATTTATGTTGTTTTTTGCTTGTTTGGATGATAAACTATATTTATTAGTTTGTTTGGATATATTCTCGCCTATAGAAGGAGCTGAAACCCCATTACGTTCCAGTGTCTGTGATGCAAGGGGGCAGGTTAGAGGGATCCAATAGGTTTCCTCACACTGTTGATTTTATTTTTTATATATTTGATATAGGATGTGTTGGATGCCATATTTGATGATATGGATTGTTTTTACTTATTTAGTGCTTTAGTAGCACTGGGCCTTCTTCTTGGTATTTTGAAATACTAAAAATGATGATTTTGGTTTAAAAAGGATTTCGAAGTAATTTTTGACGTATATATTATATATATATATATATATATTAATAATTTTTGAATTATTAAACTAAAGGAATTTGTTTTGAACAAATATAAAAGTATAATTTTATTTGGTATTTTCGATTTGCTATTTTGTAAAGTGTTTTTAAATAGAGATTTTAAAATAAGTTTATAAAAATGTATTTATAGAAGTGATATTTTATAAATAAAGAAATAGATTTATAATTGAAATTTATAAATATTTTGTAAATGGATTTCAAATTGTGTGGTTAATGGATTTTATAAATTGCATTTATAAAGAAATGACTTTATAAGTGGATTTTGATAGTAAAATTAGTTTTTATGAAAGACTGGATTTATAAATATAATTTTGTCAATAAAGGAATTTTATAAAATAGAAGTTTTATAAAATTGAAAGGAGATTTATAAAATAGTTTTTTAAACATGAAAATGATTTTTGTTGAGGTTTAAATATGGATTTTTATTTAAAGCAACGTTTGAAAGAAATGTTTTGATGGAGTTAATAGTTTCAAAAGTAAATTCATCTTTTGAAAGTAATGTTTTGAAAAGTAATAATTCTAAATGGAATTTAATGGTTGAAAATGTGATATGTATTGAAAACATAGATTTCAACATTTATTGTTCTAATAGACGTTTTCGGAGAAGTAAGGAAGGCATGGACCATAACACTATTGTTATAGTCCGAAAAGAAATATTTTATATAGTATATAGAATATATATATATATATATATATATATATATATATATATATATATATATTAGTCAAACCCTTATACTAATGTTTTTGGGTTATCATAACGATGTTTTATGCAACATTCGTTTAAATCCAATAAATGATGTTTTGACCTTCCAACGTGAAATACACGAATCGGTTCTTAAGATCGTGCTGAAGGCTTGGTAGTGTAGGAGCATTGCTTCCGACACTTAACACCCATCTGGAGGCATACAAACTCTGAAGTCATACAGTTATAGAATCTATTTGGCGTGTCTTCAAATAGTACATTTATTTACTAACCATTGATACAAGTATATGGAATATTTTTCCAACTGTTTAAAATGAAATGATTTGTGAATATACTTATGCCGTCGATATAAGTAAATGGAAATATTTTCCATTTAACGCAGATTTGAAATGGTTTTGTGAATATATCTTTTTCATAGATAATTTGAAATAAATATTTGTAAAGTGATTTAGGTAATAAAAGATTTATTAAACAGGCCTAATGATTGATTATGTGCAAGATTAGATTTTATTGATTGCTTTTATAGTTAAATAACCAACCATCAAATTTGACATCTTTATCATTGTTGATCTAGAGAGATCGGAATCAGATTTATCCGAAAAGCACTTCGGACCAACCTATATGCGTTCGAATGTGCAGGTGTTGGAAGAAGGTGATATTTGGGATTTTTGTAATGAAGGACTGCTTGTTGATCATTTGGGGATAAACTATCAATATACATATAATAGCAGTGGTCTCTTCTTTATGAAATATCTAATGCAAGGACTAATCACACCTGATCCTCGAGGTAATTCCCGATAGTATGTGGTAGGAGTTGTGCCTTCGGTTTGTCTTATTCATGGACAACTTCTATGGACAAATGTTTGATGTCGCATTTCTAATTACATTGATTGATCTCTGTAACGTATTATCTGTTTAATAGTAGAGAAGGCAACTTCTCTTAGCTTAACATCCTTTCCTGAGACGTACGAGTACAGAAGTTGTACGTTTATAGAAATTAGTTGTGTGATGATTGAATAACAATGCGGCATTCAAAGAGGATAGTGATGTGCTACACCACACCAGAATTGTCATTTTGTAACGATTATAACCATTGGTAATCAAATTCCCAACGATTATAACTGTTGGTAGCAAGTACGTCATAATTTTTTTACACATTTTGTAACGGTTATAATCGTTGAGAATTTAGGAATTCCCAACTGTTATAACCATTGAGAAATTCTCGCACACATAGGTAAATAGCAAAATTACCTACACTTACAAATTTGGTATAGTTGAATCATGTCTTATTCAGCATCTAATAGTATTTCATTCAACTATATCTACATGAATTTATAACAACAGAGAACACGAAACTAAATTTCAAAACTAACATATCATCAAATTATAAAAAAAATATCAAACGTACGAAATAGCACATATCAAATTCTACCAAGCTTATTGTAACAACTTCAAATTTCACTACGAAAACATATCTAGAAGCTTACAACAACGAATATGACACTCCGGCCAAACTATAAAACCACCATCAACCAACTCGGACAATGTATAATGACCATTGTTGCCTTATACATTGTTGCATTTAGCTAGAGTTGAATTCGTTGTCTACTTTCTTCATGTATTTGATCAATCTTCTGTTGCATCTCAATTTTCCATCTCTTATCTTCATTCTCTTTGTAGTTGATAATTGCTTTTGAAGTTTGAGTGAGTTTTACATGTTTCGCATTAAATATAGAACTAATTGCATGGCAATATCTTCTTTTTTATCATTTTCAAAAACTTCAGCAACGACATCCCTTTCAAAATCTTCCAAATCACGTTAATTTGTGTAATATATGATAATTAAGAGCACTGAATAAATAACCTTGAAAGGGCCATTACCAGTTCTAAAACTGATACCAGGAACATATTTCAGCTAAACAGGAAATCCATTTGAACCAGCATAATTAATAAACTAAATCTAAGATTATTTTTTCAAAAGTAAATAAATCCATGAATGTTAATATCTTTACCCAAAATTCCATTCTGCACAAGCGTAGGGTCCAATGCGAAGATGAACATATAGTCCCGCTTGCTTAGCTAGCATAATAAATATCACCAAATCATATTTTCCACCAAAATAATACTAACAAGAAACCGAAAAATAATAATTAAACAATCAATTGCAGAAGTAATCTACGTAAAAAGAAATTCTCAAATTTTGTGAATTGCATACCTGGCCAGGGGAAGGTTCATGCCCATTCCAAAACACATAAGTTTGTATAACGTCCAAACCACCACATTTTGACTTCTGAATCAGATCAGGCCACATTTGAAAAAAATGTCCATTCGATCAAAATCAGTTAATGGTCACAATAATTACATAAATGAGCGAAATGTAAAAAACTATGAAACTGCATTCTACCTAGGGGGTTGCTTCTTGGATAATGAATAAAACGGGAAATGAGAATTCTTCTTTTCCCATTGATAATAATTGATCTAGGCTCATATATGACAGATGAAGTTACTGTTAGTGGTGAGATTGTAATGTTGATTCCATTCTCTAATTAGCTAAAAAGGAATCAACAAAATCGAAAAGTTAAATCAAAATTTGTTACTGCAATTGTTAAACATTTTTAAGGTAAAAAAATTCTTATTGTTGTAACATATTCACTCATCATAACAGGTTCACCGTTCTTTCATTTGAGATAGATAAATCAATATGTTCCAGAAGCTTACACAGAGATTGAAATGTATTTCAGACAATCCAAAGAAAAGTTGTCAGGACTACAACTAAAGCTAAGTTCATGTGAAACTACTATAAAATAAACAAACATCTTTACCACTATTCCCAATCATTCAGTAATGTATCAAATGATCAAAATGAATAAATGGAAGTTGATGAAAACACTTGTACTTCTTTAATTTTAGTTTTCTCCTGAGCGACAACATAAATATATTGTACCGAACTCAGTTTGACATAATTAGGTAATCTCAAAAGAGCTAAGCTCATAACTCAGTTTTGGTTCCGCTCATAACCGGAACGGTATCCGGTCAAAATTCCGGTTCCGATCTAAATTCCGGATTTGCTTTTCAGATATTGAAAAAACTTATAAAAAATTAAAAAAATACAACAAATATATAATAGTTAAAAATGAAAACAAATTAACCATGACAATAATTAAATGCAGAAGAAATCATGTAGTTTCATAAAAAAAGTTGTTATACTTTTGTTAATTTACATCGAATCGTAGTAAAAAAATTCAAAATTTCAAAATTGATCGAAGTTTTAAAATCTCAAATGAACAATACAAAATCTTACACAATGGATTTTTAATTAAAATGTGTATTTTATATGCAATGTAAAAGATGTACTGTAAATTTATGACAGTATTGAATATTTATTAGCTTATATAGCAAATTAAAGCAAAAAAGTACCGGAATTAGAAAGCCGAGATTAAAGCGGAACTTTCGAAACGTAACCGGAAATTTTTTAATTACCAATGGACGGAACCGAAACAGAAAATGGAATTTTGAACCACTTTCTTTAGATTGGTCAACCTGTGTATGACCCAGATATAGAAACTTGAACATTAACCTCTTACACCTTCAAAATATTATTGAGCAATACTATTAACAAACATTTACCACCGAAACTGTCTTGCAAGGTGTATGAAAATAAATAACTAAAAATGCAGGAATAAAGAACTCTGATCCAGCAAAGGAAAAGTTGGCCACGAAAATATAATAGTGTACCTTCATTTAACCGATTCAAGTACTCTAAATGAATCCATAATCCTTCTCAAATCATTTTCCTCTTCTACAAATACGTTCTCAGGAGTTTGCAAAGTTCATATAACTGGTTGTTTCCAACTCCAAGAACAGATAAATATCGACTGTCCCATTCAAGACGAGCAATTCTATCTTGTGGCATAACAACCAACTCATTGTTATTTGCATACGATTTGATATTCACCTGCATATATTATGGAACAATTTTAATATTTACAACTGAAGATTATTTTTAATCAAGAAACGGGTCCTGCATTCTTATTGTCAATGTAGCAATAGAAAAAGTCCTAAACTAGACAGACTATAAGGAAATAATTATAATGTAACCTTTTCCTTATATATTAGAAAGTATTTCCATCCAAAATGTGTGGAGTAAACCTATGTTTATCTGCATAAAAGATACATATCATCTCATGCTCTTATTAAATAAGTACCTTATAACAACATTTAAAAAATATTAACCTAAATGTAGACCAAAGAAAGGGTAGTTAAAGCCAAAACAAATTTTGTTCCTTTTTTTTTTAATTAACAAGTCAGCCAGCAGCTGATGCGGACACCACTTGATTCAAGGATCGACATTGCTTCAAACGTACATCATTACAAGGTTTTTAACTAAAAAGCGCATCCACATAGTTCATAAAGCCAAAATAATGTCTTATCTACCATTCAGTCTACTGTTAACAAATCACCTTCCTCTTAGCTATTTTATTTATATACTTTAATGCCAATAAAAAACCACATGAGGACTCTAAACTCGCAAATTTATAACCTTAATTTTTCAAATAATACATTGTATCTTTGTTTGATAGATGGCTGTATAGATTCAAATTTCTTGGTATAACTAATGAAGTTGTTGGTAGTACAACTACAATAGATGTTTCAACTAATATGATATTCAGTCATCCCAATTCTAAATTGAATTAATTTTTGAGGATATCTATGTTTTTTTATGTATAAAAAACGAGCACTAATTTAGATGGAGACCAAGGTTTAAGATTGAAAGCAAAATAATTATGAACAAGAATAGGAAAAGGAGAGGACGCAGCATGATTAACAAGAATAAAAAAAAGGAGAAAACATAGCATTATTTAAAATGTTATAGGCATCTCTGAGACTCATGGAAAACAATAGTGCAAGCGTCGTTAAGAAAATAAAATAAAAAACTTGGACATAATATACATGGCTACATACAGAACCAAGACACTAACATTAATTTTTGCCAGCTCCAAATATGTCATTGGGTGTACAAGTTAACTATGTCTGGCTCTTCTCACAAAAACACAGGATTTTTTTTTGCTTGAAAGCACATATTGGGTGTGTTCTTGCTATTTTTGTCAAACATAAGTGAAGCGGTATTTACTTATAAACAGTCCAAGAAAAGCTTGCCTGTATTTTGGGGAATGTAAAATACACATCCCCACCAGATTCTTCATTGTATCTTTGAAATTCATATAGGTTAGCTTTGAGCAATTCACAGACATTGAAAAGATGCTCCTGCATAGTTTGCAAAATAAGAGAACTGGCAAATTAAAAATAGAATTATTCAGTTGTAATTATGGGAGAAATACTAGTTTGTACATTAGTAGAAGTTATACTTGAAACTAAATCAGACGGTAACTATGATGAAATGCTGTACATTGATAGTTGCAAATTCTCAGTTCAAAAATGGAATATTAACATATGCCCACCGAGCACACGCTAAAATTAATAATAGTTCAGAAGAATATATGGCTTATGGACTCGTTATTTCAATTTGGAGGGTGTTTGTGTGTTTGAAGTTGGACGTTTTGTATGTTTGTTTTTTTCTGTTAATAATTAACTTTTTCTTTTAATGTGTGCCTAATGGCACATGCTAACACAAAGTACACAACACTAATATGAAAATGAGACAGAAAAACTAAGCTGAAGAAACAAATATTATAAAGTGCATCATTTTTTCCAAAGAAAAGTATCAGGGAAAAATAATACAATACGATACAAGTGATGCAAAAATAAAAAAATAAAGCTATTTAAATGATATACGTGATGATAACAGTAGTCATGCAACCGCAAGATGTGACATTGATCAGAGGGGTCATACATGTTCATAAATTTTAGGAGTTTAATCTCATCTAACCTCTGATCAAAGAAATCCTTATCATTTTTAATTATTTTTAGGCTAGCGTCAGTTCCAGTATGAAGATCATATGCCCACTCAACACTACTAAATGCGCCAGAACCAAGAAGCTCAGCTATATATTATCTTCCTGCTAACACTGAATTTGGAATAATTGGCAACTCCTTATTTGCTTAAAATCCAGTCCTGAAACTCAAAACTGGGATACTTTGGAATTAAGCATTAAGATAGGCTGAAAGAAACTTCATTGTTAATTTAGTTTAAGCTGCCTAAAACTTGAATCTAAAACTTGAAGGTAAAACATAATTTTAATAATGATTAGAAATCATTTACCAAAACATATATAATCAACCAACAATTTTCTTCGTCAATTTGTTGAAAAATTACTTACGATCAGGTTCATAAATTATAAGAATCAAAGTATGATTTGGAGCCTGATGCAGCCCAAAGAACTTAATTATCCAGAAAGTCAAATGTAATTCGCACCCAAAAAGGAAAGAATTTGGTTTAGCTTCTAAGAGTCTTATTTTACCAATTCACTTAATAATATAAGTCAAATTTCAATATATCAATTACAATTTAATGGTGAAATCACTTTTGTTCAGATCCTACCAAAATATTTGAGTTCAAACATAAAATATTTATTTCTACAATTATAGGTAAAATTATTGTATATTTTGCAACTGAAAAATAAAAAGGTAAGGGTACCTGTAAGAGCTACTCTTTTTCCCTTTTGAACTAATTCAAATCGTTTCTGTTTCTTCTATACCCGTCCTGTACTGTTATTTTCATAGCTGCGAATTTCATACCATGATTTGGTTCTACGTCATAATCAACTGAGCATCAACCTACAAATAGTTTTATGTTAAACAATTGTATAAATAAAAAGAATTATGTTCACCAGCAAGTAGTTTTACATAGATTATTTTCCTGATACAAGCTAAAGCTCTCTGTGAAATCCCAGTCTAGGTTAATACATTTTTCAATAAATAATTTTCATTAATAAATATTTAAACCATGTTTTATGTAACATTCACGGCACTACAGCATAAATAATCATGAATTGCACATTCATCTAATTTATTTTCACCTATTGTTAGCAAAGGTGGTTCCAAATTTTTCATCAAGGAAATAAAAATAAAGTATGAATTGAATACATAAGACATATATGTATCTTTAATTTTTAGTTGGTCAAAACAATAATAGTAAAACTTACTTAGATTGAAATCTAATTTTAATTCAATGCGAAACAAAATATCATACACAACGAACATTTTGTTGTTGATTGAATTCATATCATATCCACCTCAAACTGAGCCTTGCAAACATCTCGTTTTAATTGAATTTATAGAATAGCTTCGCTTATATTCTACGCATTAAACTAGCTCGGTTTTAAAACTAAGCGAAGCTCGGGTTATACTAGAAAACTGGGCAAGGCTCGGTTTCTGTTACTAGGCGAGGCTCGGTTTTTATAACTGAGCCTCGCTCAGTTTTGTGCAGATGAGCCTCGCTCAGTTTCTGTAACTGAGCCTTGCTCAGTTTTTAAACAAAACTTCGCTCAGTTTTTAAACTAATTGAAACCTTTCAAATAAATGAACCGTTCAAATTGGGAATAAAACAATTTAAAATTTCTACTGTTTAAATTGACAAATGAATCCAAGCACAAAATAAATCTTTTTTTCTGTTTAAAAAACAGTGTAGTACCATGTAAGACTGTAATGCAAACCAATAATCAAGGACAAAAAAGCATCATTCAAATAGAGTTGATTCATATACAAACCCAATTTGGAAGGAAAATAATGAGGTACATGTCAAATGGACAGAAATAAATACCTTGTATAACACGAAACAAAAACAAAACAGTAGGAAAAAATACGGAATGACAGTGAAAAGTTGAAACATATTTTATAATTTGGAAAATAGGTACAGTAACTGATTTGGAATTCAGCACATTTGTTAGTAGTCACTAGATTCAACAATATCTATGTCAAATCTTCATTCACTATTTAAAAATTTGAATTCTATATAAATATGCAGTTTAAGACGTTGATAAGTGAACGAATGACTAATTGGGCAGAAAATTTTCAATAAATTTTTTGTAACTGGAAGAAGATTTCTAGATTCACAAAATTAGTGGATTCAAAAATTTTACCAATATTTGTAAATCCATCTAGAGTTAAAAAAAATTAAATTTGTATAACAATAATAAGTGTTAAGTGCAAAAACACTCGTTTGCTATGAAATGGCTAAAGTAGTATTGCTTGCATATGTACTGCCGAGCAGTATCAAAATATTTGTACAATGTACAATAAGATGTGATGAATTCGTCCACAATATAAACCATATTGTGAAGCTATATGAGGAACATATGCAAGGATAATAAAATTGATAAATTCAATTAATATCGCCAAATATTTCTTTGAAAGTTAGTTTATTACATCTTTACATAATGTAATTACATAAAATATTAATGTTTTGATCATAAAAAAATATAACTGAAAAATAAATTAATCCTAGCTAGTACTATATTAAATATGTCTACTCATATGTTTTGAAACATATGATACAAATAATAGCAAATACTAAGTCAATACATTTTAGATACGTAGAGATTCAACATCCAGAAAATTAATTACATTGAGAAGTGGACCTTTATGTGCACGGTTTCAAGTCTCTTATTTCAAAATTTACTCTAGATATATAAAAGGCATAGTTCAACATGTCTTTGACATTTTTGGTATATCAACTTATATGAAAATAAAGAACTTCAGACTTGTACTACCTTCAAATGTAGAATATTCTAGTGCACAACCAAAAATGGTTTGAAAAATAAGGTACGAACAGCAAGAAAAAAGTAAACAAATAAATGGGGAGTCGGCTAAATCTAAATTCAATGTGTGAAACGAGAAGGCCTCTGTTGAAGCTATTTTAAAACTTTCAATTTGAAAATCAAAATGAGAACTAAAGTTTAGAACATTCAAATATTTCTGCATATTAAATAGAATACTAATCACAATGGAAAAATACCAAGGAAAAAAATATAGTGGTACAAATATTAATATTTGGGTTATTTTATAATTGTTGCATTACATATCCAAATATGCTAAGCCAATCATGAATATGTAAATATAATCCATCCAAACATGTTAATTAGTTGACATGGAGATTGCTCGCTCAAATCTCTAAGAGGTATTGGTGGAAGTACTGGAGAGAAGCAAGAGAAATATAACTGAATTCTTCTTTAAAAATTACATAAGGATCTAAGGAATAAAGTTGAAAATAAATCATGTACATGCATAACGGACATAAGTTATATAAAATTTACTTCATTTTTTCTGTTTTCTATCCCTTTCAAGACTTGTCTATATTCAACTGATATGTGTATATTAAAAAATCTATTACACCTCCCTATGTTTTCAGTTGCTTTTTAAACTTAACTAAATTCAGCTCAATTTAGCACTAATAATGTTGAATTGATGAAGAGACGGTGCTTGCATCCTAACACACCACTAAAATTTTGCTAATACACAATACTGTGACTTCCTACTGTAGTTTAAAAAAGGTTATTTGAGAAATCGCTCACAAAAACTTATAAAACATAATGTAGAAACCTAAGGTAAGAAAAATACTCTTTGACTTCATAATATAAAAGCTTTGACAAACCTGTGCAATAAAACACTCCAGGTTAAAGAACAAAAACCAAAGAAAAAATACAGGTAATACTAGAAAAAGGAGGATATAACAGGTAGCTCATTGCAAAAAATGTAGAATACCATATGATAACCATACAATTATGATTATTTTGATATCAAATGTATTATTGTAACTTTATTCACCTCGAGTTGTTTAGTCATCACTTTGTGAATTGCGCACACACTTTTTCAAAATGCAATGTAAATTTTCAAGGATATATGCTCGATCAAGGCTGATATGTTCTTCGGTTGTAAACTACTAAGGCTAAAATAACGGTCAATTCAGATTAAAGAAATAATACAAAAAAAAGACCATGCTCATAATTGCTTCTTCATTCAGATAAAATTCCCGACCCATTAGGGCATCTCCAGTGGATTCAGGGCTGAATATTCAGCCCGCTGAATATTCAGCCCTGAAGCTGGATGGGGTACCCAGTGGCCAGGCGCCCATTTAATGGGCGCCTGGCCCCAGACGCCCCAGGCGCCCATTAAATGGGCGCCTGGCATCAGGCGCCCATTTTATGGGCGCCTGATGCCTGGCTCCCATTTTATGGGAGCCTGATGTCAGGCTCCCATAAAATGGGAGCCTGGGCATGGGCGCCCATTTTATGGGCGCCAGAATTCTGGCGCCCATAAAATGGGCGCCAGGGCTTGGGCGCCCATTAAATGGGCGCCCAAGCCCAGTTCAGAATCCTGAATTGGATCCTGAACGTTCAGCTGAATATTCAGCTTGAATTGGACGACTGAAGAGCTTTTTTAAACAAATTCAGTATGTAACGCAACGATTGGAGATGCCCTTACAATTCGAGATTCAGAAAATTGAAATATACCTGGCGAAAGCAATGGGGGAGGCGGTGATAACCCTAGAATGAATTTTTGAGGCAGAGGCGCAGGCGCAGGCGGACGAGGAGATAACCCTAGAACAAATTTTGAGTTGGAAGGGGAGATAACTTAAAACGATAACGAGGCGGAGGCGGAGGCGGAAGTGGCGAAAATGATAACCCTAGACCGAAAATTTGATTTTCAAAATAAAGATAGAGGATAATTAGAAGCATGGTAAATGAGAGATGTAACAATAGAAGATACAAGATAAAATGGCAATCTCATCCATAGTTCTTTTATCAATTTACGGAATTCCCTAATTTTACAAAGGAAATAACTGTTTCCATTGTAAACATTTATAATAGAAATATCCGTTAGAAATTTGTAAGATAATAACCGTTACAAATTCGAACGAAAAACGTGTGACAAAATGTCATGTTCGGCGTAGTGCTACGCGAAAGGTAATCGTGACCTTAGGCCTCACACCTGGAAATGACCAAAATGGAGTAGATGCAGCAAGGCTGTGTGGTTCGCAATCATTAGAATATGATTATCCCCTTTTAGATATATTTATTCCCACTATGACATTCGGGTTTTAAATTATTGTGGATGTATGCGATGAGCGCCCTCGGGTAGGTAGGTAACGACCGTGGTGATGACATATTCGGTACATATAGGAAGAGATAGGTCGGTCTTGTGTTGGTAGAGGACCATCAGTTGGGCCTCGCTACATTCCTCTAGAGATGTACCATTGGAAGGTACTCCCTTTACCTAGTCATTTGTATGGAAATCCATTATCCACTACATGCCTGCCCTTTTTTTGTAGAACCCACTTTGTGGCTGGTATGCTGCAATTTAATCAATGTAACAATTTTGAGTAGGATTAATATTATTTGTATACTAGAAAATAGTATAATATAACAGGATTTGATATGAAATGTTTTGGATATCGTAAGGTAAAACCCGTCTGTGTTTATGTATGAGCGTGGTCATACGAGATACCTTTATTTTGATAAAGGAAAGTTTTTATAACTTTAAATTTCAGTTGAGCTGCGTTTTATCATGTTGGTTCAACAGATTGATCTAGGTGCCATGTGTCTTATCCATTCAATGCTCGGGTCAGACTGGGTATATTTACAGATAAAGATTTGGAGTCTTTGGAGCTTCAACAGGCGAGTTGGAGTCTTCTGGTCGTATTTCCATATATGTTGATATTTCCATGCATTGTTATTTAAATTATCAACAATTGTAAGGACATGTTATTATAACTATTCAGGTCGATGTGTAGTGATTGATTATTGTACTCGGATGGATGTATGTATATTACAGTTTCTGTTTTGTAAAGATCATTGATATTATATCATATGTTATTCCACTGCAATTGTGTGATTCTATGATTGTTTTAGTTTCTTTCTTTGTCTTCTTTTCTCTCTTCTCTCTTCTCTTCTCTAGTTTCAAGTTTCTCTCTTCTTCTTCTTCTCTTCTCTTTTTCTCTCTTCTTTCTTTCCTATAATGATCGGCTTTTCTGGCATGTGAATATCGAGGATCTATTAATGTCTACTTTTTAGGGTCGAAAATCCCGTCTGTTACACCTAGTTCCAAAATGTAGACATAGGTTCATAGTCGCATCGAACCAAAGTCAAATGGTTATAATACTCTCTGGACTAGTCTAGACCATGCTAGACTTTGTCAAACCTAACTTGAACTTCCACATGTATTTTAGACTTGTTTAGGTAACCATCCCTAAGCATGGGAATTTATACTGGCTCAAATATAGGATATGTCCACTTAAATTCATATATGTTGGCTCAAATTTTGTTTATCATGGTTTATGGATCAAGCCAACCCCACCTGCTTACTATCTTCCTTATAAGGAAATTTATCATGTACTTTGGTGTATTTTTGCCTATCTCCTTCGTCTCTTCTTGCTGGACTCCATGATCTTTTATCCCTCCACTTTCCAGTTACCAGAAAACTATATTAGGACCACATTCTACTCATTTAAGGTGTCTACTTCTTTAGGATACTTGCACAAATGTTTACAAACCTAAATACTTTACGTCGACCAATTATCCCTTGTAAGATGTTATTTAACTTCTAACAATCTACATGCATACAAGTACACTCAATATATATCCATCATTCATTACAACAATCTAAAAAAGTCTATTGACATACAAAATCATCATGATAATCCAAAATCATCGATTGCATCTCAATTCACTATAATTCATATTAATGGCTGTAAATTAATCATATGTCACTTTATAGCTCAATGTCTTATATTTGCCCGGTTATATTGATTTAGTAGCAACAATTAGGCTACATAGTCATGTGCACACTATTCATTGGATTCGACCATGGATAAGAAATCTCTTAACATATTTACCCATATACTTTATTGTTAATATGTACATATGTATTTGTGTTAACTAAGTATACTAAGTATTGTTCAACCTCCTATAATAACTTGAAAGTTTGGGTGGATCGAATAATATGGCCAAGTTTATATAAATTAACTAATATTTTTAAATATCTACTTACTTATATTAGAGTTAGCTAAGTATGAAACAAAATAAGTTATATATGCAACACAATGTAAAATGATAAAAGCAAAGCAAACTAGGATTTTATACTGTTTCAAACCTCCTATTTTTTGTCCGCTCTCAAAACTCCCTTTTATCATTTCACTAGGAACCGCCACTTAACCTGGAGAAATAGCTATCCACAAACTCTGCATGGACAAAAAATGGGCTTTAAAGCCAATTGCTTAAGGAATTCACAACAACACTTCAAAACCAACTGCTTGAAGACTCGACATTTGAACTTCAACCTTTCCTTTTACAAAGAAATAACTTGATTATAGATCGTGTCTTATAAACACTAATTAGTCAAATCTGAATTAAAAATTCATACAACCTACACAATGATCTTAGAGTTGAATGCTTAGGTAGTTATAGGAATTAAATGAATCATAAAAAAATTTGATGCTAAATGTAAAATGATGTTGTCAAATTAGAATTTGAAAGCAAAACATCAAAGAGAAAATATAGTTCAATATTCAAAGATCAAAAAGTTAGATTGGACAGAGGGTGATTGGAGTTTTCTATAAATGTCATAAAAATGAATATGTGCGATCACAACTCTTTGGAATGAAGAGAAATAATTGTTGGGGTGAAGAGGAAGAAGGAAATGACCCAACGATTCATAAGGCTAAATATTGCAATCGGGAAACATGGCCTAAGTCCCTATAGGTCGATGATGAGAACCCACACAGTTTGACCTATGGTTCATCAGAGGTCAACCTATGGTCCACTGGACAATGCACTGTGGTCATCAAGAACCTTTTCTCTATTTACGCCTCTCTAGTTCTGTGAAAAATCCAATAAAATTAAAAAAAAAATCTAGGACGTTTTGGAGTGTAGTATCAAAATTTAAAGTGATTCGAAGATTATTTGTAGGGTTTAAAATAAATCTAAACTCTAAGGACACGACATGGAATAAAAAATAACATACTTGACTTGTAGCTCTCCGATCCATCTATGAAGGTTTTTTCGTACTCCATTTGATTTTTAACCCCATTGAATATTATTGAAATCTTTTTCTCCACTCCATAAATCTTTATTGCTCTATTACAGTATTTCTAATTATGTACATTGATATCAAGTTACAAATATATCGATATATATTTTCTCCTCTGGTTATGATTACACAAAGCTTAGCATTAATATGTAAAACTTGATAAACATGTTAGTAGCTTTTTATATGGTTGTTATCATTAAAATTTAAAAAACATGTATTCTAACATTCTCCCCTTTTTATGACAACCACATACCTTATATGATCAATATATAATAAGCTCTCCCTTAAATATAGCTCTGTTGTATTTTTTATTCCCCTTATTGGTAAGCCTAGTTTTTCTCCTTTATCATTAACAATAAATGTGAAAGACTTTTAGAAAACAGGGAATATAAATAGTCATCTTTTAAAAAAAATCTATATTATTTCATTATCTCCATTTCTGTTTTTATTCTTAGAAAATATTACAATTGGTACGTGTGTGTGTGTGTGTGTCTATATGTGTGTGTGTGTATCTTGTATGTGTGTGTCTGTATATATATAATTCTTACTTTAATAGTTGATCAAATACCACATTCACATCTCAATTTTGAATATGTATTTTTAGATAAAGGTTTTATAATTATATTTGCAATTTGATATTTCGTATTTACAAAATTCGAAGTTAATTTTCTTTTGCTATGTGATCCCATAAAAAATAATTACTTATATTTATGAGTTTTGTTCTCAAGCGATAAACTAGATTTCTCGATAAGTTAGTTGCTACGGTACTATTAGGATAAACTAGAGATTTATTTATATTAGTTTCAAAATCTTTCAATGTTTATTGAATGTAAATGATTGAGCACAAGCCAATGTTGGCATTATAAATTCTGTCTTACAAGTAGATAAAGATACAAAAAAATTCTTGTTGTAATGATATAGGCCACTCATGCTTTTCTTGGCTATGTTGCATCCTCCGAAGTTAGTATAACTGCTTGATACTTACCCAAAAGAATGGTCCTTTGGATAAAAACGTCGAGTAGTGTAACTTTCAAGAGAACATAAGTGTAAGTCATTAAGATTTGATTAAAATCACATACAAACAAACAACTATAATTATAAATGGTTGGCATGTCGTTAAATAAAGAAGTGAGTCAACCATACTTCTATAAAGTTTTTAATCTAGCTTCTTTCCTTTTTTCCATTTTTTTCTAAGTGTAAACTTGTGCTCATTGAAGTGGGTTTAGAACTAATATATTCCATACCAAGTAGTTCAAGTAAATCATTGCAATATATTTCTTAATATATGAATATGCCATTACGAGCTATTTAAACTTAGGAAAATTCAAATTCACATATACATGAAATTTCAAATTTACTTTTCGTTATATTTGAAAAATCATCAAATAAATATTTATTTGTAGAACAAAAAATTATCGTCTACACAAATTTATTTAACTAATAAGTCGTTAGTTTTTATTTTAATGATGTGGAATCAACTTTATAAATTTCAGAACATAAATTTAAAAAATAACTTTTAGCATATCATACCAATCACATGGTGGCTATTTAAAGCTGTAAAGTCCCTTAAGCATATGTCGTATATTATGTTATATTATACATGTATGTATGTTCGTAGGTATGTATATGAATTCAATATTTTCCATATGTCTTTGTATAGTCTACAATATGTTACATTACAATTAGTCCACTACTTATATAATAATACAAACATATCTACAAATCATTTAGTATGTTGTTTAGTTTAACCCTTTGTGCCATTTGCACTATATGGATTGCCCATAAGCATAAGATATTCAAATATCCAATTTAACATGAAAAAGTAAAAGGAAACTTAAAAATTAAAATTTTGATTTGAATAATCAAACTTAAATTAATTTAAACGAAATTTAAAACATAAGTTCACCTTACATCAAAAGAAATATTATATAGATTTATTGTTATAAGATTATTTCTGACAACACAAGTTAAAGATTTAGCATAAAAAATTAGTAAAAGGAATATTTTTGAAATTTGCCCTTTTTTACGCTTGCCAATGCACTTGATCCAACAACTACAATCTTGATGCTATTCAACAAATTGTAGTCTCCATAAATGGTAAATAGCACATTCTTAAGTGTATCCCATATATAGTTCCTAACCATACATATTTTTCATCCAACAATCTTTATGACCTTCAAAGTGATAAAAAAATAATTAAGTACATTTCAAACTCATAATCTATCATTTCGAGATTTCCTAAGGATAATTTCATAATCTTTGAGAGTGCTCAACAAAGTTACAAAATGATTTAATGGTCTATGGGGAATGTAAACATCACTATAAATAGTTAATGTTTGATGCTCCTCAACAGTCATAAGTATGTATAGTACTCTACTTATACTATAAAGATTTAGAGTAACATTATTTCAGATTCATAATTTCAAAATAATGATGAGTATTATCTTCTATAAGGAATGATAAATACTCATAATACTTGATAACATTATTCTCCATTTTATGTGTGTATACAACCGTGTACATATGTGTTCATTTCCTATAACTATAATAAATTTTATTTACTTTTAAACTTTAAAATCATGTCATCTTTATTATATACTTTGTAAGATCCTCGAATTTAATTATAACATTTATAAAGTAATGTTAAATCTTATATTTATACTTGTACATATATTATTAATTAACACTTCAATAAAAATTACAACCTAGTATAAACTCTTTTTAATAGCAATTAAGCGTTATCAATAATGGCAGCTAGGTTGATTAAAAAACCCTAGACTTCTTTTCTTGTTATCTTCATTTTCTCTTTCTTCAAAATCCTTCTCCTTATAAAATATATTAATATTTTTTCTTCATTCAAACTATTATAATTCTATGAATCGACCTAAGAATAAGGCAGAAATAGAGATGAAGCAAAGGATGTAGAGGGGTGGGAGGAAGTAAAAAGGAAAGGGAAACATACATTGGTAAAGATGATATGATGGTGGGTGGAACTAAAATAGGCGGATCCAGGAAAGGTGCTGGATTTAGTGCGAAAATGATGAAATCTCAAGACCTTAAGGTGGGATCTAATGTAGTGGTGATAAAGCATGGAAGACCTGAAGGGAATGCTGGCGGACATAGGGTGAACTGGTGGAACTTAAAGAATTACCATTGGAAATAAAGAGAAGGAGTCACTCGAAATAAATACAAATTCCAAATCACTAAGCATGCAAAATAAGTGCCATATAGTGATGTTATAAAGTAGTCGACTAAAAAAACAGACGAGTTGAATAAGATGGACTTCATCGAACCATTCATCAATAATGGGTCAACCAAGGGAAGAATTTCAAAAGAAGCTATAACGGCCACCTTTTCAACTTTCGAATGTTGGAACCAGATATATCCACAGTATTCGTGTGCCGTGCACCAAGTGCCAGAAGGTGGAAATAGAGATGAAGTAGAGGATGTAGAGGGGTGGACGGAAGTGAAAAGGAAAGGAAAATATACGATGGGTAATGCTGATATGATGGTGGGTGAAACTAAAATAGGCGGATTTGGGCAAGGTGCTGAACTTAGTTCGGGAATGACAAAATCTCAAGACCTAAAGGTAGGATCTGATGCAGTGACAAAGCATGTAAGACCTAAAGGGAATACTCGCAGACATTGGTTAAACTGGTGAAACCCAAAGAATTACCATTAGAAACAAAGAAAAGGAGTCGCTCAAACTAAAAACAAATTCCAAATTGTTAAGCATGCAAAAAAAGTGTCATACATGACGCTATAAAGGGGTTGCCTAAGGCAATAGTTGAATAAGATGGACTTCATCGAATCATTCATCAATGATGGTTCAACCAAAGGAAGAATTTCAAAAGAAGCTATAACGGCTGCCTTTTCAACCCTCGAATGTTGAAACTAAATACATCCATGGTATCCGTGTGCCGAGCACACAAGTGCTGAAAAGGCATAAAGTTAGAGTAAAATAAAACAAAACAGGGAAAGAAGAATACAATATCAAAATTTTGCATGTGGAACAAAAATGTATAATATGTCAAAAATGTAGTACAAGGGCTCATTTCGACATACATAGATCTCAGAGTTACAAAATGACTAAGTGTTATAATCAGCTTGGACAGTTATAACTGCTTATCCTCACAATGTTGAATACGTACATACACAAAGTAAGCAGCAGAAATAAATACTACAGTAGGTAAATACCCATCTCCTCTCCATGAGCTCCAAAACATCCATTGCTAAAACTAAAATATACTTGGGGTTGACTCGAGCATTATAAGAAAATAACATCCATATCAATCTGGTAAGCTAGCGTGAGAAACTCAATCATATGGATTTATATATTAATAAAACCCTTTAAAAATAAAGATATCTCATAAGATCACGTCACAAGTAAATGCACATGATTTTTTACCTTACGATAACCAAACTATTCATAAGAAAATTAGTGATATTATAATAATGTCTAGGGTATAAAATATATGTACGAAAAATAGCAATGGTGCATGAAGTGTACACCATAACAATAATATTTATACAACCAAGACCGCTAAGGCGCATTCGCTAATTATGTAGTATTTCCATGTAAATCTCCTCGGATCAAAGCTGACTCTGATCTATTGCAAAAGGATCAGAGATATCCTTCCAAGCAGCATACATCTCTAGTCAATGTACTATAGGAAATGCATAGTTGGCTCCCACTACGTGATGCTGAGCACATCGGTCTCGCATGCATATATGTAAGTGTCTCTAGAATATAGTCGACTACCCCATGATAGGTAGCTAACCCCATGACTATACATCAGATCTCAGGTTTCTATCATTACCGATGGTGAAGTCACATTTAGCATCATCAACATATGAGCCATAAATTGAATCGAACACGAATCCTTAAATGGATTCTAGCATCTCGAATAGATCACGAACCTCTTCTAAAGCACAGAACACATATAAGGTTTTGAAGTGGTTACGGTTTTGAGTTATCTTATATAACTACACTCCTCTGCTTACCGGGTGCTCCAAAACCAATCGATAGATTTCTGGTTAACTCAACCTCGGTTCTTTTCGTAAACAGAAAATACATAAGTGTGGAGATCATATCCTACCCGAATGGATTTCCTTATCATTTGTCCTAGAGGTCAAGACAAGTTTATACATAGGGTATGGCATCATCTTATGTTCCTTCTAGATATTTCCTAAGTTAATATATGGTCAATTTCAACAAAAATAAGAATTATCGCATAAGGAAACTAAGTCCTGTTTGCTTCCTCTAAGTAAGTAAACACACAAGCACTATCAATTCAAAGAAAGCACGATCAGGTCACCTAACAACTTTTAATCCCCTTTTAATTATTTCATCCTTTATTAGTTAAAAACCTTTTTATTAGTAAAACTCTTTTTTATGTAATAAAATCCTTTTTTAATCAAAACTTCCTTTATTAATTAATACATCTTTATTAATTAATAATTCCATTATATACTTATATATATATATATATATTTAGTTTTACTTAAAAAGGATATGTACCTGTATTCTATTGCTTCAATATTTATTTATACTCTTTTCAGTACTTCAAAATGTATTCATAACTTATCACAATGGTACAATTATATTCACAAATTACTGAACAAAGTTTACTTGCTTTAAAATATAATCAGAGAGGTTAAAAGCAAATGTTACTTAAATATTATTACTATAAACCCCTTGTCACTTTTATACTTTAGACGTATATTTTTTCTTTCTTTATTCCAAAAGATTCCACACTTATTATTGTGTTTAAAATTCCATTATTAAATATATATATATATATATATATTATTTATAATCGTTCAACTATACTTTTCCACTTTAAAATATAATTCAAGGGTTTAAGAACAAGTATTGTTAAAACTTCGTCTACTACAAACCCAAAGCACTTCACATTTTCATTTTCTTTAAATTAAAGCTCTCTTTTAAAGATTTTATTATATTTATAAGGCTCAAAGATAGGTGTTATTTAAACATTGTCACAACAAACCCAAAACAAGTTAAACTTTAAACATTATCTTCAAAACCCACTTTTAAAGTTCAAATTACATTCATAAGGGTTAAAGACAAGTGTAACTTAAACATTGTCTACTATAACCCTAAACCAAATACTTATGTTACTTACTTAAGTTCTATAGTAGACTAATCGACCATCTACTTCTAAAATTGTTTTCGTATAGAAATCAAGGTTTGTATACTTAAAATATTTCTGACATTCCAACTTAAATATTCCTCGATCAAGAGGGAAGTCGGTAGGTTAGAGCGCTATCGGTCATTCCTAATCGAATATTAATCTTAACTCTTACAAATAAAGAAGTCTACCTCTTTATCTTTTAGCGTTATGTATAATATTACTATCGTTCCTTATTCAAATTAACTACACTTCATTTTTATAAAATATAACTTCTCATCCCTTCTTCCAATTTGATAGTTTTGTAAAATAATTTAGAAATGTATTTCAATATGTATGTATGTATGTATAATAGAATTTAAAATAAGCTTTGAAGAAGAAAAGCCAAACAAAACCCTCTATACTTTAGTAAAATATCAAACTAGTTTTTATAAAGTTAAATATGAATAAAATACCTTTGAAAATAACTTATAAATAAGTTATAAAAAGTTATTTGAAAATGGTTACTTAAAATTGGTTTTGAAATCTTTTACTTATTTTAACAAAATAAACAAGTTTTGTATATATAATAAGAAAACCTTTACTTTAATAATTAAAATTAATTTCTTTCAAAATATATTTATGCTTCAAACATCTTTTAAAATACTTTTATATCTTTTGTAAAACCCTTTTGAAAAGATTTCATAAAAATATCCAAAGTATAACATTTTAAACTTTAATAAAAACTTGTTTTTTCAAAGTGCATCCATAGCGATTATCGCTATATGGACCAAAACTTTTGTAACTTTTAAATAAATAAAATAGCTTTTAAACTTCACTTCTTACTATATTATACTTATATAAGTGTAGAAAGAAGTCTCATTCTAAAGTATTCAAAATATAATGTCTAAAAAGTAAAATAGGAGAGAAGGATTCAAAGTGTGTTTATAGCGACTATCGCTATATGGACAATTACAATTCAATTAAAATTCAAACACTAATTAATCATAAACATAAGTATGACTCTCAAATTCATATCATAGCAAAGCATGGAATAATATATATAACATATGCAAATCACAAAAGCAAGTAGAAAGCAAAGTAAACACAATAACATTGAAGTGCTTCTATAGCGACTATGGCTATATGAACACCTTCATTTCAAGTCCAATTCAAGTCCGACCCCTACTAATCCTTGTGTTCTTTGTTTCAAGAGTATGCAACAAGCCATGGAAGTCATATATGTCCTAACCTAATCAATTACATATGTCATTTGCTTTCCAAAGCAAACGAAAAACAATTATCGCACTTATATTCAAACAACATGTTATATTTTCAATCAACAGTATAAGCAATTCATATTCATTTAAATGGAAAATAACTCACTTATCATTAAGCACAAAACCAGGCATACACTTCCACTAAGCCACCACCAAACCCACCTGCCATCTTCCCTTTCTCACACCTAGCTTTCCCCTTCCAAATTGCTCTTGGCCATTTCTAGAAAATGCACTATTTACTCATGGCCCATAGTTGTAGAGGCGAGTGTGCTCCACTACTTTAAGTTCCAAGTAGATGGAGGGTTTTTGTATGTTGTTTAAGGGTTATCGAAGAAGTTTGGGAAGTTTTTGAGTTCATTTATTTACTTTAATTTTAGGAATTTTATGTAGAGAAAGAGAGTAAGAGTTTTGACTTTTAAGTTTGTGAATTTGTAACCACATGAAGAGAACCCACTACTTATTTATAGCCTTAGGAAATGAAATGATAAATGACCACATTACAAAATCATTAGTTATTAATTAAAAAGGGGTTAATGAGTTTATAAAATAATATTTATTCACATTAAATCCTAGATACATATATTTGAATAATTCAGATACTCAAATATGAAGTGCTTGAAATTCTAAATCGTTACAGAATCGATAAGGGAGGTAGAGAGTAGTTGGAAGAATTGTGAGATGTTGTATGTTGTTTGTCCTAGACCATATTACAAAGCGTTGGAGGCATATGCTAGAGGATAGTAATCATTGAGCAGGGAGGTGACCATGAGGACATGCCTACCGAAGATGAACCCGTACCAGGGCTTTATCAAATTACTCGACACTCGGAGAGGATTAGGAGGGGCAAAGCCATTGCCCATTAGGCCCCAAGACGCAAGTTTGTTGTCATGTCTCTACCAGCAGCATGTGTGCTAATTTCAGAGGCTCCCTCCTCACACACAGATACCCCTTTCAAAGGACTCATAGATATTCCAATTTCGGATTACGTATCCCTTCACAAGACACCAGATTAGAAGGGCTTCAAAGTGCTTTAGATTTAGGAGAGCCAACTCCTCTTAGCACGGCTAAAACAACCGGTTGGTTGGATGGGTTAACACATGCATACATACACCTCACGGCATCACACAACTGAAATCTATGAGCTATTCAATTTTCAAAGATAACTAACTCTGCTTCTTTTTTCACTTTACAGACATAATGATAAGGCGGGGATCTATATTTAGTAGTCTCCGTTCTACGCACTATTCATCTAACTCATACTCCGAGTCTCGCAGGCGTGAGGCCGATGGAGACCGTGATCGTAGTTGTTCCAGTCAAGAGAGGGAGTGCTACGAGAGGGAAAGGGATAGGGAGAGGGAGAAGGAGAGGCAGTATAGGCGCCATTCCCGATCGCACTCTCCGCCACCCTGAGGTCCAACACAACCTTCTGGCTCTACAGACAACCCTCGGAATCCTCGCATCAAGTACCACCTTCTCAACCTTCAAGGCTCAATGAACAACGTCGTCCCTTGTCACCGCTGAACAGGCGTTACAGAGCCCACAGGGGAAGGAGCGATTAGAATCGCCCAGATGAAAAAGGATTTTCCGAATGTCTGCTTCGATGGCTTCATATTTCCTCCATATTTAAAACGAATTCCCAATTAGGCAGAACAAACGATGCATGACTACATATATGATATTTATGGCCAATATCGGGAATGGATGAAGACCGTAGAGAAAGCATCAGCGGTAGCCTTTGAGCGGGCAAAGACGATTGAGAAACTGGAAAGTGATCTCACTTAGAGGGACCACATAGTGCAAGCACTCACGGGTGAAATGACACCCTAAGGAACTCCGAGACAGAGGCCTTTAGAAGAGAAGATGAGGCCATCAAGAAGATGGAGCAAATGAGGCAAGAGCACTTGAAACAGGTCGACGACATAGGCCATCGGAATGCCATCGTCACAGCTGAAAGAGATAATGTGATCAAAGAGCTTAATGAGCTCAAAGCGAAATATACCAAGGCTATCAAGGAAAAAGATGACGCAAGTAAGGCTACCTAGGAGGCATGCGATCAAGCCGTGGAGGAAGTCGAGGCTAGGGTTAAGACTGAGGCCCGACCAGCGGAGGCTAGGCTGACATTGAGGATCTCCTCATTACATATAATGTCAATGTTCTAAAGCATCAAAATCTGAGTTGGCTCAAGGTAACCCATCACATCTGCATAACGCTTGGTGCCACATGGTTGATGATGAAAAAGCTGATCATCACATAACATCTTTTGATGAGTTCAAGGTGGAAAACCAAATATTGACCGAGGATGAAAGAAAGGTTCTCCATAATGTTATTATCACTTTTGAAAAAGAGAAACTCACCACTCAGCATTTGGAGGTCGGAGAGGGTTCTGGCGTTGAGCACCATGCCTTAAGTTCTGAAATCTCTATGCCAACCCAGCCTGAGTCTAACACTACAGTCGATCCTCTACCAGTGCCAGTCTACGATCCCGATCAACGGCAATTGTCTCCGGCTCGTGAGCACATCCCCGAAGGAGTTTCGGATCCACCCACAAGCCAGCCTGAGGAAGGTATTTTGAACACTTCTCGAATTCATTCAATGTATAGAGTATTGTCAGAAGAAATCACTAATATTTTCTCTTATCTTCATTCAGTGATAGAAGCTGCATCGATCATGCCTTCTGCAACTCATGTGCAACATTAAGAACAGGAGGAAGTCGTGATAGAGGCGACGATTACCACAACTACTGCGTTGACCGAGGAAGCTCATGCGAGCGCTTTTAGCTTCAACGAACATATGGTAGAAGAGCTCCTCGGCCATCAGAGCGATCCACTAACAGATTTTTCCCTTTGTCATGAGTGGAAGTGTGTTCATGGCCAGTTCTTCAGCTCCAACTGTCAGCATTCCTCCGGACACTCAAGCAACTCATGATGAAGCGGTAATGGCAGAGATCAGTGCCGAGATGGCAAGTGCCGCATTGGGTAGCGATATCGGAGGTGGAATGACAGGCCTCGGACCGGCTCCATTACGTATGGTCTCTCTGGATGGTACAATCATTATCATAGGGGTACCCCTGTGTCCCCTTACATAGAAAGTGCCCCTGTTCCTCCGACTATACACTCCGAAAACGTTCCAATTTTCATTAGTTCGGAGGAGGAGATTACAACTCTTCCCACGACTGGGGATAAGCCAAGTACATGCAAGAGCTCAAAACGGCACCACGATGGGTCAACGCCGAAGAAGAAGAAGAAGCCTAAGGAGTGGGCGTGTGTCTTAATGTCCCTTATTTGGTAGATAGGTAGGGGTTACTTTTTTAGTTTCTATAGGCCGTGTATAGATGCGGGTTCAGCCCTTGCTAGTGGGAATTAGATTTATTGTTTATTTTGTTTTCGAAAAATAGACGAAATAAAATCTCCCTTTACTTTTCTTTGGTACAACTCTGAGTTTATTTGCTTAAGTGTTTCAGCACTTGAACTTTTATTTAATACATTTATGAAGCTATAATCCCTAGGTTGGACTTGTGTTCGGTTGTTATGTTCTGGAGTCGTGGCATCGGGCCGTAACCAAACGTTAAGTCGACATCTCAATGTTGTACTATCTCAATCGGCAGCTGGTGCTCGAGTTATGCCCCCAGTTCTGAGGACGAGTTGAAGTGGTCGAACGATGACTGCTTTTCACTTTCGACACTTTTTAATTTCAGTTAGTTGGAACAAAGTTGTTGTGAGATAAATCCAAGCGGTCGGATAACACTCGTTCTTGTATTGACAATCGCCTCCACACTATAGGAATTGAACTTGCATGCTGGCGGTCGATCATGCCTACTTAAAGCTTAAAGTTACGTCCACACTCCAGGGACTTAAGTCATTTTTAGGCAGCCAATCACACCCGTTTTAATAATTAGAACCGCATCCACACTCTGGGGACTTAGGTTGATTTGTGGGTAGTCAGTCACACCTAATTTGCATTTATACTCCAGTCCATGCTTTGGGGACTTAGAGTTAGTTATAGGTGGTCAATAACACCCAATTTGTGTTTATACTCCAGTCCGCGCTTTGGGGACTTAGAGTTAGATGTGGATGGTCAGTCACACCCAATTTGTGTTTATACTCTAGTCCACGCTCTAGGGACTTAGAGGTAGTTAACAGACGATCGATCGTATCAATTTTGAGTTGTGAGATCTTGCTTGCGCTCTCGGAATGATAAACTGATCAGGAACGTGAATGGTTGGATAACATCCATTTTGAATAAACAAATAAAGTCATAGATGGATGGATCCATCCTCCTCAAATTTAGATTGTTGTTTATATGTTTATACTCCAGCTCACACTCTAGGAGCCGAAGTTAGTTAGAGGATTATCGTGTATCAATCCTTTTTGGCTTCAGTGTGACAGCCTTCCCCCGAGCTCGGGTTTCACTTAGCGAGTGACTGGTCGTGTCACAGTCACTCTTTATTTGAATAAGTTTTACCGTAGGATGGAACTTAGCTCTCCATGCACTATGATGGTTGCATGATGCATTTCAAGAATTACTACTCCGACTCGAAGAGATTGCGTTTTATTGCTGAAATAAGAAAGGATGGAAAAGTCAGTTGTCTTATTACAAGTTCAAATTTCGAAATGCATAAACAAATTGCAAATGAAAAGCCGACTAAATGAATAAACAAGGCAAGTCATGTGTAGTAGTGACGGAGACTTTCACTGTTCCAAGCCCTCGGCAAAGTGAGACCACCAACAATCAACAATTTGAATGTGCCGTCTCCAAGACTCCGTTCGATAACATACAATCCTTCCCATGTTGGCTTCATAGGTGAAGGGACCGGATAAATTCTCTTGAGCATAAGATCGCTAAGTTCAAAGGTTCAGGGTAAGACTTTAGCATTGTACAATCGGGCAACTCGACTTCGGTGCGTTGCTGCCCTCAAATCAGCCTCTTCACGTTTCTCATCTAATAAGTCCAGAGATTCTGCGAGTAATATATCATTTATATTCAGATCATAGTAAGTCACTCGATAAGAAGGTACTTCCAGTTCGACTGGAATGATGGCTTCTGAACCGTAAGAAAGTGAAAATGGAGTGTGGCCTATCACGGACTTGTGGGTAGTTCGATATGCCCATAGGGCCAAGGGAAGCTCATCGGCCCATTTGCCTCCAGCCTTTTCCAGTCGGTTTTTCCAGAATGGATTTGATAACTTTGTTAACATCTTCAACCTGTCCATTCGTCTAAGGGTGAACAAGTGTCGAGAATTTTTTCTGAATATGGAAATGTTGATAGAAGTTCTTCAACTCAGCACTATCGAATTGGGCTCCATTATCAAGGATAATGGTATGTGGGGGGCCGAAACAACAGATGATATTGTGCACAACAAAGTTGATTACTTTCTTCGTCGCGATAGTAGCAAAGGGATCAGCTTCCGCACATTTGGTAAAGTAATCAACAAAAACAATGGCGTACTTCGCACCACCTTTAGCTAGAGGTAAAGATCCAATTTTATCGACGCCTCATGTAGTGAACAGCCAAGAACTGACTATTTGAATAATTTCAGTAGGCGTGGCTCTTGGTATCCGAGCATGTTTTTGACATCTGCCACACTTCTTGGCATATTCTGATGCGTCCCGATCCACAGTTGACCAATAATACCCATATCGAAGTATCTTCTTAGCAAGGGCTTGCCTCCCAATGTGATTGTCACATTCCCCCTTATGCACATCATGTAACACTCGTTTGATTTCGTCCTGGCCGATACACCGGAGTAAAGGAATATAATATCCTCTTCTATACATAACTCCATTCTAGATAATGAACCATGAAGCTTTCCAAAGAACTTTCCTTTTCTCACTTCTACGCTCGGGCAAAGTCCTATGCTTGAGATAGTTTCTAAAAGGGGTCATCCATGACTCTTTCTCAGGTGTGGCTTCATGAACACAGTCTGTCTCCATCTGATCGATACTCGAAGAGATAAGTGTCTCAACAGGGACAAGTCCCATTTGCTGCGCTTCACCGATGCTAGCTAGTTTTGCCAAAGAATTTGCTTTCTGGTTATGATCTCGGGGTATGAAATAGATGGCATAATAATCGAACTGATTCAATACTTTCTGGACCTGAGCAAGATAAGCAGCCAACCTCCGGTCTCTTGCTTGGTATTCTCCTCGAACTTGATATACTACCAATTATGAATCGCGGTAAAT
Source organism: Allium cepa (assembly GCA_030765085.1). Taxonomy (NCBI): domain Eukaryota; kingdom Viridiplantae; phylum Streptophyta; class Magnoliopsida; order Asparagales; family Amaryllidaceae; genus Allium; species Allium cepa. The sequence continues at coordinate 665,903,114 of CM060929.1, read as the reverse complement.
TTCCACAGCAACAATTTTCAAGTCTCTAGCAAGTCTGAGTCCGACAAGTAAAGCTTCATATTCAGCCTCATTATTGGTTGCACGGAAATCAAACTTTAAAGCATAACATATGGATCGACCTTCTGAGGTTTCAAGTACAACTCCAGCGCTTAAGTAGTGGTTGTTCGATGCACCATCTATGTGTAGCTTCCATATATATTCGGGAGATTCACTAGTTTCGGGCAAGTCCTTCGGTATAGTAAACTCAGCGATGAAACCAACCAGAACTTGTCCTTGAATAGCTCGCCTTGGTGTGTAAGCAATATCAAAACCGACTCAACTCGATATTCCACTTTAACAACCTACCAGGCGTCCCAGGTCGCATAAGGACCTATCGTAATGGCTGGTCGATGTAGACTGTGATAGGATGAGCCTTAAAGTACGTACGGAGCTTTCTAGAGGCAATGACGAGACAGTAGGGCAGCTTTTCCAACCTCGGATAGTTTCTCTCTGCTCCGGTCAATTGTTTGCTAATGTAATAAGAACCGGTCGTTGTATCCGATCCTCCTTCCGAATTAATGCAGCACCGATTGCACTCTCTAACACTGCCACATAGATATACAGTCTCTCATGATTAATCAACTTTAAATAATAGGTGGTGTAAATAAGTGTTGAATCAGTGCTCGGAACGTGCCCGCACACTCCTTAGTCCATTCAAATTTTCATTTTCCTTTCCTGATCAGGTCGAAGAAGGGAATAAATTTGTTGGTGGATTTGAAGATGAACTTGCTTAATGCTACTACCTTCCCATTGAGGCTTTGCACTTGCTTTATAGTTCTGGGAGTTTCGAGATTTCGAATTGCCGAGATCTTCTTGGGATTGGCTTCAATTCCTCGAGTATTGACAATGAATCCAAGGAACTAGTCGAAGAAGACTTCGAAGTGATACTTCAACGGGTTGAGCTTCATTCGGTATTCTTAGAGGACGTTGAACATTATTTCAAGGTCTTTGATGTTATTGATGAGGAGTCGCGACTTTACAAGCATATCGTCCACGTACACCTTTATAGTTTTCTCGATCTGGCTGGCAAACATACGATTGACAAGTGTTTGATAGGTCGCCTCATCTTAAGTCCGAATGACATCTCTTTGTAGCAATAGATTCTAAGATCAGTGGAAAATCTAGTATGCTCTTGATCGGGTAGGTGCATTAGTATCTGGTTGTAGCCGGAATACGTATCCATAAAAGACAAGAGCTTGTGTCCGGCCATTGAATCTGCAAGCTGATCAATTCTGGGAGGCAGGAAACTATCTTTAGGGCATGCTTTATTTAGATCCGAGTAGTCCACACAAGTTCTCCATTTCTAGTTGGGTTTTCTGACAAGCACTGGGTTGGATACCCATTCTAGATATAATGCATTTCGGATAAACTCATTCGTCTTGAGTTTATCCACCTCTTGTTTCAGGGCTGTGGATATCTCTAGATCCATACCGCCTCTTTTGCTTTACCGGGACATGCTGCGGGTCAATATTCAAGCGATGTCCGGCTAGATCCCATACATGTATGTGTGTGTTCGAGTGAACACGTCGAGGTTTGCTCGGAGAAAATCAACCAATTCCTCTTTCATCTGTTGGCTTAGCTAAAAACCGATCTTTATCATTCGGGAGTCATCATGATGATCGATCGGAACATCAATTGTCAACTTTGCGAGGGAAGCCTGACCGTCTTTGACTTCCTCTTCGTTATCATTGTCTCTTGGATCAAGATCTTTTAGGAATTGATTGTGGTGCCCGGGCCTAGTCCCAGGCGTTAGCTGTCAATTGTTGGTAAAATAGACGCAGAGAGATTCCTCTACATCCTTGCCCTTCTCTTTCCACTGCGCCTCCTGTAGCTCAGCAACATAATAAGCGCGTCCAGCCGCCTGATCTCTCTGAACAACTCCAATCCCATTGTTAGTAGGGAATTTCAAAGTTAAACACCAAGGGGCAATAGCTTCCCTAAATTCAGCCAGGGCCAGTCGGCCCAAAAAACATTGTACGGCGAATTAATATACAACACAATGAAATGCAACATCCAGACTCTCCGGCGTTCTCCAACTCCCGACTCCACTAGCAATTCTACCATTCCAGAGGGTATAGTCGCATTTTCATTAAAGCCATGTATATGGGAGTGGCACGGCTTTAGGTCCTTTACTTCCATTTTCATTTGGTCATACGCTCGCTTGAGTACATTCACTGAGCTTCCACTATCCACAAAGATCCTCTTCATCCAAGTAGGACCTATCTGAGCAGAAATAACTAACGGTCCAATGGTAAAGGCTTCGACTCTATCGGCATTTCTGTCTCGGAAAATGATGTCGTTTGTCATCGTCTTTTATTGTTTAGCCGGAGCCCCATTGTCAAGATTACTGCAACATTCGAAGTCTGTATGCCTGATGGAACTGGCATACAACTCCATTTCCCTCGAGCTCTGATCAGCTAGATGAGGACCACCACTAATTGTGTTTATAACTAACCTCCCTCCAGTATGCAAGGGTTCCTTTGGTCTAGCCTGATTTGGTACTTGATTCTGGTTTGATGGGCCCGCACCTCCAGCCTCCAACACCCAAAAAAAAATTTCTAACTTATTATCTCGGATTAACTTCTCAATAATATTCTATAAGTGGCAACATTCATTGGTACTGTGACCATAGCAATCATGGAATCTACGGAATTTTCCAGATTGAATCTGCTTTTCGAGCGACTGCTATAGAGCAGGCTTCTTATATTGGCTAGTATTACAGTTTTGCAAGTACACATTCTCCAGGGATTTACTGAAGGTAGTATAGGTGTCAAACGTAGGAGCACTATGTTGCGGTCCGCGATTTTGATCTGCTTCTTACCTTGACTTCCATCGCCATTGCGCTGATTCTTCTTATTGTGTATATTTAACTGCAATGTACCGAAACTCTCACCGGTGTGCTTCACAGCGACGTTACTTTTAATTCCTTCCACACTGGGCCCTGCATTATCCTTCTTCCTAGACTGTTACGTATCTTCCCACCTCAAGAACTGGGCAGCCTTAGAATAGAAATGGTCCAACGACGCAGGGGGTTTCCTAGCCAATCAGTTGCCAAATTCGGAATCAGGATTGATTCCCTTAGGCAGTGCCATCAATATGGAATTATCATTAGGGTTACTAATCTCCATGCAAGCAGCATAGAACCTTTCCACATAGCATCTGAGCGTCTCTCCAAAAGCTTGAGTGACACTAGACAAAATGTTCACATCCTTGGTCTTGTAATGTGCTTACGAAACTGTTCGACGAATTTCATAGCTAACCGATCAAAGCCTGAAATGGATCGGGGTGGCAAGCGAGTAAACCACATTGTTGTGATGCCCCCTAGAGAAGTTGTAAAACTTCTGCATTTGACCGCATCGCCAGCTCATGTGACATTCAGACTTCAAAATGTGTTGGTTAGGGTCTGAACTCCTTTTGTAAATAGGTAAAGTTGGCATTCTGAATCGGCGAGGCTGTTCAGCATAAATGATGACGTTAATGAAGGGTATATGACTCCAATATATTCCTCGGTCATCATTGGAGAGGCCCTAACTTTCACGAATCATTTGACGAATCATGGTCGAGATGTCTGGCATCTGGGCATTCTGAGCATGCTGGGCCAAGTTGTGGTCGGGTTTCACAATGCGAGGATGGCACGGGCGTGGTCGATGGTCCATACCTCACTCCTTGGGTCTAGGTCTTCGTGCACATAGGGTTCAGGGGTACGATCACATTGACGAAGGTTCGGATCTATTCAGTCTCGAATGCCAACTTCCAAGTTGATAGCGGCAGCAGGAGTACGGTTATCAGTTACATGATAAGGAGTTGTCACTCCTTGGGAGGAAGGGACTTCCTGGTGACTAGCAGATGGACCAGGTCTTGCTTGTCCAAGATTCAAAAAGCACTGATGCCTAGGAGCTTGCATGTAGCTTCCATCTTGTCATGGACGTGTAGATTTGTGATGGTAATCGGAAGAAGCAAAGCTCTCAATAGATGAGTAGGAAGCTTGATCCCTTCTGAACCTCCTTCGTCTTTCCTGATTCAATCGGTTGGTTAATTCCGTGTTGGCACGAATTTGCTAGGTAAGCTGCTGGTGACTTTAGGTCAGTTCTTACGTCAACATCTAAAATTCCTCCTTGGTAACAGGGACTTGTGGATCTAAAGTTCCCACTGAGTTCTTATCGGTAGTGGGTTACTGTGCAGGATTCTATCTATCTCTCCCTTCCTGATCCACAGCAGTTGAAGCAGTCCTTGCAGTAACCATGGTGAAGGGTGAAGCTCTCTCCTAGACTTGATGCAAATCTGAATAGGATGGAAGAACTTCTAAATGTGAGATCTGGATCTTCTCCTTAGACTCTTGCAATCCAACGATGGTAGTAGATCCAAAGAGTGGGAGAAAACTGAGTTCTCTCAATGAAAAGACCAAAGTATTTGTGTCAAAATTGGGCACAACACTCCTTGGGCGTGTTTGAAGAGATTAAATTGAAGAATATAAATGAAAAATGAGGCTAACCTAATAAACACACCAAAAACAGACAGAAAGAAATACAGAAATACAAGGATTTAGAGTGGTTCGACGTTGTAGCCTACGTCCACTATGGAAAGTTGTTGTTTTATTAATATTACTCGCTGGTTACAGATGTTTACAATAGCATAACTGAGATACAATAATGATTTTGGCAGAATATCGGCATTCCAGCGTCCAAAAAGCCCATTTCTAAAGGCCTTGGACTGCTATTTATAGGTGTAGGCTACAAATAGCTTGCTCCAATCTCAGAAGACTCCTTCTCTCATGTGGGTGGGCCCACGCGATTGATCCCTGGATATTTGGACTCGATCCATGATCGTTACGCACCAAACTCGTATCGATCCAAAATTGGTCCTTTTGAGTTGAGATCAATCATGGATATTCTTGAGGTTGTACGCAAGCCCCTGTGAAAATTTGGTAGCATTTGGACTTGTAGATTTTGAGATATTATCGACGCAAGTTTGGATTTGTGGTATGCTGCCGAGCTTGTATCGATACGTTCGTATCGCTCTTGTTCGTATCGATGATCTGGACGTGTTGGCCAGATGACATGGCGCTATCTTCTATGATCGATCCTCTTTTCATGCCGAGTGACTGAATCTTTCACTCTTACATGCTTTGTTTGTATCGATCTAGTGTATTCCTTTCGTACCGATGACTTCGACTTTATTTCGTATCGATGTCTGAGGCTACTTCGTATCGATAATTTCCACTTCAATTCGTGTCTATATGAACTTAGGCTCATCGTATATCGAAGATTCCGACTTCGTATCGATGTTTTTAAGTGTTGTTTCATATCAATCTTTTTAGTAGCGTGTTTCTTATCGATCAATGGCTGATCGATATGAACTGAGTTGATGGAGTGATCGATATGAAGCATGTATGAATGAGATCGACACGAAGTGTTGTTTGCTGATGGATACGAGGTGGAGCAAACATGATTGATACGAAATGAAAACTCCCCATGGATACGAAGTAGTCTGGCGTCGATGGGTATGAAGGAAGTCAATAATTGATGGATACGAAATAAAGCTTTCTGAAGGGACGGATAAGAATTTGTATGGATACGAATAGAGTTGGTTTACTTGACCTTGATCGATTAATATCATGAGCATACGAACTTCGATTGATTTGAAATTTGGAACGTTGGCTTTCATAGCTTTACTTGCCATGTCTTGTCAATTGTAGCCTGATCTGGGCTCGGACCAAATGTGCTAGTATCCATAGTAGACCTACGTATAATCGATCTTTGGGATGGACAGTCCTTGGTGTCACAGCCTTACCAAAAGGTGGGATAACAATATGCATCCCTGAAATAAAAAATTGAAATAACTGATCACTTGGCCATAAAATAGAAAATTATATACGGACACTAGATTGGTTAAATTAAATGAGTTTAAATTCTTGAATTTGAATTTATTTAAATGATTTTTTTAAGAAATAAAAATTGAATTTATAAAGATTGAATTAGTTTTGAATTCGAGTCTTGAAATGTTGAAATTGAATTCGTTAAAAAAATTGTTTAAATAATGCAATTTGAAATTTGAAGTTAGAATTGAAGTATGATTTGAATTTGGAAATTGAATTGTTTTAAAAGGTTTGAAATTTTACTTGAACTTCATAGTTGTTTAAGTTAAAGCGATATAAGTTGATATTTCAAATTTGAACTCAGAATTGAATCTTTCTAAAGATTTGAACCTTAAATTGAAAATTGAAGCTCAAATTGATTTAAGTGATTTAAATTGGTGTTTTGAAGCTGAACTCGAAATTTAAAAAATTGAAATGGTTTAAAATAAGAATTGAATTGAAATTTAAACCACTAAATCGAATCGTTGAATCGAATTTGAAGTTTATATGAAACATTTCGAAATTGAAATCAAAAGTCAAATTAATTCGAATTGAACCGAAATCAAAATTAATTTGAATTGAAATTGAAATTTATTTGAATTTAAATCAAAATTGAGTCGATTTGAATTGAATTGAGATTAAAGATGATTTGAATTGAAAGATTTGGAATTAAATCAGTTTGATTTGAACAATTTTCAAAATAAATTATTTTAATATGATTTGTTAGAAAATATATCTTTTTAAATATTCAAAATTATTTTGATTTTTCAAACTATTTTACTATATAAACCATTTTCAATACTCAATCTATTTTATATTAAACTATTTTAATTTTTAAACTATTTAAAACTATGCAATCTATTTTCTAAAGATTAAAACTGGTAAAGGTTGGAATTTTTATATTTAAATCATGGATTTAAATGCGAATTGGGTTAAAATTAAGCTATAACCTAAATGGAAATTCGAAATGATTTTGGAAGTGAAATTTAGATATTGAGGCGAAAAGGATTTTTGATGTCACGACCCATCTTTCACTCCCCAGGAAGACGCATCATGATTAAGAAAGAAAGGGACAGAGAAGAGAAAATATAGAGAAGAAAGAAAGAAACAACAACAGAATCTCAACAGCGGAACGAATAAATTATATTAACCACATAAGTATTACATAATATACAACATCTATCAGAGTTACACAGCTTATACAACACATACTATATAGTTATAAACACCAATCTAGTTATTACAACTCAAAATACAACTCAAACAAATAACTCAGAGATCAACACAGCGGAACCACCTATATATCTACAACGCTGAAACCTCCTGATCCATACCTCCTCCAGAGTTCGTTAAAGCTAATCCGAATCCCTTGGCTACTCGTAAAATTTGAGTACCCAAGATTTAATAAAATAGAAAATAAACTCTGGGTCAGACATGGGTCTGGTGTGAGTAAACGGGTTAAAGTTGCTTAACTTTGAAAACCTTTGAAAACAAAAGGTACCACGTAAGACTCCCTACACGTAAACATGGGTAAGTTTTTACCTTACGTAACCAAAACATTTGATAGGAAATCCAGTGATATTATAATAGGGTCTATGGTTTTCATATAAAATACAAAAATAGCTGAATACTTCATCTCATGGTCCAACATAGTTGCGCACAACTAAAACGTACGACACTTATTAGAGATTGGTTCCATACAATGGCAGGGTTAATGGGGTACCGCCCGTCACAATACGGGGCCTAGATCACCGTACCGAGGATCCATCCTAAATCCCCTGCAACACAAGGCCGGAACCATCCCTTACTGGATAGTCCCGAACAAGACAACCCCGGCAGTTGTCATGAATCAACGGCCCCCACACAGCCCAAAAAAGGGACTTCTAGACAGGGGAAAATCTTGTCCTACTTGGGTGCTACCCACTTGCCTTGCTGCACCTCCCCTGTTTTAGCCAATCCCGATTGATGAGGCTTGAGGCTACGATTACCTTTATAGAATACATCTATCTTAGAATGCTCATCGTCCACTTGACGATGTTCTGAAAGCATTCAATCCATACAAGTTCATTCCAGGTTCGAACGAAACCGAAGGCATTATCTCATTAAACTCATTTTGGAATCATCCTCAGAGTTAACGACGATAACCCGTGCACTCTGAATCTTCATCTTCACTTGAGATTCATGACCTATCGTTATTTTGGATCGATGTGGTTTTCGGATATCCAAATTTGGAAACCAGATCTCGGTCTCATCGAAATCCAAAACGCCGTCTTTTAAAGCCAAATTGTTTTAAAGTTAAAACAATTTGATTATGTTATCTATAATCACACAGATAGATAATTTACATCATCACAAATAGATAATCCACATTATCATCACAATACAACCAAAGCACCCAATATCACATATCAACACATATCTCATATCAGAGATAAACAATTCAAGGCATTCAATAATATTCAGCCATCCACAAGCAAAGATCACACAATCTATAATTAATTTAAAATGAATTAAATTAATTACTTCATCTTTAATTAATTTAAAATAGATTAAATTAACTACTTTCATTACTATAAATCTTGCTTACATAACCATTAATTAATTACAAATCAATTAATTAATCATCCTCTAATTAATCATCTTAATTAATCACTCTTGATTAATCATTCTTTAATTACAATAAGTAATTAGCCTTTAATTAATTACACAAATTAATTATCCTTAACCATTTACAGTAATTAAACTTTAATTACTTCATTAATTAATTAATTACAATTAATTACATTAACCTTTAATTAATTACATTTAATTAATTACTTTGTAACCACTTATTATTGATTAATTACCCTTTAATTAATCAATCCTTAATTACATCATTAATCACATTAATTAATGATCCCTTAGTTTCTTCTTAATTAATTATTAATCATATTTAATAATTAGTCTTTAATTAATCTTTATTCATTAAACAACCTTGATTAATCACAATCAGTAATTAATTATCCTTAATTAATTACATCATTTAATTAACTTCAAATAATTTTATTAATCAATTCTTAAATTAATTACACTAAGTAATTAATTATTAATTACTTTCACTAAGTAATTATCCTTCTTTATTAATTACACAAAGTAATTAAATCCAAAACTACTATCATTCTTCAATTAATTGATCCTGTAATTATCCACTAATTACTTCACTAAGTAATTATACCTAATAAATTACACAAAGTAATTATACTTAACCCATCATTGAATGATTATTTTAAATTAATTAAACTAATTAATTAACTTAAACTAATCACATTAATTTAATTAATTACGTTGAGTAATTAATCCCTTTAATTACTTTCATTAAGTAATTATACTTAGACAATTCCATAAATGATTATCCTTGATTAATTAATCTAATTAATTATTAAAATTAATCACATTAATTAATAATTTAATAATCCTTAGTTAATGATCTTCATTTACTATTAACAGTTTCTTTAATTACTTCCTTAAGTAATTATGCTTTAATTAATCATTATTAATTATAAATTAATTAAGTGCTTAACTATAACTTAATTACTCTTTTAATTACTTGAATAATTAATTCCTAAACATTAATTTATAAGCTTAACTTATCTGATTAAAGAACCTTAACTACACATTAATTCACCTCTAATTAATTAACTAATGATCCCTTAATTACTTATTTATAAATCCTTAATTTTAATTAATTCAATAGATTAATCACTCTTTAGTTAACTTCTTGATTTAATCAATTTCGAAACATGAAATCTTAATTAACTTTAAGATAAAGTATTATCCTTATATATGATTTAATTATCATTTACAAAGCCTTTGAAATCTTATCTTTTAATTTATATTTTAAATTTCACTTTTAAATTTAAGATGTAAAAATGATTAACACATTTAACTTCAACAAAATTTAAATCAATTTACAAACCTTTTGAATCAAATGTCAAAGAATACTTATTTTATACAAAAGAGATTGATGAAAGTTTTTAAACCCAAATTTATTTAAACTTAAAATCCTGTTTTTATTTTAAAAACTTTTTAAAATCTGTTTATAAAGTTGCTTCGGGTTCAACCCGCAAGCCACTCGAGTACTTACCCGAGAAAATCCCACTTTCCCTTCCTTTTCAAACTTAGTTTAAGTTTTAAAATTTTAAAACCTGAACTAATCACTCACGAGTTTCCCTTGTCCTCACTGCTTCGAGCCAAACACAGAAACACTCGAACTCGAACTCGAGATAAAACCTTCTTCCCAAAACATCCTTCAACACCTGATACACAGACGTGCACGGTGCATGTACACCGATGATCTACGACGCTCCGAGCCTCAAAACTTGCTTCAGCACATCACCGATGACCACGACATCCACCACGGCCACCCAGATACCATGATTCCATCGCTATTCGAAATCGACCCATTCGAATGAAAACTGGAATCAACTTCATCGACTAAACTACTCACCGACGACGATTTCACCCAACGGAGCATCCATCCCTCTGACCACAGCTACGTCACATCATCATGCTACTAATTCCCCCATCGCGATCCAGCCCGATGCATCATCGTCATCGAACAAGGCTCGACATCCTCCTCAACAATAACCAGAATCAAAACCCTACATCAACGATTCCCGACCTCCCTAGCCATCATTAAACAACTTCGACAATTTTCCTATGATCGACAACCCTAAAGCCTCCCTCGATCAAAATCCCGAGCTTCATCTCGACATAGATCATCTGCAATTGCTGATAATCCCAAAACTAAACAACTCAGGATATCTCATCAATGTCCTATCTAAAAATCATGATATTCACATCATAATTCATAATTTTCAACCACAAATCAATCTATGTAATTCAAACCTGAATTCTTAACATTGATCTTTGACTTAAATATGATTTTTGTTGTCATTCTTTTTTTCCAGAATATTTACCATATATTCTTGCTTGAAACTATTTTTAAAAATAATTTTATATTGTCTCAACCATTTTTCATTTAGGAATCTAAGCCTATTAATGAATGTGAGAAGAGAATTTGAAAATTTTGAATTGTTCTTAAGTATGTAATTTATAAACAGAGATGGAATATATTAACACACAGGCACATTCACAAATATAAAATGCAATGCAAACTATACATTTGTTAAAATCATTCATGCAGACCCTATTTCAACTTTACTTTACAATCTTTCCTCTAGCATCAAGCATACATCCAGATTTAAAGTTTTTAGATAAGAAGATTTACTCACAGGAAAACTAGAACAGAGGAGCAGTTTGTATAAATATACAGATATAGTCACATATAAACAAAGCAATTCTTATATATATTCAGATAAAATCAATCATGCAAACAACTTCTTTTTTAGGATCATCGTATGCAATATAGCTAGCAACCATATCACTGTTTTTAGAAAAAAAATTATTTACTCACAGGTTTAGAAGGCAGAGACTTGTTTTACTGGAATTTTGAAAAACTGAATTGCTGATTCCTTTTGAAACTTGAAAAGCTTTGTTATTGTTTTTGATTTAAGCACTGGAAACTTGAATGCTTGATAAACTTGCTGGAACTTTGATTCTTTTCTGATTTCAGGTTTTCTTGCTTATTTGATAATTGTTACAGGCTTTGGCTTGATTCTTTTTTTGATTTTTGAAAAAGAATTGCAGATTTTGCTTTGAATATGTTTCTGGTTGAAGATTGTTACAGGATTTGCTTTGTTTTTGAGAATAGGCTTAAGTTTCATAGTTTTAGAATAGAAAAGGATAGAAAAAAAATGAAGGTGAGAAAACATGTGTTTATATAAGTTAAATTTGTGATTAATAAAAATAAAAGAAAACAAAAATTAAAAAGAATGACACTTGTTAAGAAAACTTGACATTTGTCATTCCATTTGTTAATTAGTTTACATATGTTATTATCAAACTTTAATAAGTTTACACATGTCATTTAAGAGATTTCCATTCATTTTAAATATTAATAATAAGCTTTATACTTAATTTACTAATTTATAAATACTAAATGTGTATATATATATATGAATTACTTTAGAGAAAATATAAATGAAACAAATTATATACATATAAAATCTTATTCATATATTTTAAATCGAGAATATTTAAAATATCAATCTTTTGAATTTTAAAATTAAATCCAAATTCAAATTCAAATTAAATTTTAAAAATCCAATTTAAAGTCAAGTTATATATATACATTAATTTGAAAATAACAATTTTATTTTCTTTATTAAAACTCTATTATATTATTGTTTAAAATAACAATTAGCCAATTTTAAATAATATATAAAAGAGATTATAAATTACTTCTATTACCAAATGAATTAATATATAATATTTATTAAGCAATAATTTAAAAAGAAAATAAAACAAACCATTTTATTAATTTTATTTAAACTTAAGCTAAAATAAAATTTAAACAATTAACATTTTCCTTAAATATTATTAAAACTATATAATTATTTATTTAAATAGCTTTTAAAAAGTTTTATATTATGTTCAATTATAATTTCCAAATTACCAGAATATATTAGAATTTGAAATCATGATTTTATTTATTAAATTTTAAACCAAAGATTTTCGAGTTACAATATATAAAAATGTATATATACATTATAAATAGAAAACATTTTGTTAGCTTTTAAACGAAAAATTCACCAATTAAATATTTATTTTTTTTAAAAGAATAAATTTTCCAATTAAAATTAAAATTATAAAAGACAATTATCAAATCAATTAAATTTTTTAATACAGATTATTAAATTGATATTGCCCAAAATTCCTGGTCGTCACATTCCTCCTCCCTTAAAAGAATTTTGTCCCCGAAATTTAAAAGCAAAGGTACTTTAATAACCCATCAAAGATTTTAAATTTTAAACCACAAGCATATATTATCAACCATATGCTAACAACCAAAGCAACCAATTCACTCAATCAAACAAATCTAATAATCCTGACACAAATCAGGATAGACTTCCAAGCACTATCTCGAGTTTCCCAGGTTTAAACACTGGAACACTCGCTCTACTAAATCCAAAAAATCTACACTACTAAGCTACAGAGCTCCTACCGATCTAGATCTACCAAACTGAACATGATATCAGACCATAGACAAGTCCTGTTCAACAACCCAAAATCCCCAGAACTGCTGGTTCCAAAACCAGAGATGGATCATACACGTACTCCCTCAGAGATACGTGAAACACAATGAATCCCAGTCTTCCAAACTGGCAAACCCTGTAGACCAAACTCTTATCCCTACAAGATCACAAAAAGATCCATTATATTTCGGAGCTAGCTTCCCAATCTTACCAAACCTTAAAGCTCTTAAGATCGGAGAAAACTTATCCAAAATCAAATCTCCGGCTTCGAAATCCAAATTCCTCTGTCTTTTATCTACAAAATTCTTCTGACGATCCTGTGCAGCCTACATCCTTCCTGATCAGCTCAACCTTCGCCGATGCCTTAAGAAACAAACTGGACCAAAAATAATCCAATAGAACGATCCTCTCAAGATCAATCCAAAATCAAGAACACAAAATCTACTCCACAATCATTAGAAGACTTCAAATTTACCACTCCTATCCGAAAAAGACAAAATAGGAGCACTCTCCAATCTCGCCTTCAGATCCCAAAAAATTTCATGTAGAAATCCTCTAATCCAAGAATACTGCAAACTTCCAAGGAGTCTAGGGTTGCTTTCACGCTAGAATAGCTGCTACCTCGCTTCCGCTGCACAACTCTGATCTGAAGTAGATGAGAATGCTGATGATGAACATGAGCACGAACTTGTCCAACACTTCCCGGAAGATATGGTTCATCAGATCCATAAAGAGAAAACTCAAAAGTTCCACCAAATCTCAAGCTGCCTTACCAAATCCTCTATTTAGGAACCCTCCTTCTACTAGTTGAACCAACGGAATCACTCCTGGAACCCTAATCGATACGAAAATTCAATCTCCAGATGCGAAGGCAAACCTAGACTTCTACGAAGACATCCGGAAAAATCTTTGACAACTTCCATACTCTAGAGATGCCTCGATCCTAAGCAAAAGATAACCCAAGGGAACATTCAACTATCGCAAGTTACTTTTGCGATCAACCCAGATCAATATCCAAAGAAACTATTCTCTCTTTATCAACCAGAACAGCTTAAGCTTACTAGCAAATCCGTCGAAGAAATGGATCCACTCTGCTGCTTCTGAACTCCACCTCTAGAAAACTACTGACAGATGACCTTCCTGCCGACACACAGAACACCCCTAGCTGCAACGCTGCCACTGATGCCAAAGACTTCCTATCCAAAGCTCTTCGAGAAACTCGGGCCTCAAAACACCCTGCTGAACTCAGCCTCAGCACTGATGCAGTCACACTTCCTTATACTTACTCTAAAAGAAACATCTTCGGAACATCCATAGTCACTGCATCTCATCACGCAGCTGCTTCTTCCCGAAGTTTCCAAGATACCATCACTAAATTCTGCACATCCGACAGATCCAAATCCTTGAAAATCTGCTCACACGAGCGAGATCAAACTTACACTTTAATGACGGTCTTCGTAGCTGTAAAAGGTTTCCTTCAGAGATCGGTGAAATCCTTTCACCACTGCTAAGCTCACTCGAGACTGCATTGGGTATACAGTCTCAGCAGATACACTTCCAACCTCAATCACCCGGACTCCTACCATTGGTAGTCGTGCTACACACACCGCTACCCTATCTACCTCTAGAATTTATATTGGAAAACCCGAACAGGTGAACCAACAAAATAGGGGTATATATATATAAGTACAAGTACGCTCTCTCAAGAAAGAAATCACTCCAAAGTCAAGGTATTTACTCAACCTAGCGCTCTGATACCAACTGTCACAACCCATCTTTCACTCCCCAGAAAGACGCATCATGATTAAGAAAGAAAGGGATAGAGAAGAGAAAAGATAGAGAAGAAAGAAAGAAACAACATCAGAATCTCAGCAGCGGAACGAATAAATTATACTAACCACATAAGTATTACATAATATACAACATCTATCAGAGTTACACAGCTTATACAACACATACTAGACAGTTATAAACACCTGTCTAGTTATAAAGACTCAAAATACAACTCAGAGATCAACACAGCGGAACCACCTATATATCTACAACGTTGAAACCTCCTGCTCCATACCTCCTCCAGAGTTCGTCAAAGCTAACCTGAATCCCTTGGCCACTCGTAAAAAATTTGAGTACCCAAGAGTTTAATAAAACAGAAAATAAACTCCGGGTCAGACATGGGACTAGTGTGAGTAAACGGGTTAAAATTGCTTAACTTTGAAAACCTTTGAAAACAAAAGGTATCACGTAAGACGCCCCACACATAAACATGGGTAAGTTTTTACCTCACGCTAACCAAAACATTTGATAGGAAATCCAGTGATATTATAATAGGGTCTAGGGTTTTCAAATAAAATAAAGAAATAGCTGGAATGCTTCCATCTCACGTTCCAACATAGTTGGGCACAATTAAAACATACGGCACCTATTGGAGATTGGATTCCATACAACGGCATGGCTACTGGGGTACCGCCCGTCACAGTACGGGGCCTAGATCACCGTACCGAGAATCCACCCTAAATCCCCTGCAACACATGGCCGGAACCATCCCTTACTGGATAGTCCCGAACAAGAAAACTCCGCAGTTGTGGCCAACAACTACCCACACAGCCGAAATAAAAGGGACCTCTAGACCGGGGTAAATCTCGTCCTACTTGGGTGCTACCCATTTAGCCTTGCCGCACCTCCCCTGTTTTAGCCATTCCCGGTTGATGAGGCTTGAGGCTACGATTACCTTTATAGAACACATCTGTCTTAGAATGCTCATCGTCCACCAGACGATGTTCTGAAAGCATTCAATCCATACAAGTTCGTTCCAGGTTCGAACGAAACCGAATGCATTATCTTGTTACACTCATTTTGGACTCACCCTCAGAGTTAACGACGATAACCCTTGCACTCTGAATCTTCATCTTCGCTTGAGATTCACGACCTATCATTAATTTGGATCGACGTGGTTTTCGGATATCCAAATTTGAAAACCTGATCCCGGTCTCATCGAAATCCAAAACGCCATCTTTAAAGCCAAGTTGTTTTAAACTTAAAACAATTTTATTCTATTATTTATATTCACATAGATAGATAATTTACATCATCACAAATAGATAATCCACATTATCATCACAATTCAACCAAAGCACCCAATATCACAAATCAACACATATCTCATATCAGAGATAAATAATTCAAGGCATTCAATAATATTCAGCCATCCATAAGCAAAGATCACACCATCTATAATTAATTTAAAATGAATTAAATTAATTACTTCATCTTTAACTAATTTAAAATAGATTAAATTAATTTCTTTCATTACTATAAATCTTGCTTACATAACCATTAATTAATTACAAATCAATTAATTAATCATCCTCTAATTAATCATCTTAATTAATCACCCTTGATTAATCATTCTCTAATTACAATAAGTAATTAGCCCTTAATTAATTACACAAATTAACCATTTACAGTAACTAAACTTTAATTACTTCATTTTAATTAATTATAATTAATTACATTAATCCTTAATTAATTACATTTATGTGATGTCCTGGAAATTTAGGCAATACTTATTTAATAATTTCATTAATAATATTTTTAAAATGTGAAATATTGATTTAATAATTTAATTCAAACAGGAATTTTCTTTTGAAGAATAATAATCATTTAGTTTGTCATATGATATTCTTTTCAAAATTTATAATAATGATAGTTTAATTTGAAAATCTTATTGTTTTCAAATATTAAAAATATTTAAGTAATAAAATTATCTTTCTAAACTGATTTAAAGATATTTATTTATAATGTATATATGTGTATACATTGTAAATAGGAGTTTTGATTTAAATTTAAAATAAAGAATATTTTCCAAATTATTTTATATATAGATGTATAAATTGTAAATTGATTAAATTGATTTAAATTAGTATTGAAAACTTTTCAAAAGTTTGTTTTAAAAGTCTTTCTTACATTATCAAAGAAATATAAGTAAATATTTATTTTGTTTATAAAAATAAATATAGTTTAAATTTTATTTTATAATAAAAGTTTGTTTTGTTTTATTTTAAAATTTGTTTTTCTTTTGAAATAAATTTAGTTCATTTTTATTAGAGTGTAGTATTTTGGTTTGAAAACTCTTGAATAAAATGAATTTAACATTATTTTTCTTTTAAAAATCTTCTCTTTTGAAAATTAGTTTTAACATATTTTTTAAAAATATTCAAGCAAACATTAAAATGTATATGTTATAAAAGAAGTTTTTATGTAAACATGAAAGGGTAAATGTTGATAAAACATTTAAAACATGCTAAATTAAATTAGAAATGGTTTTATTATAAATTTGAATACAATTATAAATTAAGAATTTTCTTTTCATATTAGAATACATATGTGTTAAGCTCTTAACACAAGTGTAGACACTTGTAATCACATTACAAACTAAATACAACAAGTGGCAATGTTTGTTTATTTTTGAAATTTACTCTTTTAAATGAGAAAAATGTAACAATGTATTTTGTTGAAACATTATTTTCATTTGAATCTGAAAATCAGATTTAAGCAAAATCAAAACCCAAACATAATACATGTTAAAAATCTGCAAAATCAAATTCTGCAAAACCAAATTCTATTCAAAATTCTGCAAAATCAAACTTCAAATCGGCATATCTGAAAGTAATCTTCAACCTCAATTCAACTCTAAGCAAGTCAAGTTGAAATTCTGTTGCAATCAAGTTTACCAGACTCAAACATCAACAGCATGCAGTTTTTAACAATTTTCATCATCAAGTAAAAGCAATTTCAGTAATCAAATCTGGAAGAAACTCAGCAATCAAAATACAAGTTAAAATCAATTTGAACTTGCAATTGCACATCCAGGTTCAACATGCAGCTTCAAATCAGGTCCTGGAATGTGTGATGCATCTCTGGGATTATTTTCTACGTCTTCAATAAACATGTGAGTAAGCTTCTTTATTTTAAAAATAGTTTTTTCCTTTTAAAAATCAGAGCCAACCATAATTTATAGAACTTAAGTTTTTAATTCACAGAAATCAAAACCTGTTTAGGAAAAATTTGTTCTGTTTTCTGTTTAAAAATGAAATAAAATGAGTAACTCACATGCACAAAAGCTTGAGATATCTGAGCATATGAATTGGAAGAAATAAGTATGTGTGATGATTTAATATTAATGACTGTCCTGTGTGTATATATAAGAATATGTTTATATGTTTCCTGTATCTGTATATCTAATTAGTTTGTAAATTAAGATATCCTTTGCTAGAAAATCTTTATCATTTGAATTGTTTCAGTTAGAAAGTTATGTGTAAACATAATATGTTTGTTTAGTATAAATGTAGGTTTGTAAAATTATGATTTAGTTAAAATAAGTTAGAATTGAAATCTGTTACCTCTGAAACAAACTCTACAGTAAACATTTTGCAATAAAACAAGAATATCAAACATCATTAACTATTTAAACAAGATTATAACATGAATGTATATTAGAAATCAGAAATTTTAAAACAAATAGAACATTTTTAAATAATCTGTTGGAATGAGTATTTCTGTTTTGAACAGAATTGGGTCGTTTTGGGTTTGTTTGAATTTCTAATGGGTTTTGGTGGCTATGGGTCTTCCTGGAGGTTGAATTCAGATGGAGGGGTAAGGGAAAATGGTCAGAAGTTTTGTCAGTGGGTGGCGGCGATGGCAGTAGTGATTGCCAGGTTCTAGCCCTAGTTTTTAAAGGGGTTGTTTTTTTTACTTCTTGTTTACTGTAGTACTTCGAGTGATTCGAGGTTTTGGGGAGTTGCAGAGGAGACATAGAGGGAGGGTTTGCCAGAGTCCCAGGGTTGATGATGGTCGGAGGCGAGTTTATGTGATGTTGACAGGTTTTGATAAGGGTGTAGTTGTGTTTCAGGTTGCATTGATCAACCTGAAATTTTGGAATTTGAATTGCAGTGGAAACTTAGGTGATCGTACCCATGTTGGGAGATGATCGGCGACTAGGAGGAGTAGCCTAGGGTGGCTGGAGTTGATCAGAGCACTGGTGCATGTGCACCGTACATGTTGAAGTCTGGTGAACTTTTGGGGATGTGTAGGGTTATTGACTCAAAGTGTTACTCGGGAGTTTTTGATTCTGTCTCGAGGCTGGAGGGGTTGGAAACTCGAAGTAGGTATAGGAAGTTCTCGGGTTAGTGTGTTGCAGGTTTAAAACCTGTCATTTTGCAGTTTTTTTTTTTGAAATTTGAATGGAACTCATATTTTAAAGCTGAAACTTGATTCAAGTGTAAGTTGAATTTGAATTCAAATGAAGTTTTGAATTCAAAGTTTTTAAAAATGATAATTTTAAATTTTAAGCAAGATTTAAATTAGTTTTGAAATCAAGTTAAAAACAGTTTTCAGGTTTACTTTGGAAACCAATTTTGAATTCAAAACAGTTTGTAAATTTAAAAAAAAATGAACAGATTCAAATGTTTTAAAAGTAGATTTAAAAATGAATTTGATTTCAGTAAGGTTTAAACATGAAAGAATTTATTTCCTTAATATTTAAATTTAAGATATGAAGTGTTTAACTTTAATTTGAAAAGCTAAATAATCATTTTAAAACTTGTTTCTTTAATAAATTTAAGTAATTTGGTTTTTAAACTTTCCTTATATATTTAGGTAATGAATGTTCTTTAACATTTATTTTTATTTTAAGGTTTATAATTATTTAAATTTGGATTAATGATTAAATAGTTAAACATTTTGAATATTAAATTTTTAAATGGAATTTGAATTTAATAGAAATTTATTATTTAAATATATTTTGAATGTAAATGAAGTCATTTGATAAATAAATAAATTACTTTGAAAATAATTAAAATAATTAAGAATTTACTTAATTATTTGGTTTTAAATAATGGTTTAGAATAATTTTTAATTAGAGATGATTTATTGATAATTAATCTAAGATAATTTTTCTTAAGTAAGTAATTATTGAAAATGTTGTTAATTAATAAAAATAATTATCTAAGGATAATTAAGTAATTAATTGATGTGATTAATTTTGATAATTAACTAGATTAATTAATTGAATATAATCAATTGTAATTTGTTAAGTATAATTAATTGATAAAAGTAATTAAGGAATTAATTACTTACTGTAATTAATTTTGATATTGTGTTTTGTTTAAGTTAATTAATTTAGTTTAATTAATTTAAGTAAATCATTTAATGATTTAATGGAAGTAATTACTAAATGTAATTATTGGAGCAGGATTTCTTAGAAGGTAATAATGATAAATTTCTGGAATGTAATTAGTGAAAGGTTATTTGTTTTAATTAAGTAATTTGGATAATTACTTTGTAATTAATTAAGGAATTTATTATTGGATAATTAATTTGTTAATGAGTAATTAAAGATAGTTAATTACTGAATTTAATATTAATCAAGGTGATTAATAATTAGATTAATTACTAAATGTAATTAATATTAAATAAGTTTATTTAAATATTAGAGATCATTAATTATTATAATTAATGATATAATTAATGATTGTTTAATTAAGTAATGATTAATTAATTAAGTGATTAATTAATTGTAATAAATTAAGGATAAATATAATTAATTGTAGTTAATTAATTAACGAAGTAATTAAATGTTAATTACTTATGATTAAGGTTAATTAATTTGTGAAATTAATTAAAGACTAATTACTTATTGTAATTAGTAAATGATAAATCGAAGATGTTTAATCAGGTTGAATACTTAGTGAATAATTAATTAACTGGGTTAATTAATTAATGGATATTAAGCAGGATTTATAGAAGTGTTAATTAATTTAATTTATTTTAAATTAATTAGAGATAGAAGTAATTAATTTAATTCATTTTAAATTAAGTATAATTGATGATTAATAAATCATCTGCTTATGAATGTTATTGATTGAATGGTGGTGATCTCAGTAATGAGATAAGTTGTATCTGTATGATATGAATGCTTGGTTAAAGTATGATGTTTTATGATGGTTTATCTGGTTGTGATGATTATCTGTTTGTGATGATGATACAGATTATCTGTTATGATGAGAATGTGATTATCTAGTGTGATATGTAATTTATCTATCTGT
The DNA here is from genome assembly GCA_030765085.1 of Allium cepa. Classification (NCBI taxonomy): domain Eukaryota; kingdom Viridiplantae; phylum Streptophyta; class Magnoliopsida; order Asparagales; family Amaryllidaceae; genus Allium; species Allium cepa. The sequence goes on along the minus strand of CM060929.1, from coordinate 665,881,983 downwards.
GTGAAATATATAACAATGAAATGAGTTAATTGATTAAAACCCTTAAGTACAACTTGGACATTAAGATGGCGTTTGGATTTCGATGAGACCGGGATCGGGTTTCCATATTTGGATATCCGAAAACCACATCGATTCCAATTAAACGATTATGTCGTTAATCCAAATGGAGCAAGTGAAGACTCAAGGTGTAAGAACTATACGTCAGTATAACTTTGTGGGTGATTCCGTAATGAGTTTGACGGAATAGTACTTATAGGTTCGAGATGGTGATTTAGAGTGCAAGGGTTATCGTCGTTAACTCTGAGGGTGATTCCAATACGAGTGTAACGAGATAATGCCTTCGGTTTCGTTCGAACCCGGAACGAACTTGTATGGATTGAATGCTTTCAGAACATCGTCAGGTGGACGATGAGCATTCTAAGATTGATATGTCCTATAAAGGTAATCGTAGCCTCAAGGCTCATCAACCGGGAATGGCTAAAACAGGGGAGGTGCAGCAAGGCTTCGTGGGTAGCCCCCACTGGAGAGCAAGATTTACCCCTGTCTAGAGATCCCTTTTTATTTCGGCTGAGTGGGGCGGCTGATCATGACAACTGCAGGGGTGGTCTTGTTCGGGACTGTCCAGTAAGGGATGGTTCCGGCTTTGTGTTGCAGGGCAGCAGGCGTACTCCTCGGTACGGTGATCTAGGCTACGTACTGTGACGGGCAGTACCCCAGTAGCCCTGCCATTGATGGAATCCATAATCCAATAAGTGCCTGTACGGTTTTGATTGTGCCCAACTATGTTGGAACGTGAGATGTAAGCATTCCAGCTGTTTCTGTATTTTATTTTGAAAACCCTAGACACTATTATAATATCACTGAATTTCCTATCAAATGTTTTGGTTAGCGTAAGGTAAGAATTTTTCCATGTTTATGTGTGGGAAGTCTTACGTGATACCTTTTCTTTTCAAAAGATTTTCTAAAAGTTAAGCAAGTTTAAACCCGTTTACTCACACCAGACCCCTGTCTAACCCGAGTGTTTATTTTCTGTTTTATTAAACTCTTGGGTACTCATATTATGTATGAGTAGTCAAGTGTTTCAGGATTGCTTTGATGAGTTTCTGGAGGAGATAATGGAGCAGGAGGCTTCAGCGTGTAGATATATTTAGTGGTTCCGCTGTGTTTGAGTTGTATCTGTTTTTCTATGATGTACTTGAATTGTAATCGCTAGACAGGTGTTTATAACTGTCTAGTTTGTGTGGTATTAGCTGTTTATAACTGTCTAGTTTGTGTGGTATTAACTGTCTATGTAAAGTTTTATGTGATATAATATAATTTATTCGTTCCGCTGTGAGATTCTGATGTTGTCTATTTCTTTCTTTCCTTTCTTTTCTCTTTTCTATCTCTTTCTTTCTTCTTAATGATGCGTCTTTTTATGGAATAAAAGGCGGGTCGTTACAATTTAATTAATTAATTTGTCGTTAGTTATTATTGATTAATTACCCTTTAATTAATCAATCCTCAATTATATCATTAATCACATTAATTGACGATCCCTTAATTTCTTCTTAATTAATTATTAATCATATTTAATAATTAGTCTTTAATTAATCTTTATTCATTAATCAACCTTGATTTGTCACAATCAGTAATTAATTATTCTTAATTAATTACATCATTTAATTAACTTCATATAATTTTATTAATCAATTCTTAAATTAATTACACTATAAATTACTTTCACTAAGTAATTATCATTGGTTATTAATTACACTAAGTAATTAAACCCAAAACTACAATCATTCTTCAATTAATTACATCCTGTAATTATCCACTAATTACTTCGCTAAGTAATTATACTTAATAAATTACACTAAGTAATTATACTTAACCCATCATCCAATGATTAATTTAAATTAATTAAACTAGTTAATTAACTTAAACTAATCATATTAATTTAATTAATTACGCTGAGTAATTAATCCCTTTAATTACTTTCATTAAGTAATTATACTTAAACAATTCCACAAATGATTATCCTTAATCAATTAATCTAATTAATTATTAAAATTAATCACATTAATTAATTATTTAATAATCCTTAGTTAATGATATTCATTTACTATTAATAGTTTCTTTAATTACTTCCTTAAGTAATTATGCTTTAATTAGTCAATATTAATTATAAATTAATTAATTCTAAATTGTCGATTAATTGATCTTTAATTACTTAAGTGCTTAACTATAACTGAATTACTCTTTTAATTACTTGAATAATTAATTCCTAAACATTAATTTATAAGCTTAACTTATCTAATTAAAGAACCTTAACTACACATTAATTCACCTCTAATTAATTAATTAATGATCCCTTAATTACTTATTTATAAATCCTTAATTTTAATTAATTCAAAAGATTAATCACTCTTTAATTAACTTCTTAATTTAATTAATTTCAAAACATTAAATCTTAATTTACTTTAAGACAAAGTATTATCCTTATATATGATTTAATTATCATTTACAAAGCCTTTGAAATCTTATCTTTAAATTTACATTTTAAATTTCATTTTTAAATTTAAGATGTAAAATTGATTAACACATTAAATTTAACAAAATTAAAATCAATTTACAAACCTTTTGAATCAAATGTTAAAGAATACTTATTTTATGCAAAAGAGACTGATGAAAGTTTTTAAATCAAAATTTGTTTAAATTTAAAATCTTGTTTTATTTTAAAAACTTTTTAAAATCTGTTTATAAAGTTGCTTCGGGTTGAACCGCAAGCCACTCGAGTACTTACCTAAGAAAATCCCACTTTCGCTTCCTTTTCAAAACTTGGTTTAAGTTTTAAAATTTTAAAACCTGAACTAATCACTCACGAGTTTCCTTCGTCCTCATTGCTTCGAGCCAAACATAGAAACACTCAAACTCGAACTCGAGATAAAACCTTCTTCCCAAAACATCCTTCAACACCTGATACACAGACGTGCATGGTGCATGTACACCGATGATCTACGACGCTCCGACCCACAAAACTTGCTTCAGCACATCACCGATGACCACCACATCCACCACGGCCACCCATACACCATGATTCCACCGCGATTCGAAATCGACCCATTCGAATGAAAACTGGAATCAACTTCACCGGCTAAACAACTCACCGATGACGATTTCACCCACCGGAGCATCCATCCCTCTGACTACGGCTACCTCATATCATCACGCTTCTAATTCCCCCATCGCTATCTGGCTCGATGCGTCATCGTATTCGAACAAGGCTCGACATCCTCCTCAACAATAACCAAAACCAAAACCCTACATCAACGATTCTTGACCTCCCTAGCCATCGTTAAACAACTTTGACAATTTTCCTATGATCGACAACCCTAAAGCCTCCCTCGATCAAAATCCCGAGCTTCATCTCGACATAGATCATTAGCAATTGCCGATAATCCTAAAACTAAACAACTCAGTATATCTCATCAATATCCTATCTAAAAATCATGATATTCACATCATAATACATAATTTTAAACCATAAATCAATCAATGTAATTCAAACATGAATTTGTTAACATTGATCTTTGACTTAAATATGATTTTTACAGTCATTCTTTTTTTCCAGAATATATACTACATATTCTTGCTTGAAACTATTTTTAAAAATAAGTTTATATTGTCTCAACCATTTTTCATTTAGGAATCTAAGCCTATTACTGAATGTGAGAAGAGAATTTGAAAATTTTGAATTGTTCTTAAGTCTGTAATTTATAAACAGAGATGGAATGTATTAACACGCATGCACATTCACAAATATAAAATGCAATGCTAACTATACATTTGTTAAAATCGTTCATGCAGACCCTATTTCAACTTTACTTTATCTTTTCTCTAGCATCAAGCATACATCCAGATTTAAAGTTTTTAGATAATAAGATTTACTCACTGGAAAACTAGAACAGAAGACCAGCTTATATATATACAGATATAGTCACATATAAACAAAGCAATTTATATATATTCAAATAAAATCAATCAAGTACACAACTTCTCCATTTAGGATCATCACATGCAATAGAGCTAGCAAACATATCACTGTTTTTTTTTAAAAATTGTTTACTCACAGGTTTAGAAGGCAGAGACTTGTTTTACTGGAATTTTGAAAAACTAAATTGTTGATTCCTTTTGAAAGTTGAAAATCTTTGTTATTGTTTTTTATTTAAGCACTGGAAACTTGAATGCTTGATAAACTTGCTAGAACTTTGATTCTTTTCTGATTTCAAGTTTTCTTGCTTGCTTGATAATTGTTACAGGCTTTGGCTTGATTCTTTTTTTGATTTTTGAAAATGAATTTGCAGATTTTGAATTGGATATGTTTCTGGTAGAAGATTGTTATAGGGTATGCTTTGTTTTATAGAATAGGCTTATGTTACTTAGTTTTATAATAGAAAAGGATAGAAAAAAATGAAGGTGAGAAAACTTGTGTTTATATAAGTTAAATTTGTGGTTAATAAAAATAAAAGAAAACAAAAATTAAAAAGAATGACACTTGTTAAGAAAACTTGTCATTTTTCATTCCATTTGTTAATTAGTTTACATATGTTATTATCAAACTTTAATTAGTTTACACTTGTCATTTAAGAGATTTTCATTTATTTTAAATATTAATAATAATCTTTATACTTAATTTACTATTTTATAAATACTAAATGTGTGTGTGTGTATGTATATATATTAATTTAGAGAAAATATAAATGAAACAAATTATATACATATAATATCTTATTCATATATTTTAAATCCAAAATATTTAAAATATCTATCTTTTGAATTTTAAAATTAAATCCAAATTCAAATTCAAACTAAATTTTAAAAATCCAATTTAAAGTCAAGTTATATATATACATTAATTTGAAAATAATAATTTTATTTTCTTTATTAAAAATCTATTATTATTGTTTAAAATAACAATTAGACAATTTTAAATAGTATATAAAAGAGATTATAAATTACTTTTATTACCAAATGAATTAATATATAATATTTATTAAGCAATAATTTAAAAAGAAAATAAAACAAACCATTTTATTAATTTTATTTAAATTTAAACTTAAGCTAAAATAAAATTTCAACAATTAAAATTTTCCTTAAATATTTTTAAAACTATATATTTAAATAACTTTTAAAAAGTTTTATATTATATTTAATCAAAATTTCCAAATTACCAGAATATATTAGAATTTGAAATCATGATTTTATTTACTAAATTTTAAACCAAAGCTTTTCTAGTTACAATATGTACAAATATATATACATTATAAATAGAAAACATTTTATTAGCTTTTAAAAGATAAAATTCACCAATTAAATATTTATTTGATTTTAAAAGAATAAACTTGCCAATTTAAATTTTAATTATAAAAGACAATTATCAAATCAATTAAATTTTTTAATGCAGATTATTAAATTGATATTGCCCAAAATTCCGGGTCGTCACATTTGAAGCGAAACACCATATTTTAAGTAAATATGACATATTGAAATGAAATGATATTTTGAAGTGAATATGATATTTTGATATCAAGTATGAATCTTTTTCGAAATGTAAAAGAACCAACTAGTGTGTAATATGATGTTTGGTTGTAAAAGAGACCGAGGCCTCTTATTGGCATACTCTCTGTCAATATTGGAACCACTTTAACAACTGTATACACGAAGGAGACTCGAGAATGAAGTCCTTGGATTTGGTGTACGTTGCTGGATTTGAAGAAAGAGAACGATGATGGATAGCCCCGACACTTTGTGTCAATTTGAAATGACTAAAACTGGACGGCTTGACAGGGCCAATGAGTGTAGCTACCTCTAGTGGACATCTATTTTTCGATTTTCTTCTTGGACTTGGTCTATACTACTACTTTTGATATTGGTTCTGATTGGTGCACCTTGATTTGGGATGACCTCCCTTTGACTCGTTATGGGATGGTTGGAAGCGGCGAGCGGTCATGGATATTATGCATTACCACTAGCCTTGCGACACTGGTAGTATCCTACCTTGGGCATTGCCTCACGTGCCTTGTCATACTTTTATCCTTATACGAGACCATTACAAGTTTGGTTTAGTGTTATAGTATCACAGCGCATCTCTATCCCCCGACGTGCTACTAGGGCGTTATATGCAAACTGTACAACAATGCTTAAAAACGCGTTAAGGACGATTAATGTAAGGCCTTAATGCTAAGAAAAATATTTATTTTACCGATTAGACATTATATATAGTGTATTCTACTATATGTAGATATTTTAACGGATCCTTAAGAGATGGAAATCCTGTAACATCTCTTGAGTTATTGCGTGCACGTTATACACTGCATAAAAGATGTAAAACCTATAAACATCTACGACGCTATTAAACTCCTGTTATATGTGATATTGATTTGACTATTATAAGAATATTTTAGTCTTGACTCAAGTGTATTATTTTACTTTATGCTTGGGTCGTCCTTGAGTTTTCAACACCCTGAAGATTATTTTTCAGAGAACGAAGACGAAGATTTGGTATATTATTGCTAGTATTATTTTCGCATTCTATTGTTCCGCTGCATTATTCTATTATTCTATTGTATATTTAACTTTGACAGATGTTGTAAATTTTTAATCAAAGTATAGTATAAATAGCTTTATGAACTGCTTATTTGATTATTATATTTTGTTATTTCATTGTGAGATTTTGTATTTGGTTTCTTTTTTTCTTTTTTTTTTCTTAATTAACCCTATTGATTACCTGTGTTTCAGATTGTTTGAGTTGGACATGTGCTGATTAGTGTCGATTTAAACCTTTCAAAATGTGGGTCATCACACATACACTTTGGTGTTTACGCTTTTTCCTTTATTTGGATTTATTTGCATGATTATTTTACATATTAAATACTCTACCACATCAACTGCATAGGTACTATGTCGAGGTTGGTAGTTGTCTTTAAAAAGAAGAGACCTAAGAAGAAGTGAATTAGGAAGGACATAGTGACACTAGAAAGTTTCTAAAAGTAGTCGAGGATAGATCCCCTTCCCTCCTCTTCTTCTCTGATCCCTCTCATTTCTGACCCTTTGGCAGATATGGTTGCACCTTCATCTTACTTCTTAGTAATACCCAAAGAAGGTGGTGTTTTGATCTCCCTAATGGAAGTTTTCTTATTGATGATGTTGTGGCACTGGTCCCTGCCTTATTACCACTTCTCCCATTGCCTACTATAGACGTCTATTCTAACTTTCATCCAAGTTTTTTAGTTAAATTTGTCAATAATTTGATTCACTTTCTTCACTTGTCGACTTCACCCTTCTCCTTTTTTAAATTACTTTTCATGTGTTATAATATTTATGTGCTCGGGCCTAGGGTATAGCCCTCGGAATGGAACTGCACAAATGGTTTGACTTCTCTGAATCAGAGTTAGTTAGGGTTCAAACAAAATACACATAAATACCGTAGGGCAATGCAAGGCTCAAGAATGACATTGCAGCTTGGGATAAAAGAGAAGCGGATATTAAATCAAAGTTAGAGGAGGTTTAAAAGAAGTTCTATGGCATAGATTTGCATGCTTTTAAGGCTGAGGAAGAAGCTAGGAATTCGAGAAGGAGGTTAAACGGATAGAGAGAGTTTGCTAAGGTGGTGAAACAGCTTGACTCTATAATTTTCAATGTCCTTTACCAAATCCATGCTCAAGTAAAAAGACAGTTCTTTTTGGATAAACTGGATGTGGTTAACGTAGAGGTTGTTTTGGACTTCTTGGAGGAGCCTAAGGTTAAGAGACTGTTGAATACTACAGAGACAAGTGGGAAAAAGAGCTTAAGGAGGTTCTTAATTCCCCTTCGAAATAATGCAAGTGGATGTTTTGCCTGACGATAGTAATGCAAGGGAAGAGATGTCTAATGTTGGTATATGGTCCAAGGATGTTACTATAGATTTCCTTGCTAATGCCGAAGTAAACATTTGACTATTCTAGCTTTTGGCCCTTTTCCTTTTTGGATTTATGCATTTTTCTCTTTTCACGGTCGTATATAAGAACTACCCATCTCAAATATACTTATTTGTAAATATAATGATTTATAAATTATGTTGTCTCTTACTTTTATTTATTTCATCTCTTTTTATATAATGCTGCAGCATATTTTGAACTAGTGTTCTTTCCTTCCTTTCTTCGTAAGTAAAATAGATGTTGAGAATCCCTTATTGTCAAATTCTTATTAGGAAAATGATTTAGTTCAACATTTAAGGGAGCATACAGAGCGCTTAAAGGAGCTGGCAATGGAGAGGTTGTTAACAAGAGTTGCTTTTGTATGCATGAGGGAACCTGAACTTGAAAGGTCTATTGCACAGCCAAGGAAAGAGTCTCAAGAGCTTTTTTTAAAATTGCACAAGTTATTTATGAAAGAGATGCACTTTATGTCTTAGTACTATGCAAATAGGGTCCTTTATTAAAAGTGAGATACTTCCTTTAGGGCACCCTCATTTGTTATGGTTTAGAAATAGGCTTAGATGTAAGCGAGAGTAGTATTCCTTTATATATTTTTCGATCTTTGATTGGATAAGATGCTCTTCACTTATTTCATGTATATATTTTATATTTGATTGTCCTTAGACTTCTTATTTGATTATTCACCTTCAACTTTCATTATTTCTCTAATGGGGACTGCATCAGTTGATCTTCACAAAGGCAGTACTCATACACACATCCTTTGTGGGGAATGGGCTTCTTCAAAAGTTTTTGAAAGTTACGAGATTCGAATCAAATCACTTTAGGATTCCAACCTGGACCTCCTAAAAGAGAGAGAGAGAGAGAGAGAGAGAGAGAGAGCAAGCTATTGCAAGAAGAACCATGTAGAGAGTATAAGGAACAAACATAGCAGCTTGAGGAATCAAAACAAGATAATGTTCGCTAATATAATTGCATTACTAAGCAACATTTTGAAATAGAGGGATTAAAGAAGAAGCTTAAGTATTCTCAGGATCGCATCACTAAATTAGAAAAGTTATTAAAAGATGCAAAGAGTTATTATAGGATCGTCTATGAGGATGATATTAAAAAACTTAAAACAGAAAATGATGAATTGTCTCAACACATCACCATCCAACAATCTAAGGTGGACGATCTTAAAATGCTTCATTCCTAAGCAGCTTCCGCCCCTCCTTCGAGTATGGATGTGGATGAGCCAATGGAATAAGCGGTTTATGGCATTCAATTAAAATAAATTTGGTAAGTTGTTACCTAGTTATGTAAAGGAACTAAAAACTTGAAAGTGGTGTTAAGGTAGAGAAATGTTTCTCTACCTACAATTTGTTTGGTCCATTTTCAAAGAAGACTAAAAAGACAAAAACAAAGATCTTGGATGATTTTGATCGCGTGCATCGTACTGCTACCGAGCGGATTAATTGTCTCAAAGAACAGATACTATGCCGAGATTCTACCAAACTTATCTTGGCTACATATTCCTTCCATCCAGCTTCACTTACGTATGCCAATCTAATTTGGTTGGGAATCTTAAAGAGGAAAGGTTTAAATGTGTCATGGTAGAGATTTCCCTAAAACATGCAGTTGATGTCTTTACACACTCTATACCAACCTTAAACTTAAGTTTTCTTTACAATCGACTCGACTATATGTTTAATGAACATTATCTCGATAATAAATGAGTAGGGGCCAACTACGATCCCCGTGCCAATTTTGGTAGCGCTCAATGTCGCTTGTCGGTAGTAATTTCTGGTAGATGGATCTCCCTCGGCCTTCTACACCTAGAAGAGATTCTATGTTATGTCATGTGATGTCCGATCATAGACAAGTCCACGCTCAGAGATGACTTCACGATAGGAGAGTTATTGTCAACAATCCTTTTGACTCGAACTCGGACTCATAGTGTAACCAATATTGTAACAATTGTCGATTAAATGAATGTAATTTCTTTATCATTAAGCCCAAGCCTTTATATCCTATATACGTGCATGGTGTCTAAAAGAGTGGGTGTAAATCAAGATAGATTATAACTTTTGTGCTTACTTGGCGGGCTCTGTATCATTGTTGTATTTCTCCTCTTTCTTTTTTTGAGTGGCACTTGGTTTGGATTCCTTTGTTTCCTCTCTGCTGTTTATGCTTCCTTTAATGGACTGCTCTATCTAGCTCCATCCATCAATTCCACTTCACCCTTTTTTTATATATGTCATGCGCTTGGCATGGTCTACTCAGTTAATGGTGCAAACTAGTTGTGTTTTGACTAAGAGGTCGGGTCATGCATTTACAACCTTGTTTTGTTCATGCCCGTCCTTTTTAATAGCTGGTTAGGGTCATCTAATATCCTCACTTCCAACGCAGTATGTGGCTGACAAGCCGTGCTTCGAAGCTGAAGCTCACATAATTTATACGTACACTAAAGGAAAAATTTATAAATAAATTTTTATACTGGTCCGAGCCATCAATTATCCCTACATCTAGTTAACACTTTTATTGTTCAAATTGATCATTAATGATCTTTCACACATCAATAAAATGTTACAAAGAGGAAAAGTATCTCAAACATAATATGGCCTAAGGTGCTCAAAGTTCCAGTTTTTGAAACCAAATTTATATGGGGTCCGGAGAGATGATATGCTCCGTTTGACATATTTTCTACGATAACCAGTGGTCCTTCTCAATTTGGGCTTAGCACCTTCTCTGTAGCATCTTTTGGATTAGTCTTTACTTTTCTCAATACTAGGTCTCCCTTATAGAACTTTCTTTCTTTAATGCATGTGTTACATATTTTTGACACATTTTCTATAGACAATGGACCTAATTGCAGCTTCGTCCCTTCTTTCTTAGACATAATCCAATGCAGCTTCCTTCTAGTGCATATTCATTTCCACCATGTATGGTAGTCTCCGATGTGACAGTGAATTTACTTCGGATGGAAGCTAGCTTCATATCCATATATAAGTGAAAATGAGGTATGTCCTATTGGGGATCTTGTTGATGTCGTATATGCCCATAGAGCCAAAGGCAGCTCTTCTACCCATCTGCCTTTAGCTTTTGCTAGCCTTTTCTTTAATAGTTTCTTTATGGTTACGTTGGCTGCTTCAACCTGCCCATTGGTATGAGGATGAGCTATGGAAGAAAAACTCTTTATGATCTCGTTCCTTTCGCATAAATCTAAGAAATCCTTACTCTAAAATTGCATTCCATTATCTGACACTATTTTATTAGGAATTCTAGATCCTGGTGATAATATTTCTGACTAAATGTGACCACTTTCTTCATTGTGACTGTTGCAAGGGGCTCAGCTTCTACCCACTTAATGAAATAATCCACTACCACCATGGCATACTTGGTCCATGCTTTGGACATAAGAAGATGCCCTATTAGATCAATTCCCTACATGTTAAATTGCCACGGACTGGCCATTCGGGTTAGTTCATGAGAAGGAAGTCTTAGATGCTTGCAAATCTTTGACACTTATCGCATCTTCAGGCAAACTCTTATGAATCTACTAATGTTGTTGGCCAAAAATATCTCTAACTTAAGATCTTCTTTGCTAAATTTGTCTCCCGTGAATGATCTTCGCAGTATCCTTCATGAACTCTTTCATCATTTTGACCCCTTCCTCCCTGGTTACACATCTCAAATAAGGGGTACAATATCCTCTTTTGTAAAGTATCTCATCAAAGAATATATATAAGGGGCTCAATATCTTATCATTTTAGCTTCATGTTTGTTTGTTGGCAAGACCCCTTCTAACAAGTAATGCTTGATAGGGGTCATCAAGGACTCTGCTGCTTCCTGACCCACAGTTGACGGAGTGTGATTCCCTTAAGTCTTGTTTTGCATTTCCTGCCATTCCTCTCTTTGGCCCTTGGCCTGTTGTGACCGGGTCAGCACTAGAACCTGTTGTGCATTAGAAATGCTCGTTTTTAGAAAAATGTTCTACTAGGATTTTGTTTTATTTCATGCGCGACCTTAGTGCTTACTAGCTTGGCCAAGGTGTCCATGGACGAATTTTCTTCCCCTTAGGGTTTTTTCAATGTCGAACCACTCAAACTAAGAGAGTAAATCTTTCACTAACTCCATAAATTTAGCCAACATCAGTTCTTTCGCCTGATAGTTCCCCTACATTGATTAACTACAATATGAGAGTCACTATGAATTTGAGATGGGTTACGTTCATTACCTACGCCATTTTTAGGTCTGCAACTAATGCTTCATGTTCTTCCACGTTGCTAGTTGACTTAAATTATAGTTGGACTGTTCCATAGGGTTTTTGCTTATCCAAAGTAACAAGTATATAGTTTATTCCTGCTTATTAGATGCGCCATCAACATATAATTGCCAACTGTGAGATGTCTTCCTTCTTTGTACTGGATTGTTCCTCCTGCAAGTTGCATTCTGCAATAAAGTTGGCTAATGCTTGCTCCTCAGTTACATTGTGAGGGTTGTATCTGATATCATATTGACTCAGTTCAATAGCCAACTTTAGATGGTGTCCAGATGCCTTTGGTCTTTGCAATATTTGTTTCAAAGGCTTGTCCGTTAGCACCTTTATAGGATGCCCTTGAAATTTGGCCGAAGATTTCTTGCCATTAGGAGTAGGTTGTATGTTAGCTTTTCGATCACTATGTATTTCAACTTAGCCGTGCTAAAACGCTTGCTCGTAAAATAAATTAGATATTGAATGCCATCCTTCTCTCTTACAATTGCTACGCTCATTGCTTGATTAGTTATTTTTAGGAATATGTAAAGGTCCTCGCATGAGACTAGTTTAGAAAGATTGGGGCGTTGGCCAGATGGGATCTCGATATTTCAAAGGCTTCGCTGCATTCCTTGGTCCATTCGAAGCTCCTGCCCTCTTGATCGAGCTAAAAACAGGATGCAGCTGTCTTTAGCTTTGGAAATGAACCTGCTGAGGGCAGTTGCATTTCCATTCTAACTCATAACATAATTAAGCTTCTCTGGTACATTCATCTTTTTTATTGCATCAATCTTCTTCGGGTTGTCCTCCATACCCCTTGTGCTTACTATGTGTCTTAGGAATTTTCCTGACAATATTGAAATATACACGTTTGCACGTTAAGTTTCATTCCATATAACCTTAAAGTCGTAAAGATTTCTTCCAAGTCCTTCAGATGATTTGATGCAGTTTTAAAATTCACGAACATGTCGTCGACATAGACTTCAACATTCTTTCCTATTTAATATTCAAACATCATGTTGACTAGCTTTTGAAACGTTGCTCTTTCATTTTTAAGCCCGAATAGCATTACTTTATACAATAAACCATATGCCAGTTACAAAGCTTGTGTGCTCCTGGTCTGATTCAAACATTGCTCTTTGATTGTAACCTGAGTAAGCATCCATGAAGGTCAACTGTTCATGCCCACTTGTTGTATCTACTAACAGATCTATTCTGGAAGATCTCGATGCGCTCTACATTTTTGTAGTTGATGGTTTTTGCTATTAGTCGACGAATTTGGAGAAAATGAGGGAGAAAGGTCGGACATTTCTGGCCGTGGAAATGGGGGTGGCGGCTAACCCTAGGGAAGACAGGGTTTGTAAAAAAAGAAAATGCTGTAGCCTTTTATAGAAAATTTCACGACACTATTCATCCGTAAATTTTTCGAACTCTAATCGAAGCATGCCGCCTGGCGTTTATAATGTTTTATTCATATTTCACACATAATGGAATATATATTGGAAGCCAATTCGATTGTATTTGGGAGATAGGTTTTCGAATCGACTTATTTAAATTAAAATTTACGTATATAAATTTCTACGCATTTCAGCTTCTCATGACTAAATCATAAGTCCAATTGATACGAAATTTGAAATCCTACAATAATATAATATTATGGATCCGATGAAACTGGTTTCTTCGAAATCTGAGACTGTGTCAAAAACGACTATTTTACACGTTAATTAAATATTAAAATATTCAATTTCTACAATTTAAATTTTAATTCAATTTCAAAAGTTCTCTAACATCATTCTAATTCAAATAGAATTTAAAAAAATATTTTAAATCATTTTCATTCATAAATAATTCAAATTCCAATTATTTCAGCAATTTCAAATATTAAATTAACAATTTAATTATCCAATTAAATCATTATATTTGAAATATAAGTTATTCAACTTATAAAATTAACTTGTGAATATTTAAAATTAATTAAATATCTCAGTTTCAAATAACTAAAATTCTGGATCATTACATTCTCCCCTACTTAAAAGAATTTCGTCATCAAAATTACCAAGAAAAAGCCATAAAATCCATTAACTTTTCAAAACAATTCGTTCAAACTAGATATCAAATTCATTTAAACCTTTTAACTTTTCCTAAATCATTTGGTTAAACTTCTTACATAACTTTTCTAAGTTTTCAAATCCACTCATAGTTATTTTTTCCAAACCAACTTATCATTTAACTTTTAACTCAAAATCAAAATTTTAGTTATCAAAATTTTTACCGATTTTCCCAAAATTTTCTAACGCCTAAAATTTCCAAAAAAATTTGCCATAGCCTCTTTTGCGCGGTTTGATCATAGTAGGATCAGAACATATATATATATATATATATATATATATATATATATATATATCATATATATACGTCTCAACTTCGAGGATGAGGCATCCCGTAGATAAAAAGATATAAAAGTACGATATGTAATCTGAGATATGTACCTTATATATTATCAGCGAGCATATGCGGCTAATATAGCGTGAAAGCGATCTCCAGATGCGAAGCATATGCCATAAGGACCTACTAAACACTCAACAAACAAATGAGAAACATGTATATAAAAAGTAATATCAATATAACAACTATATATGCCAATATAGCAAATGCAACAAAAACAACAAATTCAAACATCAAACAATTTTCATCCATTAACATCCAACAAACCAATCTCTATCCAACAAATCCATAACCAAATCAATATAAATTCATTTCTTATTAATATTTATCGAATTGGTTTTCAATTTAATCACATTTGAGTCATTAATATTGGATTTTTTTAACATTCGTTTATTCATTTCAATTGGTTTACATTCACTAATTTATATTCAAGTTAGTTTTCTTTCAAATTAATCAAATTCAATTCTATTTAGATTCACTTCACATCCAATTTGGATTCAATTACTTTAGCTTTCAATTTTATTAATTCAATTTTATTAATTCAATTTCATTAACACTTAATGAATTTCTATACAATTAACTAACATTCAACTAACAACAAATGCATATCCAACATAACCAAATTTATTTAAGTTACACTCGAAACATTCATTTTTCCTTCGTTTACATTCAATTTGGTTTAATATTTTTAATTTTGGTTGGTTTAATATTCAATTGACTTTCATTCAATTATTCAATTCCCAATGAAATTAACACTTATATCCATTATTCTATATCAATTCATTTACATTCAATTGATTAACATTCAATCCATATTTCATTTTCTAATTTATTTCATTAGTCCAATTCATTCATTAATTTGATTGCTAATTCGTGAACAACTAATGTTGAATTTCATTATATAACTCAAGTTCATGTTTGTTTAATGACTTCATTTCATTAATTCATTTTATTAATTCATTTTGATATCAAATTCAACTTCATTCAACATTTACTTAAGTTACCTTTCATTTAACTTCATTTACAGTTACCTTTACTACACAACTTAAATTCATTTTGAATTTAATTCAAATTCTATTTTATTTAACTTTTACTTAAGTCAAATTTCATATTACTATTACTATTCAAATTTAAATTTTGTTTTACTTAACAAAATTGTTTAACAATTTAACATTTGATTTTACTTATCTTTTACCATTCTATAAATTATACAACTTATTTATTCAAACTTCCCAATTCATATTATATAACCACTTACTCTTAAGTTTAATTACCATTTCAATAACTTATCTAATTTAATTTAAATTCAATTCATTTAATTTAAGTTTCCTTTAGTTAAACTTTAAATCATATATTTATTATGCTAACTCAATTTTATTATTTCATATTATAAGTCCAAAACTCATTTCACTTATATTCATCAATTTCAAATTGGATTTTAAATTCAAATTTGTTTATCAAACCAAAACTTAAATTTTCAATTTACTAATGGTGGCAAATCCATCAGACAAAAACTCGAAAATGATATTGATGATGCTGCAGTCATCACCCTGATTATTTCCTAGCACAATAGTGAATTCAGTGCTTTAAATTCTTTTAAAAAATTCTTTTAATATTTATAAATCACATTTATAAATTTATACTTATATAGTTTCAATTACTCACTTCACTTATATAAGATTCATTCCAAATTCATTTATCATACTTAGATTTATAATAATGTAATCTCTTTAACTTTTGAAAAACAACCTTCAAAATAAAAGGAATTCAAAATTTCAAATTCTTAGTCTAAATCCATTTTTATTTATAACTCACATTTATAAATATGCTCATTTAGTTTCATTTCTTATATATAAGATTATTTAACAATTGTAAATCATATTAATTAGAATTCCATACTTTATAATTCATTTACTTATATAATTTATTCTATTACAATTGCTTCTTTTATTTAGATTATTCAAACGGCTTTATTACCTTATATATATTTACATTTTCAAAAAAAATCAATTTATATACACTTTTGTAATGATCTGATTTTACGATGCCCGAAAATCGACATCAATACGTCCACTGTATCAATACCGAACAATCGAATGCCGGAAAACCGAACCATTAAGGTTAAGGAAGAAGGTGGTAGAGGAAGAAATAGAAAAAAATATCAAAATCTTACCAATGCAGCGGAATAAAATATAATAGATAATAACTGATCTTTACACAAAAGAAACTATATCTGTTTTATACATATATCATCAGAGTACAATATTAACAAAATACAACACTCGACAGTTAGGATAACTTGTCCATATAGAAACTGAATTTGTAGCAAGCCATACACAGCGGATAATGCATCAAATACGTGTGACACGTCTAGCCATCCAGCTCGTCTCCTGAGCTCCATAGCAGTCCATCCAGAATCTGTACTCTATAATACTCGGTCTGAGCCGAGCATTATAGTTAAATAACACCTGAGTTAGTCTGGAAAACCTGAGTGAGAAAACACACTCAATTGGATTATTAAAGTTTTCAAAATCCTTTAAAATCAAAGGTATCTCGTAAGACCACGCTACAAATAAACATGTCGGGTTTTTACCTTACGATAACCAAAACATTTCTTATAAATTCCTCTGATATTATAATAGTGTCTAAGTACAAGTACTTATTCTTATAGCTAAAATTGTTACATTATTAAATTCCAGCAATACTAGGCTCTACAATCAAAACCGTAAAAGCACATAGGGAGAATGAGTTTCCATCAATGGAAGGGCTATTGGGATACCGTCCTTCACAGTACGTGGTCTAGATCACCGTACCGAGGATCTACCCTGATCCCCTGCATCACAAGACTGGAGCTATCCCTTACTGGATAGTCCGAATAAGTTCACCCCACGGTTGGGATCAGCAACCACCCATACAACCAAAGTAAAGGGACATTTAGATAGGTGTGACCTTACCCTAATTGGCTGCTAGCCATTTAGCCTTATGTGCACCTCCCCTGTTTTAGCCATTCCCGGTTGATGAGGCTCGAGGTTATGCGTTAACTTTCTAGCACACATTCGCTTAGAATGCTCATCGTCCTCCTGACGATGTTCTGAAAGCATTCGTCCATACAAGTCCGTTCCGGGTTCGAACGGAACCGAAGGCACTACTCCTACTACATCCATTTTGGAATCATCGTCAGGATTAGTAGCGATTAGCCGTTGCACTTCACTACTCCATCTTCGACTCCAAGCACTTGTCTTCCACACGAAAACGTTCGAACCGGACCGAAGTGGTTTTTGAAAAATTAATTCCGACCTCGGTCTCTTCGAAACGACCAGCGCATTGGCCAATATTGATAGTCGGTTATTTAATTATCAAATAAAATTCACAAACAACCATCAGATTTTAAATAATTTTCCAAATTATTTATTTTCAAAATATCTTCGCAAGATATTTTTCTATACTTCACTCCCTTGAAAATAGTTTTAAATCACCATTCTTTCGCGGAATAAATTTTCCTAATATAGTTTATTTTTCCACTAAAAATTACCAAGTCTAAATACTTTAGATTTAAAATAAATTAAATCACTTTACTCTAGAAAGATATACTTTAAAACATTTAAATTAAAACCACTTAAACACTTTATTCAAAAATATACTTTAAAAATATTTAAAATAAAAACTACTTAAACACTTTATTTAAAAATACTAGTTATGAAATTTTATTTTGCTCGGCACTTCTTTTTTACGAACTGTTTGCGGTTTTTAAAGAAAGAGAAAAAAGAATAAGAGGGAAATATGGAAACGTGTCTGAATGGTTTGGCTATAGTGACCACGTGGTGAAAGCAAAAAAAATCCGATGTGATTTGTTTCGACCTGTCAAATTATATTATAAAATTTTAAATTTAAATTGTCTCGAAAACGAAGCCTAAAATCTTGATCTCTTATCGAGACATGCCGCTAGGCATTTATAATGTTATACCCCTATTTTGAACACAATGGAAAAGGTTTCATGTCCTAACTCGATCGTATGAAGAAGATAGTCTTTTGGACCCAGCCATTATATTTAATTTTCGATATAGATTTCAGCGCGTTTACTTATCGTACAATCACACGACAATTCCAAACACTATGAAATTCGATGATAATACAATATTACGGACCCAATGGAACTAGTTTCGTCAAATTCCGAGACTGTGCCTCGGAAGGCTATTTTTAAATATCAATTTAAACAATATATTTTCAAAACTGAGTAAATGACCTTTAAATTCATTTAAATCATTTTTATTATCTACAGTATAATCAATATAGATTTTATAAGCCTTTGAAATATTTTTAACAAGCATAAAATTGAAGATTCAATATCTTACCCAACTTCCAATGATTAAATTCAATAATTTAATTGCCAAATAAATAGTGATATATGAAATTCAAGTTAAACTAACTTTTAAATATTTAAAATCAATTAAATATTTCAGTTTCAAATATCCAAAAATGTTGGGTCGTCACATTCCTTCCCCCTTAAAAGAATTTCGTCCTCGAAATTACTAGTTAAGAAGAATAGTCCAATACCCGTTTACTCTTTCCAAAACCAAACAGTTTTTAACACTTTTTTAAAACAATCTTTTTATTAGAGTCATACTATCATCCTTAATAATTTTTTCCAAACTCAACCATAGATTACAATCCATACTATTAACTTAATCATTTCAAATTACAATTCAAAATCAAATTTTAAATTTTCAGAATTTTTCTAATTCCCTAAATTTTCGAATATTTTGCCAGCGTCTCCTTTGCACGCCTAGATCGGTACAAATACAAAATGCCTCTACGGGCCCTCAGATTTCAAAATAAAACAAAACGCCAAGTGGCTGGATCAGAAAATCATCAAATTTCATACAGAAATTTAAATACATACCTTTTGTTGAGCAATTCAATTTATCTTCTGAAATCAAAAATCCCAATTTCCTTTCAAAACACCTGTATTCTACTTAGCAGTCATACCCAATTCCAGAGTTCAAAATTATTTTATTTACTTCCTTTATAAATTTTCAATATTTGCTTCACTTAAGCCCATATGATGCACATATATCATCCGTATGCAATACCAAATCCGATCGCTCGCTCGATAACATAATTCCAATTTCAAACAAGTATCGTCCACCCGACTTTCTAGTGTCGACTCAAATCTGGTTTCTTGATCAGAAACTGTCATTCTCCTCGCACAGACACAACTATGATAGAGAATTTCCAAAATCAATCAAAATCCATATCCAGGGTTCGCCGTCGAAAATCGAGTGAAAAATCCCAACTCGGATCGATATAAATTTCTCGAAATTCTATGCTCGAATCTGGATCTTATCGCTATGCGAATAAAATAATATACGTACATCCCACGTGCTTATCTCAATTGATTATTAGCCATATCAGTTCTCTTTTATTCACATTCGATTTTGATTTCCATTCACTTATTCACAATTATCATCCTACATACCTCTATTAAATCCTTACTCAAATACTTGCTTAATATATTTTCCCAATACAAACTTTTACTTAAAAATTTCACCATTCATTTCTTAAGTTCAATATAAGTATTTTATACACTTCTTATATTTCTCTTCACCTTATCATTTAATCCTTTATATCTATTTCCATTTAATTTAAGTTTCAACTTCATTTTGCATTTAATTTGCCTTCCAATTTTAAATATTGAGTTCATTTCATCCCATCCCAAACAATATTTAATTAATCATTCCTTTATTAGTTCCACTTACTAATTTATTTTAAATCTAAAACAATTTTTATTTCTAATCTCTAATTATTTTAGTCCACTTCGAATCAATTCTACGACTTCACTTAACTCAATTCAGAAAGAATTTGAATATTAAATTTTCAGTTCCATTTACTTACAATTTGAATTAAATATCAACCCAAAATTCATTTCTGATTCATTTACTTACCCATTTAAATCAATTAGTTTACTTAATTTTCTATTTAATATTTTGTTTTATTTAGTCTAACTTGACTAATTTCCCATTCACACTTAATTCCAACATTTAGTTTCAATTCCATTTGCTTACAAATTTAAATTCATTTATTCATTTCCAACTAATAAATTTTATTTTCAATAACTTATTTCATTTAGTCTACTTAGATTTATTTCCCCAACATTCATCATTTTTTTAACTTAGTTTAGTTACCTTCTAATTTAATTCAAATTTCAAGCTTCTATAAATTCTCCAATTCATTTACCTTTTATTTGCTAACTTCCTTTAATTCACTTCGATTAATTGGCCTACATTCTAACTTATTTCATTTTCATTCCCAATTCTCTTTAGTTTACTTTGCTGGTTTAATTTATTTTCATACCTATTCAAATAACTCTTCTTCAAATTAAATTTTATTCTAACAAATTTCTAATTTATCACCTATCAAACCTATTTATATTCTGTAAACATTTTTATTTAAACTTCCATAGTTTAAACAACTGCTCAAACATTCAAAAACATTTTTGAAATCATATATATCAACCCAAATCTTTTCTTTGAGTTTCAAAACCAAACCCAGTTTTGCAAACAACTTCAATTTAGAACATTTAGGTAGCAATTCCTATCTTGTAAATTCGAAAATGAACATCGATGATGTTACAGTCATCACCGAAGTTATTTTCCAACGACCGAAGTGAGATCAATGCTTTTATCCCTTCAAAACATTTTCCAAATATTTTTAAATTCCAAATCTCACCAGATTTCAAATCCAATTCAAAAATATTTCCCAAATAATATCACTGTTATTTCCCTAAAACCTTTGAAAATCATTTTCAAACTGAAAGGAATTAAATTTCCAAAATTTCAAATTTCAAATCCTTTCAATTATATTCAAACATTACTCTAGAGTTTTTATTTAAATTTCAATTATAAATCACATTTATGATTTACATTTACAAATCTCATTTTGTTATATAAATTTATTCCTTAACCTTTGGTTAAAATTTTAATCCCTGGTTCAATTTCCACATAACAAAGATAATAACTTAATATTATCACTTCCTAACAACCAAGCAACCATATATAATTATATTGATTTACAAAAATTATTTCTTTTATGTACAAAAATAATTTGGGCAAAATTATTTTATTTACCCACTTTTAAAAACAATACTGTGTAATCTTGTTTAAGAGTTTAGAAACCCCTATCGATGATATGGCGTCCTACATATCGACCAGAATCCATAAACACTCAACCGATAAACCTATACAATATAAAGCAATTTTTTATATTCACAAACAAATACGCGCTCATATCTATTAATAGACTAAAACTCATTCTAGAGTACTACGGACTCTATTTCTAATGAATAATCCCCATCAGAGCCAAGGTTCTCGTTTAACCTTCAGCTCTGATACCAAGTGTAACGATCCGATTTTTCGACACCCGAAAATCGACATCAATACGTCCACTGTATGAAATGCCGAAAAATCGAACCATTAGGGTTAAGGAAGAAGGTGGTAGAAGAAGAAATAGAAACAATATCAGAATCTTACCAACGCAGCGGAATAAATTATAATAGGTAATAACCGATCTTTACACAAAAGAAACTATATCTGTTTTATACATACATCATCAGAGTACAATATTAACAAAATACAACACTGGACAGTTATGATAACTTGTCCACATAAAAATTGAATTTGCAGCAATCCATACACAGCGGATAATACATCAAATATGTATGATACGTCTCGCCATCCAGCTCGTTTCTTGAGCTCCATAGCAGTCCATCTAGTATCTATACTCTATAATACTCGGTCTAACCTAAGCATTATAGTAAATAGTTTAACGGATCCTTAGGAGATGTGAATCCTGAGCATCTCTTAAGTTACTGCACTCACGTTAGACATTGGATAGGAGATGTCAAATCCCATAAACATCTCTGACGCCGTTCCACTCATATTATTTACGGTTGATTTAACTTATATAAGATCTTTTAGTTCTGACTCGAGTTTTTTGTCTTTTCATTTCGCTCGGGTCAGCCTGAGCATTTCAGGATTCAAAGACTTTATTTTTGAAGGACGAAGACAAAGTGTATTACTATTATCTATTATATTATTCCACTGCATTCATACTGTTCCGCTGCATTAATTATTATTCTCTGGTATGTGTAACTCTAATATGTATTGTATAAATATAATCGAATATTTTGTAAACAGCTTCATGAACTGTTTATTTGATTATTATATTTTATCGTTCTGCTGTGAGATTCTATTTTGTTTTGTTTCTTTCTCTTCTTTTCTTATTTATCCCATAACAATCCGCCCTTTTGTATGGTTTGAGTCTGACGTGTGTGGTTTATCGTCGATTTAAAACGTATAAAAAGGCGGGATGTTACAATATATAAATCCCATATACTATACAAAACATCTCCTTTGAAAATCATTTACTATAACAACAGTGTTATACTCCATCCTTTTCTTACTTCTCGAAAACATCTATTTCAACAATGGACGTTGAAATCTATGGTTTTGATACTCACGCCTTTTAAAACATCTTCAAAACCATTTAACGCCATTTAAAATATCACTTCCAAAAATATCCATTTTTTTAAAAGATTACTCACTGTCCAAAATCGTCAATAAAATTCTCTTATCCAAACTCAATACCTCTACACATTTATTAAAGAATTATCTATTGTCTCGTGCATATATCTCATTTAATAAGCTTCCATATTTAACTTATCAAATTCAATTAATTTCGGGTTTACAAAACAGAGTTTATAAATTCACATTTCTATTTGATCGAGCTTTCATTTATAAAATTCCTTTATTAACCAATTCCATATATATATATATATATATATATCATTTGTATGCCAAAAATCCAAATTATAAGTTAATTACTTATAATTATCTTATTTAAAAAATTGTTCTTTTATAACTTCATCAAATATAAATCTTATCCACTTATATGATTCAATTATCACTTCATTTTAACATTTACAAAACTCCTTTACAATTCAAATGTTTTGATTTATAGAAATTCAATTTTATAAAAATTATATATATACCATTTATAATAAGTCAAAAATCTCAATTTAACTATTTTACAAAATAGTTAACTCTATATTTCAAAAATCACATTTTGATATATTTCACAAAAATCATAATTTTTATAACATAAAATTTACAGCATTTGTTTAAAATAAATTCATTCCTTAACAATTCAAAAATATTTTTTTTCAAAATCACTTTAAATATCCTTTTAAATTGAAATCATTACTTTAATATTTTTAAATTATCAAAAATAGGTCCAATCTACAACAGTACTAGATACATCAATTACAACATCCAAACATCATATATCACATGATAACAGCATATATATCGATATCTATAAATAAAATCAAAACTGGTGAGGAAACTAGTTGGATCCTTCCAACCTGTCACCTATAACAAATATACATATTAGAATATGTGTACAATGTTCGCTTCGAGGCAGATGCGCATACAAAGGATCATCAACTCATACACGAGAACGTATAGGGTTCATATGCTCTGATAGGCAGAAATATATCCAAATACCAATCAACATATATAATATATCATATATCATCTAAATAATCATCAGTCAGCATAAAATTAATTTATTCTCGTTGATATAAAAATAATAGTGAATTGGAAAGAGTGAGATGTACTCACTTTGGTTCCAATAGCAGTTGTAGTGTTTTATTCTGAATAAAATTAAACAAGCGTTTAATTTTATCCAAAAATTAAACTAGCTCCAATCAACTCCAAACCAGCTCCAAAATGTAGTGCTCGTTAATATGGACCCAAAGCAACTTGTTTCGTAAAAAAACGAGCCTTGTATGAAGAAGTTATGCAATTTTAAACATCACACGAATTAATATAAATCTATTTCACTATTTTATTTTATTTTAAAACCTTTGAAATCGTGGTCGTTAGATTTTGAAATAGAAAATCTAGGCCGATCGTTCTTTCTTCTCCCTCGCATGAACAACCCAGCCGAACAAACCCATATATCGCCATCATCACGAGCTCACCGCGCCACCACCGACCATCTACACGTTGATCAAAAGCCACCAATCGAGAGGCCAATGCGCCTAGCACCACTGCCCAGGGTACTGCCAAGCTCGACCCTTCCATAGCCATGAAAATCATGCACGAGCGCCACCATTCAAACCCATTTTGTCGTCGATCCATCATGTCGTTTTCGATCATCACTGTTGAATTGGAAGATCTCGATGTGATTTACGTTTTTGTAGTTGATGGTTTTTGCTATTCGTCGACGGATTTGGAGAAAATGAGGGAAAAAGATCGGACATTTCTGGCCGTGGAAATAGGGGTGGCGGCTAACCCTAGGGAAGATAGGGTTTGTGAGAAAAGAAAATGTTGTGGCCTTTTATAGAAAATTTCGCAACACTATTCATCCGAAAAAATTTCGAACTCCAATCGAAGCGTGCCTCCTGGCGTTTATAATGTTTTACCCTTATTCCGAACACAATGGAATATATATCGGGAGCCAACGTGATCGTATTTGGGAGATAGGCTTTCGAATCGACTTATTTGAATAAAAATTTACATTTATAAATTTATACGCGTTTCAGCTTCCCACGAATAAACTATAAGTCCGATTGACACGAAATTTGAAATCCTACAATAATACAACATTACGGATCCAATGAAACTAGTTTCGTCGAAATATGAGACTGTGTCAAAATGACTATTTTTACACGTCAATTAAATATACAATATTCAATATCTACAATTTAAGTTTTAATTCAATTTCAAAAGTTCTTAACATCATTCTGATTCAAATAGAATTTAAAACAATATTTTTAATTCAAATATATAATTCAAAGTCCAATTATTTCAGCAATTTCAAGTATTAAATTAACAATTCAATCATCCAACTAAATCACTATATTTGAAAATAAGTTATTCAACTTATAAAATTAACTTGTGAATATTTAAAATTAATTAAATATTCCAATTTCAATCTAGGCCGTTACAGAGAGCTAGTCGATGGCCAGAAAGTTGGTGTAAAAGGACTTGTAAAGAGGTGAAGTTCCAGCTATCCTAAGTAGTTGTGCTATACTTACTGGGGTTGTCGCTGTGTTACTAAAGCCGTAAACCAACTTTGGGCATGGTTTCAAAACTGCTTTTGACAACTCTATTTTATCAAAAGCTGTTTTGAAGATAGCATTCACAGAACTGCATGAATCTATAAAGACCATTTTCATTTTGCAGTTTAAGATTTCACAGTTATCGCGAGAGGATCCGGGTGCAAGAATATCACTCCAGTTGAATCTAAAGAGGTAAAAGTAATGTCTGGAATTGCTTTCTACTTAATGTGATATATAGTTCGATGTTCTATGCAGGCCTCATACATATACCTCTCTTGTGCCCTTTTACTTTGACATGCTAGATGTGGTCCTCCAGGGATAGATGCAATAAGATTACCGGGTTTTCTACCAAACTTCCAGTAGGGTCAGAGGTCACTAGGGTAATGGAATCGTCTTTTACATAAGTTCCAAAATAGCCTTTTTGGATTAGTTTATTTCATTTATTAGGTGGCAGGAATTGTCGGTATAATGCCCATTGATTATGTGCAATCTTCAATATGCGCCTCCTTTGTTGAGCTCTACCTTCTTCATCTTATTATGTACATTATAAGCTAACTGAGTCCTGGTTAATTCATAAAATTGGCTTCATGCATAAGTGAGTGGGGTTCTGACTTTGAAGTTAAATTCCCTTAGTCTCTTCTCTGGTGGGTTTTTATATGATTCTACCCACCTCTTTCTTTCCCCAATGGTATGAAATGTCCTTTCAATTAAAGCGCTTCCTGGATCTTTAGCCTCTTCAGTCCATATGTAACCACGGGCTCTCTCATAAAATGCTTTCATGGTTCCGCATGGCTTTCTACTATTTTTGTCACACATGTCAATTCTTATTTAAGAGTGCGCTGCCATCATGCGTGTTTCTTCATTTGTAACCCTAATTCTTATCACTTCTTCTTTGAAGCATTTAATGAAACTTTGCAGCTTTCATTTTCTCATTGCTTAACTGAGGATATGGTATAGGTATTTGGGGAGCTTTCGCAACCGACGTGAAACTATCTATGAAAATTTATATATAGTTGCACCTAAGAATGGATTTCTAATGAGGCATATCTTCTGAACCATGTTGATGCTGCCCCCATGAGGTATACCAGGCATAGCTTGTAGTAAGCCAACTTTCGAAATTTCAGGATGTCCATATAGCACTCAAACATACATAAGTGATCAATTGGATTTGTTAACATATCAAACTTTTTAATGGTTGCAGCCTGGAAGTTATCTAAAAAATCTGCTTCAATAATGGCTTTATTGAATGCAGATAAGCACTTCTTCTTTCCACTTTCCTTATTGCCTTGTTCAAACATTCTTGTTAATTATTCCACGTGAGATTTCAGTTCCCTTATCTCTTCGTCTTTCTCATTAATGTTTGATGAGGCACCAGATGGGTTAGCCTCATTCTCCTGTGCACACTTTTTTTGTTTCTCTCCAACAGTAGTGGGATGATGTTCGTAGTTTTGATTTTAATATTTGGGTTTATTGGTGCTTTCCCTTTTGTTTTTGTCCTAAGTTAAGTGCTTGAGCGGCACCACTCTTATAAATCATAATGCCATGTTTTCTCCTATTTGCACTTTATTTGTGATAGGAGAAGGTGGGCCATGGAGCTATGGGATTTTGAAAACCTATTTTGATTTTGAGTTACCAACTTCTCAATACCTATTATCCATTCATTGGTTTGAGCAACGAGAGTGTTGAGTGCTCCAAGGATGAAGTCTGAGGCTACTTTTTGAGGTGGATAATTATTTTTATGATGAGTTGGCTAAAGGTTTGTTTAGTTTTGCAGCTAAAGGCTCGGTTTCATTTTGTGTGGAGGAGGGTAGAGTAATTTCTTATTTGCATTGTTTTAGGTTCCTTAGAAAGTGTTAGGGGAGTGGGTTAGGTTATGACTTCGATCAAGGTTTTTTGGGAGGTGGCCCTCCTTCTAGCGTCAAAAATGTTGGTCAGATTTTTCATCTCATGACACCAGATTTCTAGTTAGGTGAGTATATGACCGAGTACCCTTTAAGTTGTGAATCAAAATTTTTAAGAAATATTAAATTTGACTTTAACATAGTAATTGTGCTAGGTGCGCTTACACAATTAGGAAAACTCTTTAACTATCTGTTAAAATGCCTAGGTTGGTTTTTGTATCGAACTTAGCAAAATTAAAGTTAAACATCATCTACTAAAAAGACAAAAAGTAATAAATGTAGTAAAGTAAAGGACATAGAAATTTATATGGTTTGGATTTCAGAAAATTGTATGTCTAGGTGTCAAATCCTTTATTATCTTTTCTTTTTTCTCACTTTTAATGGCCGAAAGAATACAAGAATATAAGGTAAATTTTCGGAGAATTCATCTAAAAATCCTTTTCTCTAATACATTGCTTTTCCATTTATAATATTATGAGGTCACATGGATTGTCAATTTCCTTTCCTAGCCTTTTCTTCTCCATTATCTGATTATCCCATGTGTCATTCATCATTTCTTTAAGTGATTTTCCCTTCGATTGTTGAGGTGGCCAAGAAAATTTGATGGTTGCAATTAGGCGATAACTAAGAGGGAGTTTTGAAATTTAAATCTTTTGGCAGGGAGTTTGGATGTTCCAAGATGGTCTTCGTTGCCTTTTGATCTGCGCGCCTTAGTTAACGTTAGTTTAAGTGCTTCGGTTTATAGTCGAGCTTGTTTGTTTCTCTGATGGGAAAAACAGGAGCATCTTTACTTGGGGTTAGATGGTATCATTATGTGGAGTGGCAGGTGTTGTTTTGAGATCGCAGCACAGTTTCATGGTATGTGTGGTTGATTCCTATACTTAGTATTGAAGTGGTTTAAACATGTCATGAAATGTAACTTGGTTAAAGCAAGGCAATTAAATCGAGTAATAATGATATAATATGTTATCAAATATATTTTTTAGAGGTATTTAGCTATGTACTATGGAGGTCGTACGGCCTATTATCACGTGAAGTTCTTAAATGATTTTCAACTTGTAGCGCAGTTTTACTTTGTTGTATTGCAGTTTTGGATTAATTCGATTGATTTTCTCACTGTGTAGATCATTTTTGTTGGGCTTCTTATTTATGTAGTCATTGCAGTATAGAAGTGTAGTTATATATTATGAAATGTAGCTTACATGTACATTTTTTCATGGTTTCTTCATGTTGGGCGGTTAGTTTTACACGGTTGGTGATATTATGATGTAGCTTTATTATATTCAAAATGGTTTTATAAATGGCAGTGCGGGTTCTGGAGGCAGTCCATGGCCTAAGAGATGAAGGTGTTATATGAGGGTATGACTACCCAGTCTTTATTGAAGATAGCGGTTTGGATGCTTGTGTAGATTGCATGGATTCCGGGAAGATTGGACATGTACTTTGCTTTATTGCGGTGCAGTTCTCATTTGTGTTATTGTTTGGTTTAGTTTATCCTAACACATCGCATTTCCATACGGGTGTAGTTTGTTATACGATTCGTGCTTATGTATGATGTAATTTTATGTATCAATATATGGTATGGTTTGACTCAAGACCACGTTCTCTTTTGGCCATAATGTTGTAATCATTTTAAATGCTTTGGATAAGGATGGCACATAACATGGCATGGCTTACTTGATTTTTAGGGAGACAACTTCATTATGGGTCTGACCAATCTTCTAAATGTTGACTTCATTTTGCCAAACTTCGCCTGTAGTGTCTTTTGGAGATCTGACTAGTCCATTGCATGATTTTAGGCTGGTTCACTATACTACGCAGTTCTTTTGTTAATTGGACTACGCGTGTAGTGTCTTTTAGGGATCTGACTAGTCTGTTGCATGATTCTAGGTCATTTCACTCTACCATGCAATTCTTTTCTTAAGCGAACTATGCACCATACAATGTAATCGAAAATGAGTGTAACTCCATAAATTACGGAAATGTCACCTGGTCCATTTTCCGCTATTTCTGACTCATTTTATCAAATAAGTTAGATATTTTCTTATTGTAAATGACATTCCGAACACAATGTATAGATCCATGACCTAATTCCAACATTTATGAAAAGTAACTATTTTTTCCTTTTATGTAAACTTATGTTTTAACCTCGTTAATATTTTATTTATTCTTAAAATTTACGGCTATTATAATTTGGCTCAAAGCATAAAGCATCTAAACTAGAGGAAAGGGGGAAGAAGCCAAACAAAAAATGAAGGTAATCAATCAATATCAATCTAGATATGGATTGGAACTGATCCATGCATATTTTTGAAAAGTAAGTCTTTCACTTCTTTCCATACCTTACCTCTGAATGAGTTGTATTGCCATCTGGCAATCCATAAGTCCAATTACAGTCTACTTAGCTATAAATAGATGGTCGCTTGCAATAGAAAAATGATTTTTGATCTTTGCTTATTCACATTTGGTCGGGACTCTACCATTATAAACTTTGAGATTGAATTTTGGGTTATACTTGTTATTTCAACAAATCTAGAGTGAATACAGCAATAAAATATATAAAAAGTGGAAGTAGGCATAATCGAACCATAATAAATCTTAATCTGCTTGCTTTTTATTGCTTTTCTTCATTTTTTTCTTATAATCTGCTACTTTTAGATATGATTATATAGCTTATGATTATTATCTCTATGAAATATATTACTTTAGGGGAGTTAGACCAAATTTTTGATTAACGGCTCAAAATCTCTCATACTTCTCATAATACTATAGTAAAGGCAAAATTAGTAACCTTATGGTTTAAGTAAATATTTCATTGGAAAATCCAAATACCATTTGAAATCAAATAAATTATTCTAGGAAATGACTTTTTTAAGTAAAGAATGTACAAAAAAATTCAAACTTTTATATAAATCGATTTTTTCGAGTTCACTTTATATAAAAAGTTTGAATGCTATTAGAAAAATTCTTTTTTAGGGAGAAAATAAATTTTCTCAAAAATACAGTTATTTGGAAGTATTTGAAAAAAATCCCAAATGGTTTTATTTTTTTAAGAGAGATCTAGGTTACAATGAATGAATGTAGGAGATAACAATACCAAGTCTTTCCACTATGTAGCTAAGGTCGTAAGTGTGGTAATCCTATAAACAACCTAAGTATTAACAATATGGAAAGTTCTGACCAAAATGAACTTAATAATGCGTTCACTAACTACTACTAAGATATCTTTGGATTTATCAAAGGCTATATAAAGGAAGGTGGAATGACTTCTGCCCTCAAAATTCTAGGATTTCCTTAGATAATTTGAATAGTCCTTTTCTAGAAGAGGATATCTTTGGGGTCATCAACGACATGCCTAGCGATAATCGCCAGGACCAGATTGATTCCTCATATTGTTTCATAAGAAATGTTGCCACATATTAAAATATGATCTAATTAAAATGTTCACTGAGTTTTACAACGATAATCTATAGATAGGAAGATTTAACTTTGCTGACGTAATTCTACTCTATAAAAAAGTAGGAGCGATAGAGCTTATGATTTTTAGACCTATGTCGTTGATGAACTGCTCCCTTAAAATTATTTCAATGGTCTTACCTAATAGGCTAACCACCAAAATGAACATTTTAATTGACATTACTCAATCTGCTTTCATTAAGGGCAAGAATGTAACAACCCGCATATTTATCGATTTTATATTTAAATATTTTATCGTTAGTCGGATTTTAGTCTGAAAAGCTACTTTTTGCATACGGTCGAATTAGGACTCGGGACCACTCCCATTGAGTTTAAAATGCCGTTTGCGACCTTTTTGAGTATAAGCTTCGATATGTTTGTAGAAATGTGATTTTTGCTACTTTTCACTTTGGGTTTGGTTTTGGGCTCAGCCCTATGTTAACTTATGCTCAAATCTGAGCCACTTTTCCCCACTCACCCTCATTCTTTTCTCTTTTCAGTTCTAAGGCATTAATGGTGGGTGAGATTGGAAATTAAAACTCCAAAACCCTAGTTCCTCTTGCAAATCCAATTCCTAGCTCCAAATTCAAGAGAACCCATTGGTAAGCATTCTCTTCTTCTTCTCCAACTTATTCTCTTACCAATTTCAGAAATTCCTAAACCTAATTTTGGGAATGATCTTGTTTTGAGCATAGATTCAAGCTCATTTGGGTTGTGTTGAAGAGAGGTTGATTCTCCATTTGCTTTCAAGCTTCTTCTTGTTTGATTTTGTGAAAAGGTAAGATTTTTAATCTCACATCTAAGTCTATGAATTATCTTCGATTGTTAGGTATGAATTCCTAACACTTATTCTTGTGCAGTTGCTTTTGATTTGGATTGCTTTTTGAGAATATTCCAATTTTAGTGTTTGAAAGCCAAAATCCTTAAAAATCATAGCTTTGCGGTTCAAATGTGTTTTTGGTGATGCATCGAGGAGCAAATAGGGCCGGGTAGCCGTTAGGCATAATTCCCTAGTGTCCGTGCTCGTCCGGTTGCGAATTGGTGGACGTTGCATATCAATTTATGGGCATCAATTTGCAGTGCATCAGGTTCGGCCGACCGACCCCCCTGGTCCGGTCGACCGACCTGCTGCCAAGTGCATAAGCACTCCCCTGTTTAAGGTTCGGTCAACCGAGTACAGTGTAGCCGGTCGACCGACCTGCTGTCCCGAGAGTTTTTCAGATCAGGGTCCGGTCGACTGAGCTCTGTAGCCGGCCGAACGACCTTATGATTTTTTGCCTACTTCGCCTAGTTGCTTGAATTTCCAACTTAAATCGATTCGTGTTGTTTCCTATTTATTGTTATCAATTAATATGACTTTGATGACTCCTTTTTTAGGGATTTCTGAATATCGATTTTGATGGATTCTTTATCGGTTTCGTTGGATTTTTATTCACATCTCCGTATGTGAATTTTAGGGATTGATTGTTCCTACAATCTTCTTTGTGTTTTGTCACTTTAAAAATATAAAGGTTTTCTATACTAGTAGTAAATATCAAAACTCTTTCCTCAAACGATTTCAATACTATTTTAATACCAAATGCGTTTATAAAACCGTTTTCCAATCTATTAGTATATATAAACCTTTACCTCACTCGTATGAGAAATCTAATTAAACGACTTAGTAAAACAAGTGGTATGAAACGCTTGCGTTCACTTTGTTGGTTAATTCTTGGACTTGTTCGATTGAAACTCTTGTGACAATTTTCTAGTGGAGATCTACAATTTGTTCGTAAATATTTAAGTTAAGCTAGTGGTTATGGGACATGATGCTAAGCTCATATATTTACTAGCTTACTGTAATCGACACTTCTCGTTGATCATGACGATCATCTTTGTGATTTAGACTAGCAATGTGCGATGTCTCTTTGTCTGTGAGGGAGACTAAACCCCATTTTGTGGAGTTTCGACTCAATTTGGTGGGGTAGCAACCCATGGTCTTCGGGCCGTTTGTGGAGCTTCGGCTCAATTTGTGATTGTTAGCAACCATGGAATTAGCGTTCTGTTTGTGATACACGTGTTGGTGGGCTTTATGCTCCCGTTTGTGATAGGCCTCCCCCCTTTGTGATTTTTGGATTTCTTGAGATGATTTCTAGAATTTGTGCTTCACCAATTTTCGTGATTTCTATTGATAAGCCTTATCGATATTTGTGCATTGGTGAATTTGTGTGTCATTGACTTAAGTGATTTCTGGATTTCTTGTGTAGTCTTCTGGAATTTGTGTGTCATTGACTTTTGTGATTGACATTGATATTATCGTCAATATTTATGGTTTGGTGAACGAAATAAGGAGTATGACGTTTCTTTGATTCTTGTGTAGATTTGGTGACATTGATTAATCTCTTGATGATTATCAACTAAGTATATATATATATATATCACAGCTTGGCATTGTGATTATTATGTGTTTAGTCATATCTCTTATTCTATATCGTTTCATCTGATATTTATAGTTAGACTGATCCGTTTATTATTTTCTTATTAAATAATACTCGGGTCAGACCGAGCTGCTACAGGTGCTTCTGCTTGACTTCTCTCTTGGGATTGATTTCTCTGACTTTTGGTTAACTACTTAGATTAGTAGTTTTTATTGTATACATTTGAGATATAGACTCCATGATGTATACTTATTCTTTTATGTAGTTCGTGTAACTATTCTTTTGTGATATTGTGGATCTTTTTAGACCACTACTCTGATGTACACTTCCTAGTGTAATATTCATATCTATTTCCGCCTTTGTGATATGAATTGTCTGTGACTGATTTATGTTATGTTTATTTCTATATTTGTTTCCGAAGATATTATAGCCACTGTGTAGTAGCTTTGAGTTTGTGTTGGTATGTCGGATTTCCCTCTTGATAAAGAAATGCATGCTATACTATCTGACATATCGATGCTCGCGCAAAGCAATTACACGGATGGTCGCTCCTCAACAGCCTTATTCTCCATGCTAGTTGACAGCATTCTCCGTAATGTTCTTGGCTAGCGTGGGTATAGAGGTGGGGCGTCATAGCTTGGTATCAGAGCCAAACTTTGGAATAATATAGAATAATTTAGCAAGGATCATGTCCTAAGTCTTTCTTAGGAGTTGTGCTTTAGGATTTAATTCGAGTCTTCGAACCAATTCATCCTATTTTCTTTTATGATCCCTTGTCTTGTCTATCAAGATTGCTTGATATTCAATTTGGTGAATAACCTTTTTCTTCTTCTTCTTTCTTTCTAAGGAAGAGAAATGTCTAGACCAGGCCGCCCCAGAGCCGTGCCATCTAGCACCCTACCCTAGGATGGAGTTTTTATGACTGCTCAAGAGCTTCTTGATTTAGTGACGAATGCTCAAGCAGCTGGAGCTAACCCGGAACCTACTCACCCAAAGTCGGGATTTGCACGCTTGTGCAGCGATTACACTAATTTGGGTGGGGAGCCATTCAAAGGTTCCGAAACTATTCTTGAAGTACAGGCTTGGCTAAGGTCATGCTATCAAATCTTTTCTCGCATGAATCTTATTGACCTTCACCGAGTTCAGGTGGCCTCTAGTATGCTCCGAGAAAGAGCATTGGACTGGTACGAGCTTCTTATTTCTGAGATTAATGAAGCGGATCTCACCTGGGAGCAATTCCGGGAACGCTTCAAGTTAAAATTCGTACCAGAAGCAGAGAAAGTGACATTGGCTCGACGATTTATAGACCTTGTTCAAGGTGAGTCCTCCGTGACTGATTATGTCGCCTCCTTCGAGTCGCTTTCCAAATATGGGGTTAAATACATCAACACCCCTTTAAAGAAGAACCAGAGGTTCGTCTATGGCTTAAACAAAAATCTCAAGAAGCCATTACTTCTAAAATTAGAAGTTTCTTTCGACCAACTCGTTGATATCGCTCTTCGTCTTGAAGAGGCGGATAAGGAGGTTGTGTTGAAGTGGTGGGAGCTAAACCAAACTTCAACAACAAAAAGAGGCCAAACAAATTTAAAGGTCCTTATCCCAATAAGAAAGGGAAGCAAGCAACCTCCGTGGCAAAGACTTCTTCCTTTGGTCGTGGGGAATGCTATAATTGTGGTTCGAAGGACCATTACGCGAACAAGTGTCTAAAGTCTCTCTCTTGTCGCTACTGCAAAGGTCCCGGTCATGTTATATCCTCATGCCCCAAGCTTCAGGGCAGGAAAGAGGGAAACTTAATATTGCTCAAGCCCCTGGCAACACATCTCGTGGTCAAGGTATGCCTCATTCTATCCTTGATGGAATTATTTTATTTCATGATCATCCTATTCGAGTTCTTTTTGATACGGGTGCGTCCCATTCTTTTATATCAAAAGAACTTGTTGATGCTTTTTCTTTGGATATTTTGTGTTTAATGACTTCTTTGAGAATTGCGAATCCGGTTGGTGGATCCGCAACAATCAGTTTATTGTGTAAAGATGTCGAGATTATTTTGTGTGATTTTTCTTTCCGAGCCGATTTGCATGTCATGCGTTATTTAGGCTTTGGAATGATTTTGGGAATGGATTGGCTTAACCGTTATGAAGCTCATATCCTATGTCCTGAGCGGACTATTCATCTTCGACATCCTCAATCTGTTAAGCAGATTTCTATTAATCTTCAAGATTCAGTTTCCAGCTTGGTCGCATCTTTATATTCTTTAAATCCTCGTGATGACGATGATGATGATGAAGGTGATATTATTTCTCTTATTCACGTCGTTCGTGAATTTTCCGACATATTCGAGCTCGTTTTAGGATTACCACCTAAGCGAGCAATTGAGTTCAGAATTAATCTTATTCCTGGAGCTCAACCTATCACTCGTCCTCCGTATCGTATGTCCAATAAAGAAAACGAGGAGATGCCGAATTGGAGATGAAGCAATTTATTCGCTCTAGTTCTTTGCCTTGGGGAGCTTCAGCTATTTTTGTGAAGAAATCCGATGGAACACTTAGGCTTTGCGTTGACTACCGCAAGCTTAATGATCTTACTATCAAAAATAAATATCCTTTACCTCGGATTGATGATCTATTCGATCAACTTAGTGGTGCTAGAGTCTTTTCACAATTAGACTTAGCTACTGGATTTCATCAGCTTCGTATTGTAGAGGATAGTATTCCATTGACCTCGTTCCGTACTCGTTATGGATCTTATGAATGGCTTGTCATGCCATTTGGTTTGACGAATGCTCCAGCGTATTTCGTTGCCCTTATGAATAGAGTTTTCAAAGACTTTCTCGACCGGTTTGTTCTCATCTTTATCGATGATATTCTTGTGTATTCTAAAACCGAGGAGGAGCATGAAAAGCATCTTCGGATTGTGTTGGAAACTCTTAGGAGTAATCAATTAAAGGCAAAATTTTCTAAATGCCACTTTTGGCAATCTCGTGTGAAGTTTCTCGGTCATATTATTTCCGAATCCGGAATTTCCGTGGATCCTTCAAAGATCGAAGCGATTCAAGATTGGAAAAGACCGGAGAATGTGACAGTTCGTAGTTTTCTCGGATTGGCAGGCTATTACCGTCGTTTTATCAAAGACTTTTCTAAGATTGTCGTGCCTCTCACTAGCTTGACCAAGAAAGGCATTAAATACATTTGGTTGGACAAATGTGAAACTTCTTTTCAGAAATTAAAAGAACTCCTTTCTTATGCTCCTATTCTTGTTATTTCCGAGGGGAATCAAGATTTCATTGTTTATACCGATGCTAGTCGCGTTGGTTTGGGTGCCGTTCTTATGCAAAGAGAACGTGTTATTGCTTATGCTTCTAGGCAATTGAAGCCTGCTGAGACTAGATATGCCACTCATGATTTAGAACTCGCGGCTATTGTTTTCGCTCTTCGGATTTGGCGTCATTATCTTTTAGGAGAGAAATTTGTTCTTTACACGGATCATAAGCCTTTGAAATATTTATTTTCTCAAAAGGAACTTAATTTGCGTCAACAACGTTGGCTCGAGTTCCTTGCTCCTTATGATCTTGATATTCTTTATACACCCGGTAAGGGTAATCGTGTTGCCGATGCTCTTAGCCGTAAACAACAAGCTGTTGTTTCTATGATGATATCCGAATGGAACGATCTCGAGATCTTATCCACTTGTGAGATTCGAGACCGCGTATCCGATTTATGCTCATCATTTGTTTTATGTAGCCTTGAGGCTCGTCCTTCTCTCTTAGACCGCATTCTTGAAGCTCAAAGGCTAGATCCCGAATTGGCTCTTCTTGGCCAAAATATTAAGGATAAAATTGATATTGAAGGTTTGAAAGACTTTAATATCGATTCTCGTGGCGGCATTCGGAAATTTGGTAGACTTATCGTGTCAAATATTAGTGATCTTCGTAAAGATATTTTAGAAGATTCTCATCATTCTAAATTTACCATTCATCCCGGTAGTAGTAAAATGTACGCGGATATGAAGCGACTTTATTATTGGGAGGGAATGAAACTTGACATCGCTAACTTCGTTAAGCGTTGCATGACTTGCCAACTCATTAAGGCTGAACATCAAAGGCCCGGTGGGTTATTGCAACCTTTAGAAATTCCAATTTGGAAGTGGGACCAAATTTCCATGGATTTTATAGATGGCCTTCCCCGTTCTCGTTCGGGTCATGATAGCTTATGGGTGATCGTTGATAGACTTACTAAATCCGCCCATTTTATTCCCGTTCGGTCTAACCGAACCGTTCCTCTTTTGGCCAAACTCTTTATCAAAGAAATTGTTAAATTTCATGGAGTTCCTACTTCTATTGTTAGTGATCGTGATCCATTGTTTACTAGTGGATTTTGGAAGAGTCTTCAAAAAGCTTTAGGAACGAAGCTTAATTTTAGCACCGCTTATCACCCCCAGTCCGATGGACAAACCGAGCGTGTGAATCAAACTCTTGAAGATCTTCTTCGTGCTTGTGTGCTTGATTTCGGTGGAAGTTGGGAAGACATATTTCTCTTGTTGAATTTTCCTATAATAATAGCTTCCAATCTAGTATTGGTATGGCACCTTTTGAGGCACTCTACGGAAGGCCATGCCGATCTCCTTCTTGTTGGCTTGAGACCGGTGAGAAGCTGGTTTTAGGTCGAGATTTTATTCGTGATTCCACAGAAAAGATTGACCTCATTCGTCATACGATGAAAGATGCCCAGAGTAGACAAAAATCCTATGCCGATAATCGAAGAAGGAAGTTAGAATTTTCTGTTGGAGATTCTGTTTTTATTCGTGTTTCACCAATGAAAGGTGTTGTGCGTTTCAGTCGCTCGGGAAAGTTAGCGCCTCGATATATTGGGCCATTTCCTATCACTGAACGTATTGATTCCATGGCTTATCGCCTTTTATTACCGGCTCAATTTTCTGCTATTCATGACGTGTTTCACGTTTCTCAAGTACGGAAGTGCCTTCGAGATTCCGATTCTATTCTTGAGCCCGGTGTTGTGGAAGAGATTGAAGTTTCGCCTAATTTAACTTATGAGCAACAACCTATTCGTATCATTGCTTCGGAAGTCAAACGACTTCGCAATAAAGATGTTCCGCTTGTTAAAGTTCAATGGTCTTCAAATCCTAAGGATTGTTCTTGGGAGTCTAGGGAATTCATCGAGCGATCACATCCGGACTTGCTTTCCCGTGCTCTTTAAGGTGAACCTTTTATTTCAAATTTCTTTTGTGTTGAATATGCTTTTATGGTTGTTACTCTATGTTCTCTTCTTAAATATTGCGAGGACGCAATTTCTTTAAGGAGGGGAGTCTGTAACAACCCGCATATTTATCGATTTTATATTTAAATATTTTATTTAAATATTTTATCGTTAGCCGGATTTTAGTCCGAAAAGCTACTTTTTGCATATGGTCGAATTAGGACTCGGGACCACTCCCATTGAGTTTAAAATGCCGTTTGCGACCTTTTTGAGTATAAGCTTCGATATGTTTGGAGAAAGTTGATTTTTGCTACTTTTCACTTTGGGTTTGGTTTTGGGCTCAGCCCTATGTTAACTTATGCTCAAATCTGAGCCACGTTTCCCCACTCACCCTCATTCTCTTCTCTTTTCAGTTCTATGGTATTAATGGTGGGTGAGATTGGAAATTAAAACTCCAAAACCCTAGTTCCTCTTGCAAATCCAATTCCTAGCTCCAAATTCAAGAGAACCCATTGGTAAGCATTCTCTTCTTCTTCTCCAACTTATTCTCTTACCAATTTCAGAAATTCCTAAACCTAATTTTGGGAATGATCTTGTTTTGAGCATAGATTCAAGCTCATTTGGGTTGTGTTGAAGAGAGGTTGATTCTCCATTTGCTTTCAAGCTTCTTCTTGTTTGATTTTGTGAAAAGGTGAGATTTTTAATCTCACATCTAAGTCTATGAATTATCTTCGATTGTTAGGTATGAATTCCTAACACTTATTCTTGTGCAATTGCTTTTGATTTGGATTGCTTTTTGAGAATATTCCAATTTTAGTGTTTGAAAGCCAAAATCCTTAAAAATCATAGCTTTGAGGTTCAAATGTGTTTTTGGTGATGCATCGAGGAGCAAATAGCGCCGGGTAGCCATTAGGCATAATTCCCTAGTGTCTGTGCTCGTCCGGTTGCGAATTGGTGGAGGTTGCATATCAATTTATGGGCATCAATTTGCAGTGCATCAGGTTCGGCAGACCGACCCCCCTGGTCCGGTCGACCGACCTGCTGCCAAGTGCATAAGCACTCCCCTGTTTAAGGTTCGGTCGACCGAGTATAGTGTAGCTGGTCGACCGACCTGCTGTCCCGAGAGTTTTTCAGAACAGGGTCCGGTCGACCGAGCTCTGTAGTCGGCCGACCGACCTGATGATTTTTTGCCTACTTCGCCTAGTTGCTTGAATTTCCAACTTAAATCGATTCATGTTGTTTCCTATTTATTGTTATCAATTAATATGACTTTGATGACTCCTTTTTTTAGGGATTTCTGAATATCCATTTTAATGGATTCTTTATCGGTTTCGTTGGATTTTTATTCACATCTCCGTATGTGAATTTTAGTGATTGATTGTTCCTACAATCTTCTTTGTGTTTTGTCACTTTAAAAATATAAAGGTTTTCTATACTAGTAGTAAATATCAAAACTCTTTCCTCAAACGATTTCAATACTATTTTAATACCAAATGCGTTTATAAAACCGTTTTCCAATCTATTAGTATATATAAACCTTTACCTCACTCGTATGAGAAATCTAATTAAACGACTTAGTAAAACAAGTGGTATGAAACACTTGCGTTCACTTTGTTGGTTAATTCTTGGACTTGTTCGATTGAAACTCTTGTGACAATTTTCTAGTGGAGATCTACAATTTATTCGTAAATATTTAAGTTAAGCTAGTGGTTATGGGACATGATGCTAAGCTCATATATTTACTAGCTTACTGTAATCGACACTTCTCGTTGATCATGACGATCATCTTTGTGATTTAGACTAGCAATGTACGATGTCTCTTTGTCTGCGAAGGGAGACTAAACCCCGTTTTGTGGAGTTTCGACTCAATTTGGTGGGGTAGCAACCCATGGTCTTCGGGTCGTTTGTGGAGCTTCGGCTCAATTTGTGATGGTTAGCAACCATGGAATTAGCGTTCTGTTTGTGATACACGTGTTGGTGGGCTTTATGCTCCCGTTTGTGATAGGCCTCCCCCCCTTTGTGATTTCTGGATTTCTTGAGATGATTTCTAAAATTTGTGCTTCACCAATTTTCGTGATTTCTGTTGATAAGCCTTATCGATATTTGTGCATTGGTGAATTTGTGTGTCATTGACTTTAGTGATTCCTGGATTTCTTGTGTAGTCTTCTGGAATTTGTGTGTCATTGACTTTTGTGATTGACATTGATATTATCGTCAATATTTATGGTTTGGTGAACGAAATAAGGAGTATGACATTTCTTTGATTCTTGTGTAGATTTGGTGACATTGATTAATCTCTTGATGATTATCAACTAAGTATATATATATATATATATCACAGCTTGGCATTGTGATTATTATGTGTTTAGTCATATCTCTTATTCTATATCGTTTCATCTGATATTTATAGTTAGACTGATCCGTTTATTATTTTCTTATTAAATAATACTCGGGTCAGACCGAGATGTTACAAGTGCTTCTGCTTGACTTCTCTCTTAGGATTGATTTCTCTGACTTTTGGTTAACTACTTAGATTAGTAGTTTTTGTTGTATACATTTGAGATATAGACTCCATGATGTATACTTATTCTTTTGTGTAGTTCGTGTAACTATTCTTTTGTGATATTGTGGATCTTTTTAGACCACTACTCTGATGTACACTTCCTAGTGTAATATTCATATCTATTTCCGCCTTTGTGATATGAATTGTCTGTGACTGATTTATGTTATGTTTATTTCTATATTTGTTTCCGAAGATATTATAGCCACTGTGTAGTAGCTTTGAGTTTGTGTCGGTATGTCGGATTTCCTTCTTGATAAAGAAATGCATGCTATACTATCTGACATATCGATGCTCGCGCAAAGCAATTACACGGATGGTCGCTCCTCAACAGCCTTATTCTCCGTGCTAGTTGACAGCATTCTCCGTAATGTTCTTGGCTAGCGTGGGTATAGAGGTGGGGCGTCACAAAGAACATCAAAGATGAGTTCGTCCAAGAATTGATCAATTAATGTTGTAAATAATATTAATTCCGCCCTCTTAAAACTCGACTTTTCTAAAACTTTTGATTCAATCGATTAATTCTGTAATATCCCGGAATTTCCAGGAGTTTAAAATGCTGATAATCGCTTAATTTAAATTATTTGAATTGATAAATTAGTTATTTTCAAAGATAATTAACCAAGTAATAATAATATAATGTTTTAATTATGGTTATAAATTGATTTTAAAATAGGATATATTATTTGTAAATAATAATGAGCTTATTTTAAAATAGTTGTTATTATTGATTTAAATTTATTTTAGATATGACTTTTTAATTTGACTTTGAAAATGAATATAAATTTGAATTCAAGAGTATACATACATTTTAAAATAAAATAATAATATAATTTGGTTTTAAAAATACATAGGTAATATTTTAATTAGAAATAAGATTTTGTTTTATTTTTCTTTTATAAAAGTTTATCTAAACAAATTTGATTTGTGTTTATTTAATAAAGAATAAATACAAAAGGGCTTTTTAAAAATAGTATTTAAAATAAGTTTGAAATGTTGTGTATAATTTTATTTAAATTTTATTTGGTTTCATTTCTTTTTAAAGATTTTATTTTATATAAAATACATACATTTATAAATGTGTAAGTGTATTTGTTTATTTGATATTTAATAAGAAAAGCATTTTAAAATTTAGAGAACACATTAGTAATTACGAAAAAAATAATTTTTAAATACTTTTAAATCTCTTTAGAATTAAAACAAACTTAAGTGACAAGTGTTTAATTTTAAAACACTATGATAACATGTGTTAACATGATAATGAAAGTTGAAGACATGTGTCAAATTTATTTTATTTTCTTTTAACTTTAATAAAACTGAAAATTTACTTATATAAACCAACCTTCTTTCCCTTCATTTTCTTTTTCTTTCAAATCTTTGTTCATGTCTAAATGAAAACTAAAACCATCAATGAACACCCCTCAACTCAAACAATCTTCAAAAGAAATTAATTCCTCAAATTGAAATCTGATCAATCCTTAATTTTAAAAAAAAAACTGCATTTATTCCTCTAAACCAAAATCTGAAGC
The DNA here is from genome assembly GCA_030765085.1 of Allium cepa. Taxonomy (NCBI): domain Eukaryota; kingdom Viridiplantae; phylum Streptophyta; class Magnoliopsida; order Asparagales; family Amaryllidaceae; genus Allium; species Allium cepa. The sequence goes on along the minus strand of CM060929.1, from coordinate 665,839,148 downwards.
ACTCCTCAACTCAAACACTTTCAGAGAAAAAAAAGACAAATGCCTGCAGTTTTTCTTAAATCAAAAATCTGCATTTACTCCTCAAATTCAAACCCTTTCTGTGATCAAAGCCTGCAGTTTTCCTTAAAACAAAATCACAGTTTAAAACCCAAATCTGCATCATGTTTTCAAGTATTTTGCAAAGCTATCAACTTAGTCCTGCATTTCAATGTCTGCTTCAATTTTGCATATGCATGCAAGTTTTAAGAAGGGAATTTGAAGTAAAAAGTTAAGCTAGCAAGTATTCAGAACAAACCTGAAAAAAATTATTGAAGCAATTTGGAGTTTTCTGTTTCAAAAAAAAAAGGGGGATCATCTTCAAGATTTAAAGCAATTCAGTTTTCTGGAATCAAAACAACAACTGCATGCAAAGTTTTCAAATTTTCAAAAGCAATTCCCAGTTCTTTTTCCAAAGCCTTCTGCATTTTCTAAGAGGCGAGTAAACTTTTAAAAAAAAAAATTAAAGTTAATAATTTTATGGTTATTTTGAAATCTGTGATGATGATTATTCTGTATGTATGCATGTAGTAACTCTCTGTGTATTTATGATGTAAGCTTATCTGTTGATTCTAGCTTCTCTGTTCTTAGTTTAGAACATACGATTTTGATCAAGATCAAAATCCTTGCATGTCTTTCCTGTTAGACTGTAAAAATTTAACAATATAGTTTAGTTTAAAACCTAATCCAGGAATTTAATTAGATACAAGTATTATGAGATCTAAACTATGATAAAATCTGGAAAGAACAGTAGAGATACATAAAATATGTAAAATCTATCATCTTAATTCATTGATTTAAGATCATAACTTGAAAACATTATGGAAGTTATGATTTTTAAGACAAATATCAGAATTTTTAGATTTGAAATAAACGAGAATTTTGGATTTGTCTGGGGTTTGGTATTTTGGTGATATCTGATGATCACAAGGTTCGGGGTGGTCGGGATTCTTGTGGGAGGTGGAGGAGGTAATGGAGGTTCAGAGAAAAATCGAAGGTTAACTATCTGGTGGTCGCGGCAACAACGGCAGGAGGATTTAGGGTTTTAAACCTAATTGGGTCGAACAGGAAGATGAGATCGTTACTGCTTCTCTGGTACATCGAGTTGAATAGAATTTTGGGGATGGCTTCATTGATGATCGGAGGTTGTATGATTGTAGTGACGCGTCATCTGATGATTGGAGATGCGACTGCGAGATGGTTCTGGTCATGGAGATGATTCCAGTTTCAACTGGAATGCTAAATTCTGGAACAAAGTTTGTGATGGCGATTTGGGGATTGGAGAAGGTTTTTGCAGTATAGGGTGACGTGTCGGGGAGTTCGTCAGCGGCCGGAGGTAGGTCTGGCAGTGGTGCATGTGCACAGGGAGGTGGTGTATGTTGTTTTGGGGGTCAGTGGATTGTGTTGCTCTGGGGTTGTTCGTTTTCTCGAGTAAGGTCTCGGGAAAGACTCGTGTGGATTTATGTTATGCCTCAAGTTATTTCTAGGGTCAATTGCTAATTGAAGAAACTCTTAGTTTTAACAGTTTTTAGGATTTAAATCAAACAGTTTTAAAAATGAAACTAAACTGTTTTGAATATAGGAAGAGATGTTAATATACTTAGTTTGTTTCAAGTTCTCATGGGTTAAACCGAGGTAAAATGTTTTAAACCAGCTTTAAAAAAAATTAATTGAAAGTAAATTTTTTATAAACTTTAATCAAGTTAAATCATTTCTTGAAATTCATTTCTTTATAATAAATGTTTGAATAAATAATGTTGTATGAATTGTAAACTTATATGATTTAAGCAAATTCTTAAGTTATTTTCATACTTAAGATTTAATTAAATAAGGAAATGTTTTATCCTAAAAACGTTAATAAAGTTTGATAATAAATGTAATAATTAAAAATGGTTTATTAATTAAATTATTTAAAGATTAATGATTTATAAATTAACAATTAAAGTTTTCAAAGTGGTTTATTTGAAATTTAGGATTGTTAATTAATAATTAAGGTAATTAATGATTTCTTTATAAATTAATTTAATTTATGAATTAAATTAAGTTAAAGATTTCAAGATTTATTTAAGATAATGTTTTATCTTGAAATAATTAATTAAGTATTAATAATTTGTAATTAGTTGATTAATTAAAGAATTTTAAGTTAATTAATTAATTTAAATTATTATTTAAAGGGGTTTAATTAAGTCATTAATTAAGTATAATTAATTATTTAATTAACTATTAATTAAGTTGATGATTTAATTAATGTCTAATGTTAATTAAATTTTAATTACTTAATTAACTAAGTCATTAAGAGTTAATTAAATAGTAATTAATTAATAAAGGTTTTATTAAATATTAAATGGGTTTTCTTAATTAATAATTAAAGGATAATGCTAGTTAATTAAAAATTAATTAACTATTTTTATTTAAGGTTAATTAATTCTAATTAAGGATTAATTAATTTTAATTATGGATTAATGAATTTGTAACTAAGATTGTTAATTAATAATTAAGTTTATTAGTTAATGATTAAGAGATGATTAATTAGTTAATTAAGTTTAATTAATTAATTATAAAAGTAATTAGTGATTAATTACTTTGTGTTTGTGCCAAAATTGGTCGCAAACACCCAATAGTCGTGAAAGCACCCGTTTATCAACACAAATCAACAACAATCAATATAGAATTCAGATCTAAGCAACAACAACCACAATAACTTGCAAATAACAATCACAAGATTTATAGTGGTTCGGCGATCTTGCCTACGTCCACTTTGAAGGTTTCTCTCTTTATTACTTTGCTTGATGATATTAATCGATTACAGTAGATGATAACTTTGAAATCTGAATACAACAGCGATGATGGAGTATGGAATTCAATCCGACAGAGTCTGGACGTTCAATGGTGGAAGCTCCAAAAGATCCCCCTTTCTGAAGGCTTCAGGGTGCTATTTATAGGCGTAGGAGGCCCAGATCTCGCTCAAACTTCGGGAGACTTCTTCTGGCACGTGAGTGGGCCCACGCGACCGACCCCACCAAGTTTCGTCTCGATCTGGCATCGATTCGAAGTGATTTCGAACCCATCAAGAAATGGTCCAATCGAGCTGAAACTTGGCAGGAACAATCTTTACCTTGTATGAAAGCTACTGTGAAAATTTCATTGCATTTGGATCAGTAGCTTAGGAGATATGATCGATTTGAGTTGATGAATCTCGCCCGGCTGTTTAGTTCGAACCCATGACTTCGAACCCATGCATTCGAATCGATGGAAGCACGTGGTACTGCAGCGACGTGGCGCGCACTCCTCGCATCGATCCTACTTTTTCTCCGTGTTGACCGCTTCGAATCCATGTATATCGGCGCATTCAAACCGATGGGTGACACGTCACTAGTTGATGGTTTCGAATGAGCGATTGTTCATGGATTCGAACCTGATGGAGGCGATCAATACGAAGCAGTGCTTGGTCGTGGGACCGATCGATTCGAAGTTACCGATGGTGATGGATTCGAAGTACAAGCGGTGATGGGTTCGAACTTGACAAGCGGTGATAAGGTTCGAACCTTATGGATTCGAAGTGGGCGAGGCGTTGTCATGCTGAGTGGATGTCCATCTCATCGATTCGTACTCGATCGATTCGAAGCGAACGATACTGCCGATCATTTCGAATGCGATCGATTCGAAACGCGTGGAGCCTAATAGGTTCGAACAAGGCTTGATGGGTTCGAACCCTATCGGTTCGAAATGGCCATCTACTCAGCAAACCGATGGTTTCGAACACTGTGAACTTTGGCTAACTTGCATCGATCATATCTTGTCCATACGAACTCCGATTAACCTGAAATTTGAAACACTGGCTTTCACGGTCTTTCTTGTCATGTCCCATCAATTATAGCCTGATCCGGGCTCGGACAAAATTCATCGATATTCATAGTGAAGTGGAATGCAACCGATCTCTGAGGCGGATTGTCTTTTGCTTTTGACCAATCTTTTGGTATCACGGCTTTGCCAAAAAGCGGGATAACATCTTGCCCCCCAAAACATGCCTTGCGGTAGGAAGGTGTGTTTTGTAATGCCTTGAGTTGGATGTTCTTATCCTATCATCGACCTGTAAAGAATTTGACAGTTTCATATGGCCTCAAATGGCGATCGTTCGGGATCGAGTTATTTGAGATGAAGCGCGGCCGTTCATGGTCAAGCGCTTAACTTCAAATGACGATCGTTCGTGATCGAGTCATTCGAGGTGAAGTGCGACCGTGCGCGGTCGAGCGTATAAATCCATGCGTCGATCGTTCGGGATCGTATGCCATTTGAGGTGGATCGGGACCGTTCACGGTCTGCGCCGTTCGCGGCAAAGGAGGGAATAGGACCGTTCGCGGTCGATGCCGTTCGCGGCAAATGGTGATCGTTCGCGATCAAGTGCCGTTCAAGGCGAATGGTGACCGTTCGGGGTCGGATTCCATAATAAGTGAATCATGACCGTTCGCGGTCAGTGCCGTTCGAGGTGGATTGTGATCGTTCGCGATCAGCTGCCCTATAAGTGAATTGTGACCGTTCGCGGTCGGATGCCGTTCGAGGCAATTTGTGATCGTTCGTGATCGTTTGCCGTTCGAAGCAAATTGTGATCGTTCGCGATCGTATGCCGTTCGAGGCGGATTTTGATCGTTCGCGATCGTATGCCGTTCGAGGCGAATCATGTGTGCCCGGGGGGGACGTAGTATTATCAATGCCGGAGTTCATGTTCGGGGGAGTTTCTGAATCAAAGAACCTGGCGGTTCATCGCCATACAGAAGGTGCTCGTGGACCTTTCGCGACCCAACGGGCATAAAAATAAGATGTTATAGGAATTGCAAATATCAAAGCAATGGTTATACAAACCTCACAACAGAAACGTCCGTACAAACAGAATCTAAATGTTCAAATCAAAATCAAAGTAAAAGCAAAGCAGGGATGTCCAAGTGCAAACTCTCACTATGATGCGGTTGGTAGTCACTCAGAGCATGCCTGTGGATCGTGCGCGATCGCTCACATGTGTAAATGATTTAACCGTATTTGTGAAAGGTTTACAACTTATTCATCGTTATCTCAGTCAATCAATGGATAATCAGACGTTGTCCCAACTCAGGGCCACCTCTAGTTGAGGTAGACGGTTGGCGCTCTAGCTCCACTGCTGGAGTCCGTTTCCTCACATACTGAAGGAGCATACCGTTCCTGATATGCCCTTCCACCTCATCCTTCAGATGCCTGCAATCATTAGTGTTATGACCGTTCAGTTCATGAAATATGCAATACTCATCTGATTTCCTTTCGTCGGAAGTTGGGTCCCTTCGCATCGGTCGGCGATACGGGACCTGTTCTTTGGTATCCTGATAGATCCGCTCTAAATTCTCGTTCAGCTCTGAGTACGTGGCAAATCTTGGTTCCTTTCGTGGTCGCATCGGTCTGTTATGGCTACTCTCAGCCTTTCGCTTTCCCTTGCTAGTTTCTGTACCTTTCTCAGGAAGATTTCCGTCTTTGACCGTGTAAACATTGAGCTCATCTCCTTCTTCTCTTTCTGCACTCGCGTCTTCCAATCGCAGGAACTTTTCCGCCTCGTGATAGAATTCTCCTAGATCCATTGGTGGATCTTTGGTCAATGAATTTTTGAAATCCGTGCCATCAGCTATTCCAGAAACGGCTGCCATCATAACCATGGATGGATCTGGTCGATCTACCGAAGCTGCTGCTGCATTGAACCGTGTCAGGAAACTTCTCAATGTTTCTCCAGCCTTCTGTTTTAAAGTTGCCAACGTCATCACATTCTTGGGTCTTGTAATATGAACCCTGAATTGCCTCATAAATCTCTCAGTTAAATTATTCCATGTTTCGATGGATCCACTCTCCAGTTGCCTGAACCATAACGCCACAATATCCGCCAAGTACAATGGGAAGCACCGGGCCATAACCTCCTCCGATGCCCCCAGCACTTCCATATGCCTCATATATTTCGTCAGATGGACCGTGGGGTCCGTTCTCCCGTTATACATATCCAACGATGGCAATTTGAAATCCGGTGGGTTCCTAGCTTGCCTGATTGCTGAAGTAAAAGGACTTCTATTAACATCCTCCAAATCTTTGTTCACCAAACCGCCTTTCAAAGCTCGCCTAACCATCTCTGCCAACCTGTCGTTGTCTCCAAGATGTAATCCTCGTTCACTACTTTCAACCTGCCCCCCGAGCTCACGAGGGAACTCTGGGATTTGCCCCCTTGACTGAGCGTTCACTCCTCTACTACTACCGGGTTGCGCAGATGCTCCTCTTTCTCTCTCCGAAACTCGATCAACGTTCTCCATGGGTGTGCCCCCTAATCCGGGTGCGACGCCGGATGGTCCTGCTTCGTTCTGGACTCCATTGGCTCCTCTATCCTGTGCTCCAAGCTATCCTATCTGTTGAAATAAACTCTGGATCAACTCCTCTTGCTTCTTCATCATAGTCTCCATCTCGTCCCTAGTGATGAAGATCGATAGTTGATTCGCTCCTGAGGAAGCCTCTTGACTTCCTTGTTGTTCGCTTCTCTCTGGCCTTGGCCTTCTACTCGATTGTCTCGTCATAATTTCTCAAATCTAAACTTTCAAATTTTCTTTGAATCGATTATCAACTGGTAGAACTCCTGAGTTCACCTTCTCAGTGAAAGCACCAAAATGTTTGTGCCAAAATTGGTCGCAAACACCTAATAGTCGTGAAAGCACCCGTTTATCAACACAAATCAACAACAATCAATATAGAATTCAGATCTAAGCAACAACAACCACAATAACTTGCAAATAACAATCACAAGATTTATAGTGGTTCGGCGATCTTGCCTATGTCCACTTTGAAGGTTTCTCTCTTTATTGCTTTGCTTGATGATATTAATCGATTACAGTAGATGATAACTTTGAAATCTGAATACAACAGCGATGATGGAGTATGGAATTCAATCCGGCAGAGTCTGGACGTTCAATGGTGGAAGCTCCAAAAGTTCCCCCTTTCTGAAGGCTTCAGGGTGCTATTTATAGGCGTAGGAGGCCCAGATCTCGCTCAAACTTCGGGAGACTTCTTCTGGCACGTGAGTGGGCCCACGCGACCGACCCCACCAAGTTTCGTCTCGATCTGGCATCGATTCGAAGTGATTTCGAACCCATCAAGAAATGGTCCAATCGAGCTGAAACTTGGCAGGAACAATCTTTACCTTGTATGGAAGCTACTGTGAAAATTTCGTTGCATTTGGATCAGTAGTTTAGGAGATATGATCGATTCGAGTTGATGAATCTCGCCCGGCTGTTTAGTTCGAACCCATGCATTCGAATCGATGGAAGCACGTGGTACTGCAGCGACGTGGCGCGCACTCCTCGCATCGATCCTACTTTTTCTCCGTGTTGACCGCTTCGAATCCATGTATATCGACGCATTCAAACCGATGGGTGACACGTCACTAGTTGATGGTTTCGAATGAGCGATTGTTCATGGATTCGAACCTGATGAAGGCGATCGATACGAAGCAGTGCTTGGTCGTGGGACCGATCGATTCGAAGTTACCGATGGTGATGGATTCGAAGTACAAGCTGTGATGGGTTCGAACTTGACAAGCGGTGATAAGGTTCGAACCTTATGGATTCGAAGTGAGCGAGGCGTTGTCATGCTGAGTGGATGCCCATCTCATCGATTCGTACTCGATCGATTCGAAGCGAACAATACTGCTGATCATTTCGAATGCGATCGATTCGAAACGCGTGGAGCCTAATGGGTTCGAACAAGGCTTGATGGGTTCGAACCCTATCGGTTCGAAATGGCCATCTACTCAGCAAACCGATGGTTTCGAACACTGTGAACTTTGGCTAACTTGCATCGATCATATCTTGTCCATACGAACTCCGATTAACCTGAAATTTGAAACACTGGCTTTCACGGTCTTGCTTGTCATGTCCCATCAATTATAGCCTGATCCGGGCTCGGACAAAATTCATCGATATCCATAGTGAAGTGGAATGCAACCGATCTCTGAGGCGGATTGTCTTTTGCTTTTGACCAATCTTTTGGTATCACGGCTTTGCCAAAAAGCGGGATAACACTTTGTATTAAAGGATTGATTAATAATTAAGGTTTATTAATTAATAGTTGGAGATAATTAATCTAATAATTGAAGATTAATTTGAGTTAATGAGTAATCAAGGAATGAATTACTCAATTTTGTTTGTGAGATGAGTTTGATCAAGTTAATTAATTAAGTTGTTAATTAATTAATAATAGTCACTTGATAAATAATTAAGTATTTTTACTTAACAAAATTTTGATAAGGTTAATTACTTAAGGTAAGTAATTGATAAATTACAGAGGTAATTGAGTTAGGTAAATTACTGATTGGAAAGTATTTTTTTAAATGGGTGATTACTTGTTAAAGTAATTAAAGGTTTATTACTTGGGTAATAAATCAAAGGATTTATAAAGTAATTAAGAAGTAATTAAGAATAATTAATTACTGTATTTAAGTTGATTAATTAAAATCAATTAATCTAAACACGATTAATCAATTAAGGTTCATTAATTGATATGATTAATGAAAATAATTAAGGATTAATTACTTTATTAAGAGTTAATTAATCAAGGTTGATTAGGATTAATTAATTGATTTAACTAATGTTTATTTAAGCAAGATATTGGATGAAGGTAATTAATTTAATTAATTTTAAATTAATTAAGTGATTAGGAAATTAATTTAATTCACTTTAAATTAATTAGAGATAATTAATTTAATTTATTTTAAATTAATTATGTTATGGTTTGCGTTAATCATTGCTTATGAATGATTGGATGACATTGATTGTCTTGAATGCTGTGTGATCTCAGTAATGAGATAAGTATGGTTGAGTGATATGAATGCTTGGTTGAATTGTGATTATCAATTGGAATGTTGATATATGGATTATCTATTATGATATGGATTATATGAATTACTTGTTATTTGATAATGTTGATTATCAATTGTGGCCTATGAATTATCTATCATGTGTATATATAGATAGTTGAATTTAATTGTTTTAAAACCTTTAAAACAACTTGGACCCTAAAAGACACGCTTTGGATTTTGATGAGACCAGGATCGGGTTTCCATATTTGGATATCCGAAAACCACATCGGTTCCAAATAACGTTAGGTCGTGAGTCAAAGTGGAGCTTTGTGAAGACTCGAGGTGTAAGGGCTATACGTCAGTATAACTCTGTGGGTGATTCCGTAATGAGTTGACGGAATAGACCTTATAGATTCGAGATGGAGAATTAGAGTGCAAGGGTTATTGTCGTTAACTCTGAGGGTGATTTCAAAATGAGTGTAACGAGATAATGCCTTCGGTTTCGTTCGAACCCGGAACGAACTTGTATGGATTGAATGCTTTCAGCACATCGTCAGGTGGACGGTGAGCATTCTAAGTGATATGTCCTATAAAGGTAATCGTAACCTCAAGCCTCATCAACTGGGAATGGCTAAAACAGGGGAGGTGCAGCAGGCTTCGTGGGTCGCACCCACTGGAGAGTAAGATTTACCCCTGTCTAGAGGTCCCTTTTATATTCGGTTGTGTGGGCGATTGATAGCTAGAATCGTCGGGGTTGTCCTATTCGGAACTGTTCAGTAAGGAACGGGTCCGGCTTTGTGTTGCAGGGGATTGGGAGTAATCCTCGGTACGGTGATCTAGGCCACGTACTGTGACGGGCGGTACCCCAGTAGCCCTGCCATTGTATGGAATCCAAAATCCAATAAGTGCCAACGGTTTTGATTGTATTACCCACTTTTGTGGCTAGTAGCTGGAATTTAATAAATGTAACAATTTCGGCTATTTCTTATTTACTTGAAAACCCTAGACACTATTATAATATCACAGAATTTCCTATCAAATGTTTTGGTTAGCGTAAGGTAAAAACTTTTCCACGTTTATGTGTGGGAAGTCTTACGTGATACCTTTTCTTTTCAAAAGTTTTTTTAAAGTTAAGCAACTTTAACCGTTTACTCACACCAGACCCATGTCTGACCTGGAGTTTATTCTGTTTTTCTTAAACTCTTGGGTACTCAAATTTTTACGAGTAGCCAAGGGAATTCAGGTTAGGATAGAGTTGGCTTGACGAATTCTGAAGGAGCAATGGAGCAAGAGGCTTCTGCGTATAGCTATAGAGTATTCCGCTTTGTGTTCTCTGAGTTGTTGTCTTTGAGTTGTATAACTAGACAGGTGTCTATAACTGTCTAGTATGAGTTGATTATGCTGTGTATCTCTGATGTATATATACTATGTAAAGTATTATGTGATTAATATAATTTATTCGTTCCGTTGTTTAGATTCTGATGTGTTGTTTCTTTCTTCGTCTCTATCTTTTCTCTTTCTATCCCTTTTTTCCTTAAAGATGATGCGATTTTCCGATGGTGGGAAGTTGGGTCGTCACATTTGGTATCAGAGCATTAGGTTGAGTGAATACCTAGGCTCTGTAGAGGTGTCTTTCTTGAGAGAGCGTACTTGTAATTTTTATATATAACTATATATATATTTCTACCTATCTGTTGGGTTACCTGTTCGGGTTTTCCGACATAAGTTATAAAGGTGGATAGGGTAGTAGTGTGTGTAACACGACTACCAATGGTTGGAGTTTGAATATTGAGGTTGGAAGTGAATTTGTCGAGACTGTAGACCTAATACCGTCTCGAGTAATCTTTGAAGTTTGGTATAAGGATTTCATTGATCTTTGAAGGAAACCTGTTAAGGTTCGGAGTTCATCTTTGAAGAGTGAGTTGTTTGCGCTCGTGTGAGCGGATTTTTGAGAGTTTGGATCTGTTGGTTGGGCAGAAGCGAGTGATGGTACTTTGATACCTCAGGGAGTAATAGCTGCGTGATGAGATGCAGTGACTATGGAAGACTCTGGAGATGTTTTCTTTCGGAGCAAGTTTAAGGAAGTGTGTCTGCTTCAGAGTGTAGCTGAGTTCTGCAGGATGTATGTGTTTGGTTGGAAGTCCGAGTTTCTCAAGGAACTTTGGGTAAGGAGTTTTTGGCATCTGTGTTAGCGGTGTAGCTCGGGAGTGTTTTGTGTTCCAGCAGGAAGATCTTTTTGGCTTGGCATTTCCTGGAAGTGGAATTCTGAAGCAGCAGTGAGGATCTGTTCCTTCGATGGATTAGTTGGTTAAGGATAAACTGTTCTGATTAGGGGAAAGAGAACAGTATCTTGGATATTGGATTGGTTTATCGCAAAAGTGACTTGCGACAGTTTGGTGATTATCTTAGATAGTTTTTGCTTGGATTTGCGGCATTTCTAGAGGATGTAGAAGTTATGGAGTTGCTGAAGATTGTCCGAATATATCTTCAGGAGAGTTAGAGATTTCCCACAATGGAGATTGAGTTCTGAATCGACTCGATGTCAAGAGTGATACCGGTGGTTCAGTTGGGTAGAAGGTTGTTTCCGAGATGTGATGTTTGGTCTGTGCCAGTGTTCTTCTACGGCATTTTCATCTGCTCCAGATCAGAGTTGTGCAGCGGAAGCAAGGTGGCTGTTGACTTGAGTAGAAGCAACTGGATGTTGCAGTATTTTGAATTAGAGAGTTTCTGCTGGATTTTTCAGAATCTGAGGCAAGTTGGCGAGTGATTCTGTTCTGTCTTTTCAGGATAGGAGAAGTTGTTTTCTACTGTTGATAGTAGAGTTTGGTTTGATCTTGGATTGATCTTATGAGGATCAGTTTGTGAGTTGATCCAGTTTGTTTGTAGAAGCATCATTGAAGGTTAAGCTGATCGGGAAGGATCTATAGGCAACCCGGATCATCCGGGAAGTTTTGAGGTTAAGTAACAGAAGAATTTGGAATTCGAAGTTGGAGACTTCGATGTTGTTGAGTTTCCTCTGGTAAAGGAAGTAATAAGATTTGGTGAGAATTTGAGGTGATCTCCGAGGTATATTGGATTCTTCTGAGTTTTTGTAGAGATCAGTGCTTTGGTTTGAAGAGTTGAAATGCCAGTTTGGAAGACTGGAATTTAAATTATTTCACGTATCTCTGAAGGAGTACGTGTTTGGTCATCACTGGTTTTTGAGATCAGTAGTTTTGTGAGGTTTTAGTTGTTGATCAGACTTGTCTGTGGTCTGGTATCCTAGGTAGATTATAGATCTAGCTGAATAGGAACTCAGTAGTTGATAAGTATAGCTAGTTTGGGTTTAGTAGAGCGAGTATCCCTGTGTCTGTACTGGGGAAACTCGAGATAATTTAGGAAGTTTATCCGGATCTGTGTCCGGATAGCTAGTGTAGTTTGATTGAATTGGTTGTTTGGATGAAATTGTTTGTTTGATTAATAGTGTATGGCTGTTATGAATGTTTGGATTGGTTGAAATCAAATAAAATAAAACTATGGATTATCTTTGTTTTAAATTTCGAGGACGAAATTCTGTTAAGGGGGGAGGATTGTAATATCCCGGAATTTCCAGGAGTTTAAAATGTTGATAATCGCTTAATTTAAATTATTTGAATTGATAAATTAGTTATTTTCAAAGATAATTAACTAAGTAATAATAATATAATGTTTTAATTATGGTTATAAATTGATTTTAAAATAGGATATATTATTTGTAAATAATAATGAGCTTATTTTAAAATAGTTGTTTTTATTGACTTAAATTTATTTTAGATTTGACTTTTTAATTTGACTTTGAAAATGAATATAAATTTGAATTCAAGAGTATACATACATTTTAAAATAAAATAATAATATAATTTGGTTTTAAAAATACATAGGTAATATTTTAATTAGAAATAAGATTTTGTTTTATTTTTCTTTTATAAAAGTTTATCTAAACAAATTTGATTTGTGTTTATTTAATAAAGAATAAATACAAAAGGGCTTTTTAAAAATAGTATTTAAAATAAGTTTGAAATGTTGTGTATAATTTTATTTAAATTTTATTTGGTTTCATTTCTTTTTAAAGGTTTTATTTTATATAAAATAACATACATTTATAAATGTGTAAGTGTATTTGTTTATTTGATATTTAATAAGAAAAGCATTTTTAAATTTAGAGAACATATTAGTAATTACGAAAAAAATAATTTTTAAATACTTTTAAATCTCTTTAGAATTAAAACAAACTTAAGTGACAAGTGTTTAATTTTAAAACACTATGATAACATGTGTTAACATGATAATGAAAGTTGAAGACATGTGTCAAATTTATTTTATTTTCTTTTAACTTTAATAAAACTGAAAATTTACTTATATAAACCAACCTTCTTTCCCTTCATTTTCTTTTTCTTTCAAATCTTTGTTCATGTCTAAATGAAAACTAAAACCATCAATGAACACCCCTCAACTCAAACAATCTTCAAAAGAAATTAATTCCTCAAATTGAAATCTGATCAATCCTTAATTTTTAAAAAAAAACTGCATTTATTCCTCTAAACACAAAATCTGAAGCACTCCTCAACTCAAACACGTTCAGAGAAGAAAAAAAAGACAAATACCTGCAGTTTTTCTTAAATCAAAAATCTACATTTACTCCTCAAATTCAAACCCTTTCTATGATCAAAGCCTGCAGTTTTCCTCAAAACAAAATCACAGTTTAAAACCCAAATCTGCATCATGTTTTCAAGTATTTTGCAAAGCTATCAACTTATTCCTGCATTTCAATGTCTGCTTCAATTTTGCATATGCATGCAAGTTTTAAGAAGGGAATTTGAAGTAAAAAGTTAAGCTAGCAAGTATTCAGAACAAACCTGAAACAAATTATTGAAGCAATTTGGAGTTTTCTGCTTCAAAAAAAAAGGGGGATCATCTTCAAGATTTAAAGCAATTCAGTTTTCTAGAATCAAAACAACAACTGCATGCAAAGTTTTCAAATTTTCAAAAGCAATTCCCAGTTCTTTTTCAAAAGCCTTCTGCATTTTCTAAGAGGTGAGTAAACTTTTTTTTTAAAAAAAAAATTAAAGTTAATAATTTTATGGTTATTTTGAAATCTGTGATGATGATTATTCTGTATGTATGCATGTAGTAACTCTCTGTGTATTTATGATGTAAGCTTATCTGTTGATTCTAGCTTCTCTGTTCTTAGTTCAGAACATACGATTTTGATCAAGATCAAAATCCTTGCATGTCTTTCCTGTTAGACTGTAAAAATTTAACAATATAGTTTAGTTTAAAACCTAATCCAGGAATTTAATTAGATACAAGTATTATGAGATCTAAACTATGATAAAATCTGGAAAGAACAGTAGAGATACTTAAAATATGTAAAATCTATCATCTTAATTCACTGATTTAAGATCATAACTTGAATACATTATGGAAGTTATGATTTTTAAGACAAATATCAGAATTTTTAGATTTGAAATAAACGAGAATTTTGGTTTGTCCGGGATTTGGTTTTTTGGTGATATCTGATGATCACAAGGTTCGGGGTGGTCGGGATTCTTGTGGGAGGTGGAGGAGGTAATGGAGGTTCAGAGAAAAATCGAAGGTTAACTTTTTGGTGGTCGCGGCAACAGCGGCAGGAGGATTTAGGTTTTTAAACCTAATTGGGTCGAACAGGAAGATGAGATCGTTACTGCTTCTCTGGTACATCGAGTTGAATGGAATTTTGGGGATGGCTTCATTGATGATCGGAGGTTGTATGATTGTAGTGACGCATCATCTGATGATCAGAGATGCGACTGCGAGATGGTTCTGGTCATGGAGATGATTCCAGTTTCAACTGGAATGCTAAATTCTGGAACAAAGTTTGTGATGGCGATTTGGGGATTGGAGAAGGTTGCTGCAGTATAGGGTGACGTGTCGGGGAGTTCGTCAGCGGTCGGAGGTAGGTCTGGCAGTGGTGCATGTGCACAGGGAGGTGGTGTATGTTGTTTTAGGGGTCAGTGGATTGTGTTGCTCTGGGGTTGTTCGTTTTCTCGAGTAAGGTCTCGGGAAAGACTCGTGTGGATTTATGTTATGCCTCAAGTTATTTCTGGGGTCAATTGCTAATTGAAGAAACTGTTAGTTTTAACAGTTTTAAGGATTTAAATCAAACAGTTTTAAAAATGAAATTAAACTGTTTTGAATATAGGAAGAGATGTTAATATACTTAGTTTGTTTCAAGTTCTCATGGGTTAAACCGAGGTAAAATGTTTTAAACCAGTTTTAAAAAAAATTAATTGAAAGTAAAAATTTTATAAACTTTAATCAAGTTAAATCATTTCTTGAAATTCATTTCTTTATAATAAATGTTTGAATAAATAATGTTGTATGAATTGTAAACTTAGATGATTTAAGCAAATTCTTAAGTTATTTTCAAACTTAAGATTTAATTAAATAAGGAAATGTTTTATCCTAAAAACTTTAATAAAGTTTGATAATAAATGTAATAATTAAAAATGGTTTATTAATTAAATTATTTAAAGATTAATGATTTATAAATTAACAATTAAAGTTTTCAAAGTGGTTTATTTGAAATTTAGGATTGTTAATTAATAATTAAGGTAATTAATGATTTCTTTATAAATTAATTTAATTTATGAATTAAATTAAGTTAAAGATTTCAATATTTATTTAAGATAATGTTTTATCTTGAAATAATTAATTAAGTATTAATAATTTATAATTAGTTGATTAATTAAAGAATTTTAAGTTAATTAATTTATTTAAATTATTATTTAAAGGGGTTTAATTAAGTCATTAATTAAGTATAATTAATTATTTAATTAACTATTAATTAAGTTGATGATTTAATTAATGTCTAATGTTAATTAAATTTTAATTACTTAATTAACTAAGTCATTAAGAGTTAATTAAATAGTAATTAATTAATAAATGTTTTATTAAATATTAAATGGGTTTTCTTAATTAATAATTAAAGGATAATGCTAGTTAATTAAGAATTAATTAACTATTTTTATTTAAGGTTAATTAATTCTAATTAAGGATTAATTAATTTTAATTATGGATTAATGAATTTGTAACTAAGATTGTTAATTAATAATTAATTTTATTAATTAATGATTAAGAGATGATTAATTAGTTAATTAAGTTTAATTAATTAATTATAAAAGTAATTAGTGATTAATTACTTTGTATTAAAGGATTGATTAATAATTAAGGTTTATTAATTAATAGTTGGAGATAATTAATCTAATAATTGAAGATTAATTTGAGCTAATGAGTAATTAAGGAATGAATTACTCAATTTTGTTTATGAGATGAGTTTGATCAAGTTAATTAATTAAGTTGTTAATTAATTAATAATAGTCACTTGATAAATGATTAAGTATTTTTACTTAATAAAATTTTGATAAGGTTAATTACTTAAGGTAAGTAATTGATAAATTACAGAGGTAATTGAGTTAGGTAAATTACTGATTGGAAAGTAATTTTTTTAAATGGGTGATTACTTGTTAAAGTAATTAAAGGTTTATTACTTGGGTAATAAATCAAAGGATTTATAAAGTAATTAAGAAGTAATTAAGAATAATTAATTACTGTATTTAAGTTGATTAATTAAAATCAATTAATCTAAACATGATTAATCAATTAAGGTTCATTAATTGATATGATTAATGAAAATAATTAAGGATTAATTACTTTATTAATAGTTAATTAATCAAGGTTGATTAGGATTAATTAATTGATTTAACTAATGTTTATTTAAGCAAGATATTGGATGAAGGTAATTAATTTAATTAATTTTAAATTAATTAATTAAGTGATTAGGAAATTAATTTAATTCACTTTAAATTAATTAGAGATAATTAATTTAATTCATTTTAAATTAATTATGTTATGGTTTGAGTTAATCATTGCTTATGAATGATTGGATGACATTGATTGTCTTGAATGCTGTGTGATCTCAGTAATGAGATAAGTATGGTTGAGTGATATGAATGCTTGGTTGAATTGTGATTATCAATTGGAATGTTGATATATGGATTATCTATTATGATATGGATTATATGAATTACCTGTTATTTGATAATGTTGATTATCAATTGTGGCCTATGAATTATCTATCCTGTGTATATATAGATAGTTGAATTTATTTGTTTTAAAACCTTTAAAACAACTTGGACCCTAGAAGACACGCTTTGGATTTCGATGAGACCGGGATCGGGTTTCCATATTTGGATATCCGAAAACCACATCAATTCCAAATAACGTTAGGTCGTGAGTCAAAGTGGAGCTTTGTGAAGAATCGAGGTGTAAGGGCTATACGTCAGTATAACTCTGTGGGTGATTCCGTAATGAGTTGACGGAATAGACCTTATAGATTCGAGATGGAGAATTAGAGTGCAAGGGTTATTGTCGTTAACTCTGAGGGTGATTCCAAAATGAGTGTAACGAGATAATGCCTTCGGTTTCGTTCGAACCCGGAACGAACTTGTATGGATTGAATGCTTTCAGCACATCGTCAGGTGGACGGTGAGCATTCTAAGTGATATGTCCTATAAAGGTAATCGTAACCTCAAGCCTCATCAACCGGGAATGGCTAAAACAGGGGAGGTGCAGCAAGGCTTCGTGGGTCGCACCCACTGGAGAGTAAGATTTACCCCTGTCTAGAGGTCCCTTTTATATTCGGTTGTGTGGGCGATTGATAGCTAGAATCGTCGGGGTTGTCCTATTCGGAACTGTTCAGTAAGGAACGGGTCCGGCTTTGTGTTGCAGGGGATTGGGAGTAATCATCGGTACGGTGATCTAGGCCACGTACTGTGACGGGCGGTACCCCAGTAGCCCTGCCATTGTATGGAATCCAAAATCCAATAAGTGCCAACGGTTTTGATTGTATTACCCACTTTTGTGGCTAGTAGCTGGAATTTAATAAATGTAACAATTTCGGCCATTTCTTATTTACTTGAAAACCCTAGACACTATTATAATATCACAGAATTTCCTATCAAATGTTTTGGTTAGCGTAAGGTAAAAACTTTTCCACGTTTATGTGTGGGAAGTCTTACGTGATACCTTTTCTTTTCAAAAGTTTTTTTAAAGTTAAGCAACTTTAACCGTTTACTCACACCAGACCCATGTCTGACCCGGAGTTTATTCTTTTTTTCTTAAACTCTTGGGTACTCAAATTTTTACGAGTAGCCAAGGGAATTCAGGTTAGGATAGAGTTGGCTTGACGAATTCTGAAGGAGCAATGGAGCAAGAGGCTTCTGCATATAACTATAGAGTATTCCGCTGTGTGTTCTCTGAGTTGTTGTCTTTGAGTTGTATAACTAGACAGGTGTCTATAACTGTCTAGTATGAGTTGATTATGCTGTGTATCTCTGATGTATATATACTATGTAAAGTATTATGTGATTAATATAATTTATTCGTTCCGCTGTTTAGATTCTGATGTGTTGTTTCTTTCTTCTTCTCTATCTTTTCTCTTTCTATCCCTTTCTTTCTTAAAGATGATGCGATTTTCCGAAGGTGGGAAGTCGGGTCGTCACAAATTCTTTCTTAATGATTTATTATTGGCTTAGGGTTTCAATACTAGATGGTTAAGCTAGATCATCACATTACTCAAAACTAAAAACTTGATCATAAAGTTAATATGTCCTAGGAAATAGAATTCAATTTAAATGTAGTTTTAGGTAAGAAGACCATTTGTCGCCCTTATTTTTCACTTTAACAACGAACGTTTTCGCTAGGGTCCTTAAGCTATCCATTACTAATAAGGATTAAGACAACGTAGGCAACAATATCACTAGCGACGACCTTTCAGTTCTTTAGTTGTTGATGATACCATGCTTTTTACCTCACACTTGCCTCACCATATTACATCTCTTAAGTTTATTTTCTATAGCTTTGAAATGCTTTCGGGGATTAAAATTAAGACAGGAGCTCAGTTTTAGCATTGAGTGATGTAGATAAGGTTGAAAATCTAGTGGCCAATACCCTTAATTGTAAAATCATGAAATTCCCTATAAACTACTTAGGCTTCTCGATTAGACCAACAAAGCTAAAAAAATGAAGATTGGCAAGGGGTAATCAATAAAATTATTATTAAAAAACTATCAAATTGGAACAACAAACCTCTACTTAGAGCTAATAGAATCATCTTAATAAACCTTGTCACATCAACACTTCCCATATAGTGGATGTCATATAACTTTTCTCAAAAGACAAAACAGACAAAAATAGAATAAATTTCCCATGGAGATATAACAGTTCCTATAGTAGCATTAATTGTTTTGTTAACTAGAAAACAGTTTGTAAATCCAAAAAGGAAGGGGAGCTGTAGTAGTATTAACTGTTTTGTTAACTTGATTTAGTATGATTTTAAACCAATCTCGTGGTAGAACTTATAACCTTCATCATATCTTTTTTAATCCCAACAATGTTTCTTGCTTTTGAAAATCCATTTCAAAAGTTTTCAATATTTTTAACCATAGCATTAGTCATATAGCTCATTCTTGTAATAATACTTCTTTTTGGCATGATAGTTGTCTCTCGGCTATGTTCTTGAGAAAAGAATTCAAGAATCTTCTTTGCTAACTTTGTCCCCCCCTAAATGATTTTCTCAATATCCTTCATGAACTCTTTCATCATTTTGACCCCTTCCTCCTTGGTTCCACATCTCAAATAAGGGGTACAGTATCCTTTTTTGTAAAGTATCTCATCAAAGAATGTATATAAGGGGATCAATATATTATCATTTTAGCTTCATGTTTGTTTGTTGGCAAGACCCCTTCTAACAAGTAACGCTTAATAGGGATCATCTAGGACTCTGTCGCTTCCTGACCCACATTGAGGAGTGTGATTCTCTTAAGTCTTGTTCTGTCTTTCCTGCCCTTCCTCTCTTTGGCCCTTGGCCTGTTGCGGCCTGGTTAGCACTAGAACCTATTGTGCATTTGAAATGCTCGTTTCTATCAAATGTTCTACCTGGATTGCTTTTATTTCATGCATGACCTTAGTGCTTGCTAGCTTGGCCAAGGTGTTCATGGGCGAATTTTCACCCCCTTAGGGTTTTTTCAATGTCGAACTACTCAAACTAAGAGAGTAACTCTTTCACTAATTCCATAAATTTAGCCAACATCGGTTCTCTCGCCTGATAGCTCCCCTACACTTGATTAATTACAAGATGAGAGTCGTTATGAATTTTGAGATGGGTTACGTTCATTACCTACGACATTTTTAGGCCTGCAACCAATGCTTTGTATTCTTCCACATTGCTAGTTGCCTTAAATTATAGTTGGACTGTTCCATAGGGTTTTTGCTTATCCAAAGTAACAATTATATAGTCTATTCCTGCTTCCTGCTTATTAGATGCACCATCAACATATAATTGCCAACTGTGAGACGTCTTCCTTCTTTGTACTGGATTATTCCTCCTGCAAGTTGCATTCTGCAATGAAGTTCGCTAATGCTTGCCCCTTAGTTACATTGTGAGGGTTGTATGTGATATCATATTGACTCGGTTCAATGGTCCACTTTAGATGGTGTCCAGATGTCATTGGTCTTTATAATATTTGTTTCAAAGGCTTGTCCATTAGCACCTTTATAGGATGCGCTTGAAATTTGGCCGAAGCTTTCTTGCCATTAGGAGTAGGTTGTATGTTAGCTTTTCGATCACTATGTATTTCAACTTCGCTCTGCTAAAATGCTTGCTCCTAAAATAAATTAGATATTAAATGTCCTCCCCCTCTCTTACAATTGCTACGCTCATTGCTTGATTAGTTATTGTTAGGAATATGTAAAGGTCCTCGTATGAGATTGGTTTAGAAAGATTGGGGGGTTGGCCAGATGGGATTTCGATATTTCAAAGGCTTCGTTGCATTCCTTGGTCCACTCGAAGTTTCTGCCCTTTTGATCGGGCCAAAAACAGGATGCATTTGTCTTTAGCTTTGGAAATGAATCTGCTGAGGGCAGTTACATTTCCATTCAAAAACATCACATAATTAAGCTTCTTTGGTACCTTCATCTTTTTTATTGCATCAATCTTCTCCGGGTTGGCCTCTATTCCCCTGGTGCTTACTATGTATCTTAGGAATTTTTCGGACAATATTGAAAATATACACTTTTGCAGGTTAAGTTTCATTCCATATAACCTTAAAGTCGCAAAGGTTTCTTCCAAGTCCTTCAGATGATTTGATGCATTTTTAAACTTCATGAACATGTCGTCGACATAGACTTCAACGCTCTTTCCTATCTAATATTCAAACATTATATCGACTAGATTTTGAAACGTTGCTTTTGCATTTTTAAGCCCGAATGGAATTACTTTATACAATAAACCATATGTCAGTTACAAAGCTTGTGTGCTCCTAGTCATATTCAAACATTTCTATTTGATTGTAACCTGAGTAAGCATCCATGAAGGTCAATTGTTCATGCCCACTTGTTGTATCTACTAACGGATCTATTCTGGAAGATCTCGATGTGCTCTACGTTTTTGTAGTTGATGGTTTTTGCTATTAGTCGACGGATTTGGAGAAAAAAGGGAGAAAGGTTGGACATTTCTAGTCGTGGAAATGGGGGTGGCGGCTAACTCTAGGGAAGATAGGGTTTGTGAAAAAAGAAAATGTTATGGCCTTTAGTAGAAAATTTCACGACACTATTCATCCGAAATTTTTTCGAATTCCAATCAAAGCATGCCGCCTGACGTTTATAATGTTTTACCCCTATTTCGAACACAGTGGAATATATAAAGGGAGCCAATTCGATTGTACGTGGGAGATAGGTTTTTGAATCGACTTAATTAAATTAAAATTCACGTATATAAATTTCTACGCATTTCAGCTTCCTACGACTAAACCGTAAGTCCGATTGACACGAAATTTGAAATCCTATAATAATATAATATTACGGATCTAATGAAACTGGTTTCATTGAAATCTGAGACTGTGTCAAAAATGACTATTTTTACACATTAATTAAATATTAAAATATTCAATTTTTACAATTAAACTTTTAATTCAATTTAAAAAGTTCTCTAACATAATTCTAATTCAAATTCCAATTATTTTAGCAATTTCAAATATTAAATTAACAATTTGATTATCCAATTAAATCATTATATTTGAAATATAAGTTATTCAACTTATAAAATTAACTTGTGAATATTTAAAATTAATTAAATATCCCAGTTTCAAATGACTAAAATTCTGGGTCGTTACATTCTCCCCTACTTAAAAGAATTTCGTCATCGAAATTACCAAGTAAGAAAAAACCACAAAATCCATTAACTTTTCAGAACAACTCGTTCAAACTAGATATCAAATTCATTTAAACCTTTTAACTTTTCCTAAATCATTTGGTTAAACTTCTTATAAAAGTTTTCTAAGTTTTCAAATCCATTCATAGTTATCATTTCCAAACCAACTTATCGTTTAACTTTTAACTCAAAATCAAAATTTAGTTATCAAAATTTTTACCCATTTTCCCAAAATTTTCTAACGCGTTGAATTTCCAAAAAAAATTGCCATAGCCTCTTTTGGGTGGTTTGATCATAGTAGGATCACAACATATATATATATCACAAATATACATCCCACCTTCGAGGATGAGGCATCCCGTAAGGAAAACGATATAAAAGTGCGATATGTAATCCGAGATATGTACCTTATATATTATCAGTGAGCAAATACGGCTAATATAGCATGAAAGCGAGTTCCAGATGCGAAGCGTATGCCATAACGCACCTATTAAACACTCAACAAACAAATGAGAAACATGATATAAACAAGTAATATAAATATAACTACTATATATGCCAATATAACAAATGCAACAAAAACAACAAATTCAACCATCAAACAATTATCATCCATTAACATCCAACAAATCCATGAACAAATAAATATAAATTCATTTCTTATTAATATTCGTTGAATTAGTTTTCAGTTTAATCACGTTTGATTCATTAATATTGGATTTTTCTTACATTCATTTATTCATTGTCAATTAATTTAAATTCACTAATTTATATTCAAGTTTGTTTGCTTTCAAATTAAGTCATTCAATTCTATTTAGATTCACTTCACATCCAATTTGGATTCAATTACTTTAGCTTTCAATTTTATTAATTCAATTTCATTAACACTTAATGAATTTTTATAAAACTAACTAACGTTCAACTAACAACAAATGCATATCCAACATAACCAAATTTATTTAATTTACACTCAAAACATTCATTTTTACTTCGTTTACGTTCAATTTGGTTTAACATTTTTAATTTCGGTTGGTTTAATATTCAATTAGCTTTCATTTAATTATTCAATTCCCAATTTCATTAGCTTTTAATGAATAACACTTACATCCATTATTCTATATCAAGTTATTTACATTCGATTGATTAACATTCCATCCACATTTCATTTGCTCATTTATTTCATTAGTCCAATTCATTCACAAATTTGATTGCTAATTCATTTAATAACTAAAGTTGAATTTCATTATATAACTCAAATTCGTGTTCATTTAATGACTTCATTTCATTAATTCATTTTATTAATTCATTTTGATATCAAATTCAACTTCATTCAACATTTACTTAAGTTATGTTTCATTTCAACTTCATTTACATTTACCTTCACTATACAACTAAGTTCATTTTGAATTTAATTCAAATTCTATTTTATTTAACTTTTAGTTAAGTCAAATTTCATATTACTATTCAAATTTAAATTTTGTTTTACTTAACAAAATTGTTTAACTATTTAACATTTGGTTTTACTTATCTTTTCCCATTCTATACGTTATACAACTTATTTATTCAAACTTCCCAATTCATATTATATAATCACTTACTCTTAAGTTTAATTTCCATTTCAATAACTTATCTAATCTAATTTAAATTCAATTCATTTAATTTAACTTTCCTTTAGTTAAACTTTATATCATATATTTATTATGCTAACTCAATTTTATTATTTCATATTATAAGTCCAAAACTCATTTCACTTATATTCATCAATTTCAACTTGGATTTTAAATTCAAATTTGTTTATCACAACAAAACTTAAATTTTTAATTTACTAATGGTAACAAATCCATTACACAGAAACTCGAAAATGATACTAATGATGCTGCAGTCATCATTCTTATTATTTTCCAGCAACAGTAGTGAATTCAGTGCTTTAAATTCTTTAAAAAATCCTTTTATTATTTATAAATCACATTTATAAATTTATACTTATGTAATTCCACTTATTCACTTCACTTATATAAGATTCATTCCAAATTCATTTATCTTACTTAGATTTATAATAAAAGTAATCTCTTTAGCATTTGAAAAACAAATTTCAAAACAAACGGAATCCAAATTTTCAAATTCTTAGTCTAAATCCATTTTTATTTATAACTCACATTCATAAATACACTCATTTATTTACATTTCTTATATATAAGATTATTTCACAATTGTAAATCATATTAATTATGATTCCATTCATTAAATTCATTTGCTTATATAATTTATTCTATTACAATTGTTGCTTTTATTTAGATTATTCAAACGGCTTTATCATCTTATATGTATTTACATTTTCAAAACAACCAAACAATCAATTTATATACACTTTAATAATTTTTGAAAAATTATTTCCTTTACATATAAAATATAATCGAGGTAAAATTATTTCATTTACCCAATTTAAAGACAATACTATGTCAACTTGCCTCGTTTAAGTGTTTAGAAATCTCTATCGATAACATGGTGTCCCATATACCTACCAGAATTCACAAACAACTCAACGGATAAGTAAACACGATATAAAATATTTTTATAATCACTAACAATAATGCACTCATATATATAGTACACTCAAACTAAATGTAGAGTGCTACTGTCCCTATCTATACTGAGTACACATCAAAGCCTAGGAATATACAAAATCTAAGCTCTTATACCAAATATGACAACTCACAAATACGTACCCTTTGAATTGACAATAAACCATACATGTCCGACCCAAAACGCATAGACTGATGGAAATTCATGAGAAAGAAAAGAAGAGAGAAGAAGAGAACCAAACAGAACAATACAGAATCCCACATCGCAGCGGAATAACATATAATGTCATATCAATGATCTTTACAAAATAGAAACTATATATGCATACATCAATCAGAGTTCAACAATCAATCACTAATCATCAACCTAGACATTTATAATAACATGTCCTTACAATTGCCGATAATATACAACAACAATGTAGCAGATAATAAAAGATACGTGTTTACGAACATGAAAATCTCTGGCTCTCCTGCTGAAGCTCCAAAAACACTAAATCTGAACCTGTAAATATACTCGGTCTGACCCGAGCATTGAAAGGGAAGAACGCCTGGATCATTCTGGTAAACCAGCGTGAGAAACACACTCAATTGAATTTATTAAATTACCAAACTTTTCCTTTTCAAAACAAAAGTATCTCGTAAGACACGCCCGCACATGAACACGGACACGTTTTTACCTTATGATAACTAAAACATTTCATATCAAATTCTCTTACATTATACTAGTATCTAGTATACAAATAATATTAATCGTAATCGAAATTGTTACATTGGTTAGATTCTAGCATATAGCCCAAAATGGGAATACAATCAAAATGGCAGGCACGTAGTGGAGTTTGGGTGTCCATACAAATGATCAAGTGAAGGGACTACCTTCCGATGGGTACACCTCTAGATGGATGTCCCGAGGAACCATCACAAAGCTCCTCTACCAACACAAGACCGGCCTACCTCTGTAATAGATTGTAACGACCCGTAAATTTTGATAAATAAATGGGTTAATTTAATTAAATTTTGTAATTTAATTTAGAAAGAAATAAAAAAAATTATAATTTATATTGAAATAAATGTTAAGAATGAATTTTAGCAATGGTTATGAAATAAATAAAAGTGAAATCAATAAAAGCCAATTGTTGACAATGGAAGTGAAATCAATAAAAGTGCACTAGCGTAAATGGTGCACTTGGTTATGAAATGGAAGATAAGTAAATAAAGGTAAGTAATAAATTTTTAAATGTTAGTATAAATTAAAGAAATGATTGGGAATCATATTTATGAAATAATAACTAGAATGCAAGTTAAATAATACCAATCAAGTTAATAAATTTATGAATTGAAGGGAATACCAATTAATGAAAATAAATCTAAATGTTATGTTGGTTATAAATTGAACATAAGTGAATGAAACTTGTAGTATGGAGATAAATGACAACATTGATTTGTAAGTAATAAAATCTTATTAATGCGACTAAAGGATTAATGGTAACGATTTATGTATGTTACCTATTTTGTAGCTGGTTGATTTTAAATTGGAAATCAGTTAAAAAAATTATAATCTAATATTACGTTAATGTTAACTAAGGTGATCATCAATAAATTGAATGAAATTCAAATCAATGGAAATAATGTAGATGTATACTTAGCCACAAACTGAATATATAAAAACAAAATGTAAGCATAGAATTAAATTAATGAATTTAAATTATAATAAATGGTCATTGAAAAATCAATGTTCTGTAAGTAATTATAATGTATGTTGTTGATAATAAACGTTACTTTAATGGTAATTAATATAATAACGGAAGTGTGAATGTAAATTTAATAAAAACGTAAATTTATTTTAAGGTAATAATTGGTGAATTGGGGAAAATAGTTCAAAGCATGTTAATTTTTGAATTAATACGTAATGTATGTAAGTAATAAATTGGTATAAGAATGGAATTAAGGTAAATTCATTAATTGGTTTTAAAACCTTAATTAATGTGTTAAATTGATAGAAGTACACATTTAGAAATGTGATATTTATTCAAATTAAGATGTAAATAGGCGTATATTAATGTACTGAAATAAAATTAGCGTTATATATGGAATTATAATCTGGATTGATAAGTAACGAACTTATAAGTGCAATTAAAGGCAAATTAGGTGGCAATTAAAATAGGTTGCTTGTTTATTTAAAGGGTTAAATAAACTTTAGTAATCAATTGTAATAAATCTAAATCTAACGTTTTGTTAATGTAAATTTAAGTAATAATCGGAAATAATGTCAATTTTATTTATAAAATGACAGTTGGTTGAATAAAAGGAATGCAAAATAAAGTTTTGTCAATATATTGGAATTTAATGTATGATAATAGGATTTATTGCAATTAAATGAAATTAACTATTTAAATATTACATAAATGGTAATTTAGATGAAATGTGAGAATGCTAACGTAATGGATTTTGATTCTAATGACAATTTCATCCGTGTGTTAATAATAAATTGAAATAGAATGAAAATTAAATTTGATAGATTTTTTTGGAGATTAAATTTATAATTTTGAATATAATGAAATTGAAAATTTAACACTGCAATTGATAAATTTATCAACTCTAAATTGACATTTGGATTTGGTTAAATTAGTGTAAATGATTTATAAATTTAAATTTGATGAAATTTGTTAATTTTAGAGTTGAAATTGAAAAGTGATTTAGTTAATTTATTTTTAATTAATATAAAAATAGCCATTTTGGCCACTGACTCGGATTTCAACAAAACCAGTTTCATCGGATCCGTAACGGTGAATTATTGTAGGATTTCAAGTTTCATATCGATCGGACTTGTCATTTGATCGTACGGGTTTGAAACACCTTGAAATAAATTAAATTGAAATCAATTGAAATCAATTTTAAATAAAATTGATTTTTTCATAACTTCTTCTTACGATTGAATTTGGACCTGAAACCTTTTCCATTGCGTTTAAAATATTTAAAAACATCTATTTTGATATATGGATTGACCAAATGTCATTCCGGAGTCAGAACGGGCTTTTCGGGCCATTCATCGTTCAGCGCGTTTATAAATCGGGTCCATCTATTCTATTTCAACCTTGCATATATATAACCTGTTATAAACCCTAGCTTACCTCTGTTCTCAGTTGTACGTACAATTCAACTATCTCTCCTCCTCAATGGCAGACAAACGAATTCTAGATCCAAACAAATCAAATTCAAATCCAAAGCAAAAATCTCAAACTCCTCAGAAAATTTTTAAAAAATATATATATCGAAGATCTCAATGGTACGAACCTACGTCTGCTGTTCGTTTTTCGAGACAGTGACCGGATCGATCAGAAATCGCGGTCAAAGTCAATTTAGGCGTTTTTGATTCGGGAAGAAGTCGGAGAAATTGGAATATGGGTTTGGTGGAGATTGTCACGTGGAGCTGTACGATGGTGGTCGTTTGGTCGGAATCGATGTGTGGTGGCCGGAATCTCACGTTTAGGGTTTCGAAACCCTAAAACAAAGGCGAGGGCACACGCAATTCAAGGCGACCGGAGAGGGGCCGTGGCCATGGGGAGGTGTGGCTCGTCTTGGGCTCGAAGATGGTAGTGGCTGGAGGTGGCCATGTGGTCGGAGTTGATCGAATTTGATGGTCAAAGTGCGGCCGTGGATGGGTTCCTTTCGGTGGTTGAGTGATGTGTTCGTATGGGAAGAAAGGGGCACGCGTTTCTGGGTGACGTGGTTGCGAGATATTGGGTTCGTATTGGAATTCCGGATATTTTGGCGCTAGTTTGGATGAATTCTGACGCTGTTCAATTTTTGGGTTTAAATTGGATGTAAATTCAAAAGGGGAGTGTTTTAACCCACTCACAACTTCTAAAATTTCTTATGTTTGTTAAATTAAATTTTTGTTGTGATTATGCATTTATTTATGACTTTTCATATATTTTGAATCATCATCCCAGTTATTGCATTTATTTAAATTAAATCGTTATTTAATTTATTATTGAATATAACTGCCAGTTAAATACCTATTATATATATATATATATATATATATATATATATTATCAGTTATCTATTGGTATTGATTGATTGTTTTGGATGATGATTGTGATGGATGTGTGATCTGTTGATGGATGAATGGATGTTGTATTATATATTATTTTAAACTGCAATTTGTTATGCATTTTATTTCATTCGGGATTGCGGTTTGAAATGATATATAACAGTAATTTTATTTTAAATTTTGGATTGAAATGATAAATATCCGTATCACTTGACCATTGGATAGAAAATTATATACAGGCACCGCGGTCTATATATAAAATATTTTGAAGGGATTTTCTATGGTTTGGAAAGGAATATATGGTTTAATAAATATTAATTTTTGATGTTATATAAATATTATGTTATATATATATATATAGTTAAATTCTTGAATTTAATCTATGTATAAAATTGATTAATAGAAATGAGTTTAATAATGGAGTTTGATTGTTTTATATTATACGGTTAAGTCCCTATTTAGGATATTGTATATATAGAGTTTTAAATGACTTAATGAAATTTAAGTTAGAAGATAAATATGGAATTGGTTTAAATTGAATTATTTAAGAATTGTACTTGAATAAATTTGATTTGAAATTTAAATAAAAATGGAGATTTTAAAGGTATAACTTGATTTGGTTTAAAATAATTTAAATGAATATAAAGTTGAGATAAATGAATTTATCAAGTTAAATAAATTGAAAGAATAGCCAGTTGTTTGAAGTTAAAAATTTTACTTAAATTATATTGGATTTATTAAGTAAATGTTTCAAATCTAAACAATAGCAATTGAATTTGATATATACGAAATTATCAAAGAATTAGTTTTGAAATGGTGGAATATTTAAAGCTTTGAAATATATGGAAATTTGAATGGTTTATTTGGAGGTTCAAATCGAAATTTGGAATTTATTTGTGAAATTAAAGAAGCTATTTTATTATATAAAGTAATTTAATATTTAAACCATTTAAGTAATTGAAGTTATGTTTCAAAGCTATGGGTTTCAAGATATATAGATTTGAAGGGCTATGATTTTTGGAAAATGATATATTTTGAAATAAAAATGATATCATATTGATTAGTTTTTAAAACGGAAATGATATCGTATTTATATGGTTTTTGAGACAAATACTATATTCTAGTTTTGAAATATAAATTATTTTGAAAAGACCGCGGTGTTATAATAACGTTTGGTTGTTAAAGAGACCGGGATCAGAAGTTGTCATACTCTCTACCAACTCTGAAAACCGCTTTAACAACTGTGTACACGGTGGAGATTCCAGAATGAAGAAGGATGGCGGCGGCGTTTCCTTTGAGGTAAATACGTGGACCCGACTCCCGTGAGTTGGCATAAGGTGGCTAAAACAGGAGCGATTCTCTGGCCAATGAGGTAGCACATTTGATCGGACACATCCCTTCGATATTATACTTTGTCTTTTGGATTGATTCAGTGGCCACTTTTGAATTTTTATTTGGGGGTGTGGCTCGAGGTGGGCGGTAGTTGCGGCTATGCGTTACCACCAGCCCGGATAGCAATTGGTATATCTACCCTGGCATTGCCTAATTATGCCGTGTCACCTACCCTAGCGCGCCTTATACGATTTTGTTTTGTACAATACCTATGGAGTGCCCTCTGACGATGCCCAGTACGGGGGAGATTACGGTACTGTATAGACTATGGGAATATAAAAGTGTGTTAAGGGCTATATGGGTAACCCCTTAACGCTATTTTCAGTATATTATACTTTACTTTAGACACTATTATAATAGCGTATATTACTACATAGTAGATAGTTTAACGGATCCTTAAGAGATGTGAATCCCGAACATCTCTTAAGTTACTGCACTCACGTTAGACACCGGATAGGAGATGTCAAATCTCGTAAACATCTCCGACGCCGTTTACACCCATATTTTATTACTGTTGATTTAACTTACATAAGATCTTTTAGTTCTGACTCGAGTGTTTTGTCTTTTCAATTCGCTCGGGTCAGTCCGAGCATTTCAGGATTTGAAGATTTTATTTCTAGAAGACGAAGACGAAGAATTATTATTACTATTATCAATTATCTTATTCCACTACACCATTGTATTCCGTTGCATTATTAATATTCTCTAGTATGTGCAACTCTGATATGTATTGTATAAGTAAAATCAAATATTTTGAAAAACAGCTTCATGAACTGTATATTTGATTATTATATTTTATCATTCCGCTGCAAGATTCTATTTTTTTTCCTTTCTCTGTTTTTCTTATTTACCCCATAACAATCCGCCCTTCTGTATGGTTTAAGTCTGACGTGTGTGGTTTATCGTTGATTTAAAGCATACAAAAAGGAGGGACATTACATCTGGTATCAGAGCTTTGGTTTAGCAATAAACCTTATCTTTGTGGGGTTTGACTCTTTATTAATAGGGTAGTAATACCCTAGGATGAGTCACTGAGAGTATATATGAGAGAGCGTATTTGTTAGTGTTATAAAACGGTTTTAGTATTGTGTTATTTGTTCAATTTTGTATTTATAAATTCTGGTTGGTGCATGGGATGCCATGACATCGATAGGGATTTCTAAACACTTAATAGGACAGACCTACACTATATTTGTTTTGAATATAAGTGAATGAAATAATTTTACCTATTATATTTTCTATATATAAAATAATTTTTTTAAATGGTATATATATTTGGTTGCAATATATTGGTTGTTAGGTAATGAAATTTATAAATAATAGTTGAAATAAGATTGAAAATAAAATAAATCAAATTGGAAATTTTAGAACTTAAGTTCCAGGGTTTTGAAAATTTCTTTCAAATGATTTTGGAATATAATAATAATATTTTAGCAGTATTTTTTGATGTAAATATTTCAATATAATTTGAAAGAAATATTTTAAAATAAATTTGGAAAAGAAATAAATTATGTACTCCCCTCTCTGTCGCTGGAAAATAATTTTGGTGATGGCGGCCACATCATCGACATTCATTTTTGAGTTTTGAAGTGGGAAGGCCACTGTAGTAGTTTTACTATAGATTTATTTTGACAAACAAATATAAATTTTAAATTGTTTTAAATATAATTGGATATATAAATTGCAAGTATATGTTTATCTGTTATTTTAAATGATTTTTGAATAAAACCCGGTATTTAATTCTTAAGTTTCCATTAATTAATAGTTTCAATTATTGTAGTAAATTGGAACGTAGTAATTAATAATTGAAACCTCTAAAGGAAATAAGAGATTTAATGCTAAGTTATAAATTAAATATAATAGAAAGATAAGTAGTATAAATAATTTTTTTTCTTAAGTAAATAAGTTGAAATTGTAACATATAAAACAAGGATATTATTATTGAACCTTAAATTAATTAAAAGAAATGAGAAAACTTGTATAACTTTCAATTACATCCTTAAAAACATATATACAACTTACCGAACATTATAAGTTGAAATGTTTAATAAGAAATTGTAATGGAAATTTTACAAGTAAAAGTAGGTAATGAAAGTGTTGAATAAATTGCTTTTAATTATAAGAATTGATGTTATAAAGTTATAAACTTAAGTTGTAATTTAAATGTTACTATAATTTAATATAATAGAAATGTAAGCACTAAATAAATGAAATTGAGAAATACATAAATGTAATGCAATAAAAAAAAGAAACTTACATGACCTGAATAACCGAAAATGAATAATTGTAAGCAATAAATGAAAATGAATGGAATTAATAAGAATAAACTTAATCTGTTGTTTGAAATCGTTGTTTGTTTCGGCTTATGGTTGTTTGGGTAAGGATACTTTAAAATTGTTTAGGTGAAATCGTGAATAAAATTCTCTTATCAAAACTCAATACCTCTACACATTTATTAAAGGATTATCCACTGTCCAAAATCATGCATATATCTCCTTTAATAAGCTTCCATATTTAACTTATCAAATTCAATTGATTTCGGGTTTATAAAACAGTGTTTATAAATTCACGTTTCTATTTTATCGAACTTTCATTTATAAAATTCCTTTATTAACCAATTCCATATATGTATCTCATTTTTATGCCAAAATCCAAATTATAAGTTAATTACTTATAATTATCTTATTTACAAAATCATTCCTTTATAACTTCATCAAATATAAATCTTATTCACTTATATGATTCAATTATCACTTCATTTTAACATTTACAAAACTCCTTTACAATTCCAACATTTTGATTTATAAAAATTATATATATGCCATTTATAATAAGTCAAAAATCTCAATTTAACTATTTTACAAAATAGTTAACTCCACATTTCAAAAATCACATTGTGATATATTTCACAAAAATCATAATTTTTATAACATAAAAATTATAACATTTATTTATTTAAAATAAATTCATTCCTTAACAATTCAAAAATATATATTTTCAAAATCACTTTAAATATCCTTCTAAATTTAAATCATTACTTTAATATCTTTAAATTATCAAAAATAGGTCCAATGCTGCAACGGTACTAAATACATCAATCACAGCATTCAAACATTATATATCACATGATAGCAGCATGTATATAAATATCTGTAAATAAAATCAACACTAATGAGGAAACCAGTTGGATCCCTCTAACCTGTCATCTACAACAAATATACATATTAGAATATGTATACAATGTCCGCTTCAAGGCAGACGTGCATACAAAGGGTCATCCGCTCATACACGGGAATGTATCCTATAGGTAGGAATGTATCCAAATACCAATCAATATATATATAATATATCATATATCATCCAAACAATCATCAATCAGCATAAAATTAATTTATTCTCACTGGTATAAAAATATCAGTGAGTCGAAAAGAGTGAGTTGTACTCACTTTGGTTCGAATAGTAGTTACAGTGTTTTATTCCGAATAAAATTAAACAAACATTTAATTTTACCCAAAATTTACACTAGCTCCAATCAACTCCAAACCAGCTCTAAAATGTAGTGCTCGTCAATACGGACCTAACACAACTTTTCTCATCAAAAACGGACCTCGTATGAAGAAGTTATGCAATTTTAAACATCGCACGAATTAATATAAATCAATTTCACTTTTTTCATTTTATTTTAAAACCTTTGAAATCGTGGTCGTTAGATTTTGAAATAGAAAATCTGGGCCGATCGTTCATTCTTCTCCCTCGCGTGAACAACCCAGTCGAATGAACCCATATGTCGCCATCATCACGAGCTCATCGCGCCCCCACCAACCATCTACACGTTGATCAACAACCACTAATCGAAAGGCCAATGCGCCTAGCACCACTGCCCAGGGTACTGTCAAGCTCGGCCCTTCTATAGTTGTGAAAATCAAGCACGAACTCCACCTTTCAAACCAATTTTGTCGTCGATCCATCACGTTGTTTTCGATCATCACCATTGAATTGGAAGATCTCTATGTGCTCTACATTATTGTAGTTGATGGTTTTTGCTATTCGTCGACGGATTTGGAGAAAATGAGGGAAAAAGGTTGGACATTTCTGGCCATGGAAATGGGGGTGGTGGCTAACCCTAGGGAAGATAGGGTTTGTGAAAAAAGAAAATGTTGTGGCCTTTTATAGAAAATTTCACGACACTATTAATCAGAAAATTTTTCGAACCCCAATCGAAGCATGCCGTCTGGCGTTTATAATGTTTTACCCCTATTACAAACACAATGGAATATTTATCGGGAGTGATCGTATTTGGGAGATAGGTTTTCGAATCGACTTATTTAAATTAAAAATTATGTATATAAATTTCTATATGTTTCAGCTTCCCACGGCTAAACTGTAAGTCCGATTGACACGAAATTTGAAATCCTACAATAATACAACGTTACGTATCTAATGAAACTAGTTTCGTCGTAATCCGTAACTGTGTCAAAATGGCTATTTTTACACGTCAATTAAATATATAATATTCAATTTCTACAATTTAAATTTTAATTCAATTTCAAAAGTTCTCTTGCATCGTTCTAATTCAAATAGAATTTAAAACAATATTTTAAATCACTTTCATTCATATGTAATTCAAATGCCAACTATTTTAGCAATTTCAAATATTAAATTAATAATTTAATTATCCAATTAAATCACTATATTAGAAATATAAGTTATTCAACTTATAAAATTAACTTGTGAATATTTAAAATTAATTAAATATCCCAATTTTAAATGACTAAAATTCTGGGCCGTTACAGAGATTACTAGTCGTTGGCCAGAAAGTTGGCGTAAAAGGACTTGTGAAGAGGTGAAGTTCCAACTGTCCTAAAAAGTTTTGCTATAACTATTGGGGTTCTCGCTTCGTTACTAAAGCCATAGACCAACTTAGGGCTTGGTTTCAAAATTGCTCTTGACAACTCCATTTTATCAAAAGCTGTTTTGAAGATAACATTCACAGAATTGCATGAATTTGTAAAGACCATTGTCATTGTGCGGTTTAAGATTTTCACAATTACCACGAGAGAATCCTGGTGCGAGAATATCACTCCAGTTGAGTATAAAGAGATAAAAGTGATGTCTGGAACTGCTTTCTGCTTGATGTGATATATAGTCCGATGTTCTATGCAGGCCTCACACATATACCTCCCTTGTGCCCTTTTACTTTGACATGCTAGATGTGGTCCTCCAGGGTAGATGCAATAAGATTGTCGGGTTTTCTACCAAAATTTCATTAGGGTGGGTCAGAGGTCACTAGGGTAATGGAATCGTCTTTCACATAAGTTCCAAAATACCCTTTTTGGATTAGTTTATTTCATTTTTTAAGTGGCAGGAATTGTCGGTATAATGCCCGTTGACTTTGTGCAATCTTCAATATGCGCCTCCTTTGTTGAGCTTTGCCTTCTTCCTCTTATTAGGTACATTATAAGCTAACTCGGTCCTGGTTAATTCATAAAATTGGCTTCATGCATAAGTGAGTGGGGTTCTGACTTTGAAGTTAAATTCCCTTAGTCTCTTCTCTGGTGGGTAGTTATATGTTTGTACCCACCTCTTTCTTTCCTAAATGGTATGAACTGTCCTTTCAATTAAAGCGCTTCATGAAGCTTTAGCCTCTTCAGTCCGTATGTAACCACGGGCTCCCACATAAAACGCTTTCATGGTTCTGCATGGCTTTCTACTATTTTTGTCACACATGTCAATTCTTATTTAAGAGTGCGCTGCCATCATGAGTGTTTCTTCTTTTGTAACCCCAATTCTTATCACCACTTATTTGAAGCATTTAATGAAACTTTGCAAGCTTTAATTTTCTCATTTCTTAACTAAGATAGGGTATAGGGATTTGGGGAGCTTTCACAACTGACGTGAAACTGTCTATGAAAATTTATAGATAGCTGTGCCTAAGAATGGATTTCTCCAGAGGCATATCTTCCGAACCATCTTGATGCTGCACCTATGAGGTATACTAGGTATAGATTGCACCAAGCCAACTTTCGAACTTTCAGGATGTCCATATAGTACTCAAACATGCATAAGTGATCGATTGGATTTGTTAACATGTCATACTTTTTAATCGTTGCATCCCAGAAGTTATCTAAAAAATCTGCTTGAATAATGGCTTCGTTGAATGCAGATAAGCACTTCTCCTTTCCACTTTCCATATTGCCTTGTTCAAACATTCTTGCTATTTATTCCACATGAGATTTCAGTTCCCTTATCTCTTAGTTTTTCTCATTGTTGTTTGATGAGGCACCAGATGGGTTAACCTCATTATCTCGTGCACTTGTTTTTGTTTCTCTCCAACAGTAGTGAGATGATGTTCGCGGGTTTGTTTTTAATATTTGGGTTTATTGGTGCTTTGCCTTTTGTTTTTGTTCCCAAGTTGAGTGCTTGAGCGGCACCACTCTCATTGATGAGAATGCCATGTTTTCTCCTATTTGCACTTTATTTGTGATAGGAGAACTTGGTGGTAGGCTATGGATCTATGGGAGTTTGAAACCTATTTCGATTTTGAGTTACCAACTTCACAATACCTGCTATCCTTTCATTGGTTTGAGCAACGAAAGTGTTGAGTGCACCAAAGATGAAGTCTGAGGCTACTATTTGAGGTGGATAATTATTTTTATGATGAATTGGCTAAAGGTTTGTTTAGTTTTGCAGCTAAGGGCTCGGTTTCTTTTTGTGTGGGGGAGGGTAGAGTAATTTCTTGTTTGCATTGTTTTAGGTTCCTTAGAAAGTTTTAGGGGAGTGGGTTAGGTTATGACTTCGATCAAGGTTTGTTGGGAAGGGGTCGTCCTTCTAGCGTCAAAAATGTTGGTGAGATTTTTCATCTCATGACACTAGATTTTTAGTTAGGAGAGTATATTACCGAGTACCCTTTAAGTTGTGAAACAATTTTTTTAAGTAATATTAAATTTGACTTTAACATAGTAATTATGCTATGGTCTGCTTACACAATTAGGAAAACACTTTAACTATCTGTTAAAATGCCTAGGTTGGTTTTTGTATCGAACTTAGCAAAATTAAAGTTAAATAATCTACTAAAAAGATAAAAAGTACTAAATGTAGTAAAGTAAAGGACATAGAAATTTATGTGGTTTGGAATTCAGAAAATCGTATGTCCAGGTGTCAAATCCTTTATTATCTTTTCTTTTTTCTCATACAATGCTTTTAATGGCCGAAAGAATACAAGAATATAAGGTAAATTTTTGAAGAATTCATCCAAAAGTCCTTTTCTCTAATACATTGATTTTCCATTTATAATATTATGAGGTCACATGGATTGTCAATTTCCTTTCCCAGCCTTTTCTTCTCCATTACCTGATTATCCCATGTGTCATTCATCATTTCTTTAAGTGATTTTTCCCTCCGATTGTTGAGGTGGCCAAGAAAATTTGATGGTTGCAATTAGGCGGTAGCTAAGCGGGAGTTTTAAATTTTAAATCTTTTGGCAGGGAGTTTGGATGTTCTAAGATGTCTTCGTTGCCTTTTTGACCTGCGCGCCTTAGTTAACGTTACTTTAAGTACTTTGGTTTAAAGTCGAGCTTGTTTGTTTGTCTCATGGGAAAAACAGGAGCAGCTTTACTTAAGGTTAGATGGTATCTTTATGTGGAGTGGCAGGTGTTGTTCTGAGATCGCAGCACAGTTTCTTGGTATGTGTAGTTGATTCCTGTACGTAGTATTGAAGTGGTTTAAACTGGTCATGAAATGCAACTTGGTTAAAGCAAGGCAGTTAAATCGGGTAATAATGATATGATATGTTATCACGTAAGTTTTTTAGAGGTATTTAGCTTTGTACTATGGAGGTCGTATGGCCTATTACCACGTGAAGTTCTTAAATGATTTTCAACTTATAACGCAGTTTTAGTTTGTTGTATTGCAGTTTTGGCTTAATTTGATTGATTTTCTAACTATGTAGATCATTTTTGTTGGGCTTCTTATTTATGCAGTCATTGCAGTATAGAAGTGTAGTTATTTATTATGAAATGTAGCTTACATGTACATTTTTTCATGGTTTCTTCATGTTGGGCGGTTAGTTTTACATGGTAGGTTGATATTAAGATGTAGTTTTATTATATTCAAAATGGTTTTATAAATGGCACTGCGGGTTCTGGAGGCAGACCATGACCTAAGAGATGAAGGTGCTATCTGAGGGTATGACTACCCATTCTTTATTGAAGATGGCGGCTTGGATGCTTATGTACATTGCATGGATTCCGGGATTTTTAAACATGCACTTTGCTTAATTGTGGTGCAGTTCTCGTTTGTATTATCATTTGTTTTTGTTAATCATAACGCATCGCATTTCCATACCGGTGTAGTTTGTTATACGATTCGTGCTTATGTCCAATGTAATTTTTCATATCAATATGTGGTATGGTTTGATTCAAGACTATGTTGTCTGTTGTTTATAATGTTGTAATCATTTTAAATTCTTTGGATAAGGATGGCACATTTCATGGAATGGCTTACTTGATTTTTAGGGAGACTACTGCATTATGGGTCCGACCAATCTTTTAAATGTCGACTTCATTTTGCCAAACTTCGCCTGTAGTGTCATTTTCGATCTGATTAGTCCATTGCACGGTTTTAGGCTGATTCATTATACTACGCCGTTCTTTTGTTAATTGGTCTACGCGTGTTGTGTGTTTTAGGGATCTGATTAGTCTGTTGCATGATTTTAGGTCATTTCACTATACCATGCAATTCTTTTGTTAAGTGAACTATGCAGCATATAATGTAATCAAAAATGAGTGTAACACCATAAATTACGGAAATGTCATTGGGTCCATTTTCCACTATTTCTGACTCGTTTCATCAAATAAGTTAGATATGTTTTTTAATTGTAAACAATATTCCAAATGTAATGAATAGGTCCATGGCGTAATTCCAACATTTATGAAAATATACTATTTTGCTCTTTTATGTAAAATTACATTTTAACCTCATTAATATTTTATTTATTCATAAAATTTACGGCTGTTATAGTTTGGCTCAAAGCATAATTATGTAATATATCGTTTAAGATAAATGTACTATTACATATTTTACCTTTACCGATAATTTTGCCCATTGTGATTCTACCACCATTGTACTAGGCTAAGAACTTTGATTTATCTCCCGTCGTGTGCCTGGAATAGCCAGAATCTAGGTACCACTCTTGTTGTTCCTTAGCCTACCAACACACATATGAGGAAAGATTTTTGTCACCTATTTGTTTTTATAGGTCCATGATTGTTAGTGACAGAAAATTTTGAAAAAAAAGTAGAACTAAGATGATTTACATTTGTTCCTTTTGGCACCCAGATTTGTTTGGAATTTTATATTCGTGCCTTTTGGAACCCAAATTGGTATGGTTTTCACGTGTTTGGGCATATACCAACAGTTGTTTTGATTGTGTCCAATTTTTCTATAAATTGTGCACTCGGATTTGACACGATTACTTTTACTTCTAACTCTTTCAGATTGGGTGTACCTGAGTCCTTGTCTAACAGTATTAACAGTTTGTTTTCCTAATAACATATTTAGCGATCTTTTTCCTTTAGAAATTTTTACTAAAGTTGAAGATAATTATTGGACTTATGCTTTGGGAGATTCATTTCATTCCATAAATTATGAGTAGTCAAGTGATTCAGGATTTGCTTTG
Organism: Allium cepa; assembly: GCA_030765085.1. Lineage (NCBI taxonomy): Eukaryota > Viridiplantae > Streptophyta > Magnoliopsida > Asparagales > Amaryllidaceae > Allium > Allium cepa. Next base: position 665,799,290 of record CM060929.1, on the reverse strand, counting down.
ACGAGTTCTGGAGGAGATAATGGAGAAGGAGGCTTCGGCGTGTAGATATATTTAGTGGTTCCGATGTGTTTGAGTTGTATCTGTTTTCTCTGATGTACTTGAATTGTAATTGCTAGACAGATGTTTATAACTGTCTAGTTTGTGTTGTATTAGCTGTATAACTCTGATGTATATGATACTATGTAAAGTTTTATGTGATATAATATAATCTATTCGTTCCGCTGTGAGATTCTGACGTTGTCTGTTTCTTTCTTTCCTTTCTTTTCTCTTTTCTATCCCTTTCTATCTTCTTAATGATGCGTCTTGCTATGGAATGAAAGGCGGGTCGTTACACTATGACGACCCGTCTTTCAATACCCAGAAAAAACGCATCATCAATAAGAAAAGAAAGAGATAGAAATAGAAAGATAAAAAGAAAAGAAACAACATCATCAGAATCTCACAGCGGAAACGAACAAAATATAATACTACACATATCCATTACATAAGTTTTACATATCAGAGTACACAAAATAATACGATGTCATTACATTGGACATTCATAAGAGTTTCCCAAACCATACAACTCAAAACACAACATCAAAATGTCACTACAGTGGAAAGAGATAGATTGTACGTCTGGACTCCATCTCCAGCTTCCAAAACATTTGCTAATCCAAACCTAAATCACTTGGCTACTCATAAAAATTTGAGTACCCTAACGACCCGCCTTTCATTCCATAGAAAGACGCATCATTAAGAAGATAGAAAGGGATAGAAAAGAGAAAAGAAAGGAAAGAAAGAAACAGACAACATCAGAATCTCACAGCGGAACGAATAAATTATATTATATCACATAAAACTTTACATAGTATCATATACATCATAGTTATACAGCTAATACAACACAAACTAGACAGTTATAAACATCTGTCTAGCAATTACAATTCAAGTACATCAGAGAAAACAGATACAACTCAAACACAGCGAAACCACTAAATATATCTACACGCTGAAGCCTTCTGCTCCATTATCTCCTCCAGAACTCGTCAAAGCAAATCCTGAATCACTTGACTACTCATACGTACTGGGGTACCGCCCGTCACATTACGTGGCCTAGATCAACGTACCGAGGAGTACGCCCGCTCCCCTGCAATTGTATGGAATCCAAAATCCAATAAGTGCCAACGGTTTTGATTGTATTACCCACTTTTGTGGCTAGTAGCTGGAATTTAATGAATGTAACAATTTCGGCTATTTCATATTTATTTGAAAACCCTAGACCCTATTATAATATCATCGGATTTCCTATCAAATGTTTTGGTTAGCGTAAGGTAATTTTTTTTCCATGTTTATGTGTGGGAAGTCTTACGTGATACCTTTCTTTTAAAAAAAAGTTTTTAAAAGTTAAGCAACTTTAACCTGTTACTCACACCAGACCCATGTATGACCTGGAGTTTATCTTTGTTTCTTAAACTCTTGGGTACTTAAATTTTTATGAGTAGCCAAGGGATTCAGGTCTGCTTTGACGAATTGTGGAGGAGCAAATGGAGCAGGAGGCTTCTACGTATATATATATATATATATATATATATATATATAGTTTCCGCTGTGTAGTTTTCTCTGAGTTGTTTCTTGTACTGTATTGAGTTGTATAACTAGACAGGTGTTTATAACTGTCTAGTATGTGATGTATATCTGTGTAACTTTGATATTTGTTGTGAATTATGTAATGTTTATGTTATTAATATAATTTATTCGTTTCGCTGTTTAGATTCTGATGTTGTTTCTTTCTTCTCTTCTTTCTTTCTCTTTCTATCCCTTTCTTTCATAATGATGCGATTTTCTGTGGTAAGAAAGTCGGGTCGTTTTAGTAATTTTATTAAATATTTCTGAAAAGCTTAAATCAAAATAAATCACAATTCCTAATTTCAAAATATTAAAATTATGCTATACTAATTTAATTAAAAACAACTTATCTATTTAAAAAATATATAAATACATATACATTATTTGTTTATATTATATTTTTGACTTAAGTTGAATATTAAAATAAGTTACAAAAATGTTTGTGTTATTTTTTTTAAAAAATACTGATTTATGAAATGTGATTTGTTAATTTAATATGAAATTTAAAATACAATTTAAAATATGAAACATGTATTCATTTAAGTTACAACCTCTTTTATAAATTTATTTTAATTGTTTAAAAGTATCTTTGTCAAATGATTTATTTGTATATTGTTTTTTTTATTTATAAGAACACTTTGCTTTATTCTTTAGAAATTAATTATATACATAACTAGGTGTTAAAGAAACTAATTAATTAAGTTTAATTTTATTTAACACATAATTAAAATAGAAAATCATTTAAAATGACATGTGTAAATAATTTAAGACACAAGTTAACATGTGTTAAGTATTTAAGCAAGATATTTACAAGTGTTAATAGCTTAAGCTAAGTGTCAATGTTTAATTTTAATTTTTCCTTGATTTTAAATAAATCAAAAACAAGCTATATAAAAACTTGCATTCTTTCTTTCTTTTCCTCTTTCTAATTTTTTCATTCTAAATCAAAATTTCTTTCAGCTGAGAAATTTTTTCCATCTCTTCAAAAATCTGCATTCTACATTCCTCAAATCAGTTGGTATCACTTTTTGATAGAATTTTCTCTCCTACTATTTTTCATTCTTTCAAAATCATAATTTCATTTTCAAGCGATTTAATTTTAAATTTTTATTTCTTCTTCAAATGATGGACACTTATCACACTTAGAGCACTTGTTTCGATAGTTTTTAACCAATTGATCAAGCTGTTTATTTAGTTCTATCCAACTATCCTTTTGTGATTCAAGTTTAGCGTAATTCTCCCAAATTCGTTCAAAACAACCATTTACTTCGTGAAAATATACAAGTAATTCAAAGTGGGTAAGTTTTGATACCTCGGTTGGCTCGTCATCATCGTTGTCACTTATTTCTCCTCGAAGACACGGTTTTTCTTTTTCATTCTCACTGCCAGTGCTTTCATCTTTATTTTCATCAATTTCATCCCAAGTGGCTGCAAAATTTCTCCTTTTTGGGTTCTTTCCTTTGCCGAGTCGATTTTGAGGACAATTAGGCTTGATATGACCAGATTTATTGCAGTTGTGACAAATGATCTCCTGCTCTTCTGAGTCGTCTAGAACTTTGACTATTCTGCTTTTCAATTGCTTATTTAGAGCTGGATTTCCAAATTTTTGGTTTCATCTTTTGAATTTTTTGATTATCAGTGCCAATTTAGCTGCTCCATCATCGCCGTCGTCATAGTCACTTTTCGTTATTCCTTTGACAGCTATTGATTTCTTTCGCATATCATCTCCTTCACATTCTTCCTTGAATTTTATTTCTAGCTCATAAGTAGTGAGATTTCCGACGAGTTCTTCAACTTTGATTTGTTTTAGATCTTTTAATTCTTGAATGGCAGTGACTTTTGCTTCAAAATTTCGTGGTAGAATTCTGAGGATTTTTTAGACTATTTCCAATTCTATATATGGTTTTCCAAGAGCTTTTGATTTATATATGAGATTTGAAAGTCGTCTATACATCTCTTTGACATTTTCATCCTTGTCCATTGTGAAGTTCTCCTATTCGCTATTAAGCATGGCAAGGCGAGATTCTTTGACTTGGGAGGTTCCTTCATAAGTCACTTCAAGTGTGTGCCAAATTTCTTGTGCAGTTAGACAATGTGAAATATGATTAAATTCAATTTGATCTAAGGAACAAATAATAGAATTCATAGCTTTAGCATTAGCATTCTGCAGTTTATTTCCAAGATCTGTCCATTGGTCCATCGGTTTTTCAATTTCTTGATTATCTACCATTATAATTGGTGTCCTATATCCTACCTCAACAATATTCCATGCATTTATGGTTTTCAGAAAAAATTTCATTCTATTTTTCCAATAAGCATATTCACCATTGAACATGGATGGTCTAACTATAGACTGACCCTCGACAAAAGCATTATTAAAAGAAGTCATTTAAAAATCAAAATTTTAAAATAAAAATTGGTTTTTGAAAAATCAAATTTTTAAAACAAAAAATGATTTTTGTTCCTTGCTCTGATACCACTTTAGGATCATTTCACCCTAGAGGGGGTGATATTAATAATAATAAAAATCAATGCGGAATTAAAAACAATAACAAAGAATAAATCAATAGAGATCACACACAAATTTATCCAACTTCGGCAAAACCCTGCCTACGTGCTGCCCTAAGGTTTCTACTAGAAATTATGTAGTCAGATGCTTACACACGTAAACTTGCGACACCCGCTAATGACTAACTTAACTCTACGCTCAAAACTCTGCCACAACTCAACCACTAAGTTAAAAATTCTTGAACTACATCACCGTAGTTCGTAACCTAGTTACAAAACTAGACAGCTACATAATTTAAAAAGAGAAATAACAAAATAAAATAAAAATACTAAACAAAACCCTAATTTAACACTTTAATTAAGCCCAATATGAAATAAAAGGCCGGCCCAAAAAATAATTAGTGATGTAAGAATTAAGATGCTCGTTCCCTTTTCTTTTTCTTCTATTATGCAGCCGCCTTCTTTGTTCCTCTTCAAAAAGGAATTAGGGTTTTCCTTAATTGAAACTCCACTTTATGATCAATCGATTGATTTGAGGAATTTGCTTTGTGTTGCTTTGTCAATCGACTTTTGGCATAAGCGCATGCATGATTGCTTTAATTATCAAGTTCGAATCAAAGCTTTGAACTGGTACATGAATTTCCGTTATTTACTTTCATTGATATGCTTAAACTTGAATGCTTCAGTGCCAATCATGATATGGGGATTTATATAGGGATTAAAGCCCTAAAGTTATGTTCATATATTTGAGTTGAATTCTTCAAATATTTTTGCTTGGCCGTTTGATTTTGCTTGAATACTTGTGATAATTCTGACTTGTTCAGTTCGTATTTGTTCTTCCATGATTTTGAATTTTGCTCCGTTGCTTTGAGTTTTCTCTAAGTTGGTTTTGTTCTTTTCACCTATGACTTTGGCCATTTGATTTATTTGAGATAAACTTGACTTGTTCACTCTCTTGAATTTGTTCCAATTTTTGTTGGTTTTGACTTGTTTATCAACTGTGACTTAACACTGTTTGTTTATTTCTTTTTGAATCCACTGCTTCATATAGACTGCGAACTTTCAACTTGTTAGAATCATGTTACCTTGTTCTGTACCTTGATGACCCAAGGCTTCTGACCATTTCTTTTCGAACCATACTTGCTGTCACACGTGCTGTTGCATTTGCTTCTTGACTGGTTCAAGTTTACTGTCATATAATTTCTTGTTGCATATCACTATGCACTATTGCTTGGTATCATGTTGAAGTTGATTTGGTTGAATCTGGTTGCAGTGTTGTTTTCATATTTCTTGTGTTGATATTCTATGTTTCATATGTATGCATACCCACGTTGATCTGTTGATGTCTGAAGCTTGTTAACTTGTGTTGTTGTGGCTTTGTGTTTTGTTTCACTTGCTCATATGGTTCACCTAAACTACATGTACTTGTGCCATATGAGCTCTGGCCTAGTGCACTGTGTAGTTTGGTTTCATTTGAGTCCGGTCTGGAGCTTGTTGTCATTTTTGTAGTGGCCTGGTTATGTTCATGTAGTCTTGAACATTGTCTGGTTTGTGTTGCATCCCATTTGCATTTTGGAGTCTGGTCTTTGTATTGCACCGGTGGTCTTCATGTTCAGTTGTTGTGCGCTTTTTTCAGTTGCATATGTAATTGTGTATATTTTCATTTGCATTTATTTGAATTGGGTTGCCTTGATGACCCATTTCTTGATGACCTTTTCTAACTTTGTTTCACTGGCTTGTACTTTTGATTCACTGGAAATCTGGTTTGGTCTCATTCTTGTTTGGTTCCCACTATTACTTGAAGCGGTCTTGTTCCTTGTGTTCATGTATACGTATATACTATGCATTCTAGAGTTTACATTCATGTTGATCTTGATTTTGATGTTTCTGTAGCTCGACCATCCATACTTGTGTCTATGCATTTGAACTGCTCTGATGCCATATTTGGTCTTATTGTTCTTGTTTATTGTAGTCTGCTTCTATATGTGTCCCATTGACTTTATTATTTGAGTCATTATTGCATGATAACTTTTTTATGTTGTTATGGTCCTGGTTGCTTTTGATGTTGTGAGTGTTTGTGTTTGGCTCTTGTCTGGCTCACTCGAGTCTGGTTTCATGTGTAGTTTGGTCTTTATACACTTTATGTTGAGTTGTATATCATGTTTCACGTGTTGGACTTGGGAATAATCCAGCCTCGGTCTTGGGTTTGACATTGTGCTCACCTGTCCCCGTAGTTTTAACATGCAAGTGTATATCGATGTGCATAGCCTTGTGACATGTACAGTGATACATTGTGCATGTTACAAGCTATTCGTGTAAAATGAATTCAAAAGAAAAATGACGACGAACAACACAAATAACTGAGGCAAACAATATTTTCAAAATATACATTTTAATTTGCATTGCAAAAATATTTCTTTTTCAATTTTACTGCATCAGTGTTTATTTTGCAAATAGCTCAAATGCTGAATTCAGGCTGGAACAAAGTTGAAGATAAAAATATGTGTGTTGAGTGAATATGTAGTGAGGTGTAAATTGTAAATTGAAAAATGCGATGTAATTTGAAATTTTATTGTAATTGATAAATGTATAAATGTAATGAGAGTACAAATTTGTACTATTTGAATTGGTAATAAAATACTTGTTTGAATAAAATATTTGTTTGAATATGAATTCTGTGTTATTTATTTAATTCAACAAATATTTATTTAATTATGTGAAAAATAAAATAATACATTTAAACGAATATATATATGTTTATCATCATCAAACAAAAATATATACTAGCATATTCTACAATGGTACTCAGTATAACATAATAATGTTATCTCATACAAACTCAAATATCATTTAACCTTAACATCACAAAACCTAATACAAAATGTCATCATCCATATAAAAATTCAATATAAATCAAGAATACTATCTAAAATGGGTGAATCATCCATACAATAAAACATCATCTAGAAAACGAAATCATCAAGTGAATCGGGCAAACACATAGCAATGCTCTAATACAATATCATAAAATCATATAATCAACGGATAATGTGAAATAGCCCACTGAATCATCCAAAAGATATCTTATATCAAACAAATCATAAAGATAATCCAATACAATCCAAATCACACTCAATAATAAAGGCTATCTCAAAATATCAAATCATCAAACAATATGGTTATAAGGGAACTGACTACAGTTTAGACTCAACCAGTTTCTAGTATGGTCAACTCATTATAGGAAAGAAACATATATACCATTCCACTACACACACATATACCATGAATCTAACAGGAAATTAACATCCGCCTACCGCAAGCTTGCTATGGAACATAGGTTTACTCGTGGATTTGGGGCTCGACCCCACGATTAGACTGTTAGGGTGGATATTGATCAATCTGGTTCACTCTAAATAATAAAGAGTGTTGGACACTATATGGATGGTCATATAGTACTCGTAACAAATAGCGACATATATATCTGATATAGGCCGATAAACGGCTCTTATAAGACAATATCTAACAATACGACACACCTCAGCAAGTATCACATATAGACACAAGTGAAATCCCCGTTTGGGTGACATTTACTTACAATGAATAACCAAAAAAATAACAGAACAGTGTCCCATACCACCGCATGTTATTTACATAAATATTCAAGGCTTATAAACTATACACAATCCATACTAGAAATTTCTATATGACAAGTCCAATGAATAACCAAAAAATTATTACCGAAAGTCCCATATTGGACGGGATCACTAATCAGTTTATTCAAATTTCTCATCACACGTAAATGAAATCTCACAAATCAAATAGAAAGATATCATCACCGTATCACATTAAAATATATCACAATCAGTATTAACGGTGAATCGTTCATGATATCAAAATGAATATAGGAAAATGAGAAATCAAAAAATATAGACATCATCCATCGAAATCACAATTTAATTCAAAAATGTAATAATTAATAAATGTCAACAGAATCTTTCTTCTAAACAATTAGATCGAATATTCAAATACATATATACATACATACATATATACATACATACATACATACATATATATATAACTCACTTTAATAATTCATGGGTAATCTTATTCTTAGTGAAATACACATTAGAATACATAAGATATTAATCGTAAAATATTACGTATTTTCATAATTTTGTAATATTTTAAATAATTAATTAAAACTGCAATATAAAATTTTCCCTTCAATAAGTCAATAAATTTAGATAACACTTCTTAATTCAATTTCAAACTCTGAATTGAATAAGAACCTTCGAAATATATTATATAGCGAATAGAGCTTTAACTTTATTTATATAATTCCAAAATAGAGATTTAAATACCAAAAATTCATTTCCAAATCTCTATCTTGTATATTTAAATAACATTTGTGATAAAATATCACTTAAAAGTAATATTACAATTTTCATAATACATTTAATAAAATAGTAATATATGATATTTTTTCTACAATTCCAAACTTACAATATATTTTAATATTATTTAACATTAAAAAAAATTACAACTTAAAGAAAATCATATTTGTATTTATAAATTAAAAAAATTACATAAGAATAAGCTTACTTTAAATAATATCTCGGTAAATTATTTATAAATTACTTAAATAAAATTTCAAAACCGTTAGACAATTCTTCAATTCTTTTCAAACAACTTTTTAGAACAAGAAAGTAAATAAATATCCAAAATATATAAATTTAGAGTATAACTACTCCATAACATCTCAAGCGAACATCAATACCATTAAAATTGCATGGTGGAGTCGAATTCCATCAAATTCCGGCCATTTATAAAATACATATGTATCAACAAACAAATATATGTATGTTTGTGTGTATATATAGTTGTAAATGGATGGAGTTCTGTTTGCAAATTGCCACTTCCATCCAACACAAATAATCACTATCACAACAACATTCAATTTATGCCAACAAACAAGTCAACCAATATCCGGATTCATATATAAGCAATAAAATGAAGATATAGTTGTGAATAGAAACTCACCGAAATCCAAGCGAAGACTTTCAATCTCCTTGTTGCACTAAATATCGATGTTTCCTGAACAATGATTAAATAATGTAAATTACTGCTATATACTATGCCAAGCTTTCCATCTTTGCTGTCGGAACTCCAACGCCTACAATAATCCACCGTTGCCTACAGCAACCAATAATACATCAAACTCAAACAATTACAGCAGCATCGCCTTCAACTGCACGCTGCCTGCATCAATATCCAACAAGCCCTAGCATCGCACCCCTCACAACATCTAAAAGCCATCTATCTTAATCGAACACACACTCCTCCTAGTTGTAGCAAAATAACATCAGTCTTTATGCCTTGTATATCATTATTCTCAATCACAACCACACCTAAACCAACAACCCCAGCCGACATCGCGCATCTCGAATGGCTCGCCTTTAAATTCGACTTCGACCTCTTCATCATAGCCAGGGCATTGCTCCATCCCCCTCGAGTCTAACGATGATCGCCATTGCTAATCAATCTCTGGCATCGAGAGCTTAATGCTATTTTGTATTATTATTATTTATATTATATATATATATATATATATATACGCATACATATATAAATCATGAATTTCTGATTTTGGGGGATTCTTTTGGAAAAGGGTCACTGGTTAATAAATGAACGATAAAGGTATAAATTTTGGGTTTTGCTGAAATTGATCAAAGAGGTATATTATTAGAGAATTTTCTAGACTAGTATTATTTACAATTATACCCTATTTCATTTATTTAATTTGAATACTGCGTTTTCTTTTATATAGTCTTTGTATTAATATGCAAATTTATTTCAAACTAATTTTAATTAATTCACACTTTATTTTACAAGGTATATTTGGATATTTAGGATATTTTATACAATTCAATCCTTGTTTGTATATTTATAATTATTCATTGCATCATCGCAAAAATAAATTGTTTTTCAAATATTTCAATCATATAAAAATTATTTTCACTTTAAAATGTTTATAATTGATTAAAACATTTTGTTTGATTCCAATATGTTATCCGAAAAGGATTTATTAATTTAATTCAATTTATTAAACAAAATCTATTTTTAAATAAAATTTTATTTTCATAAATAAAAATTGTAAAATTAAATTCAAATATTTTATTTTAATTAAATTTGTTTATTTATACAGTGTGGAAAGCAGATCTGTTTCAGAATCCCCTTTAGCAAAATTGCATCCTCACAATTTCTAATAGGAAGACGTCAAACACAACTCATATCCTAACTTTCATCGTCTCTACGCACTTCTATCAAACTCAACTACTCATCCTCTATGTGGCTCAAACTCTAATTTATTTTATCATATGCTACAAGTTGAGTAGATTCAATTGAACAACATTCTATTTTTCGCATACCATAAAAATATTGTGAAAATTTTCAAGTGCCGGAAATTTTGAAAAATTTCAACAAAGTCTCCTTTGCATGGAGAACGTTTAGAAAAATCATAATAGGATAAACTTGATAGACATCGACTAAAACATAGTCGGAATACACACACACACACACACACACACACACACACACACACACACATACATACGTACATACATACATACATACATACATATATACATACATATATATATATATCAAGATATTGCTACACGTCATATATTTCAAAATATATATACAATTTCTAAGTAAAAACATATGCTCTTCAGCATTTTGAAGCAAGTTCGCTTAGTTTATATGCAGCTACACACCAAATTTAATCCATTTGGTCTTCATATACCTGCCGTTATCTCAAACAATCACTAAAACAACGCATATATAATTTTATAATCATTTTCAAAATGGAAATAATATGCATTTCATCAATACTTAACATATACTTTTAAAGAGACAAGTTTTATTTTTTCCTTCTTCTTTTTCTTCTTTCTATTTATTTTTATTTTTATTTTTTATTATTATTTTTTCTTTGCGACAACTTTACTGCTGCTGGTGGTAGCGAGGTAGCTTTTCTATATATATTTTTTAATATGGAAATTAGTTTCTAGAACACACAACTGAAATAATTACTTTTAAGGACAAAATGCAAAATAATTAGTCTCTAAGGCCAAAAAAACTTTGAAATTATGTCCTTGAAAGTAATTGTACAGCTGACTTTGTCCTTAAAATTAATTATTCTTCCAATTTTGGCCTTGAAATTAATTTGTGTGGATGTGTGTCCTAGAAACTAGTTGGACTGCAAAATTTGTCCTTATAGTAAAATGACCCTTTTTTAATTGTATATATAATATTTAACATCCCATTTCATCTACATGTGCGAAGCCTATGTGCATAAGCAGTTAAATCACAAAATTTTGAACACTATAGCAAGCTTAATTGCAATCCAAACAATTTAAAATTTAGAGAAAAAAATAAGCATTTGACCTGGCATGCTATAGAATCCACAATAATATAATTTATCATAAATGTGCACTTCATAGCATGTCATCTAGTAAAATTCCACAGACATAAATAACTCATTCACATTTAGCTTAAAAATCATATGTATAAAAGAGCATAAATAAATGTCTTTTCAAATGTGACATATCATTTCTTAGGCCTGAATATACAATTTAATCTGAATGTTCTGAAACATGTGTACGTGAGTGACTCAAACCATGGAAATTTGAGCTCTTTATTATGCTCAACTACACTTATAAGGATTCAGGTTAGAGAGTCCATAATTGCATGACTTATTGTAATATTCTTCATCAAATTCAAATTTCGCTTGTTAGAAGCTTGAACCAGAAAGGAATCGTTAATTTAATATTTTTTACTTTTTATTCGAATTTGTATGGTCAGAAACCTAAGCATGGTTTAGAGGCTAAGAATTTTCTTATCTTCATTATTATAACCTCTACACTCAACGGCATGTTTTAAGAATTAAGTAACTCAATGTGGAAACAATATTTTAATGAGTTATCAGACATAACGATAACATAGTAAGGACAGACCTCGGAATTGGAAACTATATGTATCTATAGCTTATAATGATCACCTAAACTCAATTGCACTCAATGCACACTGGTATTTTACTCAAATAGTGTATAAATTATATGACTACAATCTATTAAATCCAATTCTATTACTATAGTCTAATCCAAATTTTTTTTTAAAACTTTATCAAGGACATGATTTCCCATCTTATTTTCTTTCCTTTATAGATAATTTCAGATCCATTTTTAGCAGAAAACTTGTACAATTCTCAGACTTAATCCTATAAATAGTAAATCTAAATTATGCATAATGTGAGCTTTAATTTATTTTCACAACTTTATCTTATTAATCTATCCCGTTCTAGGTTTCCTTTCAAAAAAATTATCTTGTATGCTGATAGAATTTTTAAACAGAATTATTTCTTGACTAAGAAGAATTTATTGATTGCGAGAAAAATAACTTTGATACTTTTCAATAGTTCTGATACAATGATACATAGAGTATTTAAATTATTCTCATGCACAAAGTAAAGCAACAATAATAAAAGAAAAAATGCTTTTGGGCTTTGCAAGGCCCAATAATAGTCTAGATCTGAACGAAGTAAGAATGAGTTAGAAGCCGAGAGCATATTCATTTCTCTTCGTACCTTTATTTTCCCCCCTCAAACCCAAACTGCTAGGGTTAGGGTTTGGTGGCGATTGGTTAAATACATGTCGATTTTCAATTCAAAAGTGTTATGAACCAACCTAGGTAGAACTCACCCCCAAAAGCTAGCTTGTAAGGGGAGGGTTCCTAATTGGTTATATAGTCATCGCCCGTACCATATTAGACGATGTGGGACATTACATACCACCACACTTCCAAAGTCCGACGCCCACGTCGGCGCTCTATTGCATTAACACCGCCCATACAATGTTAATGTTCAGTAGAGTGACGTCACGTCCATACATGTCATCCATGTCCATACATGTCACCAATGAGTTTCGAACTTTTTCTATCGTGGTCTTAGGCTTTGATACCATTTGTTATGAACCAACCTAGGTAGAACTTACCCCCAAAAGCTAGCTTGTAAGGGGAGGGTGCCTAGTTGGTTATATAGTCATCGCCCGTACCATATTAGGCGATGTGGGACATTACAAAAAGCTGAGAAACATCAAAATAACTTTAGCGCAACTCTGTTCATCACTATAATTTCCTTGAATTTTCTTGATTTAAGTTGTAGAGTGAGTAATTAGTGAGATTCTAGTCAAATACTCGAGCGCCAGCATGAGTTTAGGAGAAAGTGGCTATCTTGGTTCAGATCTCATTGATCTTTGTAGGTCTGCTAGATCTGACTTCATCCTGAGAGATTTGTCTTCTACGTGCTTAAATTGAAGGTTAGATCTGAATTTGACAAAATTATTTGCAGTTAACGCTTTAGTAAGCATGTCCACCCTCTGGTAAGTGGGAGGTATGTGGTTAATATGTAGATATCTTTTTTGAACTTGCTCACAAACGAAATATATGTTGATTTCAATGTGTTTGGTTCTGAAATGAAGTATTGGATTAGCTGTCATGAATACTACACTCTGATTATTACACCAAAGCACTGGTTTTACTTCACTCTTTAGCTTTAATTCTCTCAGTATAGATTGTAACCACATTATTTCTACCATAGCATTAGCTATGCTTCTGTATTCTGCCTCTGTGCTAGATCTGGATATTGTAGTTTGTTTTTTTGAACACCAAGATATTAAGTTATTTCCAATGTATATACAGTAGCCACTGACTGATTTTCTGTCATCTGGGACAGTGGCTCAATCTGCATCTGAAAATCCAGTTATGTTTAAGTTGTTGCATGCCTTGAATGATTAGGCATAGTCCACCGTTCCTTTGAGATATCTGAGTATTCTTTTCACTGTTTTTCAGTATTCATCCAAAGGATTCTGCATAAATTGAGATACTTTGTTAACGCTATAAGTAATATCAGGTCGTGTTATAGTAGCATATTGTAATGCTTCTATAACACTTTTGTATTGTTTGATATTAGTTATGGATTCTCCCTTATTTTTAGATAATTGATGATTACTAATCATGGGAGTTGGCTGTGGATTTGCACCATCCATTTTGGTTTTAGCTAGTAGCTCTAGAATATATTTTCTTTGACATAACATTATTTTTGAGTCTCCTTTTCTCACCACTACTATTCTCATGAAATAATTATGATCACCAAGTTCTTTTATTGAAAACTCCTTGTTCAAGTAGTTGATGACACTATTGATTTCATCCTTGCAGTTTCCTGTAATAATTAAGTCATCAATGTAGGATCAATTTCACCCTAGAGGGGCGGTGAATAGGGTGATACTAATAATTTTTGAAATTAAATGCGGAAATATATAAAATAATTGCAGCACAGATAAAAGCACGAATAATAAAAGAACGAATAGAACAACACAGATTTACCTAACTTCGGCAAAACCCTGCCTGCTTGCTGCCCCCAAGGTTTTTACTAGAAATTAAGCATTCAGACGCTTACATACGTAAACTTGTGAAACCCACTATAGACTAACCTAACTCTACGCTCAAAACTCTACCACAACTCAGCCACTGAGTTGCGAATTCTCGAACTACACCATCGTAATTCGTCCTCTAGTCACACGATTAGAATTTTATAAAAGTTTAAAAGTAGATTACAAAAAATAACTAAAACAAAACTAGAAATCCTAGTTTAAAATTAAAAGCCCAAAAGCAATTTATTTGCCGACCCAATACAAAACGCGGTAAAAAAAGTCCCATTTTCTTTTTAAATTATCGATTGTATCCTCTCCTTTGTGAAAATGGCTACCTCAATGTTCCTCTTTCTTTTTGAAAATTAGGGCTTCTATGAAATTGGAAACGCCGCCTGTATCTGATCAATTGCACTGATTATTTGCTCTGTTTGGCTTGGGCAATCGATCCTCTAGATGTGATATGATTTCGGTCGCTCCAATTTTATCGAGTTCGGACTAAATTGGTATGTGATTTTCTTTGTTACTCTCATTGATATGCTTGAACTCGATTACTCTGTATACCGATGATGTTAATGGTATTTATAGGGTTTAATTCCCTAAATTTTCGATCGAATATATTATTTGAATTCGTTTGATAAATTAGCTCGGTCGTTCGATTTTGATAGATTACTTGTGATTGATCCTGACCGGTTTAATTTCAAATATTTTCTGATGTCGGTGCTTGATTACCACAGCTTGTTTAGTTTTCTGATTTTTCATTCATACGTGTTATCATCTGGCTTTGGATTTGGTTCCGTTCTTTATGCTCCTTCGACATCGGCCACTTTGATTTTGTGAAAATTTGACTTCGACTTGTTATCACCTGGCTTTGACTTTGTTATTTAAAAATTGGGATAATTCTTGTGCCTTCATTTATGGTATTTGAATTTGCTGACTTGAGATAAAAGTCGACTTGATAAACTCTTATTGATTTCGGTCTTGACTTTGTTAAAACTGTAACCAATTGTTATGAATTTTCGTGAATTGCTTTGTTGCTTGATTAATAGTACATGTTCACTTATTCTGTAGTTCAACCATTGATTTGCTGTTGCCTCTGGTTGATTGTCTCCACTTGTGTAGCTATGTTCATGTCTGAATATGCATGGTTGAGTCTGTTATCATGTGCATTCATTTGATTGTTGTATTCCTGAACCTGTTTACATGAGTTTGTATACCTATACCCGTTACATATGTATGTGCTTATATGCACTATCATTTTCTTTGTACACGGTTATCAAACCATGTCTCTGTTCCTTGGCATTACTCTAAGTCTGGTTATCTTGTTTGTTATTTTGGTTGGTTGCACTATCCACTTTGTTGCATTTCATATTCCAGTGTGCCTCTTGTCTTTGTTTCAACACTATGTTTACACATGTGTGAAGCTACTTGTTTTGTTTTTTCATTGTCTTGGTCTTGTTCTAGTAAGTTCACTATTCATACTTGAGTATGAATTGATGCATGCTTTGCGTTTGTATTGGGTTTTTGCTTCGAGCCAGTTCATTATTGAGTCTATATGTTGTTGTGTTCTTGTAATCTCTGGTATCAATGTTGCATCACTGTTTCATTTTGTTTGGTGAACTTGATGCCTAAACTTGTAGAATGGTTAATCATGTCATACTCTACACGGATGTACATATATACTGAAATATGATCTTGTTGATATTTGAGTTTGAATGGTCGAGTTATTTTCATATGTACTCATTGAATTTTTGGTCAAGGCTTGTTCCAATCATTAAAAATTGATCGTTCTATTTTTGTTTTTGTATTGCACCTGAGTTGAACCTAGCTTTGGCTCGGGTTTGACCTCATGCTCTTATCGTGACTTTGTTTGTATTGCACTTGAGTTGAACCTAGCTTTTGATTGGGTTTGACCTTGTGCTCACATGTCCCTGTAGTTTTATCAAGTGTATATCAGTGTGTACGGCCTTGTGGCATATACAGTTATACACTGTGCATGTCATAAATTGTTCGTATATAATGAATTCAAAATATGATGACGAACAACCTAAATAACCGAGGCAAATAATATTTTCAGATACACATTTTATTTTACACTGTTAAAATATTTCCATTTCAATTTTAACGCGTCAGTATTTATTTTGCAGATAATTCAGATGTTGGATACAAATTGGAATATAGTTGAAGAACAAATATGAGTGAACGAGTGATATGCAAAGAGGTGCAAATGTAAATGACAATTATATAGTGCAAATTATGTTGTGATTTGAAATTGTATTGTATTTGAAATTTTATATATATAGTGAGAGCACAAATTATGTACTATTCAAAAATTGTAATAAAATATTTGTTTGAATAAAATATCTGTTTGTATTTAAATTCTATGTTATTTATTTTATTCAGCAAATATTTATTTAATTATGTGAAAATAAAATAGTAAAACATTTAAATGAATATATATATGTGTGTGTGTGTGTGTGTGTTTGTTACCATCAAACAAAAATCATATTCTAGCATATTCAACAATCTCCCCCTTTTGATGATAACAAACATATATTTAAGATTTTGAATTTATTAAATGTATTTGGTCATTGATGAACTCTGTTTGCTCCCCTATTTAAATGCTCCCCCTCTACAACAAAGCCCCCTTCATATATGCATGAAAATAAATGATAATATGCAAATAAACCTAGATACAAATAGAGAATACAAAATAAAATATTTGATCTTTATTTGCCAAAATCTTAACTTTTCTCTCCCCCTTTTGTTATCAGCAAAAGAGTAATTGTGCTAGCAAAATAGAGATAAAGTGATAGACACTAATACAACATTAATACCCAATCGAGTATAAATATTAAATTTCAATAAAAAAAATCAAACAAAAAATCATAAATACTCTGTTAGGTGGATATTTCACTTTAGAACGATAGGGATGATATCGGCATAAAAAACATATAGCTGTGTCTATTTGTGGTATATTTATATCTAGAATTTGAATATCTACTAACCATGCATAACCGTTAGGACTTTTAAATGAGATTAGTAGTATTCCAAATTTTAATATAAAAAAATAAATTTCTAACATCTTCTAACCAGGCATAACCGTGAGGACTTTTAAATGGGATTAGAATCAACTTGTCTATTGGATAATCAATTTTGATATGTGTTCCATACATGCGTAACCGTGAGGACTTTTAAATGAGCATGAAAGCACATATACAAATATTCCAAGTAATTCACCCATGCATAACCATGAGGACTTTGAAATGAGAGTGAATACTTTGGATATTTTTATTAGAAAATAAAATAAAATGAAAACGAATAACTTTTCGTTTAAAATACCACATATTGACATACTATATTGGATTTTGATGGGTGATGGTCGTTAGAAATATGATAGAAATAGAGATAGTCATGGAATTTTTACCAAACAAGAGTTATTATAAATCTTGTTTAAATTTTTAAGGAAATTTACTAAATATACTTTCTCAAGTTATAATATATGATCAATATCAACACTCAACACATTTTAAAATATCTATTTATCTTTTTGATAATCAGTAGGGGGTCAGATTAGTTAATGTAGTCAATTAAAATCAAATCCAAAAATAATCATAAAATCAAATTTTCTAAAATGACTAATCTGAAATAAGGTCAACAAAAACTATTTTCTGAAAGGGTTTTATAAGAAAAATGTTTGCTAATTGAAAATCAGTTGAAATGAAAAATATGCAGATATTTTCTTTGAAAACGATGCAGCTACTGAATGTCTCAACATTAATCACGTTCCACTAGTAATTTTTCTATCAACTAGATTACCAGTGTAATCTGCATCCAAATTTTCCTTTGACTCAAGATTATCATCAGTTGGATGTTATAGACCAGACCGTGAAGTTGCAACAAATACCTTAAAATCTTTTTATAGCTTTTAAATGAAATTTTTGAATTGAAGCCCTGCCAATAAACAAAAAGTGAACATAGTGTCGGATCTGGAAGCAGTATGATAAACGAATATATCCACGTGTATCTAGAGTAATCATCAAACAACATCATTAGTCCAAACAAATCTATATGAACTAGTTCAAAGACTCTAGAGATACTTATAGTGCTCTTGGAATAAAAAGATAATTGACCAACAATTTTCATAATTCAGGATCAAAGATCAACATTTATCTATTTATCACATAACTAGCTGATTTAATTCAGATTATGGTGCAGATTATCACTTTTAATATATCGTTCAAGATAAATGTACCGTTACCTATTTTACCTTTACGATAATTTTTCGTTGTTGCCCATTGTGATTCTACCACCTTTATACTAGGCTAAGGAACTTTGATTTGTCGCCCGTCGTGTGCTTGGAACAACCAGAATCCAGGTAACACTATTGTTGTTCCTTAGCCTTTCACCACACCTACACGAGAGAAAATTTTATGACCTATTTGTTTTTATAGGTCCATAGTTGTTAGTGGCAAAAGGTTTTGAAAAATAATGTTTGTGTAGACCCAAGACTATTTATATGTATTCCTTTTGGTACGCAGATTTGTTTGACATTAAGAGATTTTATATTTGTGCCTTTTGGAACCCAAATTGATACGGTTTTCACGTTTTTAGGTCTATACCAATAATTGTTTTGCTTGTGTCCAATTTTTCTACAAATTATGCACTCGATTTGACTTGATTAATTTTGCTTCTAATAAGTTCAGATTGATTATATCCAAGTCTTTGTCTAATTATATTAACAATTTGTTTTCCTAATAGCATATTTAATGATCTTTCTTCTTTGGAAAATTTTCCTAAAGTTGTAGATAATTATTGGACTTGTTTTTGAGAGATTCATTTTCATTCAGTAATTATGTGCACTTTTTAATAGAATTTTCTCTTCTAGTATTTTCACTTTCTTTCAAAATTAGAATTTCATTTTTAAGTGATTTAATTTTAATTTCTGATTTTTCTAATCTCTTCTTCAAATGATGGACACTTATCATACTTAAGGCTCTTGTTTTGATAGTTTTTAACCAATTGATCAAGCTATTTATTTAATTCTATCAAACTATCTCTTTGTGATTCAATTTTAGCGTACTTCTCCCTAAGTCTTTCAAAATGGCCACTTGCTTCTTGAAAATATATAAGTAATTCTGAGTGGGTAAGTTTTTATACCTCGCTTGGCTCATCATCATCACCATTAGTTATATCACCTCGAAGACACAGATCTGTTTTTCACTTTCACCACCAGTGCTTTTATCATCTTCATTAGTTTCATCCCAAGTGGCTGCAAAACTTCTCCATTTCTGTTTCTTTCCATGGCTGAGTCAATTTTGAGGACAATTGGGTTTGATATGACCGGGTTTGTTGCACTTGAGACAAATGATCTCCTGCTCCTTTGAGTTGTCTAGTGCTTTGACTATTCCGTTTTTCAATTGTTGATTCGGAGATGGATTACCGTATTTGTGGTTCTACTTTTTGAATCTCTTTATTAGTAGAGCCAATTCAGCTGCTCCATCATCAACATCATCTTCATTTTCTGTTGTTCCTTTGAGAGCTATTGATTTTTTTTGCGTATCACCTCCTTCGTGTTCTTCCTTGAATTTGATTTTCAGCTCATAAGTGGTAAGCTTTCCAATGAATTCTTCGAATTTATCTGTTTTAAATCCTTTGATTCTTGAATGCAGTAACTTTCACTTTAAAATTTCGTGGAAGAACTCTGAGGATTTTTCAGACTATTTCCAATTCTATGTATGGTTTTCCAAGAGCTTTTAATTTGTATACGAGATTGGAAAGTCGTCCATACATCTCTTTGACATTTTCATCATTGGCCATTGTGAAGTTCTTGCATTCACTACTAAGCATGGCAAGGCAAAATTCTTTGGCATGAGATGTTCATTCGTGAGTCACTTCATGTATGTGCCAGATTTCCTGCGTAGTTATACAATGTGAGACATAATTAAATTCAATTTGATATAATGAACATATAATAGAGCTCATAGCTTTAGCAATAGCATTCTGAAGTTTATTTTCACAATTTGTCCATTGATCCATTGGTTTTTCAATTTCCTGATCATCTACCACTATAGTTGGTGTCCTATATCCTGTCTCAACAATATTCTAAGCATCAATGGTTTTTAGAAAAAAATTCATTCTATTTTCCGGTAAGCATATTCACCATTGAACATAAGTGGTCTAAATACGGACTGTCCCTGAGTAAAAGCATTATTAAAAGAAGTCATTTTAAAAAAAATCAATTTTTTTAAAAAAAAATTAGTTTTTGAAAAATTCAAAATTTTAAAACAAAAATGGTATTTTGTTCCTCGCTCTGATACCACTTGTAGGATCGATTTCACTCTGGAGGATCAAATAGGGTGATACTAATAATTTTGGAAATTAAATGCGAAAATATAAAAAATAATTATTGCACAGATAAAAGCAGAAGTAGAACAACATAGATTTACCCAGCTTCGGCAAAACCCTGCCTACGTGTTGCCCCCAAGGTTTCTACTAGAAATTAAGCAGTCAGACGCTTACACACTTAAACTTGCGACACCCGCTATAGACTAACCTAATCCTACGCTCAAAACCCTGCCACAACTCAGCCACCGAGTTGCGAATTCTCGAACTACCCCACCGTAGTTCGTCCCCTAGTCACACGATTAGAATTTTATAAAAGTTTAAAAGTAGATTACATAAAATAACTAAAGTAAAACTAGAAACCCTAGTTCAAAATTAAAAGCCCAAAAGCAATTTATTTCCCAGCACAATACAAAATGCAGTAAAAAAAAGTCCCTTTTTCTTTTTATATTATCGGTCATATCCTCTCCTTTGTGAAAATGGATGCCTCAATGTTCCCCTTTCTTTCTGAAAATCAGGACTTCTGTGAAACTGGAAATGCCGCCTGTATCTAATCAATTTCAGTGGTTATTTGCTCTGTTTGGCTTGGACAATCGATCTTCTAGCTGTGATATGATTTCGGTCGCTCCAATTTTATCGATTTCGAACTAAATTGGTATGTGATTGTCTTTGTTACTCTCATTGATATGCTTAAACTCAATTACTCTGTATGCCAATGATGCTAATGGTATTTATAGGGTTTAATTCCCTAAATTTTCAATCAAATATATTATTTGAATTCGTCTGATAATTTTAGCTCGACCATTCAATTTTGATTGGTTGCTTGTGATTGATCCTAACCGGTTCAATTTCGAATATTTTTCCGACGTCTTTGCTTGATTATCACGGCTTGTTTGGTTTTCTGATTTTTCGTTCATACATGTTATCATCTGGCTTTGGACTTTGTTCCGTTCTTTATGCTCTTTTGACTTCGGCCACTTTGGTTTGGTGAAAATTTGACTTCGACTTGTTATCACCAGCTTTGACTTTGTTATTTACAAATTGAGATAATTATTGCGCCTTTGTTTATGGTATATGAATTTGCTGACTTGAGATAAAAGTCGACTTGATAAATTCTGATTAATTTCGGCCTTGACTTTGTTAAAATTGTAACCAATGGTTACGAATTTTCATGAATTGCTTTGTTTCTTGATTACTAGTATATGTTCACTTGTTTTTTAGTTCGACCGTTGATTTGTTGTTGCCTCTGGTTGACTGTCTCCACTTGTGTAGTTATGTTCATGTCTGAACATGCATGGTTGAGTTTGTTATCATGTGCATTCATTTGATTGTTGTATTCCTACACTTGTTTGCATGAGTTTTTGTACCTGCACCTGCTACATATGTATGTGTTTATATGCATTGTCATTTTCTTTGTACATGGTTCGCAAACCATGTTTCCGTTCTCTGGCATCACTCTAAGTCTGCTTATATTGTTTGTCATTTTGGTTGGTTGCACTGTCCACTTTGTTGCGTTGCGTTGCATATTCCAGTGTGCCGCTGGTCTCTATTTCAACACTGTGTTTACACATATGTGAAGCGGCTTGTTTTGTTTGTTCATTAGCTTGGTCTGGTTCTATTAAGTTCACCATTCATACTTGAGTTTGAACTGATGCATGCTTTGTGTTTGTATTGGGTTGTTGCTTCGAGCCAGTGCATTGTTGAATCTATATGTTGTTGTGGTCTTGCAGTCTCTGGTATTAATGTTGCATCACTGTTTCATTTTGTTTGGTGAACTTGATGCTTGAAATTGTAGAATGGTTGATCATGTCATACTCTACAATGTTGTACATACATACTTAAATATGGTCTTATTGATATTAGAGTTTGAATGGTTGAGTTTTTTTCATGTGTGCACATTGAATTTTTGGTCAAGGCTTGTTGTCATTAAAACTTGACCATTCTATTTTTGTTTTTGTATTGCACCTGAGTTGGACCTAGCTTTGGCTCGGGTTTGACCATGTGCTCTTATCGTGACTTTATTTGTATTGCACTTGAGTTGAACCTAGCTTTTGATTGGGTTTGACCTTGTGCTCACCTATCCCTGTAGTTTTATCAAGTGTATATCGGTGTGCACGGCCTTGTGACATGTACTGTGATACACTGTGTATGTCACAAGCTGTTCGTTTATGATGAATTCAAAATATGATGACGAACAACCCAAATAACTGAGGCAAATAATATTTTCTAACACACATTTTATTTTACATTGTTAAAATATTTCCTTTTCAATTTTACCGCGTCGGTGTTTATTTTGTAGATAATTTAGATGCTGAATACAAATTGGAATATAGTTGAAGAACAAATATGAGTGAACGAGTGATATGTAGTGATGTGCAAATGTAAATGACAATTATATAGTGCAAATTGTGTTGTGATTTGAAATTGTATTTGAAATTTTGTATATATAGTGAGAGCATAAATTTTATACTATTCAAAAATTGTAATAAAATATTTGTTTGAATAAAATATCTGTTTGAATTTAAATTCTATGTTATTTATTTTATTCAACAAATATTTATTTGATTATCTGAAAAATAAAATAGTATAATAAGAAATATATTTAAATGAATATATATATATATATATATATATATGTTTATTATCATTAAACAAAAATCATATACTAGCATATTCAACAATCAACATATATATGTATGTAAATAGTTAATGAATAATTGATTTTAACAAACAAAGAGCTATCTGATTTGGTAGATTGATATTTCATGTTTGCCAATGCTGCTTTCAGTCTATCAAACCAGACCCTTGGAGCTTGCTTAAGCCCGTATATAGCCTTATTTAGTTTGCACAGATAATTTGCTTGCTTGATATATCCTGGTGGTCGCTCCATGTAGACATCTTCCTGTAAATTACCATTCAGAAATGCATTATTGACATCTAATTGTCTTATACACCACCCTTTATGTAGAGCAACAGTAAGGTTAAATCTTATAGTGGCTGGTTTGATTACTTGAGAAAAAGTCTCATTAAAATCAAATCCATATTGTTATGTGTACCCTTTGGCAACAAATATTGCCTTATATCTATTTATTGTGCCATCAGGGTTCCTCTTTATCTTGTATGTCCATTTACATCCAACTATGTTTTTTTCATCTAGAGGACATACAAGATTCCATGAATTATTTTTTATAAGTGCCTTGTATTTCTCATCCATAGCTGTTGTCCAGTTTCTATCTTTTGTAGCTTGTTCATATGTCTTTGGCTCACAAGGAATTATGCTTGCACTGTATATTTTTGGATTGAAAATACCACTCTTAGCTCTACTAATCATGGGATGACTGGGATTTGTTTGAGCTTTAGTATGAGGTGAGTTCTCTGCATTCACTTGACTTGACATACTTCTGGTGTTGATTTGGTGAATTATTTCATCTTCTTGATTTTTTTTCACTTTCTTTTTGAATAGGAGAGTGACTGGCATGACTTGGGTCACCTGTCCACTCATGATTTTGTTGAGCAGATACAATAGATTGAGTATAGCGATCTCTAGTAGACTTCACTTCTTCATTCTGAATCTCATTTTTAGAATAGACTGGTAATTCAGGTATTGAATTGGATGATAGACTTTACTTATGGTTTTTACCTCTGAATTATTATAGGGAAAAATATTCCCATTATATACAACATGCCCGCTAATAAAAATTCTTTCATTTTCATCTATACACTTGTACACTTTTTGGTTAATGGCATATCCGAGAAAGGTGCATGGTTTAGATGTAAATTTTAATTTATTAATATTGTAGGGTCTTGGATAACAAAAGCATAGACACCCAAATATTGCCAAGGTACACTCTCTGTTGCCAAGGTTCAAGTTATCAAGATTATTTGTAATGTGATTTGTTGCTCTAGAGTCTGGGTACCTGCAATCATCCTGAATGTTTTTTGGCTATGTCGTTTCATTAGAATTATGACTTTTATCACTATTTGTTTGTGTTTCTAAATCAAATTGACCCATGTTAGCACTGTGATTGTTGTTCCTTTGACCACTGTTCTGATTTGAGTATCTGCAATAGCACTTGACTGCTGTGTGACCAATTTTTTCACAAATTTGGTATCTAAGTCTGTTGGCATTGTTCCACCTGCCTCTTCCTCTAGACCTGTTAGAGTATCCTCCTCTTGTGTATTTTAATCTGCTTTGTTATTGCTTTGATTTTTGTTCTTGGACCGAGTAGTATAATTGATGGTGAAATTAGAATCTTGTGGTTTCTTGTTGTCAATTCTGGCCTCATGAGAAAGTAAGATAGAGTAAACATCATCAATAGATGGAAAATCCTTTTGAGATGCTATGACAGCAACTACAGATTCATAACCATCACTTAATCTAATCAAAATAGTTAGGATTTGCTCAGAATCTGATACTTTGTGATTCGCAGCTTCCAATAGGTCACAAGTTGGTTTAACATTGAATAGGTATTCTCTCATAGTGTTGTTATCTTTCCTCATACTGTGCAGTTGCTTCTTGTGATACATCACCTTGGCAGCAGACTGTGTATCGAACACTTTTTCAATAGTTGTCCATATATCATTTGCAATCTTGCATCCAATAACATGAGATGACAGATTTTTATATATTGATAATAGTAGCCAATAACAGATAAGTCTATCTTGTTTGTGATACTTTATGTAATCCTTATTCTTGACTATTTTGTTTTCTTGATCAGTGATACATTTAGGAGGAATTGGCATAGTTCCAAGAATATGACCATCATGTCCATATCCTTGTATTACAGTCTCAACTTGCAGTTTCCAGAGAAGATAGTTATCTTCACTCAAGTGTACAGTGGCCAGATTGGTTTGAGGGCTAATTATAGTGTTAACAAGCTTTTCTGCTGTAGCAACTGGTTGATGATTATTGCTCATATTGGCAGATGTAGTAGAGTTTGTTTCATCTATCGTGATGATTTCAGATTATGAACAAACAAAGTAACAATAATAGGCAAAAAGAGAGAATCAATCAAAGATGGAATTCAAAAAATAAAAGCAAGAATTGTTCACAACCTGGTTTGATGCAATCACAACACGTAAATGATGATCTTCTTTCTTTTCTTTTTGTTTTAAAATCTGATAAGTCTTACTGGAAGGCACTTTCTTCAGTTTTGTGGCGATCTTGATTTGTTGACTGTTTTCTAAAGTTTTCTTGATTGATTTTATTTAAGATTTGGTGAGAATGTTTTGATGCAGCCAAGTTCTTTGAACTGAGGCACGACACTTGATTTTCTTCATTGAATCTATCCTCTCAGATGACGAAACACTGCTTTCAGATGACAGGAGATCACTCAAATGATGATTCCTCTCTGATGAGTCTGATTAATCTAGGAATATGGCTATTAGGCATTTGGTAGCTTTGATACCATGATAAAATTTGTAAACAGAATTGTTTCTTGAATAAGAAGAATTTATTGATTGCCAGCAAAATAGCTTCGATGCTTTTCAATAGTTATAATACAATGATACATAGAGTATTTTTATTATTCTCATGTACAAAGTAAAGCAACGACAATAAAAGAAAAAAAATGCTTTTGAGCTTTGCAAGGCCCAATAATAGTCTGGATCCGAACGAAGTAAGAATGAGTCATAAGCCGAGAGCATATTCATTTCTCTTCGTATTTCATTTCTCTTCGTATCTTTATTTTATGCGGATCATGTAGTTCAACTGAATTCTATATTTTTGTTTACATCCAAGTTGTATGTAAGCAGTTAGTACGAATTATTACTACTTAAGTGCTCACAAAATCGTGATGAACATGGGTATAAATGATTCAATTTCATAGAACAAAAAGTTAATGCAGTTGGTAATGGTTATCACAGCATGCAATCCAAAGTTGACATCGTCATGTGAGTAGATGTAATAATATTTTATTGTACAGTGTTTGAGATTCTGTGAAAACAAATATTTTTGTCTTGCTATATTCTCTTCAAAATAATTAACATAATTTTCTTCAAAATTTTTGTTTCAAACATTGGATTATAATGCAACTCGAAATCTATCACTTCTCTTCAAAATAACATACACTCTCAAAATCATGTAACCATTTGTCTCGTCCTAGTGTTTAGAAATGCCTATCGATAGTGTTTGTTAGGCGTATCGATCAGAATTCTTAAACACTTGATGGACAAACTAACACAAAAAAATTAACTACTAAAATGTTTCCAATCATTTTATAAAATCATAATCGTATTATTATCAACTCATTTGCTTGTGTGAAATAAAATATTTATTTCAAATATATATATATATATATATATATCCATTTATAAAATCAAACAAGCATTTCACAATAATACATACATTTTAAAACAAACAGACAAACACCTTCATTGGAAAACTATCTATCGGTTTCCGCTGTGCAACTTTGATCAGTACTAAATCATTTCATTCATATTCAAATCACACAGAGGTTTATCCATCATTATCTGTACCGACATTACCAGTTGTCTAATTACTCCCTGTTTCACTATTTCACTCAACAACTTCCACTTTACATGAAAACAAATACATACAGAAGAGATAGAAATAAGGGATTATATATATATAATAGAAAGAAAATGTACGTCCCCAGATAATTGCTCCAAGAATCATTGCGTACTCCTACTATCACTTAAATAAAAACAAAAATCTACTTCATATCCATGGGCATATGGACTTTATGTCTCTTATAAGGCCAAAACTCGTGCCTCTTATACTCTATATTATTCTAAACCTTGCTCTGATACCAACTGCAACACCCCCACTTTATACTCATACTTCTAAGAGTACTATGAAGTAATGCTATCATATAATACGAAGGATGAGGTGAAATGTGGTACACATGTGAATATTCCCTTGAGGCAATACTAATACGTATTAATATATCGAATAAATAACTCATATATGCGTACATAGTATTAGCACAAAGAAATAAACATGTGTGCCTCTAAGATAGAACAATGCATAATATACAATATATAAACAGAGAACACAGAGTCAGAATTGTAGCGATAATGAATAACAATTTATATATAATATATCCAATATACAACTCCAGAATTTATGTACGTGAAATTATAAAATACATGAATATATAATACACGACTAATATAAAAAATATCACATACTAGTCTCCTTCATGCCTAATATAAAAGTCGGTCTTACTGTTTCGGTACCTGAAATGTCTCGGACTGATCCGAGTATTATATAAATAACACACGGGTCAGACTATATCTAAATCCAAGGTTAATGAACATATGGTACTTGGTATATACTAGGTAGAACATAATAATGTTATCTCATACAAACTCAAATATCATATAACATTAACATCACAAAATCTAGTATAAAATGTCATCACCCATATAAACAATTCAATACAAATCAATAATACTATATCCAATGAGTGAATCATCCATACAATAAAACATCTTCATGGATGATGAAATCATCGAGTGAATCAGGCAATCACATAGCAATGCTCTAATACCATATCATAAAATCATATAATCGATGGATAATGTGAGATAGCTCATCAAATCATCCAAATGATATCTAATATCAAACAAATCACAAAGATAATCCAATGCAGTCCAAATCACAATCAATAATAAAGGCTATCTCAAAATGTCAAATCATATATATATATATATATATATATATATATATATATATATATAACGAGGACTGACTAGAGTTTAGACTCAACCAGTCTCTAGTCTAGTCAACTCATTATAGGAAAGAAACATATATACCAATCCACAACACACACATATATACCATGAATTTAACGGGAGACTAATGGCCACCTACAACATACCTGCTTATAAACACAGGTCTACTCGTTAACCACAAAGTAATCGTCTATTTCTATAGGCTTCAAGGTATATGTCAATCTACTATACCCATATACCTATAACCTGATAGGAAGACTTGGAGCCGCCTACCGCAAGCCTGCTCCAAGAACCCAAGTGTACTCGAATACCATAGAGTACCATCCACTCCTATAGTCTTTAGTTACCTCGATAGTCATCATTACCCCATCCACCAATGGCTCGTCTAGTGCGTAGCCTCGGCTATGACCCTGCTTTGCTCTTAATGGTAATAAACTGTTAGCCTAAGCGACACAAGGGGCATGGGCAACAACTCATCTACTGCTACCAATATTGTTATGCGCATCAAAGGGACATATAACTACGGTGTCGTGGATTTGGGGCTCAATCTCACAATCAGACTACTGGGGTAGATACTGGCCAATCTAGTTCACTCTCGAATAATAATGAGTGTTAGACACTGTATGGATGGTCATATAGTACTCAGAATATATAGCGACATATATCTCTCATATAGGTCGATAAACGGCTCTCATAAGACAATATCTAGCAATATGATACTCCTCACCAAGTATCACATATACACATAAGCGAAATCCTCGTTTGAGTGACATTTACTTACAATGAATAATCAAACAAATAACATAATGGCATCCCATACCACGACATATTATTTAGATAGTTATTCAAGACTCATAAACTACACTCAATTCATACTAGATATTTCTATATCACAAGCCTAATGAATAACCGAAAAAGTTTTAACGAAAGTCTCATACCTACCACTAATCCTTATTCAAATTTCTCATCATAAGAAATGAAATCTCACAAATCAAATAGAAAGATGTTATCACCATACTACACTAAAATATATCACAAATCAATATCAACAGTAAATCATTCATGATATCGAAGTCAATATAGGAAAATAAGAAATCGAAAATACAGACATCATTTATGGAAATCCCTAATTAATTCAAAAATGTAACAACTAATAAATTTCAACAAAATCTTTCTTTTAAACAATTAGATCAAATATTCATATATATATATATATATAACACTTTAATAATTCATGGGTAACCTTATTATTGATGAAATACACTTTAGAATACATAAGATATTAATCGAAAAATATTACGTATTTTCATAATGTGATAATCTTTTAAATAATTAATTAAAACTATAATATAAAAGTTTCCCTTCAGTAAATCAATAAATTTAGATAACACTTCTTAATTGTGTCTCATATTCTGAATTGAATAAGAATCTTCAAAATATATTATATAGTGAATATAACTTTAAATTTATTTATATGATTCCAAAATAGAGATGTAAATACCAAAAATTCATTTCCAAATATTTACTTGTATATTAAATAACATTTGTAATAAAATATCACTTAAAAGTAATACTATAATTTTCATAATACATTTTATAAAATAGTAATATATTATATTTTTCCTCTAAAATAATTCTAAACTTATAATATATTTTAGTATTATTTAATTATGAAAGAATTTTACAACCAAAAGAAAACCATATCTATATTTATAATTAAAAATATATTTTTGTATAGGAATACGATTAGTTTAAATAATATCCCTGTAAATTACTTATAAATTACTTAAATAAAATTTCAAAACCATTAGATAATTCTTTAATACTTTTCAAACAACTTTTTAAAATAAGAAAGTAAATAAATTTCTAAAATATATACATTTGGAGCAAAGTTACTCCACAACATCTCAACCAGACTTCAATACCATTTAAATTGCATGATCGAGTCTAATTCCATTGAATTCCGGCTATTTATAAAATGCACACATATCAACATACGAATATATATATATATATATAGTTCAGTTTGCAAATGGATGTTGCCACTTCCATCCAACATAAACAATTGCTATCACAACGTCATTAATTTATATCCGCAAACAAGTCCACCAATATCATGATTTATATATAAGCAATAAAATGAAGATATAGTTATGAGTAGAAAATCATTGAATTCTAAGCGAAGGCTTTCTATCTCCTTACTGCATTAAATATCGATGTTTCCAGAATAATGATATGTAAACTACTGATATATGCTCCACTAAGGCTTCCGGTTTTGCTATTGAAACTCCAACGCCTACAACAATCCACCGTCGCCTACAGCAACCCACAGTATATCAAAATCAAACAATTACAGCAGCATTTCCTTTAACTGCACGTTGCCTACATCATATGCACAAGCCCTAGCATTGCACCCCGTATAACACCTAAATGCCATATACGTCAATTGAATGCACACCCCTACAAGTTCGCAACAAAACAACATCAGCTTTCGTGCTTCCCAATATTGTCGTCCTCAATCGTGACCATACCTAAACCGGCAACCCCAACCGACATCGTGCATGGCCAAATAACTCACCTTCAAATTCATCTTCGACCTCTTCATCATAGCTAGGGCGTGGCTCTATCCTCCTCAAGTCGAACGATGATCACCATCGTTAATTCAACCTCCAGCATCGAGCGCCTTAGCGTGATTTTGTAGTATTATTTTACACACACACATACATACATATATCACAATTTTTTTATTTTGGGGATTCTTTTGGAAGAGGGACACCGGTTAATAAATGAATGATGAATGATGAAGGCGTATATTTTGAGCTTGGCTGAAAGTGATCAAAGAGGTAGATTATTAGAGGATTTTCCAGACCAGTATTATGTACAATTATACCCTTTTTCATTTATTTAATTTTAATACCTCATTTTCTTTTAAATAATCTTTGTATTAATGTGCAAATTTATTTAAAACTAATTTTATTTATTCACACTTTATTATACAAGATATATTTTAACAGTTAGACAAATCTATACAATTCAATCCTTGTTTTTTATTTAATTATTCATTGCATTATCATAAAAATAAATTTATTTTTGAAATATTTCGATCATATAAAATTATTTAATTTTAAAATATTTATAATTAATTAAAACATTTTACTTGATTCCAATATGTTATCCAAAAAGATTTACTTAATGAATTCAATTTATTAAACAAAATCTCTTTTTAAATAAAATTTATCTTAGTAAAATTTTATTTCCATAAATAACAATTATAAAATCAAACTCAAACATTTTATTTTGGTTAAATTTATTAATTTATATGGTATAGAACGTTGGGCTATTACACAACCCCTAGCATGCCTATTTTGTTTCCTCCTCCAGCACATGTTGGCTATACTAGCGAGACCCCAGACCAACCGTGCTTCTCCTCAATCGTCGACGATGAAGTCGCGAATGTCGCTCGTCAATTTTTTTCTATTTGAAGTCGCGATTTGAAGATTGGAGAATTAGGGCGCCTTGAATTGGTTCGAGTATGGATTGGAGTGTAAGGAGAATTCTAGAGGAGAAAGAAAATGGGCTTGGGATGGGATGAAATAATTTTTAGGTCTTGGTTCAATTCGATTCAATCTAGTTTTATTTTTCATTTCTTTCCACATCTCCTTTTAGTTTATTTCGAAATAAATTTTCGTTTGCTTTAATTTTATTTGAACTTTGTTAAACATAATATATTTCGGTAACTATCCGATTTAATTCAATTCAGTGCTCTCTTATCAATATTCCACTATTTTAATCACAACAATCATTTACCCTTATAATAATTTTTTGTATTCAATTAAAACAATTTATTCAATTTTAATCTATTATTTGAAAAGAATTTATTAATTGAATTTAACTTATTAAATCAAAATCTTTTATTAAAAAGAATCTAATTGACTAAAAAATTATTTTTAAAATATAAATCATCAAATCGGATATAAATTTTTTTATTTTCATTTTAATTTACCTATAATTACAGCATAGAAATCCAAGTTGTTACAGACTTCCACTTATGAAAATTGTGTCCTTGTAATTTCTATTAAGGAAACGTAAAACACAACTCCTACCTTAACTTTCATTGCAGCCTACAATCTTCAATCAAACCAATTTATTTAATCCTCTATGTGGAACTTCCTCCAACTAAACACGTCTTATCGTATGCTACAATTTTTATATATACAATTAACGACTTTCTATCTTCGCCTACGATATTTTTTTTTTAGATTTCTAAGTGTCAGATTTTTTGGAAAATTTTGATATAATCTCCTTCATATGAAGAGCGTTTCGAAAAATCAAAGCACGATATAATTACATAATATACATCTCTGAAGAGGCATTCCAACATGAAGCATCTCGAAACATGGAAAAAAAGATAATATCACAATATATATTGATATACTATAAAAATGTACCTTTTAATTAGCATTTTAAATAAGTTTGTTTATTGTTAAGCGAGAAAAAGGGAACCATGCACTGCAAATCAATCCATGCCATCTCCATGTACCTAGTTTTGACTCAAACAACATATACGAGTTCATAGATAAACATATGGTAACATTACATCAATATTTAAATAATTAATATTGCATTCTTCCTTTAGGTGACTTCCCCTCAACTTTACGGTGATAAAACATAAAATAAGGTTATGCTTTCAAAAGTGAAGTTGTAGCACGATTAACTATGTTTCGAAAACATCTTTTGGAAGTTGGAAATATGAAGTATATCATAGCTTATGGTGGTTTTTACTAAATAACATTAATTTTAAAACGAAATTAAAAGGCAGGTCCACCTTATTAAACATAGTTTTCATCAAACAAACGTCAAAATTTTACAATCTCTCTGAACAAATATCGTTGCTTATGTTCTAAGCATTCCAAAAAAAATTTGGATTAAATAAATATGGACTATAACTCAAGTTATGGAGGAAATTCCAAACATGCATTGCTTCGGTTTTAACAAAAAAGCACAGGCCCACCATTGTAATTTGCACTTTTAGGTTGGAAAACGATGAAATTTTGTGAAACGCTTAAAACAAAAGTTCTAGATTATATTCTGAGCTTTCCAAAACAGGAAAAATCATCAAAATTGGACAAATTTATAGTTAAAAAAATTCACCGCTGTTAAGGGGAATTTACATTTTCAAAACAGCAAGTTAATTCATTTTTGGTTTAGATTTTTGAATTAGGAAATGTTAAATTTTCGCTTAACGCTAAAAATAAAAGTCATTCCTTATCATCATAGCTTTCCAACTAATGTTGAATCATTAAAATCAAACAAAAGGTATGAAAAATGCGATCGAAACACTTTGGTGCTCTAACTTAGAAATTTATTATACATTTCCAATTTTACTCCTACTTATAACAAGTTTTAACAATTGTAAACTTCAAAATTTTTGAAAGTGGCAATTGCAAAAGTCGTTACTTGCACTGTTCCAATGAAATAAAAAAAATTTGATCCCACAATTAGAAGTTATGTATATTTTACTACAACACTGTATAAGAATCGGTTATAAGTTCATTTGGAAATAGGATCTACCAGACACACATTTACTTCCAAAAAATTGTATTTCCTTCCAAAATATGGTTTATAATATTTTTCAATCATTATTATCTTTCCAAAATGTTGTGTCAAAATCCCCATTCTAGTGTTTAGGAATCTGTATCGATAACATTAGCTAGGTGCATCAACTAGAATTTTTAAAACACTCGACGGACAAATTAACAACAAACAAACTATAAAAATAATTTCCAATCACTTATAAATCAAATTCATATTTTTAAAAATCATTTACTTATTTGAATTAAACAATTATTTTCAAATCCATATACACATACACACACACATCCATTTCATCAATCATCAATAATAACAAAAATAATCTCATATCAATTATAACAACAAATAAGCATTAATATAACTCCACACATATTTTCAACAAGCAAACAAATCCCTTCAGCGGAAAGCTATTCATCAATTTTCGCTGCACAACTCTGATCCCTATAGGATCACTTCATTCATAATCAAGCCACGAGAGGTTTATTTACCATCATCAATATTGGGATAGCTATTCTCTACTTCTCTACCTCCCTAAATAACTTCAACTTCACACGAAAACAAGCTCATACAAAAGAGGTAGAAATAAGAATATATACATATAGTAGGGAAAATAACTAGTACGTTCCTAGATGATTACCTCAGTAATCATCGTATACTCCTACTATCTATTTAAGTATAAATAATGATCTACTACACACCCATGGGGACATGGACTCTATGTCTCATCTAAGGCCAAGACTTGTGTCTCATATCTTATTGTTCCAAACCTTGCTCTGATACCAATTGTAGCACCCCCAGCTCTATACCCATACTATCCAAGAGTACTACCGAGTAATACCGTTGGATATTACAAAGAGTAAGATGATATTGGGTACACATGTGAATATTCCATTGAGCTAACACCGGTACGTATTTAAATATCAAACAAGCAACTCACATATATGTACATGGTATCAGTATAAAGCGATAAATACGTATGCCTGAACAATACAAAATATATAGTAAATATCAGAGATCATAGAGTCAACCGCGGCTATAATATATAATATACAAAATGTCCAATACACATCACAATAATATACATATATGAGGCTATATAATACAGGATGATAATCTAAATTACTGAATATCTAGTCTCCTCTAAACCTAGCAAACACAAGTTAGTCTCATCGTCCTTGTACTTGAAATGTCTTGAACTGACCCGAGTATTATATAAATAATCTACAGGTCAAACTATATCTAAATCCAAGGTCGATAAACATATAGAATTCTATATTTACTGGGTATAAATATAATAACATTATCTCAAACCATTCCTAGTATCGTATACTTTAGAATACCACAAACCCAACATAAAAATGTCATCACCCATATAAAATCATAACAAATTAAGAATTACAAATCAACATCAATTAGGTGAATCATACATATCCAGAAATCATCATCAAAACTCAAAAATCAATAATGAGTGAGGTATCACAAAGAATATTCAGGATAGCTTACAACGCTGCCCAAATACATCTCTCAATCTCAAATAACAAAATACTATTATCAAACCAATGTAAAATAGACCGTCTGACTGTAAAATATAGAGTACATAACCATATAATAAAAGATATGAGAATCCATTGTACTCTAGATATCTATCACATCACAAGTATAATCTCATCTTCTTATGTAAAAATAAATAGTGATGGGAATCTAATTGTATCATATGGGTTACTCCATCCAATAATCTCATAATTTAGGGTTACGCCACCCGATCAAATTACAGTATGGCTATGCGCCATCTTCAAGAGCACTTGGGGTTATGTACTTGGATTCGTCTAATACTTAGGTGGGGTATATATATAATTTGTACTTATCTACCAATCCGTGTAGAATCAGAAGGGAGACTAACAGCTACACACATGCTCTAGGAGTCTAGGGCTACAACGCATGGATCTGCTCCTACAATCTTCAATTACTTACCTGGTATAGTGACTATATCCACTGCATGTCATAAACATGTTGTTACACTATGTTAGGCACTAATCATGACTCGGATCACACCCCTAAGATAACAAACTGCCGGCCTTCGTGACTAAAGGGGCTAAGGCTACACCACCCTAAAGGCTACTCCGCCTTAGGCTACTCCATCTTTCTCTAAAACTCAAGATCTGCATCTATGATATAACCAAAGTGTCACAGACTGGGGGCATGATCCTATGATAAGGCCGCAAGGGTGGACATTGACTATCTGATTCTCGATAACTCCTATTCATATCCCAGAGCACTTCATGATAGATGACATATATGGGGAGTCCCTTATAACTCTACGTCCATAAACTTTCTCTACTCCGAGAATATAAACTTCCTCTACCCGAGCATCACCTCACGTAAGTATAAACTTAATATCTCAGTTCACGTCACTTGGCTGACATCTACTTACAAAGAATAAGCGGATAAATATCACAACGGTGTCTCATACCACTGTATGATACTCAGATATTTTTATACTACTCGTAAATTACACTTAAATCTCATGATAATCTATATAATGAATCCAAAGAATAACCTGATAAATATTATCAAATGCCTCATCCCAAAGTATTGTAACTCTGTTTATTTAGATTTCTCGCTAAATAGAATAAAATATCACAAAATCAAACAACGGGATATCTCATCGTATCATATCAAAATCACCAATCAAATCTATATTAATGATGAATCATTTACAAATATATATAAACATAATATTATGTAATTATACAAGTCAAACATAATTTTCGGTAGTTAGTTATTATTTCATAATTAACACATACATACACACACATATATAAACTTAAGTAATTTATTTTTAACTATAAAATATAATTCCAAAATAAAGATTTAAACACCAATATTTCATTTCCAAATCTTTATTTATATATTTTAAAACATTCATAACAGTTTATAAATCAAATATCCTTTATTGAAGTCTTTCTAAAGTACGTTTCAATTGCTAAAATTCATTTCCAAATCCTTCTATAAATATTTCCAAAACATCCAAACTCACTTTACAAATCTAAACTAATTTTATAAATTATTCTATAATTTTCTATAATTAAATACTACTTTAAAATAAATTTATAAATCTCCAAAATATTTTTTTACATTTCAAACTACAATTGATAATACGAAATTTTCACTATTTATTCTAACAGTTAGAAATAAATTGTTTTCAATACAACTTTTATATCCCATAATAATTTCCAAGAAATCATTTTATTTACCAGTCAATTTTATGTACTATAAATATACTTCAATTTAATTTTAAAACACCAGAAATAATTTATCAAACCTTTCAAAAAAATTAAACTAGAAAAATCAATTAAACGTCCAAAAATATGAATCATGGAGCATAATTCTCCAAAATCAACAATCAAATTATCAACATAATTTATCATGTGGTCGAGTCGAATTCCATCGAATTTCGGTCACCCATAGATTATACACACAATATAAATAAAGTACACAAATTAAAATGCAAATGAACAACATTTTCTTTGCATTTTAGACATCTAACATATAAAAAATCTCATCAAATTTCCCAGCCAAACTATTCAATCAAGCAATTTAACCAAATAATTCAAATAATTATCAGGGTGATATATGCGTGTATATAGCAAGCAATGAACTATAGATATAGTTGTGAGTTAGAAAACTCACGAAATGAAGTTCGAGTCACAAGTTAGCAACTGCACAGCCTCTACCACTTATCTGGCTACAATCACTACATCATACAACCATAGTCGAGGGTGCCTCACCATCTGTTCCACCAATGCAGCACCACTAAGATCCAGGGCCGGCTGAAGCGTCTGGGTTGCCCTAGGCAGCTGGATATTGGAGGCAAAAACTGTGGAAATATTTTATGGAAAGGAAGAATCAAACCACCGATCTCAGCTTTGGGAAGCCTATATACTACCACTGCACCAATATCAGCTTTGTTTATAAAATTAGCAATATGAACTTTTAATCCATAAACTTGAAAAGCCTGTCAACAGCCACCTACTTCCCTCGTTTGTTGCTCTCACCCGTGGGGTTGCCCTAGGCATCCGCCTGGCCAGACTAGCCTTGAAACTGGGCCTGCCAAGATCGCGACTTCCACCAAGTCGTAGCTTCCATCTCCCATGCCTAAATCAATGCTTGAAGCTGCTCCAAGACACGATTCCTTGCCTCCCTGCCAAGCTCCCTTGCACCTCGAAATCACTAAAACGTAGCTGATAATCACGTTCACCTCCACTAGGTCGCAACTTTCAACATACAACAGGCCTGTTTCATATCCTCCTCTAGCGTGCAATGGTTATGGTAGCGACATCCTAGAACTGCCACTCTCTTGCCATGACGTCGACGGTAAAGCCGTGAATGTTGCATGTCATTTTTTTCCTATTCGAAGTCACGATTTGAAGATAAGAGACTTAGGGCACCTTGAATTGGTTCGGGTATGGACTGGAGGGTGTAAGGACAATTCTGGTGGAGAACGGAAAATGGTCTTGGGCCTGGCTGAAATAATTTTTGGATCTTGGTTCAATTCAATCTTGTTTTATCTTTCATTTCATTTCTTTCCATTTCTCCTTTTGAGTTATTTCTAATAAATTTCCGTTTGAATTAATTTAATTTAAACTTCACTATACTGAATATATTACGATAACCATCCAATTTAATTCATTTCGATGCCTGTTTATTAATATTCCACTATTGTAATCATAAACAATTATTTACCCTTATAAAAAGATTTTACGTTCGATTAAAATAATTTATTATTTGGAAAGAATTTATTAATTGAATTTAACTTTTCAAATCAAAATGTTTTATTAAATAGAATTTAATTGATTAAAAATTTATATTTAAAATAATTATCAAATATTGAATTCAACCAGTTTCATTTTAATTAAAATTTACGTATAATTACGTCGTAGAAACCAGGGTTGTTTGTTTAGTAGGCTGTTATGGTCAGGATTGATTATGCCATGGCTACCTTATGTGATTGGGCAACTCTTGCTGATTGATTAAGGCTTTTGCTTTAAAAGTTAGCTACGACCGTACACGGTTCACTACAACCTCTATCTTCTTGAGCTTTTGTAGGCATTAGTTAGCATAGATTTACTCTCGAACTTAGTATCCTTAGTACCCAGTCTCTAAGATTAAGAGGGTTTTTCCTTTTATTATTTATGCGTGTGGAGAGGAGGGAAGTGATTGTTATATTACCTGTCAGACTATAACACATATTTTAAATGTGTAATAAAATTGCATGAGTGTTTTTTACTTTGAGAGGATCGCACATTTTACTAAAAAAAGATTCATAGTTTGTTCATCGTAATTCAAAAAAAATGTAAAAAATGTAAAAAAAAGTGAGTTCTATTTTGTTTCCAGAAAATCATAGAAAATCAATAATGTTTAATAATAGTTGTAATATCTTTGGTATCACACTTTTTGATATCAGCGTGAACTACCAAAAACATCCCTAATACCTAATCATAATATCACTTGAAAACAGGTTCTAACAATTAAATTTCTTTTACAAATTTAAAACGTTCATCTACAATATTATCAAATCTTATTATCATTTATAAATACAATCTAACAAATAAAGTTCTTTTATAAATTCAAAACATTCATCCACAATTACTATCAAATCTTTATATCATATAAAAATAGGATCTAACGAATAAATTATTAATTAAAAATATAAATTAAAAAATAAAAAATAAAAAATAAATAAAAAATTAGATGTTGCAACTTAAAAATAAAATTTAAACTAACAACAAAATATTTCAATACAAAAATATGGTTAAATGCAGGGCTGCACTTTTTTTTTACCATATTACCACTTTTCAACCATTACTAACTGCTGCCAACTAAAATGACACCAAAAAATGGCAACAGAATTGATTGGTACAGTTTGTCGAACCGCATGAGAATATATGGTATGGCAATGGTACTCAACTACTAATAATGGTAATTACCATGCCTACCACTTACCTTAACCAATATTTTCTTCTTCTTATATTTCTATTATATATTTCATTATGTAGCATTCAACATCTAATGTGTAATGATTTAATAGAAATCTAGCAAAATGCTATTATGATATTGGATTGAATGCAATTATTATTATGTGTTTTATAAAATAATATAATTTTATATAATATTTTAGCTTCTTTGTAACATCTACTATCTTGAGACCCGAAGCTAAGTGCTACAGTCTGCAGTCATTCATAGTATTAACATACATGGAC
Organism: Allium cepa; assembly: GCA_030765085.1. Classification (NCBI taxonomy): domain Eukaryota; kingdom Viridiplantae; phylum Streptophyta; class Magnoliopsida; order Asparagales; family Amaryllidaceae; genus Allium; species Allium cepa. The sequence continues at coordinate 665,758,792 of CM060929.1, read as the reverse complement.
AAAATACGGTAATGTTAACGGTATCCATAATATCAGAAGCACATGAATATGAAATAAAAATAGCATAGATTAAAACAACTTTTCCGATTACATTTCAAAGCAATATTCATATTCAAATTACATAATCGCATAATCAATCCCCATGTTTTGATCTAATATAATAATTACAAAATACACCAAGAGCGACATATGAAGATGCCCCATTGGATTATCAGAGTACTAAATAGACATATAATTCTTAATACATCACATCGAAAATAAAACTAAATAGCAACTCCTAAATAACTAACTTTTCCTCGTGCACGCCTTAGGAAGCTTTATTCGTCCACCTATTAAACCTGTAAAATCTTAACTCTCAATCTACTCAATTAATTTGAGCACCCAAGAGTTTAAGAGGAAAAACATAAACTTCGAATTACACATAAAGCCTGGTGTGAATAATACTATTACATCTCGATTTATTGGTATTAAACGAGACCACGCCACTTAGCGGAACGAAATTCCCCTCACTAATACCCCCTTTAAAACATATCTTTTTGCAAATCAAAACCCTGCTACCAAACTAGTTAATCAAACTGATTATATCAATAATAAAAAATATCATATATGCTCAAAACAGGTCATAAATGGTCTATCTGTCCAAAAATGTAGTTTTTTTCGCTAACTACTAACCATTGGTTGACTTGGGCCTACAAGACAAAATAAGAAAATAATCTAACAACTGTTAGACAAACTTCTAGACGGTCTATCCTTAACTTATTTCTTCAAGTGTCACCTGATCCTAATAGTTTTTCAGACTCATCAAAAACCTATCCTTATTCCTTGTAAATATATTCCTTTCTATGTATAACCACCATTTAAGTCTTACCTATGACTAAGCCCTACACATTGGAATTTTGGATTAAATTAAATAGGGCAAATAGCTAATGTATAGGGTGCGACCATATACCAGTCTCATCTTGTATACAAATATCTGAATCATTTTACTTAAGGTTAACTACCCTTTAAATTTTTCTTGAAAACCTTTCCAAAATGATTTAACCCTTTAAATCATACTTATACAAGGAAAATATACTATTTGATTTACTCAAATCTCTTTGCCATGGTATATTCTTTACTGAAAAGATTGTTGATGAAAACATTCGAAACCTTTATTTAAACCTTTAAACTTTGAAACCATTGGAAGTACCCCTTTGGACAAAAGTAAACTACTTTACTTTATAACCTTAGGCCGAAAGGCCAAAACATACCTTTCGAAACCATTTGCAATAGTTCTTTCGAAAACATTGAAAACATCTCTTTCGAAAGCTTTATAAACCTTAGACATTCTCTTTTCAAAACATAAAACTTGCCTATCGAAGCAATTGGAAACCTTCCATTTAAAATACTTTTAGTACCTCTCAAAACCATTGGGAAATCACACTTCGAAACCTTTATCATATACCTTTCGAAAGCAATTAAAGTACACTACTCAAAACAAACCTTTCCATAACATTGGTTCAAGTGAAAGCTTGTGGAACATAGCTTCGAAAGCATAAAAACCATTCTAGTCGAAACCTATGGGTTTATCTTTCAATAGAACAAAGGGTCTTAAAACAACTAAGTCGATAGCAGTCTTTCGAAAGCAGTTTCCCAAGTAAAGAAAGTAGATGGTTTCAAGCCACCCCTTTCGAAAGCATTAAAGAAGTGGCTTCTTCAATAAAGTCGATAACACCCCTTCGAAACCATGTTTAAAGGCAAAGTGGCCTCAACTGGGTCGAAAGGTAGAAATGCGACAGCATGAGTTTCGACACTGTTGAAGGCCTATTTTTTTTTTTAAAAAAGGACAACCTAGGTCATAAGCTTATCTTTAAACCAATTAACCAAGTCGAAAGCTATCTCATTTAAAAGCAAAGTAAGCGCATTTTCTTTTTAAAAGCAAAACAAGGTTTGACCCTTTCGGAAGCCATGTATCGACCCTCTACCTTTCAACTATCTCCAATCCACTATGTACCAAGTTTTCGATACCATGTGTATTGATTTCAAACTGGTTGGAGGTGGAGGTATGTGATCAAAAGGTAGCTGCCGTAGATAGCGAAACGACATATACTTACAAAACTGTTTTCTTTCTTTATAAAGTAATTTCGTTCCAACTAGCTTGCTTATTTGTCATAATATAATTGGTTGTCAATTTCTTTTCCAAAATCTTTTTAAAAAGTGCCGCTGAATTCAGAATTTATTTATTTAAAACATTTACAAAATGCCCCTTCTCCTATTTTAAACATATAAAACATTTAAGTCTCATACCTTAAATAATTTTATATACTTAACAAAACATTTAGGAAAATTCTCCGAAAATTCCAATAAATCACTTTTAATACATTTTCTAACATATTTAAATTTCCGACCCAAAGCTAGTATATATTAGCCGTAAATAAATTTAAACCCAAAATAGCATTTTTTAACTAGAAAATTCTACAACATTTCAGAAAATTATGAAACTTGAAACTCATCTCTAAAATGTTATTTTCGACCTCATATCAAAATTGCAAGTCATCTGGATGTCATCTAATAGGCTTTCTAAATCAATTTTTATCAAAAAATTTATATGAAATTGCTTAGATCATCAACATGTGTGTGTGTGTGTGTCCATTTTAAACAATCAAAATATGGCAAAACATTGCAAATAAATTCGCACCTCATTTTAGCAACCGAAAATAAAAAACATGAGATGTAACCTATTATTCACCTTAGCTTTGTTGTTAAGGAGTTGAGATTTGTTCTTGAATTAAGTTGATTAGCTTCTTACTCTTGATTCTTGCTTATCTTCCAAACCCAAATCAATGAAGATTCTTTCACAGTGCAACATCCAATTCTCAACTTGTATGACATCGTCCGTTCCCATAAACGGCTTCCTATCAAGGCTGATGTAGTCTCTGCCCAGCTTAGCATAATTATTCCCAACTGGAGCCACAGAATTAGCTCCCCCAACATTTCCAACAACACCCGCAGCAGCTCCTGCTTGTGTCAGATTGACGAAAAACTGATACATCGCTCCCATGTCCACTTGCGGGACTCCAGCACCCACATTTACAGCTTGCGCGTGACCTTGATTTCTTCTGGTATTTGGTCGGGCGTTTCCATTAGTTGTGGTGCTTCCCAATAGAAGCTCCTCTTTGTTTATGTTTGTTTGTGCTTTGTAAAATGAACGTGAATGAGAATGAAACGAGAATATAAGGGTAATCGAAATGTAGTGCGACAATTACCTTAATACCTATGCGTTAATTAATTAAAATATATAAACCATTTATAAGCCCATTTAATTAGTTAAGCACGGCCTCTAATTTATTTCAAATCTCAATCCCTTTATCACTTTAATTTTTACATTATTCTATTTAATTTATGTAATCAAATCTTTCTGAATAATGTTATTAAAAATTAGGGGTGTTACATGCTTTCACTACGCTTCCATGTATGTTCGACTACACAAAATGAAATTGATAAATCTTCACGTGATAAAAAATAACAATTCTTAATATTTACTCTTTTAACATGAAATATTGCAGATAAATAAATATCATATTTGCAAATGGTAAAAGTTTATTACCGATCTTTACCAACCATGATCAACCATGAACCGAAGTATTAGTTTTTCGATTACTTTAGTTGGTAATGGTATGATTTTTTTGTTACCATATAAATTGATACGATAATGGTTTTGAATATAAATCTTTGGTACCAAACCGAATCCAACCCTAGTTATATGTTTCTATAAATCATTTTCACTTGGATGTGCTAAACATATACAATTTGTAGAAAAATAATTCATGCGCGAAGCGCTGCCATCATCACACGCGAAACGCATGCCGTAACACTTCTATTTATTACAATCTATCAACAGAAATAATACGTGAATAAACACAAATTTTTAGATGACCTTCTGAAAAATTTATTTCTTTGCTTCCTTTATATAATGTAAGTAAAATAAATAATATAAAAGTCCTTAGAGAGCTTGCTTAGGGGATGCTTGGATGACAATAAATAAGTTGCTTTTTTGCTTATTAAAAACAAAAGTTAAAAAGTTAATATGGATAAACAAAAGGTTACTTTTGGCACAGGTCTCTTACGGGTTTCAAAATACAGGAAAAATCCATGTCTTAAAACTTTATAAATTAGGTCCTTGTTTTTCGAAATCAACAAAAAACCAACAAAAACATCGTAAAAAATTGCCAAACTTCAAAACTTATTTGAACATATAATCATTTTCATATCAATGCAAGAAAAACACAAAAAAATTCATCAAAACCTAAAAAACAACAAAATTCGCACTTCAGGAAATTCTGCAATTTTTCTTAAAATTGCCGATATTTCAGCAAATTTAGTAAAAAAGTGCGTTGTTTCATGCAATTTTTTTTGTTTAGTTCAATCTTCAAAATTTACTATCTACATTTATTCAAACAACACATTATTGCACAACAATCAAGGAAAAAATGATGAAATTGAGTATAATTGAAAAATAATCAATATTGCAAAGAACACACAGCTTATTCCCAACAATTGCAGCGAAAAAAGCAATAATTCATAAAAGTTGCATACAAATCAGCAATAATAAGCCAAAAGCAACTTATTTTATGGAATAGCTGCGCACATATCAGCAACAATGTAGAATAATTGCACATATTGTTGCACTAATATAAATTTTAGATGATATATAATTATTCAACAACAATTGCATGATTATCAGCAATAATATTCAATTGTTGCTGACATTTCAGCAACAATATTTACAATCATCAAGTATTCCTGAATAGTTGTTGAAATGTTAGCAATATTCCGCAGCATAAACATGAACCCGCTTTATAATGAAACTTACATAGGGACTCGCTTTGCAATATTCTTCCGTTTTAAGGATGCGATCTAAATTTCCACTAAACAAAATTTACCAACTTTTAAAAGCCACTTTTCAACTTATTTCAAAAGCAATTTTTTTTCCTTTTTGACTTACATAATTCGGTTTTTTATATGAAAAAATTCTAAAAAAATTCCAAAAAAACTGAATTTCAAATTTCAAAATTTCAAAATTCAATTTCAAATTTCAAAATGTTAAATTTCAAATTTCACATTTTAAGAATTTCAGAATTCCAAGAATTTCAAATTCAAAATTCCAAAAATTCAAATTTCATGTTTCAAATTTCAAAATTTTAAATTTTACAATTTCAACTTTCAAAGTTCAAAATTCAAAATTTTAAATTTCAAAATTTCAAAATTCTAATTTCAAAATTAAGATTTGAATTTCAAAATTCAAAAGTTTGAACTTTAAAATTTCCAAAACTTTTGACCTTTAAAATTTCAAAATTTTCAAATTTTGAACTTTAAAATTTCGAATTCTCGAAATTTGAAATTTGAAATTCGTAATTTTACAATTTAAATTTTCAAATTTGAATTTTTAACCTTCCTTTTTCACTTTTGACTCGTAAGTCAAAGTTTTTCAAATATATTTTTTAACGTTTTCACATTTATCTTTCACATATTGTTGCACTAATATAAATTTTAGTTGATATATAATTATTCAACAACAATTGCATGATTATCAGCAATAATATTCAATTGTTGCTGACATTTCAGCAATAATATTTACTATCATCAAGTATTCCTGAATAGTTGTTGAAATGTTAGCAATATTCTGCAGTAAAAACAGAGACCCGCTTTATAATGAAACTTACATATGGATCCGCTTTGTAATATTCTTCCGTTTTGAGGATGCGATCTAAATTTCCACTAAACAAAATTTGCCAACTTTTGAAAGTCACTTTTCAACTTATTTCAAAAGCAATTTTTTTTCCTTTTCGACTTACATAATTCGATTTTTTGTATGAAAAAATTCTAAAAAAATTTATTTTCAAAAAATTCCAAAAAAATTGAATTTCAAATTTCAAATTTTCAAAATTCAATTTCAAATTTCACATTTTAAAAATTTCAGAATTTCAAATTCAAAATCCCAAAATTTCAAATCTCAAATTTCAAAATTCCAAAAATTCAAATTTCATGTTTCAAATTTCAAATTTTCAAATTTCAAAATTTTAAATTTCACAATTTCAGCTTTCAAAGTTCAAAATTTCAAAATTCTAATTTCAAAATTAAGGTTTGAAAATTTCAAAATTCAAAAGTTTGAACTTTAAAATTTCAAAAACTTTTGATCTTTAAAATTTCAAATTTTTAAAGTTTAAAATTTTCAAATTTTGAACTTTAAATTTTCGAATTCTCGAAATTTGAAATTTTAAAATTCGTAATTTTACAATTTAAATTTTCAAATTTGAATTTTTAACCTTTCTTTTTTCACTTTTGACTCGTAAGTCAAAGTTTTTCAAATATATTTTTTAACCTTTTAACTCTCTAAACGCAAAAAGACCTTTGAAATAAGCAAAAATCCTGTTTCTTTTGTTTGTCAATCGGGTCCTTAGGAATAAATAAACAAAAAAATGTAAACATTGCTTTTCCTTATCCCCTGAGCAGTCAGCGGGAACCGTATAGGCGTCCGATCCACTGCTAAAGAAGGCATGTTCTTCAATTTGGGATTGTTTGCCAGACGTGAGATCTCAAACTCCACCCAACTAAAGAGAGGAATAGCATAGAGAGAAGAATGGCACTCTCTCTTTCGTCCACAGCAAAATCGAACACTAAAAGCATCACAGTGCCAGCACTCGTCCTTCTCTCATTCTCCTCCGCCGCACTCCTCCTCTTCGTCCTTCTCCCTTCTCTCTCTCCTTCTTCTTCCTCTTCCTCTTGTACGCAACAGCCTCCATTCGCGGATGATCAAATCTCAGCAGTCCATCCCTCAAACACGAATATCAATATTCAGATCTCTACCACTGAACAGGATATCCAATGGCTGAAATCGCAGATTCAGGCGAACTCGCTGCCGGATCCACCATCCACTCGGGAGGAGTGGTATAGGCTTAGGAAAGGAATTAATCCGAGGACTAGGGAACAACAGTTGGAGGATCTGAAAAAGTAAGCCTACCATTTTATTATAATTGTTATAAATTGGCAACCAGATTTCAACATATTATGAGAAACACTGAAATTCTAATTCCTTGGTTTCAAGTGAAATTGTTCTGTTGTTGCATGCAAGCAGCAAGAAAACCATGCTTCAATCCTTCGTGAATGTCAAATGCTAAGTAAATAATATACACTGTTAAGTTATCCGTAAGGATACATATTGCATTATGAAGACTTCAAGATAATACCAGAGTACTGCTGTCATGTTTGTTAGCAAGTTGTAGTACTGTAATAACATTTTTAATGCAACAACAGATTTAATTATTCACTTTTTAGCAGATTAAATAATTGTCAGATTGCTTGATAACATTTCTATATACATAAAGAATGTATATATATTCACAACGAAGTTTTGTAAAGTATGATATATTTATGCATTTTTTTATAGAATGATATTTGATTTGCATTAGATATCGGTCTCATACACCACTGATATATAGGTAAATATTGGCGGTATATCACAAACATATCACTGATATTTAAATGACAATTTTATAAAGGGGACTTCCACTCAGAGGACTTCATAACTCAGGTTATAAGTTTATAGGATGACACTTCAAAATAATTAGTTTTAAGAACGTTAATCATTTTCCTTCAAAAAAATGATAATTTTTTTTATCATTTATCATTTTCCTTTAGAAAAATTATTATTTTTTATATCCTTTTTCATTTTCCTTCAGAAAATTGGTAAGTTCTTTTATCTTTTGTCCTTAAAATTATTTGTTTTGAAGTATTATCTAGAAACTTATTACTCTGTGCAAAGAAACCCTTCAGCTTAATTTCTTATTTTATTAAATTATCCTTTGAAGTTCCATATGTGGTATATTGGTTATACATCACCGATGTTATCTGACGTTTACTATGTAGGTCAAGATTTTAACTAAGTTGTAATTGTTTTGGAATTACTTCCTCAAAAGATATCGAGTTTATCCGTAACGTAAATAAAATATTTGACCAAAATGCTTTATTTTACTTTGTCCTCTTTATTTTTTTCTCAGTAGCGATCGAAATTCAAAAATACCCTAGAAATATCTAAGGATAAAATCAATCTATCAACACATTTTTGTGTGAAATTTTACATCTAAAGAGAATTTTGTAAATTTAGCATAGTTTTCAAAAGTAATAACATACTTAGACTATTTTTGGAAACACGTTACAAACATAGGCCTATTTTTGCCACTTTGACGCTCAGGCAGCATTATTACATGATGCGGTTTGAAAATGCATCATGGAATTTTTTTTAAGTTTTCCATTGACGCATGTTCAAATGGAGCTGGAGGGGATTTTTTTTTGAAAGTTTTTTGTTGGTGCACTCCAACAATACCTATTGGCTCCATTTGAAATTCCACTAATGTACAACTATTTTTTTTTATCTATGACGCATTTTCAGAATGCGCCATCAGAGAATGCCAGCATGATGAAAACAAGTCTATGTTTGTAGTTAATTTTCAAAGTGGACTAAATTTGTTATTAGTTTTGAAAAGCGGGTTAAATTAATAAAATTTCCACATCTAAATGATTAAATCTGTCCATTCTTGATGTATGTGCAAATCCCATATAGCAAAGCTTATTCACAAAAGTTGTTCTGTTCAACCCCAAAAGTATATAAGAAAAGAAACTAGATAGGTCCTTCCTACTAATTTTAATACAAGAAAAGTCCTTCCTTAAATTTTTTTATGAGACGTGTCTTTGCTCATACATTTTCTACATATGCAGTCGTTATTCACACATATTTATTGTCATTTCATACCCCCATTCTATTATAATCTTTAAACTGGCTTTTTAGAAATATCGATTTTTTCACCATTAAATCACAAGTTTTATTATCGTTCTAATGATGAACAATATGCGTATGTAAAATCGAAAATTTTGAAGTCCATTTGTTTTGCAAATTCGATAATTTTTAAATAAATATTGGTTCAATGATCCATCTTCATCATACAAGCATATAAATCAATATTTTAAAAATACACAAATAGTAACAAATAAGCTGCCTCAAATTTATCTTAAAATGTCATTAGATTATCCTAAAAGGCTTTATAAATAATAAAATCTGCTTAAGAACGATATTAAATTATTTAAAAAATTTAATTTTCAAATGAAGTAGAACAAATTTATTTTAAAACTACATTAAAATATCAAATAAGAATACATAATAGTTATGCAGTTAATTACTGTATCACAATTATGTAGTTAATTACTGCATCTCTCAAATGCAACTTTAATAATTGCTTAAAAATAATATAAAACTACTTAAAACTACATCTTTCAAATGCAGTAAAACAATTGTATCTTCAAACTATTTTTAAATACTAAAACAGTTAACTGTATAACGACAGTACAATTAATTACTGCATCTCTCAAATGCAACTTTAACATAATCAAGATGATACGGTCAAAACCACATAAACATGATGAGTTGAATTACATATCTCATTTGCAGTTTTAACCGTATGTAGAAGATGCAATCAAAACTGCATTCAAATGATGCAGTTAAAATTGCATCAATATTATTTGTATTAATTGTAGCTTGTTGATGAAATTAAAACCACATCAGTAAGATGAAGTTAAACCTGCATTAACATGAAACACCTTTTAAGTGCATCGCCATTCAGTTGAACTGCACCACCATGATACCTCAGTTCAATGCGATGCATTGGTTGGATGTAAATATAACTAAATCGGTTCAATAAAGTTATAACTACATCGATTCAGTATAGTTATATGATTTTTATAAGTTAATTTTATGTATGAACGATGCATATCATTGGAAAATTTATGAAATTTGCAAGTCAACGGTGAAAATAGTTTCTAGTTCTAAGTTTTCATAAAGCAATAGTAGATTTGGAAGATTGAAAATAGATGGATTCAAATAACAGTGGATGAAGATGAAGGAGACAAATAATTTACATTAATAATTATAGATGAGTCCGGCTTCATATTTTTAATATTAAACAAGGACCTAAATGATTTTTCACTAAAAAATATATGATCAGATTCCCTTATTTTAAATCTTCCTTTATTCTCTCTTAGTAGTAATTGAAGTCCAACAAAACCCTGGAAAAATCTCTAATAGAACCATGAAATTTCACATCTGAATAATGAACGCTAAAAAGGAGAGCAGATTCAAAAAAGATGCATTGATCTATTTTGTGGCATGTGTGAAATCTCATGTAGGGGTTGAGTGGTTGCTTGAAATGTTTTTTATGCCTCAAATTGTCGGAATAAATTATTTAGAAATCTCAAATTTTCGGGTGATGATTTGAAACTTATTTTTGTGTGGAAAATTAGACAAGTTTGAAGAGATCTCAAATTTGTGGATGATTCGAGATCTATTTTTATGTAAAAATTTAGTTAAGTTTGGTTATTAGCAACAAACATAGATAACAGAAAACAATAAAATAGCAAAAAGCGGTAAACGAACACCAATTTATAGTAGTTCGATCGAATAAATCTATGTCCACTTTGGAGTACTCTTATATCTTGCTTGTTATAATTTTAGTTCAATACAGATGAAAGCAATTAATGGAAACAAAGAATTTGAGGGAAGAAATAGCGATGAAAGCACTAAATTTTTTATGAAGACCGCTAAACAATTAAGGGGTAAAATTACTTCTAACTAAGTGGTAAGCGCTACCCAAACTATTTATAGTTTTGCCTTGAGACCAAAATTCGAGTGGCTCAAGCCTGTAGATCCATGTTGTGCCCCTTGTGCATGATTTATAATCTTATGCCATTTCGAGCCACCCGATCAAAGTGGACCAAGTCAAGTTCTTGCCTTCGTAGATCGTGGAGTCCAATTGATAATGTGTATGAGGTACTTGGATTTTGTAGTGGGTTGCGTGATCATCAATTTTTGAATGGTTCCAATTGTTCATTCGGACACGAACAACATTTTCCAAGCGATTCAATATATGATGCGTTGAGCCCCTTAGATTGTACTTTCGGCAATCTTCGTGCTTCTTGGTTCCACTTGGACTTTGATGTGTACTTTTGTGTAATTACAAAATACTTCTCTTTTTAAAAGATTTTGTCAGTCTCTTAACGATTTGACATTTTGCCACATATAGTTAGTGTAAAAATTATCTATTACAGTTTTCAAAGTACCCTTGCAGAAATACTGTTGTAACAACCAAAGCTTTAAATCTAGTTTGTCTCATCTGAATTTTCTGCATCTAAGATCTTGTTTTTTCACTGGGACAAGTTGAAACATCAATCTCTTTCATATATCATTTGAGACTAATCTTGTCTTATGTATGAAAATCTTAATCGAAATTTGAATTGAATTTCCAATACAAAATCTTGCTCTAATTTATGTGGTTTTATTTTGTATATCTTTTTGCATTTCCTAGGGATTCAAACAAAACTGTTCTACCAATTATTGTTAGCTAATTCCTCTAATCCACTTTTAAAATTTATCCAAATAAATCACAACAAATGACTTTGTTTTTTCCTTTCCCTTTATCAGTATTTAGATGAGAGGAATTATTCAGTTACTACCAAATTAATCTAGCTACCACTCTCTTCAATATGTGTAGTAGTAGTGATAACAACTGCAACAAAAATAATTGATACTCTATTTCTTGTTCATCAACTACCTTCCTATGCAAGTAAAGTATGTTGCAATATTTATTTTATTTGTTTAGATAACAAACATTGAAAAATGTAAATTTTAGACTCATAAATTACTCCAGGATAATTCTGAGATGAACTTCACAAATCCAAATACTCATCTGAGATACGTTGTATTGATCGAGATTTCAACTGATACGAGGTACCGTCTATGAAAATCCTGAAGCTGAGCATAACTGAAATCCAGGATCTTAAATGACACAGAGGAAGCCTGTGTGGAAGCTATTGCATTCACCTCACCCCTCTTTTTTGGCATGTCACTCCATCAAGTTCAACATTTAACTTCAATAACCAAAACTAAAAGAACATTGTTAATTTTTATGAAATGGAAAGGATCCATAAAGTTAAATCAATTTAACAGTAAAATCAATGTGAAAATAATCGACTTATCTTTATGTTTTTGAATCTAAGGTTTCAGAGTTTTAAAAGAAGAAAAAACTCTACCATGTTTTTTAGACGAGTAAAAACTGTTGTGGAGTGGTAAATGCAGTAGTCTGGGAATACACACACACACACGCACACACACACACACGCACACACACACACACACGCACACACACACACACACACACACTGGGTAAACTCAAAGTTGGTGTGTACTCATTTTGACAAACAATTTTGCTAGACCAACCGAAAGAGAATCAGTATGTTTTTAAGACATATATGTAAATGTAGTTAAAACAAAATGTAATTTACTGTATGAAGATTGAATGAGTTGCAGAAGTTTGAAACATTTCTTCCATATACAATTTCGTGTGGTTGTATAGAATATTTAATGATGAGGGGATAAATATACATTTTATAAGTGATATTCTTTTCAATTCAAACAAATTATAATCTTCAACTGTAGTCAGATTATTGAATTTGTAAAGACATCATTACTTGATTGAGAACTGGTGCCTGGTGGTTTTTTTTTTCTTTGTTCATTTATTTGTTACTGTTTTGATGTAACTAGGAAAGGGAAATTGTACTAGCATAACATTTTACTCTTTTGTTATTTTGTATCTCTAAAACTTTGCTTTAGATTTAACCTTGGTCTGTACATAGTTATATACCATAAGGTAATACCGTATGTCCAGTTATTGTTTTTTTACCACTCATTTATTACAAATTTGTAATTGTCCATCTAATGTTACAACATGCAGATTAAAAACGAAATTCAATGATTTTGTGTTCTTGGATGAAACCATGTCCTTGTTAAGCGTGTTTCATATTTTCCTATGTCAGCACCTACCGTGGATTATATCAATTTTCGGCTCACATTATACTAGATTTATATCTATTCTCAGCATGTTGTATATAGGTTTCTATCCATCCCGAGCTTGCATTTTACTAATTTCTATTAGTTCCATGCTTATTCTGTACTAGGTTTCTGTTAGTTCCATGGTTACACTATGCTAGGTTTCTGTCAACTCCTAGTGCGTATGGCACTTAGTTTGAAGAAAAACATAGGACACTTTGTATTTTTCAATTTCCTACTGGAACCAGCCGATTGGAAAAACTGATCAACAAAAAAGCAATATCAACAAGAAATAAAAATGGTCAAAAAATATCCGAGAATAAATATCTTCTTCAAAATCAGAATCGTCTTTCTTTCTCATTTCTGGAAATTCAGAATCATCTTTCTTCTTTGTATACTGATTTGTTTAATTTTATTTTAATAATAACTTAAAAAATGAAAGCACATTGAGTTTTGGGCTTGTGTTTCCAGAGAGCAAAATGGTAACTGAAAAATTATTAATTTTATTCGGTTGGTCAAAGAAAACGGTAGAGTGTTAATTGAATTAGCCCTACTGTAATGTGTCATTTGAGGGAGCTTGTACTTAAATGCTCATGGTGTTATCTCAAAAAAGATTTAGATTCATGGTATTGGCATTGATTCGACATTTCTCCAATGTATTGGAGTTCGAAACTTTGAATAATGATAGTTCAAGCGTTTCGAAATATGATTTGACTTACCAAGTAATTGAAATATAATATGATATACTGATTAAATTCATGGTTTTGGACGCATTATAATGTACCTTCTAATGGAGCATATACTTAAAAGCTCATGATATTATCTCAAAAATGGTTCGGATTCATGTTTTGGAATTGATTCAACCTTTTTTCCAGTTTATTGGGAGTTTGAATAATGAAAGTTCAGGTGATTCATTGTGTGGTTTGCTATTTGTCAATTGTCAAGTAAATGTTTAGCTTGAAAACGGAATCTGCTAATTCGGTTATTCTTGCAACCCTATTTTTTGAACTTGTTAAAGAGTGGAAATGGAAGAAGCTCTTCTCTATTTGAGTGCTGTATTTAACCAAGATAAATTCATCCTTAGTGTCTATTATGAAGATGTCCCTTAAGCACTCATTATCCCTTCATATAAGCCAGTAGACGTTGTATAATTGTCCTTGCTTCTGATATTTCTGTTTTGTACCTCAATTAGAAGTTTGTATCACTCACCTTAATACAAATCAGTTAGAAGTTGTATCATTATCCCTTCATACAAGTCATTTACAGGTCATACAAGTCAACCAAGAACACATTTTTTTAATATTAAACCAATCATGTTCTATGATAGCAATCCATTTATCGCAAAGATCCAAAATGAATGTACACTAAAGTTAATTTTCTTTGGTTTTAGTTACAAAGGAATATCTCATTATGAAAATGAGTCAGAAGCCCATACACCACTTGCTTGCCCAGGGGAGCTCTTAGTTGAAGAACACCATAGCAACTATGGTGAACCATGGGCAGGCGGACGTGACGTATTCGAATTTCTTGCATCTGCAGTCAATTTATCTTCTTCAAACCAAGTTCTTGAAATTGGGTGTGGAACCCTACGAGTTGGGCTCCACTTCATCCGCTACCTTGATCCAACCCGTTTCCACTGCCTTGAACGAGATGAATTATCACTAATGGCTGCTCTTAGGTACGAGCTTCCTTCTCAAGGTCTGTTACACAAAAGACCTTTAATTCTGAAAGGTGATGATATGGATTTTGCTAGATTTGGCGATGGAGTCATGTACGATTTGATATATGCAAGTGCAGTTTTTCTACATATGCCTGGAGAGTTAGTTTGGACTGGGTTGGAGAGATTGGTGAAGCAGTTAAACCCGGTTAGTGGTAGGATATTTGCATCACATAATATGAAGTTTTGTACAAGGTTAAGAGATGAATGTCCTAAAAGGCTTGCTAAGATTGGACTGGAATTTGTTGGAAATCGTACGCACGACAGCTTGTTGTTTAATCATTATGAGATTTGGTATGAATTTCGAAGAGTTAAATTATGAAATTACAGAATGAGGTAGTAGTATTATTGTTATTCAAAAAAGAGAGGAGATGTTCCTGCAACTTCAGTTGATTACGAGTTCAAACATTTTGCAGAAGCCGAATGAAGAGTTTGAAACAATTTATCTAATTAAAGAAAACTGGAAGAAGTGTTTACATGGTAGGATTAGTTTCAGCTTGCAGATAGTCAAAGTGCTGTACTACTATTATTACAACATTGTAAAAACAACTTTAGCAAATTCGTGTATTTTGTGTAAACTCGCTAGCTTCATTATAAGAGAATATTACTTATATTCTTGTTGGCATCATGTAAACATTTATGTTGAGATTATATGAATTTTGGTTATTTCATTGACATCTTTGTGTTGATGATTTTCTTGTGTACTTTATGCAGTTAAAAATAATGATGTATATAGCTCTCGATCAGCACTACTAGCTATTTTTAATGCTTATTATGCTATAAGGAAAATTTCTATCCGATTCTGCTTGTGAGGACTCCAGCGATTGTTACGTTGATCCAAGTTTCCTACAACCCAGTTAGTTCAAGAATGGCATCTTTTAGGCATATCACCATCGTAGGTACAGGTTTGAGCATCTTCTGAGTGGTTGATTGTCTTGCCATATGATTTACATACAAATATGCGGGTAACCTGTGTAAACGAGGGAACATAGTAGGCTGACTGTGTATGAGTGGGACTTATCCACAATACAATGGATAGTAATCCTGTTTTTAAAACTGCATCCTATAAGCTCATGCTGGTTCTCCAGTACTGTGCTCAAAATAGCAAGGGCGTCATCATTGGGGATTAGTCGACTTTTTTCTTTCTTTCCAGTTTTCCACAAAATCCTCCTTTACTTTGATCAACACATATTCTGCGAGTGCAAGTACACCGATGGATATCGTGTGAGGCTAAAAATAATGCATGTTTTTAAGATCGCATGTTTTGAAGATGAGAATTTTCATGTTGAAATGCTAATTACAAAATAGGGTTGTTAAAAAATATTCAAATCCTGTCACGGTTTGATAAATATTCAACGTCCAAAAAAAAACATGCATACACATATGACGATATTCACATTCAAAGATTACCCATTCCATTTTTATCAATATATTAATCTATATCATGTGTATTTTAGAACAACGAAAAATTGATATTTTTTGTTTTAACGAAATAATAATTTATATTATATGTTTGCATGCGCAAATGTATATATCTATGGTCAAAACTATTTTCTATCATCACATTTCTATTTTTTTAATTATACAAGTTTATACGAAAAAGAATTAATGTTAAATCAAAATTTATTTATCGTTTTAGAATTATCGATTGGAAGTGAATGAATAATTACCCACCGTCACGGGCCGGGCACTGTTCGTGGATGCAGATATCCAATATTCAATTTTTTCTTTTGAACATGGATTATTAATGCCAACTAGTATCAATCTCAGGGATCGAACTCATAACCTTAATTAATCCGTTAGTCTAAAACTATCGACCAACTGAACCAATCCCGTTGGCCAAAAAAATATTTTTTTTGATACAAATAGTCATATAGCACTATCTAAACAATGCATATTTTTTGATAAGAAAAATATAGCAAGAAATATAATGAGAAATCTTTATTACACAATTATTTGAATATACATGCGTATAAATTATACTAATTATTTTTGGATGTAAAATCCACCTCAATGGTACACTAGCAATAAGGTCAGATGGATCATGATGCATTCTTCTTGAAACACCAATGGATCAGTCTTTGGTAAAATTTATGTTCGACGTAAGTAGAGATTCGTCGAATGCAAGAATTACGTTAGTGATTGGGAAGCAAATGTTTACCTGTTCAAATTAGAGAGCTCTATTGGATGTATCCCTTATATCGAATATATGAATTTTAAAGACGATAAATCTCTTTTAAAAGTACACCAATAACATTTAACATTACTCAGAGCGCGGCTTTGTACCCCTTATAGGTAGGCATTGCCCTCAGACGCTCGTGATCTGACCGACAAAGTCAATCGCAATTTGCAGGAGTGTTGCACCACACCCCCACCTAAATGGTTACCACCACCACTTGGTCGGCAAACATCTTTAAAATTTTTATTATCATTTATCATTATTATCTATTATTATTAAACTAGTCTTAATAAGCATTTATTAATAATAATAATCAGCAATAATATTAACAATGGTTATTATCAATAATCATTATTAGTTAATAAATATTATATTATAGCCCAACCTTTAACCAAACTCTTATTCAACATCTTTACTCTATCAACTTCTAGGGTAAATCTCGAGAGTTATCAATCTCTTATCTCCGAATGCAGCCTTCAAACCCCAGCGTTAAATTAATCAAGAATTGGATTTCTCACTAGTATTATCTATATAAAAATAAGTTTAAAACATATTCATCCACTTAAAAGTTTACATAATTATAGCATCCCTAACAAATCAGTATGGAGCATGTGTTTCCTATGTGGCACACATGCTATTGCATGGCACCCTAACGGTGAAAAAGGACTTTCATGAATTTTGTAAACTTGGGTAAGTGGTTTCTCATAGTTTATTAAACTCACCACTCCCATATACTATTAGTTATTGCTTTTGCTATAAAAGAGCACATCTTCACTCTTTATTTTCACAATAGTCGCTTACTTGAAATCTTCAAATCTAACATAATTTTCCACTTAATTCCCAAAAAATGGCATCGTCCTCATAACCACATCATCAAGAAAGACCCTCGTTCTTGTAATTACAAGGAAATGAACTCATATTCACCAAGTATGACATGCTGCGTTGGATTCATTTGTCAATACATATTTTTTTAGGTTAATCAAATTTCATTCGTTATTACTCTACCCTTAGCAGAAACATATGTTAAGCAAAGGGATTTTGGAAACACTACAAGTACAGTCTTATATATTTTTTTATTTCAATATTTCACAATGAAATAATAAGAATTTTTTATTTTACTATTAGGTATGTGATGTCACATGATGTAGATTTCTATTTGTGTTCATTATTAACCATATCAGAGGAACACCAAATCCTCCACAGATCATTAAAGTCTAAAACTGTATGGGTTTTGTAACATCCCATATTTTGATGATCCATGAACCTAAATGAGAATAAAATAACTGAACTAATAATTGAAGGAATTTAGCAATCGAATTACACAAGGGAGTTTAATTAATCTTTTAAATGTAGTGACATTTATTAATTAAGTTAAACTAAGAATGTTTATTATAAATTATAGTGTAATCAAAGAAACAATATTAAGCGAATACAAATAACGAAATGAAGTTACGATTTAGCTTAATGGGAAAGGAATGGCCTAAACCCATTGAGAAACCCATACCCCTTCATTTACCTCTCCCCTACTCACAAAACATAAACAAAAGCAAAGAAGAAAGAAAAACGAAGGCCATTTGGTAAAAAACATGTAACTAAAGCAAATAACATCAACGGAAATGGTAACACTTTAAAGAAAGAAATTAAGCTAAAATTTTCATTTTGGTTATCATCCTTAATTGTGTATTCACCCTATTTGAACTTATATTTGTACTTAATTCATGTTTTTATTGGGTAAAATGCATGATATGGATTGGTAATTTGAAATGAATGTACATATATGTTTTGTATAAAAGTTAGTATATCCTTTTGCACATAGCTTGAACATATGAGCTCAAACCATTATAAATTTTATATATGAGGTGTGAAGTGTTATTCTAGAGATGATTTTCAAATTTGAGATATATTTTTAAGAATTATTATGAATTTTCAAGGTAAATTGGTTAACTTTGGTAACTAATTTATAATATGAAAAGTTATATTATTCTGATATATGTATATGTAATAAAGAAAAGCTATACTGAATTTTGGGAATTTTTCCAAAATTTTCCCATGTAATTTTGATTTAATATGAAAACGAAGAATAAGGGAAAATGTTAAAAAAATAAATAACTAAATTAATTAAGTAAGTAATAGTGAAGCATAATATTTCTGTAAATTTCATTAAAGAAATTAATAATGGGAAGGAAAGAAGAAATGTAAATTAGAGAAGTGACAAATTTGATTAAAAAATATTACTTTGGTAAGAAATAAATTAGTTTTAAACTTAATCAGGAATCCACCACTCATATCCTTGGTAACATAAGGACTATGTTTTCGATGAGTTATGATACGTTATGTTTTCATTAGTGGAAATATCATGTTTTATTTAACATGTGATCTATAATTCCCCAAGTAAATTCGTTGTAGATATGACCCCTCAAGGTGAAAGGAGTGCCAAGTTGTCCCTGTTTGCATTCAATAAGTTATGAAATGGTATATTTTGTTTATTTTTATTTAGATTGATTAAATTCAATCTCCTAGGAGGTCAAGTTGTCCTTGGTTAGGTTAACCTTAAAGTGAAGGAGTGTTCATTAACTAGTGATGATGTTTGAGGCGAAGTAATGGTAGATATAACTTGTGTGGTAACTGCTAATCGTATTTAATGATACGAGTAAACGATGCCTAAATAAGAGTATAGGCTACAATGGAGATTGAGAATGGTGTTTATATGACATGTTTCATAATATGATGATAAATATAGGTTATACTTGTGATTGGAAATAATACTTATGTGAAATGTTATGCTAGAACCATTGAATCGCTGTGCGCTATGTGTTTGTAATTTCTTGATATATATTTAAAGTTCGGATAAAAAATGATTAAGTATCAAATAATGAATCACAATAATATAAGCTGCGTAAAGTAAATCACACGGTCTACTCATACTAGTTCGGTCCTTCCATCCTACATCCTCAGATCTCCCACTGTAATTTCACTAACACCCTCACTTAACTATAAGAAACATGTATCCATACAACTGCCTGAACAACGGAACTACTTTCCTAAACAACGGAACATTACTTCAGTTTTTACGGAGTAGAACAAAGTTCTCTGACAATTACGCTGTGTCTCTAATACATTGACTTATCAATAAAATAGCGTTTTCCCGAAATTATTTTATGTTGATTTTAAATAAAAAACGACGACGATAATATTTTGGGTAAGGGAAAATTTTGATTTGAACTGAATATGAAAGCTTTGGTTTGAACAAGAAAATATTTTGGTATAAATGTTTAGATTTGAAGATGTATTCAAACTCTCATAGCTAAGGACGACGGGCAAGCGATTCCTCTTGGTTATTTTGGGTGAGTAATCCCTATCATCAAATGAAGAAGTCACAATAAGTGGATTGTGGAATAATATTCTTAATGTAATATGAAGGTTGGAACTGGGCTAGCCCAAAACGAAAAAAATAAGTGAATTTAAATATTTTTTACCATTTTAGAACTTTATTGGGCCTATGAAGTCTAGTTCATTTAGAACTTTTCTAAATTTCTTTTAAATAAAATCGTTATTTTATTTTATTTTATAAATAAAGTTTTACCTTATTTTATTTTGTATTATGTTTGAATATGTATACCATATATATATATGTATGTATACATGCAACATAATAAAGTATGCACACTACAACAAAAATACCATGTTACAACGCCCTTTTTACAACGGGTATTGACTGCTCGTTGTAATAGAATGCTATTACAACGGTCCTTTTAGGCCCATTGTAATAGATACCCTATACAACGCCCTTTTTACAACGGGCCACGACTGTCCGTTGTAATAGAATGCTATTACAACGATCCTTTCAGATCCGTTGTAATAGATGCCAATTTTACAACGTTTACAAAATGCCCGTGGTAATAGATTAAACTCTCAACCCGACCTAAACCAACCCGTTTAGAACTAATAGATTAAATTCTCAACCCGACCCAAACCACTTAACCCTAACTCCACCTCAAATCGATGGAAAACTTCTCTGCATCATTCAAAAATCCTAAATTTGAAATATGAATCCAAAAGTTCTAGTCTAATCTTTCTTGTTTTCGAAGTTCATGTCCAGGTAATCTATTTCTCTTCATCATTCTAGAGATTTTGGTGTTAGGTTTCTATTTCTTTGTTAGAACACTAAATTACAGCAGCCAATGGTGACGCAAATATCAAAGAAACTGGTGTAAATTTAATTGTAGGGTTAAACTTGGTTTTTTGAGGTTGAATTATAGACAGAGTTACGATTTAGGGATACGTATCAAGAAAGTTGGATAATTATATACAAAGTTACGATTTGGAGTATTAACTGGTGGGGGAAATGAGAGCTTACTGAAATCACTCAAATGCTATCTCTTTTACCAATATGCGTTGCTTTGAATATTGGTGTAATTTTTTTACATTGACTTTTGAAATGTTATTTAATTTTGCAGGCTATGCCATATTTTGTGATATGCCAAGTTTTTTTTTTTGAAAACCCAGGAGAACCCGGCGGGCCGGTAAACTCCTGAGGAGGGTATAGTAAAGCCATTCGCTGATCCAAGCCCCTATACCCCCGGGTAAATTTATATAGGATAGGGAAGCGCATGGTAAATTTAGATTGGTTTGACTATTTTGAGATAGCTACAAATGTATAATTACGTTAAATATAAAACAGTGCATATTGACACCAGCTTCACCACTTTATTTACATATGTGCGTTTTAGTTCCTGTGGCATTTTCAATTTCCATTTAAAGAGCTTATTTACATATATGCAAGTGGAAGCTTTAACAGTATAAGATATGTTTTAGAATTACTTGTATTTACAACTGATTGCAATCTATGCACGTTTTGTATTAACCAGTTAAACAAGTTGCACCACTTTATTTAATTGACTGTTTGAGATATAAGCTACGGGTATTGCATATATTGTTTTCTCTTGAGTGAATTTCAAGGTTTGCTAATCTTTAAGCACTAGATTTTCATTAATAAAGTATATATATAAATATATAAGTTTATTTATTAACTATGGATAGCCAGACTATGACATTTTCATAGTTTTGTTGCTTATCTCTACCAATACTAACTAAACTTATGTCAATTCAACCATAAGTCTCTTCATGAATTAAATTACTTTTGTTTCCAATAGAAAGAAAATGTTTTGCACCAATTTTACCCACTATAAAACGTGCTAGTTATGAATATACGTGTAATTCAAAAGAGTAAGGCTGTTATATTAGATTTTTATTTCTCAAACAGAACCTACACTTCATTTCTCATCTTGTTCATTCTATCTTCATGAACAAAGGAAAAAAAAATCTAAGGCTTGCTCTTCTACCCTCCAGTTGAATCTGTGAAGGTATATTTTGGTTTAGATATCAGTTTTAATTTATAAATATTGATTCAGCTTTCCTTTTAAATTATTGTTTCCAATGTTTGGCTTAATTTGTTTCTAAATTTGGATTCAAGTCTATTCATTTCTCTTGAATTCTATTTTAGTTTATGATTAACTACCACTGGAAGGTTTCTCCTGAATTGATCTTTATTTAGTTTTGATCGTCATCATTGTGAGGATATTTGATACATAGTACATGCCTGCGTTGACCAATATAGTGGAGTGTATATTATGTACGTTGGTACTTGATCAAGTAAAAAAAAATGAAATAAAGTATGTATCCCAGTTTCTACGTAATATTGATAGCATAGTGATAATATTTAAATATTAACTATCTGCTTGAACAATATGTAATTGTTTAGCTAATATATTGAACCCCTAATCTTGGCAATCGCCATTTTAAGCAATCAATGTAAAATAACCAATGAATATATAGTTAAGTAGTTTAATTTGATTATGCATTTGTCTTGTAAGAAATAAGAATTCAATTTGATTACTTATTTAAGTAGTTGTACTTCAGTGCCTATTTAAGCCTGTTAGGGCTTACAGTGAGGGGTGGACTTAAAGCAGGAATTACTGGGCATGTAATGCTATATCAATTGATGAGAGCGCGGAAGATTGGTGGGAGTCTTTGCGTGATGATTTTTCTGTAGAGAATCTTTACATTTATAGGACTATGGGTGGTAAGAGGTCTAATGCTACCCCTTGTGTCTTCATTCTTTAGCGGAGGTACTGATTCTATTTTTTTTGTTTCATTTTCATCTTTTCTATATTAGAAATAAATATTATTATGCATTCTTTTGCATATTTACTATACTTTCAGTAGGATATATTTTGATTTGGGTAAATGCTTCTCCTAGAAAAAATATGGAATATTAATTAATTTTGAAAAAAAAATTATGAGAAAATTGACACCAATGCAGCGCTAGGTTGTAAAATGTAGAAAGCATGCTTTGTCCTCAAGCTGATAGGATAAATTTATTGACTTCCTCAAGCTGATAAGATACAATATCGTATGTGATTTTAATTATAGTAAAAAAATAAGAGGTGTGTCAGATGCTGGTGGTGCCGTGGATAGCAGTCAGTAAGTTGTCCATAGATGATGTGTGCACGATAATTGCAGGTAGATGGTATGAAGTTTGTAGATGACAGGTAGAACAGTTTTGGTAGGAGAAATGTGTGGAAGTTTTGGAATGGAGAAAAGGTGTTCGGGTAGTTCTTTGTAATGGATGACAGGTTGCCGGGCTGCAAGTTGTGGTTCAGTTCGAAGGTAGTGGGTTCTTTTGGTTTGGTTTGTCGCAGATTATCGCAACAGAGTATCGGTGAGATGAGAATGAAGGTTGATTGATGATGTAGAGGATGCTTATGTTCGTGTTTTTTTTCGGTGAATGTGGATGGTGATCTGATGTGGTTGAAGGGTGGTTGTGCACTGGAAGTTGGTGATGTGGCAATTTATATTATGTTATGGTATGATAATGGTAGTAGCTTACAGCTGTATGACAGGGGAGAGTAATGAACTGTGGAATTGAAGTGTTGTTATGGTGTGATGAAATGAGCAGTTGTTTGGTCTATGAGTGTGAGGCAGTCAGTGAATCAATGAAGTGGTGAGGGGTGAAGTTGTGAAGTTTTTGCTGTAGCTTGAAGATGGTCTCAGGCATGAAGCAGTGGTTACAAGTGTGATGGTGGTTTGTTTGATGTCAGATAGTTGTTTGAAAGGGTGAGTTGAATGCATGTATGGAGTGGTTTTCTGGTGATCAGGGTATGTGTGATGTGGCAGTTTTTGCTGATGTTAGAATTTGCAGTTGTGGTAACTGGATGTTGAATGTGGCACTGTATTAGCCAATGTTGAACTGTGGAATGTGTAATTGAGTTTGCTGTGAGTTGTGGTATGTATGGATGTTGTGTGACTTGAAGGCAAATGCAATTGCAGAGGTGAAAGGCAGTGAAGGTTAAAAAAGATGGTGGTAGGAGATAGTTTTGTGGAGAGTATTTGGAAGTGTGGTGGGATGGAAGAGGTTTTAAAATGCACAAAGCAATGTAGCAATGAGATATGTATGTGCAGGTGTTGGTATAGACAGAGAGAGGGAAAATTGAAATGCAAAGCACTGTAAATGTAAACAGTGAATTCAAATGTAAACAATGATGTGAACAAACTTGTAAACTGTGAATGTAAATAGAAAGTGATGAAATGAAAAGTTTGTTTGAGATATGTAAACTTATCTAACTATTTGGAGTGTTAGAATTCTATGACTCTAGCTTTTAGTCTTTTCGTATGTGATTTTAATTATTTTACGACAATATTTAGTATTAGTATGGATGTATTGCATGGATGCCATCAATTAGTATGGTTAGTCTATTGCAACGGGTTATGGCCGTTGTATTATAGTATATTGCAACGAGCAACACAATTTGTTAAATATGCTTTTTACAACGGTCAATGCATGTTGTGAAACAGGCTATGCAACTAGTATGGTTAGTCTATTGCAACGGGTTATGGCCGTTGTATTATAGTCTATTACAATGGTCATAACCCGTTGTAAAAAGGTATACTGCAACGGTTTTCACAACGTGCTTTGCCCGTTGTAAAATGTGGTGGATCTATTACAATGAGGCCTATTACAACGTGCACATGCTCGTTGCGAAAACCATATTACAATGGGCATTGCCCGTTGTAAAAAGACTGTTTTGTTGTAGTGGCATGGTTTGACATGTCCGTGTTTAGGTATTGGATTTACACTACAACGGATATCTTAGCCTCTCTAGTATTCTATATGATGTGTGTGTGTGTGTATCTCTGTGTGTGTGTGCGCGAGCGCGCGTGCACGCATTAAATGTTATATACATTTAAAAACACAATTATATATTTATATACAAACATGTGGAAATAATAAATGTATTAATTTATATAAAATATAAGATGTATTTGAAAAATGTTCATTATATTAAAAAAATTAACAATTGACATAAAATAATTTTTTATTTTTTAGTTGCTGATGTAAAACCGAGAACAAAATAAATTTATATTTATTTTAATCAATAAATAGTTATAAATATATAAACATGTGTGCATATACATGAGTGTATATATATATATATATATATATAATTTTACAAAATTGATGCTAGCTTACTTGGAGCTCATGGTACAAATAAAGTTTTTTTTTCAATTTTATAAAATAATTATTAAATAAACAATTACAAAATATTTAAAAACCAACCGAAATTAATTATTAAAAATTATTTTGTATATGTAAAAGTTGTGTAACATTATTAAATAAAATTTAGTAATAATTTCAAATTATATTAATGTATAATATATTTATTTACATATATAATCAATTTCTAGTTAAATAAATAGTTATATTAATATTTAGATATATAATAAATATAAGTATATATTAAAATAAAGTAAAATTTGCTGCCAAATTATTGTTGTGCAAAACAAAAATTTTAGAGATTTTAAAATAATTATTATGTGATTTTAATCTTTAAGTTATAATTTATTAATTGATAAAATGATATATAATTTTGTTTAATATTAAAAAATATGGTTTTTATTATTTTTCGGTTATGACTTTAATACCATCAAACATACAATTTTCTTTTTGATATATAGATTCACCAATATCTTTAACCATCCAATATGTGACGGAACATCGATACACTAAATTTGTACTATAATTCGATAACCTGCAATATATTACAATAATAGATGAAATCAATTAGTAAACACGTTGTATACCTTTCACCAAAGCTTAAAGATCTCACTTTGAAATGATGAAATGACTCCTTTAATTAAATTCCAAGTTCTAGAGTTGTTGGCTCCCGAACTGCTTTATCACCTATAATCGAGTTGAAGAGTTTTGATGTGATTTGTGCTTGGACTTCATTCTGAGTTTAAATAGGGTTTGTTGGTAGAAATTTATAGAGGGATTGGGGACGAAAAATATCAAAAAGAATGGTGTAGAGAGTGGCATATAAATGGGAAGTCAAATGGAGAGAAAAGTGGACCTTATACTTATTTCTCTCTCTTACAAATTCCACTCTTTTAAACCTTTAAAAAGCCTCCATCTTTTTCAAATATTTGGTTAGCCTACCCAAGTTATTTTGGTCGAAATTTGCATGCCCCATATGGGCCTTAAATCCAATTCGATCCTGAAGATGTGCATTGCGTTTAAATCTAAATTTAAACACATATTGATTTTATATATTGATTAATATCTCTAATATTAATAAAGAGAATTTCCACGGTGTCATTTTGAAATTCCAAAAATTATCTTCAACCATTAACAGAATCTCATCATCTGTTTGCCACCTCAACCATATCCACTTTTCGACCATCCATCAACGAAATTCCACTTTCAATTTGCAATCAACTAAACTCTTTGAAATAAAAATGTTGCGACCACCAAAATTATTATACTTACAGTACACATCCATCTACTAAATATTTTTAAATAAAAATGAAATATTTCTATAGATACACATTCGTGCGATTTACACTTGTCTTTATAACTATTACAAATGCATTGTTTAACATTATTCAACACTCCAAAAATAAAATTTTGTAATTAATATTTCAAAAATGTTAATTAATTTAATTCATTTATACCAACTACAAATTAATTAAATTTGGTGATAAAAGGAGTATTCATCATTTTGATTTTGATTATATGACTCTTAGGTGTAAATTTGGTCAGTGATTAACATCAAACAATTTAGATATTAATGTTTACGTGTCACTTAGCAGATGGTGTGAAATTTTGTCCAAATTTATCGCTTACTTGGTTTCGGTAAAATTCAATTTTACTTTGTTAAGCGTTACCCAACAGTGATGATTATTTACACCAATTCTCTTTGCTAAAACGATATCACTTTGGACTTATGGAATTTGATAATGGTCAAATTTCCAATATCATCCATATTCAACTCTATAGTCCAACACAAAGTCCTTCGTTCAATAATAACAATTATTATTAACCCAGCTGCTCTGGCCAGAGACTTTAGCTTTGAGTTGACTTTAATTGACCGTGATACTAACCTCATATAACTTAGGAGATAAATCGACTCTTGAATAGTGTTTCACTTATAATGCATCCTCGACCCAACCATAATACTCGATGGATGCCATGCCACGATTAAGTATAATCAAAGTGGAGCTTCCATAATGAAGATCAACAGTATTCTCAAACCAAGAGAACTGTGTAATATTGTCACATCGATATTTTTTTTGACCTTAATTATATTGACCATTTGAAAATTATCGAGTGAGCCATTCCATAGTTATCCAATAACTATCAATACGTGACCCCTTGATGCTCCAACAGACATGAGTAATACACTACCTAACGTTTGGAGAATGTTATGTACTCTAGTCTCAACGGATGTATCGATATTCTGCTTCGATACATCTTGACTAGGAATATCAAACAAATAGCCATAAAAAAAAGGGTAGGTAGGCCTATCTTACCATGTGAGATACTAAACTATCCAATATGATATCGAAATACGAATGTAAATACTATAAATAGTAGGCCCTATCATGCAAAGAGCTTCAAAGATGTGGCCCTCATTCTCTCCTCGGTTTCCCACGTACAATCGCCTTCACTTTTTCCCCATTGAACCTTCACTAACTCCACTATCTTACTTCTAAGTTGTTTCATATCGCGTCTGACAATATAAATAGGAATACAAGGTTTTGAAGCTTCTGGTTCAATCTCGATATCATTAAGTTGATCCTTTGCAATCATCACGCCTGATTTATGCACAAACTTCCACAAATGAGAAACATAAAAGAAGTTATGCACACATGCCATGAGGTAAGTTGACCTTATATGCTAGGTTCCTAATCCTCTCTGTTATCGAAAAAGGATCTACAACTCTCGATGCCAACTTCGCCTTACTACCGAATCGAATAACAAGCTTCAAAGGAGAAATCTTCACAAACACTATGTCACCGATGAAGAACTCCAAATCTTTCCTATCAGTGTAACACTTCTAACTATCCTGAGCAGCTTTCATATGTTGCTGAGTGATCTCTATATTCTCTAAGGTTTCTCTAGTTCTATCTGGCCTAAGTATTACTTTCTCATCCACCTCCCACCAACACGAAGGGGCGTTACATGGTTGGTTATACAATGCTTTATACGGTACTATACCTATACTAGACTGATAGCTGTTGTTGTATGCAAACTCCACCAAATGCAAGTGATCATCCTACGAGCCTTCGAAATCGAGTACGCAAGCTCGCATGAGATCCTTCAATATATGATTCACTCTCTGGTCTGCCCATCAGTTTGTGGATGGTAAACTATACTGAGATGTAGCTTAGTCCCCAATGCCTCTTGTAAGTTCTTTTGAAACCCACTAGTGAACAACGGATCTTGTTCACTCACAATGGTCTTCGGCAGATCATGAAATTGTACAGCCCATTTCACATACAACTCGACCAGTTTGGCTACCGTTTTACTTGTCTTGATGGGTATAAATCTATTCTTGGTCAACCGATCGACTCTAACCCAAATGTTATCACAACCTGCTCATCCTCGACAGTCCATCAATAAAATCCATCGATACTTCCTCTCACTTCCATTCAAGAACTTCAAGTGGTTGCAGTTACCCATTTAGCTTCTTTTGCTCTTCCTTCACTAACTACCAATTCGTACACTTCGAGATGAATGTCCCGACATCCTTCTTCATCCCCCCAATAATATGTCCGCTTCATATCACACTGCATCGTATTACCACCATGATGTATGGCGAACTTATAATGGTAGCACTCTCATAGCACCTTATCTCGTAATCCATCAACATCAAGGACAAACGATCTCCCATCCTTACGGAGCCAACCTTCTCGGTTGAGTCTATATTGCTTCAAGTCTTCAGACTCTACTCCTCCTATTTTCGCTATGATCTTTGCTAGTCTAGCATCTTGCCTCTGACTATTATCGATCCGTGCAATCAAAGTAGGGTTGATCATCAAACTTGCCAAATTTCCATCTCTAACTTGCAACGAGGTCTGAAATCATTACGAGCTATATACTCTAACTGCTTCCACTCCATGAACATTGCTCTCATATTGGCATGTCTTTTACTCAATGCATCGACGACCCTTATTTCCTTTACCATGGGAATATCAAATGTCAAAATTGTAGGAGATCAAGAATTCCAACCATCGTCGTTGATGAAGTTTGAGATTTTTTTAGGAGAAAAGGTACTTTAAGGATTTATGGTCCATGAATAGGTCTAGCCTTTCTCCTAATAGATAATGCCTCTAAATATTCAAAGTAACATTATAACCACCAACTCAAAATCATGAGCTGGATAGTTCTTCTCATGCGACTTCAGGTGTCGACTAGCGTAGGCGAAAACTTTTCCCTTCTGCATCAATACTGCACCAAATTTAGTACCACATGCGTCTCTGGATACTTTCAGCTCCTCATTCCCGCTTGGAATAGTCAACACTGGTGCACTCGTCAACCTCTCCTTCAAACTCATAAATGCGTGCTCACGCTTCGCATCCCAAACAAAAGTTTTATTCTTTTTCATCAAATTGGTTAATGGTGCAGCTATCTTTGAGAAGTTTTTAATAAAACATATATGATGTCCTACAAATCCTAAGAAACTATACACATCAGTAGCATTCTTTGGTTAGCTCTAATCCTGAACCGCTACCATCTTGGTAGGATCTACTGAGATGTCTTACTCAAAAATGACATGACCTAAGAATCTCACTTCCCTTCTCCAAAAATGACATTTAGAAAACTCTGCTTTCAACTTGAGCTTTATCAACACTTCAAGCACAACCCTTAAGCATGCCTTCTGTTCCTTTTTTGTTCTAGAATATACCAGAATATCATCCAGAAACACAGGTATGAACTTGTTTAGATGATCCCTGAAGATGTTGTTTATAGGATCAACAAAGCATGCCAGGGCATTGGTTAGCCCGAACAACACAACCAACCACTCATATGAACTAGACAGCATGCGAAATGTGATGATTGGCACATCTTCTTTGCTATTCTTAACTGGTGAAATCCGATCACCAAATCCAATTAGGTGTTCACCTTCGCACTATAGAGCTGATCGAATAAGTATCAATACGTAGGAGTGGATACTTGTTCTTCTTCATCACCTTATTTAGCTCATGGTTATCTACACACAGCCTCAGAGAGCCATCCACCTTAGTAGCGAATACTACAAGTGCACCCCACTCAAATACACTCCTATGAATGAACCCTCTCTTCGATAGGTCATTCACTTGCATCTCCAAATCCTTTTTCCCTTTGGGTTCCATACGCCTCAAAGGCATAATTATCGGTCCGACATCCTTCATTAAGTTTATACAAACTCAATTTCTCAATGCGATGATAATCCGGTCACCTCCTCAAACACATCTAGATATTCTCTAATGAAGCATAATTGACAACCTATCTTATGGAACCTCGAGCGAATATAGAAGGATAACTGTAACCCCATCCTTCGGCTGGTTGCCAATCACTACCATCCACCCCTCCACATCGCTGATCGTCGCTAACAGCTTCTTGTAATCCACTACCACTCTTACTTCCTTAGCTAGTCCATCCCTAAGATAATCCAAAACCCAACGAAATTTAAAACAAAGAAATCACAAACAAAAGAGCATCCATGGCTCGATAAGACTAAACCATGAAAAACCAAACAAAGTCTAGTAGAGCATCTAACAAGATTCATCATAATTAATGGCAAGTTAACTATTTCGGGTTTCATTCCCAATTTATCTACTAGGTCACTAGATATGAAGGAATGTGAAGCCCTAGTATCAAATAAAACATGTATTACAACATCATAAATGGAAGTATACCTTGAATAACAGCACTCTTCCCTTTCTCCTTTGCCGAGGGAGCACTCGACGAAGTCGAATTAGGGCCTAGAGAATATGCCTTTATAGTCCGTTTCTGCTATGCTAGTTCTTGACAACTTTTCTGCATATGTTCAAACTTGTTGCAGCCCATTAGCTTTGTAGTCTCTGATCAAGCAATCCTCATCTCCACAACCAAAAAAAAACATGTTCCCATTTACCCTTCTTTTGAGCATTCTTCTCCTGGAACTACTTTCTCTTTCCATTCCATTTCTTCTTGCCTCCACTACCCTATTGCAACTTTGGCTCCTCTTTATGGACAACAGATGATTTGCACCTAAGGTATAAACTCTCCTAGCAAAGAGCTTTCTTTCGAATCTCTCAAATGACTCATCAATTTAACTCACCAACTTCTTTACCAAATAGTTGTCCAAACCCATAAGAAAATTCTCATTCTTCCTCAATGGAGTATCGATGAAAGACAACCTATACTTCGACTAAGCGTCGAACTCAACAATATACTTCGAGATAGACATATCTCCCTACTTTAAATCACCGAATCTCCTTAATAGCACTGACTTCTGGGCAGCCGGAACAACTTCTTCCCAAACCAGGCCTTGAAATGCTCCTAAATGAACTAATCCTTGGGTTGAGAAACAATAATGGCATTCCACCGGTTCATGGTCCACCCTTGAAGCTGTCTAGAATCCAGATTTCATTTCATGGCATCATCACTACCATATCGCCAAAGATACACTCACAGGTGTCCAACCAGTCTTGCACATTACGGCCGACTCCATTTAAAGAAACGTTTTGCCGCCCAATTTGCAGTAACCTCTTTGCCTAGCTTGGTAAAGTAAGCCCTCGACACCTGCACTTAAGTACCACCACCAACAATAACATTTAGAGCGATTGCTTGGGCATTCTATAGCATGCATGCCATCATCACATTGAACATAGTTTGCAAGTCAGGGTTAGTAGCCCCCAAATCCACTCCTTCCTCAACTCCAGAGATGGAGTTCCTCACTGTGTTTCTTGTTTGTCGGCTCATTTTCGATCTATAACAGGAGTGATCACTCCCTCAAAAAGAAAACTGTGTCGACAGTACTAGTGTGTGCATGAAACTTATATACTATAGATACAACTATGTAATTTTGAGAACCAAAATATATAACAAGTACGCACTCTCTTGTATATATATACACACACTCTCAATCTAGTCTTGGGTGATGCTCCTACCCTATCTGTACTGGACTACGGTATCAGCTATATTTAATCGTGTAACCTAAGCTTTGATATCAACTGTGGCTGCTGCCCTACACCACCGGCACATAATATAACTATATAATGCACTGTTGAAGTGACCAGCTGATGCAGGACGATCATTAAGGGTTAAAAATAAAGAAAATAATCACATAGAATCTATCGTATATCTCACAGCGCATGGAATAAAATATAATACACATCATAGATATGAAATAGGAGAGACAGTAATAACTAAATGATCCAAACATCAGAGTATAGATCCAAAAAGTTATACAACAAGTAATAGAGTTTATACAAAACGGAAATAAACTCAAATAACTATCTCATAATAAGAGTAGTAAGCAAGCACTTTCTATAACGATCCAAAATTTTATGATTTTAAATATGGATATTTAATATATTATTAACTAATTTATATATGGTTATTAAAACTCAAAATACCCTTTTTAATTTATAACCAGTGATGGTGAAAAGTTTTTTAAATTTTATTTACAAAAATAATTAGTTCGGAGGAAATTAAAAAATATGACCAAAAAAGCTTTCTAAAATTTTTAGTTTTTCACCTTTAAAATATTATTTAAAACGTTAAACACTTTAGTTAATATATTTACACATTTTAAATAATTTAAGTATGGATTAGAAAATTAGATAAGGGTAAATATCCTAAGTGTACTTGTGTAAGATGACGTGACCATTTTTGAGTTAAAATTCAAATTTAAATAAAGTAAATATGAAACATCATTTCATTTCTTATCTAAAGTACATAATTAGGTAATACATGTTGGTTAAAAGGGTTTACCCTTGCCTTGGACATGTAAAGCATGATGGAGGGATAAGGATGATGATGTGGCATCATTATAATGGAGGGCAAGTGTACTTGGGGTAGAAAGGTAATTTCATTCTATTATTTCCTATAAAAACAAATCTCCTTTTTCCTCTCTCCTTTCATTCTCACTTTTCAGAAACTTTTAAAAACTTCATTTTCCTTTTAAAAAGCTTGAAAAATATCTTTAATGGCCTCCTTCAAAATTATAAAAGTTGAAACCATCTCCATTTTGTTCTAAAAACTTTTAAATTTGCTTACCATTACCTCCTCTTAGCCAGAACAAGTCCATACCCACCCTCCTCCATGTTGTTCATCCCACTTTCATTGTGGCCAAGCCCAATGGTGCTTTGGCTAAGCCCATTAGCTTGTAAGGTTGAAAAGATTAACTTTTTGCTAAGGGATTTTCAAAGTTCTAGGATATTTCAAAGTTTGAAAAAAAATTGAAAAGTTTTTAGTGATCAAACTATTTTGTATTTGGAAAGATTTTACCTTTATGTTGCCATGTTTACTTGTGTAATGTATTATATGTTTGGTTGTAAATCCATGTTGCTTCATGTACGTATATGTGTAACATTAGTTGTAGTTTGAATTTGACTTGTTAAATGTAGGTTAGAAGTTTGGTTGGTGTAAAGTTGTGATCTTGCTTATATATGTGATTATATATATTTGGATGTGCAAACTTGGTTGTTTGGATATGTGTAATGTAAGTTAGTAACGTGTATGATAATGAGATGGGAGATCACTTGAATAAGATCAAAAGTGGTTTAATTATTTTCAGGTTACTAAAAGATAAAGGTAGTATTTGGTTTGTTGTTTTTAAATTTGGATTTTCGTCCATCACACGACACAAGTGTATTATCGAAGATGACTAATTTTGAAAACGAAGTTAACATACAAAGTAGAAAACTACTTTTTTTATTTTCTGCGTTTTCTAAAATAACACAAGCACGTGAAACAATCCATTCTTTCATCGTCCACCTATTCCCTTTGTCTTCCCATCTGTCTTTCTTTCATCCTCTCCGCCGTCCCTTCATTCTTCTCATATTTGATATACATATTGAAAACCGAAAACACAAAATTTATTTTTAAACCAAACACTACCTAAAACTTAACTAGTTTTCAAAATAAAAACTTTTATTTATGTTTCAAAGAGAAGAAAATTATGAGTGAAGTTAGAAATGAAGTTAGAGTTAGATCTAAACTAAATCTAACCTTGACAAATTCATTTATAGTGATAGTCACTATGAATGCAGTTCGAAAAAGTTAGTGTTTAGACTTTAAAAATGTTCCTTTTCGAAATGGCTTCGAAAATCTTTTCAAAATATTACGTAAGTTCAAAAGTTAATTGCTTTGGTAATTAAATAAGAGTTTAATAATTTATTTATCAACTCATTATTTAATTAAGATAATTATTAATTAATTATAATTAAGTTTGCTAATTTGGGTTCAACTATGGATTAAAGTTAATTATTTTTAATTAATTAATTAGGGAAGTTTAATTAAGATTAATTTAGATAAAAGTAATTAAGAAATAATTTTGATAATTAATTATAATCATTTAATGAATTATTTTTTAACTAGAGTTATTTAGCAATTAATTATTGGTGTAAGAGGATTAAAATTATTTAATCTAATTGGATTTAATTAAGACTATAATTAAGAATTTATTTAGTTTAATAAAATTTTAAATTAAAGTTAATTAAAATTAAATTAGTAATTAAATAATTATTTAATTAGTAATTAAATAAAGGTTTAATTATTATTTAATAAAGGTTTGGTTTTAAACTTTATTAATTATTTTAAGTCAGTTCTTTTTAAAAGTAAACTGATTTTAAACCAAGGGATCTCTTGTTTGTGCCATTAAGTAGGCAACGACTATGACTAAGTTATATTAACTTAGAGACCTGTTAGCAGAATAGGATACCATTCTGCAATAACTATTTGATATATTTACTGTAAACCCTTAGACATTATTATAATATCATTGGATTTTATAATAAAAATGTTTTGATTATAGTAAGGTAAAAAGCCATCCGTGTTTATGTACGATGAGATTTTATGAGATGCCTTTTATTTCAAAGGATTTTATTAATTACAATAATTTTTTTTATGATTTGAGTTTCTCACGCAGGGTTTACTAGGTTGACTCGGGTGTTGTTTCCAAAAAAAGCTCGAGTCAGACAGAGCATGTTTTCAAATTAGCTTTGGATGTTTTGGAGCTCAGGAGATGAGTTGGTGGTCCAAGTCGTATCTCTCGAATATTTCTTTATTTCCTTTGTCATATGTATTTTGTATTAATTTAGTCGGGATCGGCAATTATAACCGTCCTAGGGTAGAAGTTGTATTATTACGGCTCAGACGTATCATTTTGAATTGACTATGTAAAATTTATGTTGATTATTATACATTTTGTTTCATTACGTTGTGAGATTATGTGTTTATAACGGCTTGCAAATTCATCATTTCCATTTTTTTTTAAATATTCAAATATATACGATTTTTTGACATAAATGATAATGTTTTTGATAATAAATGATATTGGTAATCTAATTTCGAATAAACATTTGCAAAAATATATACATTGGAAGATATATCGATCAAAAGACTGAAAACCGTTTTATCAACAAATAACTCTTAGACCATCCGACATCGTGCATGGAGCTGGATACATACACTCATTTATATATATGACTGGGAATATGTAATAAAATTATTTATTTTATTTTTGAAAATAAAATCTCTTTATGACATCATCAATGATGTCACTATTTCGTAATAAATGATTTTTGAATATAAATTGAGTATAAATGATCTAGTAATTATTTTAGTTATTAAATAAGCCCTTTTAATTATTATATGATGATATAAATATTATTATCAAACTTTGTTTACAAATACACACACACACACACATATAATGTTATCCCGCCTTTTGGAAAGGCCATGACACGGAGAACTTAACTAGAAACCAAGGATAGTTCATCTTGGAGATCGTTAATACATAGGTCTATTATGGATATTTTATAAATTTTGTTTGAGTCCGGATCACGTATAATTGATATGACAAGAGTAGTAAAGCTATAAAAGCCAACGTTCGAAATTTCAAGTCAATCGGAGTTCGTATGCTCAAGATATTGATCGATCACGGTTGAGAAATCCAAACTTGCATCTATCATAACTCGAGATCTACAAGTCCAAATGCCACCAAATTTTCACAGGAGCTTACGTACTCCCTGTGGAATTTTCATGCTAAATTTCGACTCAATTGGAGTAAGTCTTCATCGATACGATATTCGTTCGTATCGATCACAGACCAAAAAACTCCAATTTGCATCGATCATAACTCGCAATCCAGAAGTCCAAATGCTATGAAATTTTCGCAGAAGCTTGCGTACAATCTAAAGAATGTTCCTGCCAAATTTTGACTCGATTGGATCAAGTCTGGATCGATACGAAATTCGTTCGTATCGATCGGATCGAGCTGAAATCGCATGGGATCGATCATGTGGGCCCACCCACATGCCAGAAGAAGTCTTCCGAGCTCCGAGCGAGATATCAGCCTCCTACGCCTATAAATAGAGCCCTAGGGATTATAGAAAAGGGGGATCTTTTGGCTTTTTGACGTCCAAACTCTACCGAATTCAACTTTGCACTCCATAGCTGCTGCTGCGCTCGAATTTCAACAATATAATCCGTTGTAATCCATTGTAATCAGCAAGTGATATTAATAAATCATTAAATTTCATAGTGGATGTAGGTCATATGCCGAACCACTCTAAATTGTTGTGTTTCTGCGTGTTTTGTATCTGTTTTTGAAGTGTTTGTTAGATAATCTTCGTTTTACATTTCTATTCTTCATTTGTATCTCTTCAAATTCTTTCGAAGAGTATTGTGCTCAATTTTGGTACAAACAATATATATATATATATATGTATGTATATATTAAATAAGAAGTGAAAATATGACCGAAAATCGAAATCAGAATCCGTAACGATTCGACATAAAAATGTTGTGCAACATTATGAATCATTTGAGATATATATGCATATATGCATGTACATATACATGAACACATTCACATGCACATGAAAAAATATATACATACAAATATACTTATACATACATACATACACACATATATATATATTGCAAAATATCAAGATATTTTCCTAAAAATTAAAACTTAAGCAAACCAAAGTTAACCTCTTGTGCCCAAAGTTCAAGTACATAGGTACACACACATTGCGGGGGGGATACACGGTCGAGCATGCGGACATTGGAGGGGAGTGTGGTGATGAGCAAATGGTGATGTATTTGTGGAGAAACGTCATGATATTTTCCTCCTTACTTTTGCCTATAAATAATACCCATCTCTCTTTGCTTCATTTCTTCGTAAAAATTCTTAAGGTTCTTTACTTCTTATACTCCACTTTATTGGCCTATTGCCTAAGAAAAAATAGGGCAAAAATTATGGAAAAAATAAATTATATTATATGGCAAGTATATATTATCAAAAATCTTCAAAACCAAAGCAAATCCACTTCTTCCCACCTTTACAACCCACGACCACACCTTACGCCACCTAAGGCCAAGCCCATCTCCATTAGCAAGCATAGGTCGTGGTTTCTCGAATGTCCAAGGCTCAATTCCATAGGTTCCCATGCCATCGCAGCAAAGCTACATCCGATTTAAAGTTAGTCCGATCGAAAATCATGTGATAAACTCTATTATATATATATATATTGATGATGTGATATGATTGCTATAGATTTCTATCATGTTTGATCTTCTAGTTTGGATGTTGATTATAAGATTATTTTGATGTTGAAATGAGTCACGTTTAATACACGTTGAATATCACAAAGGAAATCCCTTTCCTTTAATAAATTAAATGGTGTATATAAGATTGTTAAACCTCTTAAAAATGGATTAAAATGGTTTATAAATGTTTTATAAAAACTAAAATATAATTTGGTGAAGTTTTGAAAACTATGAAATATGAGTCAAAAATTGGCGCATCGCATAACGAAGTACGTGATTTCGCATCGTAGAATGTTATATCCATTTAAACGATGGATTCAGAGTCAGAATTCTTTGTAATAAGAATTTTTCAAACTCTTACAATCATAGTTTTCAAATAAAAGAAAAATATCGAGATTTCTTTCAGTAAATTTTGAAATGTGAGCAAAATAATTTTTCAAAATAGTCGCGGTTTGGCAGTTAGGAAACCAAGGCAATAATTTTTTTAATATGGGCATTTTTAATTCCTTAAAAACATGGGATAAATTCTATAAATATTTTAAAATATTTTAACAAAAGTTAAATTATAGAAGTGGACTTCTAAATGATCGAACAGTTGTTTTGATCACATAAGCCTTAAAAGTGCCATTCCACTTTTAATAACTTTTGAAATATGACTTTAAAACGTAAGTATTCTTTCCTAAATCTTTTATAAATGTTTTTAAATAACTAATTAAGTATTTTAAAGATTATTTGAAGGCTTACTATTTTATTTTAATTTTTTAATAAATGGTTTAAAGAAAAGCTGTTATAATCAAGTGATTCGATCTTGGCTCTAAAAACCGACGAGTAGATTGATTTTTCTATTTGTGAGATTTGAATATAAGGTACTTAAGCTAAGGAGATGTTCAAGTGCAACCAGTGCCTTGGGTCACCTGGCCTTTTTCCTATGCGAGGAATAAATAAAGTTGAAATGTCAGAAAAGAGACAAGTATAAACAATTTAATTTTTCCAAATTTAATACAACTTGGATTGTATAGAAATAATCTTCTTACACTTGGTATTAGATCCGAGGGAGAAACCCATACTATCCATGAGAATTTAAAAGGCGATCTCACCATTATTCGATGGATAGTAAAGGTCGAATATGGTAACTGATGTTCAGTAGAATTAGTATAGTTTCTATCGACCCTTTTAACTTAATAATGCTTTCCAATATGACTTGTGGAAATGATTTGATATTTCTAAAGCTAAAGAGAGGTTTAATGATTCTGTATATACTGAAAATAAATGTTTTAAAGATAGATATCACTAGAAGATGTTTTTGATAAAAAGAAATGGATCAATTAAATGATAAACGCCTATTTACTTAACATCTTTTTATTGATGATTGGTCCGAAGGAACCGTGATGGGATGTGGTATGAGAGTTCCTTTAGTTTGTCCTATTCCCAGACAACTTGTATGGATGAATGTCTGACATTGCATTTCAACATATACGTACATTGATTTTTACGAACATACATCTATTTGTTGGAGTAGGAAGTGACTGTCATATACTTAACACCCTTTTCTAAGACATACGAGCTTACATGTTATACATTTGTAAAAATAAATGGTGTGTGATGGAATTAGCAATGTGGCATTCAAAGTGGAATGTGCTATGTGAAAGTTAATCGTTACCTTGGGCCTCATCCCTCGGAAATGGCTCAAACAGGGCATGCCGTAAATCTATATTGTTTGCTACCATTAGGGTATAGTCATCACCTTTCTAGATTATTCTATATATGTCGAATATGTTGTGTATGCTATGGAATCTCAGATAAGTCAGTTATGACCGGGTTGATGTCATATTCGGTTTTATTCGCCACCAAGATGGGTGTTCGGGTAGTCTGGTCTTGCCAGGTGCAGAGGTTTCAAAGTTGTTAATCCTCGGTACATCTTTCTAGAAATGTACTATATGGAAGGTAGTTCATTACCTGCCACTGTATGGAAATCCGTTCTCCAATAAGTGCCTTTGGACTTGATGTAGAGCCTAGTATGATGGAGTTTAATAATGTAACAATTTGGCTAAGGTTATTTATATTTACTTGAAATGTGTTTTCAAAAGAACGACATTAAAAATAATATTACCAGATTTTGCATAGTAAAGATTTTGGTTATCATAAAGTAAAAACCTATTCCATGTTTGTATGCGGAGTGGTCTTATGAAATACCCTTTGTTTTCAAATAGCCGTATTTTTTGTTTCTCGTACCAGTCCCATGACCAACCCAAAGTTTATTTTCTTTTCCCTTTAAACTCTAGGTGCCCTATTTTTTTGGCCAGCCAAGTAGTTAGGTAGCATGGAACATATTGGGATAAGCTTGTAACATTTTGGATTGTGCATGAAGCTGGAGGATCCTATATAAATAGTCATCCATTTCTAATTCCATTGTATTTTGTATTATATATATACCAACACCTATGAGGATAGATAGTTATAACTATCCTAGCTAGATTATTACTTACTAGTACTCTGATGGAGCAATTTGGAGTAATTGTATATACTACTCATATGTATAATTAAATGTCGATTGCGATGTGGATTCTATTTTATTTTGTGTTCAATCTTTATTTTCTTTACCCCATGATAATCTGCCTCTCCGACATTTGGATTTAAGGCACATAAATACCGAGGATGTATTAGTATTGATTTCTACAGGTCAAGGAGGTAGATCATCACATTTGGTAACAGAGCTTATGTTGAATGAAAACCTATGCCTGTATGGGGTCAACTCATTAGAGATAGGGTTACTACAATGAGTTTAGTCAATGAAAGTTCATATTTAAAATTTTATCCCAATAAGTATATTCGAGTTTATACCAATTCCCTAAGATAATTTCGTCTATATTTCTAAAGATGCTTCCTTTTTATATGTAGATAGTAGGAGATGAGTACTAGAAGAGGACGAAGGGGAGGTAGCAACCCTACGGCCACAAGTGGTCGATCAAATGCTACAGTAATTGAGGAAGTGGTAATCCTTGTGTAGCCTCGAATTAACTGCTACTTTATGCAAAGATTACATTAGTTTGGGTGGTAAACCATTTAAAGAAATGGAGTCCATTATTGAAGTTCAGGCTTGGATTTTCTCTTGTAAAAGAATTTTTAAGGGATGAATATCGAGAATGAGGAGAAAATGTTCTTATCTTGTTGGCAGTTATAAGAAGGGGCTCTAGCGAGGTGGGAGTCTATAACTCTAAATGATTCAAAAGACAATTTCTCATGGGAACAGTTCAAGGAAGTCTTGGAAGAACAATATATGCCAACTGTAGGAAAATCCTGCCGTTATCGGAGTTTTATGGATTTAAAGCAAGAAGAGATGTCTTTGGAAGAATATTCCAACAAGTTTAATGAATTGTTCCATTTTGAGTCTAGTCTGATAGACACTCCTTTATAGAAAAATGAAATGTTTATCGCTAGGATGAAGGGTTAGTATCAGAACGGGACAACCAGACATATGAAGCGAACCTTTGCGGATTTGGTAGACATGGGTTTTTTGTTATGAAATTCTAGACAAAAAGAATCTTCTCACAACTCAAAGTAGTAATAATAACTGGAAGAATAGGAAGTTCAACCATTTTGGGAAGAAGCCATGGCAAGGCAAGCCATAAGGAGGTCCGCAAGAAAACAATTTGAAGTATATTGCTTGTTATAATTGCAAATAGAAGGGTCATTTTGCCACCACCTGTAAGAATCCTAAGTCTTTGGATTAGAATAGCTACAATTGTCACAACCAGGCCATCTGAGGAAGGTTTGCCCATCGATAAAGAAAGGGGAATAGGTCAGAGTTTTTGCCATCAAAGATGAACCCTCAACTTCGACGGATGCCAAGAGCATGAGAGTTCTTGAAGGTAATATCTACATGAATGAAAATCTAGTCAGAGTATTATACGATATCGATGCTTCCCATAGTTTTATTTCTAAAGAATTAGTTGATAAATTGAAAATTATCACAAAGATATTAGATACTCCAATCTATATCTCTAACCCTATAGGTGGTAAAACTAATCTCGGTATAGTTTGTGAAAAAGAACAAGTTGCCTACCTATCTCAATTTTTTTCCTATGATCATCCTCAATGTTATTGAATTTGAGATTATACTTTATACGAATTGGTTATCTAAATATAAGGCTGTTCTTAATTGTGTTAAAAGGACAGTTTGGAAAATAAAAGAAGTGAACCTTTTAAATAACATGTGAAGAATCAAGTCTTATAATGGTAGGTTTGTGTATGTCCCAAATTAATTTCAAAAACTTCTAAAGGAAATACCAATTTTTAAGGAATTTTAGGATGTTTTAAGGAAATTAAAAGTTTACCCCCACATAGGGAAATTGAGTTTCGAATCAACTTGATTTCTAGTGCGAGGTCTGTTTTTCATTCTTCTCAAAGAATGGCTCCTAAGAAAATAAATGAATTAAGGAATCAAATGGATGAACTGTTAAAGAAAGGACTAATTAGAGCAGGTCTCTCAAGTTGGACTTAACAATAGTTTTTGTTGCAAAGTCAGACGGCTCCATAAGACTTTGCGTAGACTATCGAGACCTAAATAAGCATACGATTAAGAACAAGTATCCTCTACCCCGTATTGATGACTTGTTTGGTTGACTTCACGGTGCTTGAATATTCTCCAAAATGAACCTAGCTACATGATTCCATCAATTAAAGATAGCAGAAGTTTGCATTCCTTTAACTGCATTAAGAGGACCAAACGATTTCTATGAGTGGTCGGTTATGCCTTTTGGGATAACCAATGCTACTACTTATTTTATGGACATTATGAATAGAGTATGCAGAGATGCGAACCATTAATTCATGTTGGTTTTTGTTGGTGATATTCTTATATATTCAAAGGCCAAAGAAGAACACAAAGGAATTTAGAGATTGTACTAGAAATATCAAGGAGAAATATGCTTAAGGCTAAGTTTTCAAAATGTCACTTTTGGAAAGAAAATGTAAGATTCCTTAGACATGTTGTGTCAAAGGAAGGAATCTCAGTGTCAAAGGAAGGAATCTCGGTTGACCCCGGAAAAAATATAGCCATTCTAGTTTGGACGCAACAACAGACTCCAAAGGATATTCGTGGTTTCTTAGGATTGGAAGGATACTACCAGAGATTTATTCATGACTTCTCCAAGATTTCTCATCACTTAACAAAGTTAACTGCGAAGGATGTTAAATTTGGGTGGATGTCGAAATGTGAAGAAGCATTCCAAGAACTTAAGAAAAGGCTAACTACCGCTCCAGTCCTGACTATTATCGTGAAGCAGCAGTTTAACCGTTTATACTGATGCTTTTGATGAAGGAGTGGGCACGGTACTGATGCAACATGGGAAGGTTATTGCATATGCTAGTAGGCAGTTAAGGACACATGAATGAAATTATGCAACACATGACTTAGAACTATTAGTTGTTGTGTTTGCACTAAAGATCTGGAGACATTATTCTTTGGGTAAGAATTTCTCATAGTTTATTTTGATAAACTTTGTTTGACCTTGGTAAATAAAATTCCTTCTTTACATAGGTGAGAAGTTCGAACTCTTCATAGATCATAAATCTTTGAAGTATTTTTTTACTTAAAAGGACTTAAATATGAGATAGCGACGTTGGCTAGAATTTCTCATGTCATATGATTTAGATATCCTATGTACGCCTGGAAAAGGCAATGTGGTAGTGTATGCATTAAGCAGAAAGTATGCCATTATAGCTTATTTGATAATACATCCAACTTTGATTAATCATATAAAAGAGAACCATCTCAGGTATCCGTTTATTCCAAAAATGGTCAAGGAAGTGGAGAAAAACACGGTACCGGGAAGATGGATACGATTCAAGGTGGATGATTAAGGAATATTAAGGATGAACGGAACAGTATATGTCCTAAACATCAACGGGATAAGGCAAGAAGTTTTAACAGAATGTCACAGTTTTCGATTTTTAGTACATCCTAGAGTTACCAAGATGTATCGAGATATGAAGAAGACTTTTTGGTGGGATGGTATAAAATAGGGATATCTCTATCCATATTAGTAG
The DNA here is from genome assembly GCA_030765085.1 of Allium cepa. NCBI lineage: Eukaryota > Viridiplantae > Streptophyta > Magnoliopsida > Asparagales > Amaryllidaceae > Allium > Allium cepa. The sequence goes on along the minus strand of CM060929.1, from coordinate 665,714,847 downwards.
ATGTGCGAATTGTCAACATATCAAAAGAGATCAGCAAAAGACAACTGGATTATTCCAACCTCTTGAAATTCCGACTTGGATTTGGGACCAAATATTGATGGATTTCATCGATAGCTTAGTTCGATCAAGAAAGAGAACTGAAGGCATTTGGGTTATCGTAGATTGAATGACCAAAAGTGCATACTTTATCCCAGTAAACCCAACGAGAACCGCTGCAAGTCTTACAAAAATCTACATGAGGGAAATAGTTTAATTGCATAAGGTCCCAAGAAGCATGTTCAGTGATCGAGACCCAATCTTTATCGGTAAGTTCTAGGAGGCATTACAAACTGCTTTGGGATCAAAGCTGGGTATAAGCACCGTATATCTTCCCCAGATCGGTAGGCAAACTGAAAAGCTAAAACGGGTGTTGGAAGATCTTCTAAAGCTTGTATATTAGATTTTGGAGATTTATGGGAAAACTATCTTCATCTTGTGGAATTCTCCTAGAATAACAGCTATTAAACAAGTATTGGTATGGCACCGTACAAAGCTTTACATGGTCGTCCATGTAGATCCCCATCATGTTGGATCGAAACCGAAGATCGATTAGTACTTGGTCTTGATATGATTTGAGAAGCTTCAAAAAAGGTAGATTTGATCAGAAAGAAGATGAAAGAAGCCCAAAGCAAGCAGAAGAGTTATGCCGATTAAAGGCTTATAAATTTGGAATTCTCGGTTGGGGATTTTGTATACTTGAAAGTCTCTGTGATGAGAGAAGTGGTAAGATTTGGTCGGGCAGGGAAGTTTGCACCTCGATTTATTAGACCTTTTTCCATTCTTAAGTAGATTGGCCTATTAGCTTATCATGTAGAATTTATCAAAAGGTTATTTGGTGTGCAAAACATCTTTTCCATACCCGTCTATGGAAATATGTGCATGATCCAGAACAGATTATAGAAACAGTTTCCCAGGAAGATTTAGAAGTAGTACCAAATTAGGCAGTTATCAGATGACCAATTCGAATCGTGCATCACAATGAGAAGTGATTGAGACAGAAGGTGGTAAGGTTGGTAAAAGTTCAATAGAGTGGTGACGTTGAAGATTGCATAAGGAAACATAATATAGAATAGGGCAAGCTTATCCTAAATTTAGGATTGATGTACTACTGGATGTGGTATCGAGATAGTGTATTCACCGCCTGTGGTGTGGCCACTTATCATATCTTTTATATACTTCCCCTTGTCAAATATATTTTCCTTTTCGAGTTAATTTCTTCTTATCCTTAATTTCGAGGATGAAATTCTTTTAAGGGGAAAGTATGTAACGGCCCACAAATTCATCATTTTTTTTCAAAATAATCAAATATAAGATTTTTTTTTTACATAAATGACAATTTTTTTAGACAACAAATAATGTTGGCAATCTTATTCTGAATAAATATTTATAAAAATATATACTTTGGAAGATACATAGATAGAATGGCCGAAAACCGTTTTATCAACAAATAGCTTTTAGACCATCCGACATCGTGCATGGAGCTGGATACATACACTCATTTATATTAAGTGAGAATATGTAATAAAAATATTTATTTTATTTTTGAACATAAAATCTCTTTATGACACTATCAATGATATCAGTATTTTGGAGTAAATTATTTTTGAATTTAAATTGAGTTTAAATGATTTAATAATTATTTTAATTATTAAATAAGTCCTTTTAATTATTATATGATGATAGAGATATTACTATTAAACTATATTTACAAAAAGATATATATTAAATAAGAAGTGAAAATATGACTGGAAATCGAAATTAGAATCCATAATGATTCAACGTATAAAAGTTGTACAACGTTGTGAATCAATTGAGATATACAAATGCATACATACATGTATATAGACGTGAAGATATTAACATGCATATGAACACATATATACATACAAATATACTTATATATATATATATATATTACAAAATAACAAGATATTTTCCTAAAACATAATACTTAAGGAAACCAAAATCAACCTCTCTTACCCAAAGTACAAGCACATGAGTACACATACATGGGGGGATACATGGCTAGCATGATGCGTGGGAGGGAAGTGTGGTGATGAGTAAACAGTGATGTATTTGTGTAGAAATATCATGAGATTTTCCTCACTTTTGCCTATAAATAGCACCCATTTCTCTTCACTTTATTCACTTTATTTCTTCGTAAAAATTCCTATGCTTCTTCTCTTCTTGTACTCCACTTCAACGGACCCTTTCCTAAGAAAAAATATGGCAAAAATTATGGAAGAAATAAATTAAAATCATATAGTAAATATATATTATCAAAACTCTTCAAAACCAAAGCAAATCTACTTCTTCCCACCTCTACAACCCACGGCCACACCTTCCACCGCCCAAGGCCGAGCCTACCTCCATTACCAAGCATATGCCAAGCCTTACCCAAGATCCAAGGCTCGATTCCATATGCTTTCATGCGATTGTAGCAGAGCTATAGTCGATTTAAAGTTAGTCCGATCGAACATCATGTGAGAAAATATATTATACATACATACATACATACATACATACATACATACATACATATATATATATTGATGACGTAATATGATTGCTATGGATGTTTACCATGTTTGATCATCAAGTTTGGAAGTTGATTATATGATTATTTTGATGTTGAAATGATTCACGTTTAATACACGTCGAATATCACAAAGGTAATCACTTTCCTTTAATAAATGAAATGGAGTATATGAGATTTTTAAACCTCTTCAAAATGGTTTATAAATGTTTTATAAATACTAAAATCCAACTTGGCAAAGTTTTGGCAGGTTACGAAAGTTGAGTCAAAAATTGGCGCGTCGTGTAACGATAGTTCGCTATTTCACGCTATAGAAAGTTAAATCCATTCAAATGATGGATTCGAAGTTAGAATTCTTTGTAATAAGAATTTTCCAAATTCTTATAATCATAGTTTTCAAACAAAGGAAAAGATCGAGATTTTATTTTGTAGATTTTGAAATACGAGCAAAACAAGTTTTCAAAGTAGTCGAGGTTTGGCAGTTTGAAAACCAATGCGACTAATTCTTTAAAATATATATTTTTTATTCTTTAAAAATATTGGATAAATTTTATAAATCTCTTAAATTTTTTTGAAAAAATTGAGTTATAAAAGTGGATCTCTAAATGATCAAAAAGTTGTTTTGATCACATAAGCCTTAAAAGTACCATTCGTAGCACTTTTTGCAGCACTTTTAATATCTTTTAAAATATGGCTTTAAACTTAATTATTCTTTCCCTAATCTTTTATAAATGTTTATAAATAAATAATTTAGTATTTTAAAGATAATTTGAAGGTTTTATAATTTATTTTAAAAAATTTAAATAAATGGTTTAAAGAAAAGTCGTTATACTCAAGTAAATTAATCTTAGCTCTAAAAGCTGACTGGTAGACTGGATTTTTCTATTCATGAGATTCGGGCGTGAGGTGCTTAAAATAAGGAGATGTTTAGGAGCAACCCTTTAGAGGTTTCAAAGTTGTTGATCCTCGGCACATCCCTTTAGAGGTGTACAGTTAGGAAGGTAGTTCCTTACCTACCATTATTTGGAAATCCATTCTATAATAAGTGCCTTTGGACTTGATTGTAGAGCATATGCTGGAATTTAATAATGCAACAATTTTGGCTAAGATTATGTATTTTTACTTGAAAAGTGTTTTCAAAAGAAAGTCATTAAAAATAATATTACTAAATTTTGCATAGTAAAATTTTGGTTATCATAAGGTAAAAACCAGTTCTGTGTTTTTATGCGGTGTGGTCTTATGAGATACCCTTTGGTTTCAAATAGCCGTATTTCTCATACCGGTCCTATGAGTGACCCGGAATTTATTTCCTTTTCCCCTTGAACTTCGAATGCCTTATTTTTTTGGGCAGCCAAGTAGTTAGTTAGCATGGAACAGATTGGAAGAAGCTCGGAGTATTTTGGGTGGAGCATAAAGCTAGAGGGTCTTATATAGATATTCATCTATTTCTAATTCCATTGTATTTTGTATCATGTACTTATCAGCACTTGTGAGGATAGACAGTTATAACTATCATAGCTTGATTAGTACTTACAGTACTCTGATGGAGTAATTTGGAGTAATTGCATTTGTTACTCATATGTATAATAAAATATTGAATGCGATGCGCATTCTATTATCTTTTGTCTTTGATCTTTATTTTCTTCACCTCATGATAAACTACCTCTCTAGCACTTGGATTTATGCCATGTGAATACCGAGGATGTACCAGTGTCGATTTCTAAGGGTTGAGGAGGTGGGTCATCATAGTGTTGTATTAGATTCTTCTTATCTTCTTTCTAACAATATGCCTTTTCGGCACTTGGTTGTTTGGCATGTGAATATCGTGTATGTATTTGTGTTAATTCTGAGGTCGAAAAGGGTGGATCGTTAAAGTTGGTATCAGAGCTTAGGTTAAGCGAATGCTTAGGCCTTAGTATGGGTAAACTCATCATAGATAGGGTCAATGGTGCCCATGGATGAGCTGAGTATATTATATATATGAGTGTCTATTTGTTAGTACTATAAAATGTTTTATATTGTGTAGGTATTTCTATTGAGTGACTTATGAATTTTGGTCAACGCGCCTGATTAACGTTGTCAATAGGGGTTCCTAAACACTTAAAAAAGACAAATAGACATGGAATAGTTTTAAAATGGGTAAATAAAATAATTTTTATCTATGGGGCTATTTCTTACAATAAGGAAATATCCAACTTTATATTGTTATTTGGGTGTGGGTGTTGGTTGGAGGAACAAAGATAATTATTTAATATCATTTATAAACGATACCTTTCCCAATATAAGTTCTGCCTGAAAGTACATTCTAAGGATATTTTATTATGATCAAATGGTAAGATATGAGCACTAAAAGAAGAAGGATATGCAGAATATTAGTACTTCGATCACCGAGGGTCGAACCATAACTACGAGAAGATAAGATCATTAATAGAAGTAACACTTATGCAGCACCATGTGGATTTTGCATCATTGTCCAAAGACTTTTCTAATTTGGGAGGAAAGATGTTTAAGGGCATGGAATCCATTATAGAAGTCTAGGCATGGCTTCGTTCTTGTGAGTAGATTTTCAAATATTGGATATTTCAAATGAGTAGAAGCCTTTTTAGCGTTTTGGCAGTTACAAGATGGAGTGGCAGCATGGTGGGAGTCTGTTACAGCAAATGTTTTGGAAGAAGGTTTTTCTTGGGATAGATTTAAAGAAGTGTTTGAAGACCAGTTCATACCTTCAGAAGAAAAGACCATTTATATAGGAATTTCTTAGATCTTAAGCAAGGGAATGGGTCTATATCAAAATATGAGATCAGGTTAATGAGTTGTCATGTTTTGGACTAGGACTCATTAGTACACCCCTCAAGAAGAATGGGAAGTTTGTAATGGGAATGAGGGAGGATTTTCAAGAAAAAATGACTGCTCACCTAAGAGCATCTTTTGTGGATTTAGTAGATATGGCTTTGAGGTATGAAGTTCTTATGTAAAGGAAGCCAATAGCAGCACCTAACGATAACAACTCGAATAAAAGGAGGTTTAACCCATAAGGGAAAAAGAAGTAGGAAGGAAAATCGGGAAAAGGATATTAATAGAACAAGTTCATGGATTATAAGTGCAATTTTTGTAAGCAGAAGGGCCACATTTGAAGTTCTATGAGAATTCTGGAGCATAAAATTAGCAAACATGGCCTATTTCTCTAATGGCCCAAATGATACTATGCTTTAATTGCTACCAACACAAATATGTAGAAAGGGATTGTATGCTAGTGCAGAGAGGTCAGCAAGCCAAGGTTTATACCATTAATAGTAAAACTCTACTTAAGGGAATGAAGAGGGGAATGGAGTTCTGGAAGGTATTTCGTTCATAAATGGTATTTTGTTTTTTGTTTGATACTGGAGCTTCCCATAACTTTATTTCTAGAGAATTGGTTGATAGATTAGGATTTACCCTAAAATTTTTAGAAACCTCGATTTGTGCGTCTAACCCTACAATGAAAGAGATTTTCGAACCTCGAAAATCGACACCAATACATCCTCGGCATTCACGTGCCGCAAATTCAAGTGCTGAAAAACCCGACCGTTATAGGAAAAAAGAAAATAATGACAGAACATAAACTTGTGGAATAAAAATATATTATTTCGTCATATAAAATACATTTACCAGTGTTTAAATTAACACTGACATGGATAACAATCTTCAGAAAAATCTTTTAGCTTCATGCTTCGAGCTCTTTCAAAATGTTCCAAACTAAGTATGACTACTAGGTTGCCCGAAAAAATAGGGCACTCAAAGATTAAGGGAATGAAAATAAACTCCAGATTAGTCATGAGACTAGTGTGAGAAACTCAAAATTTGAATATTTGAAAACAAAGAGTATTTCATAAGACCATGCCACACAAAATTATGGAACATGTTTTTACCTTATGATAACCAAAATGTTTGCAACACAAAATATGGTAATATTATTTTTAATGATATTCTTTGAAAAACCATTTAAATAAATATATTGGAATAGCCGAAATTGTTACATTGGATAAATTTGATTGCATAATATGTTTACAACTAAGTCTGATGGCACTTATTAGAGAATGTATTTCCAATAAATAGCGAGGTAAATGACCACTTCCCGTATAGTACATGTTAACCCGCCTTTTTACAAGGCCACGGACAGGCGGATTTAACCAAATCGACTGTTCATTTGTCGAAACAGGAATACGATTGACTGGAACTAGCTGGATGGATAGACGGTCGGTCAGGAATAGGTTCGATGTGCATGGCTTGGCATTGAAGAGAGAGCAGGGTGATTCGGTATTGATTGCCACTCGGTATAAGGCATGGTTCGGCATTGCTTGCCGCTCGGCATAAGGAGTGGCTCGGCATTGGTCGCCGCTTGGCGAAAGGTGTGGCTCGACATAAGGAGTGGCTCGGCATTGGTCGCCGCTTGGCGAAAGGTGTGGCTCGGCATAAGGAGTGGCTCGGCATTGGTCGCCGCTTGGCGAAAGGTGTGGCTCGGCATAGGTTGCCGCTCGACGCTAGGTATCGTTCGGCATTGGACTCCATTCGGCGTCGTGAGTCGCTCGGTATTGGATGTTGTTCGGCATCGTACCTCACTCGGCATTGGAAGTTGCTCGTCATTGGATACGAACCTCGCTCGGCATCGGTAAGGACAGGGTCGTTGGCATCGGTGAGGTGACTCAGCATTGGACGAAGGTCGCTCGGCATTGGTTAGGTCAGGGACGCTCGGCATTGTTGATATGGCTCGGCGTTGTATTAAGGTCGGTTTGGCTCGGCATTGTGGAGGTATGTGGCTCGACATTGTGGAGGTATGTGGCTCGGTATTATGGAGGTTGGCTCGGTATTATGGAGGTATGTGGCTCGATGAAAGGTCTTGATGGGCCTACACCATGCAGAAAGCCCAACAACTCAAGATTTGCCTATAAATACAACATGTGGGGGGTTCAAAAAAGGGATCTTCTTCTGGCTCTCTCGATTTCTTTTTTCTAAGGCTGAGGTTACTCTACCATTTTGTAGCTGTAATTGATTATTACAGCAATAAAAATGAAACTTCTGGAGTGGACGTATGCCGGCGTTAGCCGAACCACTATAAAATCTGTTGTTCTTTACTGCTTTTATTTTAATTTGGACTGTTCTTCATATTATTACTCTCTACATATATTCTATCTGTGAGTTGTGACTGTTATTTGGTGCTTTCACCTGGATTTGGGTGTTAGTGACCATTTTTGGCGCTAACAGTACATTTCTAGAGGAATGTACCGAGGACCAACAGATAGTCCTCTACGAATTAAGACCAGCCTACCGAGACCAACAGATGGCATGGATAACATCGAATGTGATATCATCCGACCATTCTCGACCTCTTTGAGACGTCTCACAGCATACACCATAAAATTTATACCCAACATTATAGCGGGTAGAAATAAATAAATCTAGAAAGGTGGTATCATAAGTAGAAATAAATAAATCGAGAAAGGTGATATCATACCTTAACGGTTTCAAACCACTTAGCCTTAAAGCAACCCATGTTTCACAATAAATAAATCTAGAAAGGTGATATCATACCTTAACGGTTGCAAACCACTTAGCCTTAAAGCAACCCATGTTTCACAATTCTCCGGGTGTGAGGATTGAGGTAACGTTTACCTTTCTTAGAACATTTGCACTTAAAATGCCACATTTCCATTTCCAACACAACACACTATTGATTTTAACAAAAGTACAACCTCTAAGCTTATACGTCTCAAAGAAGGGTGTTAAGCATAAGAGGGGTTACCTCCTACACCACCAAACAGATGTACGTTTGTAGATCAATGCACTGTGATCTTGGAAATGAAATGTCAAACATCCATCCATACATGATGTCTAGGAACATGACAAACTGAAGGCACTCTCCTACTACATCCTGTTGGGCATCACCCTTAGGATTAGTAGCGAGTAGTCCTTGCACACGAAGATCCCAGAATGAAGGGATCACTGCTATTTATTTAACTCGGGAGCTACTCTAAAATTATCAATAACCAGTCCCTCCGTTATGAATATCCCCGCCTTCAACTTCATTTTCTTTAACATGTCTTCACTTTCGAACTCATAAACTGGTTTGAAGTGATTTTCGGATAGGCATCGTCTAATTCCAACCTTATTTTTCCGAACTAATTATCGATATAAAGATGTTAAGTAGGTGATTAATATTCCATTAATTTTTATACTTTTACCCAAAAATATCTTCTTGATATATATATCTTTTAAAACCATTTCTTTTCAGCGTATACGTGATCATTAAACCTCTCTTATTAAATCCTTTGGTCACTTGAAACCTTTTTAAATATCAGAATAATTCTAACTCATTTCATCCATTACATAGGAAAATATAACCAAATCATTTATTTAAATCTTTAACAAAGATTTCTTGTTTCCAAAACATATCTTTTTAATAGGTTGAAACCATATTATCTAAGATGGTAAATCCAAATTGATTAGTATTCAAGTAAAACAGATACACAGAAATTGTACAAATTTTACTCAATATTAATTTCCTTATTCAACTTGTACTATTCATCGAATAATGGTGGAATCACTTTTTAAATTCATATGATTAGTACAGGTTCCTTCCTCAAAATTTAATACCAAGTATAAGAAGATTTTCTCTATTCAATACAAATTGCAATTACTTAACTACAAAAATTTAATATTTTACACTTGTCTCTTATTCGATATTACAACCTTATATATCCCTTGCCCAAGAAAGAGGTCCAGTGAGCTAGGGTATTCGTTGCTCCTGAACATCTCTTTTGTGTAAGCACCTCATATTCAGATCTCAGGAAGAGAAAAATTCAGTCTACTCATCGACATTTAGAGCCAGGACTAACTCACTTGATTATAATAGCTTTTCTTTAAATCATTTATTTAAATTTTTTAAAATAAATTATAAAACCTCTAAATCATCTTAAATACTTAATTATTTATTTGAAAACATTTAAAAGATTTGAGAAAGAATACTTAAGTTTAAAGCCAGATTCAAAAGTTATTAAAAATGCTGCAAAAAGTGTTGCGAATAGTGCTACAAATAATGTTTTCAAAGCTTATTTGATCAAAACAACTTTTCTACCATTTAAAAATCCATTTTTATAACTCAATTATCTTTTCAAAAATTTTGAAATATTTAAAGAATTTCCATATTTTTACGGACTTAAAAATATCTTTTTTGAAAATTTATCGCTTTGGTTTCTGAACTTCCATATCGCGACAATTTTGAAAACTTGTTTTGCTTATACCTCAAAATCTAATAAACAAATCTCAATCGTTTTCTTTTTTTGAATCCTTTGATTATAAGAATATGGAAAATTATTATTCTAAATAATTCCAATTCTGAATGCATTATGTAATGATCTAACTTTCTGTGGCGTGAAATCGCGAACTACTATTGTGCAGCGCCTATTTTAACTCAAATTTCATTTTCTTTTCGAACTTTATCGAAATACTTTTAAATGTTTATAAAACATTTCTAAATCATTTTAAACCATTTTAAAGAGGTTTAAAAATTCTATATCACTTTTATAACTTGATTCGGAAAGCGATTTCCTTATGTAACAGCGATGTGTATTTAACTTGGCATGTTTAGGCAATTAAACAACTATAGTAAACAACCAATCTTGATGATCAAAACATAGTAAACATCCATAGCAATCATATTACATTATCATCATAACACACACACCCACACACACACACATGTGTATATGTGTCTATGTATTAAGTTTTATATAGTTTTCTCATCTTTATTAGATATCAAACTTAGGAAAACAGACTACAGCTTTGCTATGATTGAACCAAAGTCCACGGAGTCGAACCCTAGACCTTGGGAAATCTCGGCCTAGCTTGGAAGGAGGCGGAGTGCTTGGCCAAAGTGATGGATGGCGGTGGGTGTGAGCTTTGAGTGGAGATGTGGAGTGATTTGGCTTTGGTTTGGAAGTGGATCGACATGGTATACATATGAGTATATATTTTACTTTATTTTTCCATAACTTTGAAAATATTTTTCCAAGGCATGGAAGATATTAAAGAATAGCTCTTAGAGCTTTAAGAAGAAGGAGGAAGAAGAAGCGAATGAATGAAATAAGAGAGCTAAGCCCTTATATTTATAGGTAAATGTTTTGTAAACAAATATTATGATATTTTCACCATCTTTCACCTCATCTTTACACCTCACCATCATGTGTCGCCACCCCCGTCACTTTGGCTGACCATGAAGCCCACTCCTCCTCAATGTGCTTGGCTTGTGATGTGATGTGGTGCTTTGTTTTTATCTCCTGTTTACACATAAGGAGCTTGGATATATACATATGTGTTCGAATATTTTATTTGCTAGATTTGACTAATTCCCAAACATAATTAAATGTACATGTCTATACATTTGTATATGTGCTCATGTATGTGTATATGTATCGCAACGTTATATTGATTCTTTTTACAACTTCTATGTGTTAAACCATTACGAGTTCCGATTCCGATCTTAGGTCATATTTTTACTTTTTAATTGAATTTCATATAAATGTAAATAAAATTTGGAAAGTAATTTCTTATCATTATTAATTAATTAGAATGATCTCATTTGAATTATAAAACCATAAAAATTCACATAAAATTATAAAAAGTAATATTATATCGATAAAGTGATACCAATTTTCCTTTATGTTTTCAAATCAAGTATATATTTTGTAAAACTATTATAAATAATTTATTATCACTATATAACTAATTAAGAATTACTGTCATTTTAAAGCAATTATTTGAATAATTATAGTAATTATTAAATAATTAAATCTCAATTTAAATTCATAAATCAATTATTAAATACGATGCCATTATTGATGGTGCCATAAATATAATTTATCAAATGAAAATTTTTGCATGTCATTACAGACTTCCCCCTTAATTGAATTTCTTCTTCAAAATTATGATGCAAAACCCAAAGGTGTCTGCCCAATTTTTTTTTAAAACTCATTCCCATACGATGTATATAGACCATTCGTACGGATGGCCATAACTTCGGGATCAACCTCAATGAATTATGGCATAACAGGATTGGCATATATACGTAGCCCACTCTGGGACTTTAACCGGAATTGGGACTAGGAAAATATTTGGTTCAATCTGCTATTCTTCAAATCCACAACTTTACTTCCGAACTATTATTGATCCCCTGATCGTCTAATGCGGAGTTTTGTCAGGCTTTTTGGTTAGGATTTTAGTTTTCCTTGCATAGCTCCAAACTATGACAGAAGAACTTGAGTACCCAACCACAAACCCTCATCAATGTTCGTCCTCAAGAATCGAGTGATAAATCCCTTTTCATGCCGGTGTAAATACCTCAAAGTTCTGCACTCAAATCTTAGATCAAAATCGTGTGACGAAATGATTTACGTGCTTCATATGTACTTATTAACATTCAGAAATCTTTATGAAAACTTTTCATTGAACTTTTATCTTTTAAATATGCTTCTTTATATATAATCACTCTAAATATTTATTTCCAAATATTTTTTAAAGGATAACATTTCATCCCAAAGATACTTTTCGATTAAAATTACAATAAACATTTCTTTTCTATAAACATATCTTCACAATTTCTAAAATACCATTTTCAAAATAACTCATTAAATCGATAAATTATCTTTTGTTTCCATAATTATAATAACTTCTTATATTACAATTATTTCCTTTATAAAACATGTTTTATAAATCTGATCTATAAAATCACTTATATAAGACATATTCATAAAATTTATTTATCTTAAATAAACCTTTAATCTTAAACCAACATTATTATTTATCGAACACCACATAGTCAAATTATGAGACTAAATTCATGAGGTGTTCTTATCTAAACTTTAAACTTTTAAACCAACCAACCAACCAATTAATGATAATAATGGAATATTATCATTCCCTTAACTACCAAACACTACATAAATAACTATATATTTTGAAAGATATTCCTATATATTCAAAATATAATCCTAGGTAAAATTATTTCATTTACTAATTTTATCAGAATTTTTTTTTTATATATAGCTTTAATAAATACATGCTCACATATTATACTCAACTCATTCTAGGACATTACTAATCTTATCTCTAATGAGTCACTCATTCTAGGGTATTACTAACCCTATCTATAATGAGTTTTACCCCACCAAGGCCTTGGTGTTCTCTCAACCTAAACTTTGATACAAAATGTAAAGAAAAGGATTTTCGACCCTCTGAAATCAACACCAATACATCATCGGTATTCACTTGCTGCAAATTCATGTGCCAAAACCCGATTGTTAAGGGAAAGAAGAAAACATATACATAACAGAATCTTACACGAATGGAATAACATATATTATTTCAACATATGATCTTTGTAGCAGAAATTTTTTAATAAATTTATCAGAGTTTAACTCAACCTATACATGATAGTTATAAATCTCTACCCCTGTAAATCCAGAATACAATTGTACATAAGTGTGGTGGAAATGGATAATAATCTTCAATAGAGTCTTCTAGCACCATGCTCCGAGCTCTTTGAAAATGATCCAAACTAAACCTGACTGCTAGGATGCTTGGAAAAACAGGGCATCCAAAGTTTAAGGGAAAGAAAATAAACTCTAGGTCGCCATGAGACTAATATGAGAAACTCAAAGTATGAGTATTTGAAAACAAATGTTATTTCAAAAGACCACGCCGTATATAAACATGGAATGGGTTTTTACCTTATGATAACCAAAACATCTACTATACAAAATTTAGAAATATTATTTTGAATGACACTATTTGAGAAACCTTTCAAATAAACTTATTCAAATAGCCAAAATTGTTATATTGGTTAAATTTAATGGCATAATAGGTTTATAACTATGTTCGAAGGCACTTATTAGAGAATGGATTTCCAACAAATAGTGAGGTAAGGGACTACCTCCCATATCGTGCATTTCTAGAGGAATGTACCGAGGCCACCAACAGATGGTCCTTTGCAAATTATGACCAGCCTACCAAAGACCAACATATGGTATAGATTGCATCGAGTATAACGTCAGCCTGGCCGTTCCCGACCTCTCTAAGATGTCTTGTAGCATACACCATAAAATTTAGACCTAAAGTAGTAGCAGATAGAAATAAATAAATCCAGAAAGATGATATCATACCCTAATGGTTGTGAACCACTTAGCCTTAAAGAAAACCCTTTTTTACAATTCCCTAAGTATGAGGGTTGAGGTGACGTTTACCATTTAGAACATTTTCACTTAAAATGCCATATTGCCATTTCCAACAACACATTATCGATTTCAAAAAAGTACAACCTCTAAGCTCGTACATCTCAGAAAAGGGTGTTAAGAATAAGAAAGTTTACTTCCTACACCACCAAACAGATGTATGTTTGTAAAGATCAATGCACTATGATCTTAGAAATGCAATGTCAGATATCTATCCATATAAGTTGCATAGGAATAAGACAGACCAAAGGCACTCTCCTACCACATCCTATTGGGCATCACCCTCACGATTAGTAGCGAGTAGTCCTTGCATACGAACATCCCAATGAAGGGATCACTGCTATTTATTTATCTCTCGAGCTGCTTCAAAATTATCAACAAGCAGTCCTTTTGTTATGAAGATCCCCGCCACCAATTTCATTTCCTTTAACATGTCTTCACTTTTTAACTTGTAAATTGGTTCGAAGTGGTTTTCGAATAAGAATCTCCCAAATTTGACCTTAGTTTCTCTAAACCAATTATTGATAAAAAGACGTTAAGTGGGTGATTAATATCCATTAATTTATATCCTTTTATCCAAAATATATCTTGAAACAAACACAATATTCGTCCTCTCATCCCTCATGGCAGTAAACTCCATCCCTCTTGTCCTTCTTTCGTCCTCTCCCATATTTCCTGCTTTCATCTCCTCACCTCATACAACTTCTCCATCAAGTCATCATTGTCCTGCTCCTGACCCCCTTCCTCTGCCGCTGCCATCAGTACCATCTCTCTACGACCCTTCCTCATCTTCTGCTCCATTGCTTCCTCTTATCCTCTACCACCTCTTCTTCCTCTACCTTATCAACTGTCATGGACTACCCTTTTTAAGTGAAAACCGAGTAATGCAGGGAAGTACATTCCAGTTGAGATGTTCCCTGAGTTCAAGAATGAGATTATGATTCCGCCTCCCAACGTGATTGATGTAGAAGCTCAAGAATGTAGCAACTACCTGGTCGGTTTCTTCCTTGATAAGCCTTTGTCTTACTTAACAGTTATTAATTTCCTAAAAAATATTAGAAATAAAAGGACAGATCAAAGTTCGATCTAATAGTTTCCTATTCTTATTTCTTCTGACTTGTGATGAAGACAGGAACAGGATTCTACAAGGTGACCCTATTGTTATGCGAAACAAACTCTTTATTGTAAAGCAGTGGGATCCTTACGTGGGAAATTCTTGTGAGTGCATTTCTTCTGTGCCAGTTTGGGTGAAATTATCAAATATTCCAATGTTTTCTTAGACCCATATTGAAATTAACTAGTTAGCAAGCAGATTGGGTAAACTTGTTTGTATGGATGAATCAACGGAGAGGTTAGAGAGGCTATCTTTTTCTAAGTGTTTAGTTGAAATAAAACCTGATCGAGGTCTGATTGAATCCTTTCCAGTTCAGCTTCTTGATGGAGGAACCCAAATTATTCATATTGAATGCCATTGGAAGCCTGATATATGTACAAGTTGTTGTGTGTTTGGTCATTCTGAGTCTAACTGCGAAAAAATTAATTCTACCGTGGCTTTAGAGAAGAATGAAAAGGAAAATAAATCTGTTGAAGCCAATGTTAATGGGTTTAAGGAAAAAACGAAGGAAGCTGGTAAAACTTTGAGACAGAGGAAACAAAAATGGCAAGTAGTGAATAAATCTAGAAGACAGAGGATTAAATCTCCTTTTACGAAAGTCAATCTGGGTAATGCTCATGAAGTTAACAATTCTGATAAAAATAAGGTGACATATGGCGATGAGATTGAGGAAGGAGAAATAGATAATGATCTTCCTGTTAAGATAGTAGATGATGGACAAATGATTAGTGTTGTTGATAACTCAAGTATGATGAAGGAAAATGGTTTTCACGTACTAGTTGAGCTGGGTGAGATAGATACTGAAGAGGATGCTCGCAATTTTAATGGTGTTGGGAATAATACAAGTGATGTTTACATTAGTGGTAAACATGGACCAAATAATGTCAAGGAAAAGTGTGACACTGAAAAACAAGTTATTGAATGTAAACTTAATAATGTTTCCCTCCCAGTTGCATGCATAAACAATGAAAACAATGGCCTTTCTGTTCCATATTGCAAAAGAATATTTGCTGATGTCCTTTCCCTCACTAACTCATTGACTTCGTCTCCAACAAACATTATCAAAGAAATTTCTTGCGCTGCTAAATCAAATCCTTCAAATTCTCAAGTTAAATCTGTGCATGTACCCTCTGTGCACGTGCACAGCCAAAAAGATACCATATGTAGTTCTGATTCTATAATATCTCCAACAACAAATGAATCTGCTATCTCCCAGGAAACTGAACATCCATATAATCATATTCATGCTCCCCATGCTTGGAAACCCCCTACTCCTTTACTATCCCTTCCCACTGGAAGCCCTCCCTCTAGTATTGCAAATCAGTATGTGGTGCAACAAGCTGGTCATACTCCGGCTCGTATCAGTAAGGCAACCAAATCATCAAAGCATTCTGACATGGACCCCAACCCTTGTGCTGGCACCACAACATCTTCTTCCTCTCCAAGAATTAATGTCCAAACCACTTCTCTGACTAGGAGTAACAAAAGGAAACTCCTTCACAACCAATTTGTTGATCAATGTTGAACAACATCGGTGCATGGAATATTAGAGGTGCCCACTCGAAGGTCAAATTAAACCAATGTAAAAACATCATTGCAACACATTCACCGAGTCTTCTTGCTATATTAGAAACCTAGTTAAATGCTTCTCTTTCTTCCAAGGCTGCTAATTTCGTTAACCCGACTTGGAAGATGATTAATAATCTATCTGAAGTGCCTTATGGCAGAATTCTTGCTTTATTTAACCCCTCTATCTATTTATTAACTCCTATCTTTTAAACTTCTCAGCTTATCCACTTGCACTGTATCCATATATCTTCCTCCACTTCTTTTTACCTTACTGTTATTTGTGGTCTTAACTCTCTTTCTGCCAGACAATCCTTTCTTAATCTCCTTCCATCGTTTAGACAAGAATCTCATCCCTAGATAGTAATTGGAGACTTCAACTACACCTTTCTTTTATCTCATAAACAGGGTGGCAATCCCATGTCTCTTCGAGATATCAGACCCCTTAACTGTTCAATCTCTCAATCTAACCTTATTGAGATTACTACTGTGGGTGCCCCTTTCTCATGGAACAACTCTAAAAGATCCGCTCCTTGTACTTTCTCCAAAATTGATTTCTCCTTTTCTAATCATAATGCTCTATCCAAATGGCCTAATATGTTTAATCTCCTTCGAATGCCCGACCTATCTGATCACTCTCCCTAAATTTTGTCCTTTGGTGCTGCTATAAGGATAAGAAAATCAAATTTTAAAATTTTTTAATGCTTGGGTTCTTCACCCTAAAATTTTCCCTATTGTTAGCAAAGATTGGTCCACTCATTTTTTGGTAATCCTATGTTTGTCTTGTAGTGTAAGCTTAAAGCACTTAAATCTGAATTGAAAGTATGGTCTTTGAGTAAATTTGGCAACGACAACTTGGCGTCTTCCTCCCTTTCACACAAACTTCAACATGTTTAAGAGTCCATGCTAACTGATGCCTTAAACAGTGAGTTGATAGCCCAAGAAGCCACCCAATCTTCCCAACTTTTTGAGGCCTTTTAGCTAAAAGGCCTAATGGTTAAACAGAAACACTTCTTTTTACCATTCCTCTCTAAAAGCCAAACAGCCAAGAGAGTTAATTAGTACTCTCAAAGATGATAATGGTGAGTATATCTCTGACCCTCCCCTTATTGCTAATATGTTTCTTGACTGTTTCAGCAAGTTGCTTGGTAACAGTAATGAATTCACTCCTTCGCTTGAGCTTCTTGATTCGATTAACATTCCCAGAATT
Organism: Allium cepa; assembly: GCA_030765085.1. Lineage (NCBI taxonomy): Eukaryota > Viridiplantae > Streptophyta > Magnoliopsida > Asparagales > Amaryllidaceae > Allium > Allium cepa. Next base: position 665,697,121 of record CM060929.1, on the reverse strand, counting down.
TCTTTTGAAGATAATGACTTGCTCTCTTCTGCTATTACTGACTTTGAGATTAAAACAGCCCTATTCTCTCTCAATCCTAATTCCATTGGAGGTCCCGATGGCTTCAATGCCTGTTTTTTTACTTCATGCTAGGAAATTGTTGGACCTTCCTTCTCAAAGGTTTGTTCATAATTTCTTTAACAAATGCAAAATGATTGGTTCTATCAATGCTACTAACATAACCCTCATTCCTAAAGTGAAAAATGCCTGTCTTGTCTCTGAATTTAGGCTAATCTCGTGCTGTAACACCATATACAAGTGCATTTCTAAGATTATTGCTAATAGACTCAAGATGGCTATGCCTAACATCATTTCTTCCAATCAAGCAACATTTCTTAGTGGCAAAACTATCCTCGATAATGTTATGATGTCTCATGAATTGATGAAGGGTTACAACACCTCTTAAGTATCTCCCAAAGCCATTTTCAAGCTTGACATCTCTAAAGCACTTGACTCATTGCAATGGGGCTCTTTTGTTAGAATTATAGGTCTGATGAATTTCCCCAAACATTTTGTGGCTTGGATTGAAGCTTGCATCTCGACTGCTAGGTTCTCCGTTATGGTCAATAACTGTAATGAGGGATATTTTCAAAGTAAACAAGGTATAAGGTAGGGTGACCCTATGTCTGCCTATTTATTCATTCTAGTGATGGAAGTTCTAACTCAAATTCTTATCCAACATTTTCATGATGGTAGTTTCTTGGTTCACCCAAAATGCAAAAATCCCCTCATCACTTCTTTAATGTTTGCCGATGACTTGGTAATTTTCTTCAAGCCTACATTGATGACAGTTAGACCTATTATGGATGGTCTTAATAATTTTTTCAAAATTACTAGCTTATCAATTAACTTATTTAAGTCTGATCTGATGATAGCTGGTGTGGGTAATGACATGATCAACCAAATCTCTAACTTTACTTCCATCACGCAAAGAGTTGATACTTCCATGTACTTAGGAATTCCATAAGCTACTTCGAGAATTTCGTATTCTCAATGTATTCCATTGTACGAGAGGATCACTGCTAGACTTGCTTTGTGGACTAATAGGATGCTTAGTCAGGCACGTAGGCTTACACTCATTAAATCCATTATCTTGTCCATGACAGTGTACTGGTCTAGATCCTTCATCCTTCCTATCAAGCCGATCAATATGATTAGGAGTGTTGTGTCTAATTTTTTCTGGCATGGATCTGTTAACTCTAATATGCTATCTCCTTGTGCTTTATCCAAGCTTGAAATGCCGGAGTCCAGAGGTGGCCTAGGAATCAAAAATATGCTTCTGTGGAATAATGCTGCAATGGTGTATCACATTGACAACTTTCTGAATCATAAAGATAATATATGGGTGAAATGGTCTTACAAGTATATCATTGGCAATAAAAATTTCTGGACTATGGCTATTCCTCAATCATGCAGTTGGACATGGCATTGTATTCTGAAACTTAGATCTGATATTCTTCCACATTATCAAAGTAAAATCAAATTTAACGGTCGTATGTCTTTCTGGCATGACCCATGGGTGAAGGGAGGAACCATCCTTAGTCACGTTCTTTCTTTCAACTAGCAAGTGCAATCTGGTATTAGTAAAAATGCTCTGGCATTTAATTTTCTTGCTGATGGTTGTGTTGTCCTCCCTTACTCTAGTAATCAATACGTCATACAACACTGGAATCTTTTGCGTGGTTGTCGTGTTCACTTATCTCCAAATGATGGTATGTCTTGGTCCTTCTGTCAGGACAGGTACAAGATCAGTGACATGTACAAGCATCTTGTTTGCCAGAGTAATAGCGTGACTCTCATCTGGCATAAGCGTATTTGGCTTAATTATAACTCTGAGAGGCAAAACCTTTTTCTTTGGAAGATATTAAGTAATGCTTTGAAAACGAAAATTATGCTGAGTCCTGACTCAATATTGATACCACGTGCAGTTTATGCCAAGCCGTGGACGAGGATACTCTTCACTTGTTCTTTAACTGTCCTTATGTCCACATGTTATGGTGCTCTATGAATTCTCTCACCACTTGCAGAAGTGTTGCCTTAATTAGTGAGGAAGAATAGGATCTCATATACAAGGCGACGAGATGGAAATGTAAATCTACTTATGTTCTACTGTTCACCCTTAAAATTTTCATCTTGATGATCTAGGAAGAGAGAAACACAATTATCTTCAGTGAAAAAAGGAAAACATTCATTCAAATGAAAGAAAGTATAACGGAGGGATTGAGGTATGGAATTGCTGCTTCCAGGCATGTGTTTGATCCTAAATTTCTGATTGCTCTCTCCTGATTCTTGCTTGTCTGAGTTCATTGTGTTCCTGTGTTGTTGTTTTTAAATTGCTTTTGATATGCCTTTTTTTCTAAGTTTTCTTGTTTCTATGTTTCTTGCTTGCCTATGTATTTAGGTGGCTTTGTTTCCTCCATTTTTGTACACTTTCTTGGTATATCAATAAAATGGTAGGGGTCCATTTTTAACCCCGCTGGCCTTGCCAAAAAAAAAATCCTCTTAGAGATATATCTTTTAAAACCATTTTTTTAGTATATATAGAATCATTAAATCTCTCTTATCAAATCCTTTAGTTACTTAAACCTTTTTAAAGTTTGGAATACTTCCAAATCATTTCATCCTTTACTTTGGAAAATATTTCCAAATCATTCATTTAAATATTTAACAAAGATTTCCCATTTCTAAGACATATCTTTTTAATAGGTTGGAACTACGTTACCTAAGATGGTAAATCCAAATTAGTTAGTACTCAAGTAAAACGGATCCCTATGAATTATACTAATTTTACTCGATACTAATTTTCGTATTCAACTTGCACTATTCATCGAATAACGATGGAATCACCATTTAATTTCATATGATTAGTATGAGTTTCTTCCTTGAAATTTAACACCAAGTATAAAAAGATTATCTCTATTCAATCCAAGTTGAAATTAATTAACTATAAAAATTAAACTTTTATACTTGTCTTGTTTCCGATATTTTGACCTTATCTATCCCTCGCCCAGGAAGAGGCCAAGTGAGTCCGGGCATTGGTTGCACCTGAACATCTCCTTAGTTTAAGTACTTCACATCCAGATCTCACAAATAGAAAAATTCAGTCTACTTATTGGCTTTTAGAGCCAAGATTAAATCACTTGATTATAACAGCTTTTCTTTAAATCATTTATTTAAACCTTTTAAAATAAATTATAAAAACCCCAAATCATCTTTAAAGTAATTAGTTATTTATCTAAAAAATTTTATAAAAGATTTGGAAAAGAATACTTAAGTTTAAATCCATATTTCATAATTTATTTAAAGTGATGCAAAACATGCACGAATAGTGCTGCGAATAGTGTTTTCAAAGCTTATTTGATCGAAACAGCTTGTCTACCATTTTGAAATCTATTTTTTATAACCCAAATATCTTTTAAAACATTTTAAAATATTTATAAAATTTATTTCATATTTTAAAGAATAGAAATTTCATTTTCAAAAAAAATTATCGCTTTGGTTTTCGAACTGCCAAACATTGACTATTTTGAAAGCTCTTTTTGCTCATATCTTAAAATCTAATAAAAGAAATCTTGATCTTTTTTGTTTGAAAACTATGTTTAAAAGAGTTTGGAAAATTATTATTCCAAAGAATTTCGGCTCTGAATCCATCATATAAATGGATTTAACTTTCTATGGCACGAAATCACGAACTACCATTACGCGACGCGCTTATTTAAACTCAAATATCATTTCCTTTTCAAACTTTATCGAAATACTTTTAAATGTTATAAACATTTCTAAATCATTTTAAACCATTTTAAAGAGGTTTAATGATTCCATATCACTTTTATAACTTGATTCGAAAAGTTATTTTCTTGTGTAATATCGACATGTGTTTAGCATGACTTGTTTACACAATTAAACAACAATAGTAAACAACCAAACTTGATGATCAAAGTATAGTAAACATCTATAGCAATCATATCACATCATCATACATACATATATACACAAAATTTTATAGAGTTTTTCCATCTTTATTGGTAAATAAACTTAGGAAAACGGATTATAGCTTCGCTGTGATCTAACCAAAGTCTATGAAGTCGAGCCCTGGACCTTGAGAAAGCTTGGACTATCTTGGAAGGAGGTGGAGTGCTTGGCCAAAGTGATGGGTGGTGGTAGCCGTGAGATTTGAGTGGAGATGTGGAGTAATTTGGCTTTGGTTTGGAAGTGGATCGACATGGTGTGTATATATATGTATATATATTTTACCTTTTTTCGAAACTTTGCAAATATTTTTCAAGGCATTGAAGTCATTAAAGAAGAGCTCTTAGAGCTTTAAGAAGGAGGAAGAAGAAGTGAATGGATGAATGAAATGAGAGAGCTAAGGCCTTATATATATAGGCATATCTTTGAAAACAAATATAATGATATTTTTGTTGATACGCTATATTTTGATCAATGACAATGTGCTTCAACAAAAAGGAAGAGATATGTGCAAAGCTAAAGGAAGGACTATGAAGATCAAGGATATCATGAGTAATTATTATATATAATTCTTAGTTTTATTGTTAAAATCTATCCTCAAGAAGCTTGCACAAACAACAAAACATATTACACAACTTCATATTTTAGTTAAAGTGTTCACTGTGCATAAATTATCAGTTCAGTCAACTGAACAGGACATTTCAGTCGACTGAACCTGTTACACAAATACAACATGCACAGTTTCAGTCGACTGAAATTCTCTATTCAGTCGACTCAATTTGGACCTGCGAATTTTTGATGAAGGGACACCTTCTTCTTCCCAAAAGTTGCAACCATTCTCCAATGGTGACGGATGCATCTCTTGCCTGAACCTTTTGCAAATAGATACACCTCTTCTACACCTATAAATATATGTTTCTATCATTGGCAAATTACCAATTCTAATAGCTTTAATCTCTCTATTATCTTGATCATATTTTCAGATTACTCAAGTTTCCAAAAGCATTCACAAACCACTTCAATTGCTTGAATCTCTGATTTATCTTAAATACTTTTTGATTCTTAGCAATTTATATTTCCTAAATCTTCATAAACACATTTCATATTCTTGAGGATAAGATTGTAGGAAATTTGTACTCAATCAGACTCATTAGTGTTATCATGAACATAACAAGTCAGAAATACTCTTTGTATCTAGTTGAAGTCCTCTTCGGTAGTTGAGGCAAGAAATCCTGTTCGATTGTTCGGGTAAGTTGTAAACTATTCCTTCGGGTTAAGCAAGGGTTTTTGGTTAGTTGAATTCCTAAGAGGAGCTTAGGGACTGGATGTAGGACAAGAGGTTCGAGCCAGTATAAAGTCTTGGTGTCTACTTTACTTACTGCTTATTACTATCTACCTAGAGCATTCCATTATTCCATATTATACGATCCTACCATATAGCGTCTTTCAATTGGTATCAGAGCGAGGCCGTCCTATAACCATAACACCTTTATTTGACATATTGATAATATGGAAAATAACACAAGCACAAGCACAACAACTGCCTATAGCTCTACATTTGTAGAAGGACAATCTACCCAAAGACCTCCTCTATTCAATGGACTAAACTATAATTATTGGGCTACAAGGATGAGGATTTATATGCAAGCAACAAGTTCTGAAGACTGGAACGCAACTCAAGCAGAGTCCGTTGTACTCACAACTGATTACCCTACATGGACACAAACTCAGAAGAATGAAGCTAGTGCAAATGCCAAAGCTATGAATATGCTATTTTATGCTTTGGATAGAAACAAGTTCAATCGTGTTAGCATTTGTACTACTTCACATCAGATATGGGATAAACTTAGAACCATACATGAAGGCACAAACAAAGTTAAACAAACAAAGATTTCCATGCTAAAGAACCAGTTCCAAAACTTTAGAATGCGGCAGAATTAATCCATCAATGACATATACTCGAGATTTCAAGACATTCATCATGCCTTAATAGGATAAGGAGAAAAGTTTACGAATTTTGATATTGTATCTAAGGTCCTAAATTCACTCACTGCTGAATGGGAGAGAAAAGTCTTAGCAATCGAGGAAGCAAACGATCTATCTACAATGAAACCAGAAGAATTAATTGGAAATCTTATGTCTTATGAAGTTAACATGCAAGCTAAGAAAGATTAAGTACAGGAAAGAAAACATGTGGCTTTTCACGTAGAAAAGGAAGAATCGGAATCTGAAGATGAGGATCTAGCATTTCTTGCTAAAAATTTCAAGAAATTCTTAGAATATAGAAAAGGAAATAATAGCGGTTTCAAAAAGAATTTCTTAAACAAACCTTCGTCCTCAAATATAGAATGCTTCAATTGTCACAAGAAAGGACACATGCACAAGGATTGTCCAGAACAAAAGAAGGAAAATCAGAAAAGCTTCAACAACAAAAACAAGAAGGATATATTCAAAAAGAAGGCGTTTTCTGTAACATGTGACGATTCAGAATCATCTTCATCTGAAAATGATAGTGATAGTGATAGCGACAATGAACAAGCAAATGTGTGCTTCATGGCTCAAGAATCTGAGGTTAGTGATTTATCTTATGATGATTTAATAGAAGTAAACACTGAATTTTTAAATACTATAAAAATTTTCAAAAAGAAACTTAGAGAGACACATGAAAATCAGAACAAAGCTGAATTTGAAAGAGATATGTTAAAAGACGAAAAAAAATTTTTGGAAGAAGAACTTGAAAAAGTTCAAGAATCTCTCTCAAACTCAGATAGTCAACTTTTACTTTTGAGTCAAGAAATTGAAACTCAAAAAGCAAAAAATGATGAAATTATATCTAAAAATCATTTAAAAAATAAAATAAAACAAGTTGAATTAGAAAATACTAGTCTTCAAATTAAATTAGACAACATTACTAAAAATGTTTCTAATTTTAACAAAGGAAGAGAAAATTTATCTACGATTTTAGAAAATTCTCAATCTTCCTCAAATAAACATGGATTAGGATATAAAAAGGAGTCAAAAATTCCTTAAAAGAAAAATACTAGGAGAAATAATGATTCAAAACATAATATATCATTAAGAGCACCTACTAAAACAAAAGTAGAAACTAAGATAATTAAAATTTAGGTTCCAAAGACTAACAATAATTTAATTAGAAACAAATATGTTAAAGCATTTATGAATACTGTTCATAACAATACAAATTATATTTATAAAAGGGATACTAAACCCATTTGGATTTGGCTTCCTAAGATCTAACTCTTAGGACCCTATTAAAAGGTGGGCACCAATGTATTTATTAATATTTTTTGCAGGTCCCACTCAAGAAAAGAAAATGGATTTTGGATAGTGGTTGCTCAAAACACATGACCGGAGATAAAGAAACGCTTACAAATATTTCATACTTTGATGGTGGCTCTATTACCTTCGGAGATAACTCAAAAGGTTTCATCATTGGCAAAGGAGATGTGTGCAACTACGGTATATCAAATTTACCCATTATTACAAATGTTTCTTTAGTTAAAAACTTAAAACATAATTTATTAAGCATAAGTCAACTATGCGACAAAGGTTTTAAAATAACTTTTTCTGAAAATAAATGTTGTATTTTTGATCAAAATCAAAATCTTATTTTTGAAGGAAAGAGAGATAGAAATATTTATGTTTTAAACATGAAAATTAATAATAACAAAGATATGTGTTTAATGGTCAATGATAATGATCCTTGGTTATGGCACAAAAGATTTTGTCATATTAATTTTAAAACTATTCAAAAACTTTCAAAAAATGAATTAGTGAAAGGCTTACTAAAAATAAATTTTAAAATAAATAATATTTGCGATGATTGTCAACTAGGAAAATTAACTAAATCATCTTTTAAATCTAATAAAGTCATTTCAACTTGACAAACATTAGAATTATTACATATGGATTTATTCGGACCAACATAGGTTCAATCTGTTAACCATAATCGATATGTTTTTGTAATAGTTGATGATTTCTCAAGAAATACATGGACGATATTTATGAAAAACAAAAGTGATACGTTTGAATATTTCAAAAATTTTGTTAAAGGAATCCAAAATATTAAGAATTTAAAAGTCAAAAATATAAGGAGTGATCATGGAGGCGAATTCGAAAATGAATCATTTGAGTTATTTTGTAAAAAGAAAGGAATAAATCATAATTTTTCATTTCCTAGAACTCCACAACAAAATGGAGTTGTAGACAGGAAAAATAGAACTCTTCAAGAATGCACCAGAACGTTATTAAATGGAAGTACATTACCAAAGCATTTTTGGGCAGAAGCTGTAGCAACTGCGTGTTATGTATTAAATTGTATTTCCATACGACCTTTAACTAAAACACGTCATATGAACTTTTTAATGGAAGAAAACCTAATATTTCGTACTTAAAAATCTTTGGGTCAAAATGTTTTATTCTCAACACAAAAGACCAACTTGGAAAATTTGATCCAAAAGCTGACCATGGTATTTTTGTAGGTTACTCAGAATGAAGTAAGGCATATCGTGTTTTCAATAAACGAACAAATGTAATAGAAGAAACTTTACATGTATCTTTTGATGAAAACTTTAATAAAAATACAACCATCAAAGATGATGAAGAAATTATATCCAACACAGAAAATATAAGTTTTGAAAATAATGAAAATATTAATCAAATCGATAACAATCAAATTAGATCTCCTCCTAGAATTCTACGAGATCATCCTACACAAAATATAATTGGAGAGATTGACTCACCAGTTCAAACAAGAAGTCAACTAAACCAAATGGGACATGTTGCCTTTATTTCAACAATAGAACCGAAAAATCCTAAAGAAGCATCAACAGACGACTACTGGATTGTTGCTATGCAAGAAGAATTAAATCAATTCAAACGCAACGATGTTTGGGAATTAGTTCCTCGTCCAAATAATCAGTCCGTCGTAGGAACAAAATGGGTTTACAAAAATAAAGTAGATGAACAAGGAAATATGACTAGAAATAAAGCTAGACTAGTAACACAAGGATATAATCAAGAGGAAGGTATCGACTTTGAAGAAACATTTGCTCCAGTTGCAAGACTTGAAGCAATACGTATTATATTAGCCTTTGCTTGTTTTCACAAGTTTAAACTTTATCAAATGGATGTTAAAAGTGCCTTGTTAAATGGTTTTATAAAGAAATGTATATGTAGAACAACCCCCTTTATTCATTCATGAAAAATATCTGGATCATGTATATAAATTAATGAAAGCCTTATATGGTCTTAAACAAGCACCTCGTGCTTGGCATGAGAGACTTAAGAGCTATCTACTAGATTCGGGATTTCAAATCAGAAAAGTAGATCAAACTTTATTCATTAAAAACACTACTAAGGACATTTTGATAATTCAAATAAATGTAGATGCCATTATATTTGGTTCAACTAATGAAAAATTGTGTAAAGAATTTCAAAATATAACGACTAAGGAGTTCGAAATGTCACATATATGAGAATTATCTTATTTTCTCGGACTTCGAATTAAACAATTAATGAATGTAATTTTCTTTAACCAAGAAAAATATTGTGCTAATCTAAATAAATGTTTTGGAATGGAAAACACTTCTGGTAAACCTACCCCTATGAGTACCACAACTTATCTCGATCGAGATGAAAATGGCAAAAGTGTAGACCAAAGTTGTTTAGAAGCATGATAGGATCTTTACTTTACTTAACCGCTAGTAGACCAGACATAATGATGAGTGTATGTTTATGTGCACGTTTTCAAGCTAATCCAAAAGAATCACATTTAAGAGCCGTAAAATGAATTATGCGATATCTTACTAATACTAAGGACTGTGGTCTTTTCTATCCAAAAGATTGTCCATTCGAGTTAGTTTCATTTAGTGATGCTGATTTTGGTGGATCTCGAATAGATAGAAAAAGTACAAGTGGTACGTGCCATTTCATTGGAAAATCATTTGTATCTTGGTTTAGTAAGAAACAAAATTGTGTCTCGCTTTCAACCGGTGAAGTGGAATATATATCTGCCACCTTAGCTAGTACTCAAGTCATATATATGCAACAAACACATAAAGATTTTAATATAAATTTAACAAACTCTATAATATATTGTGATAATACAAGTACAATAAATTTATCTAAAAATTCGGTAAATCACTCTCGTACAAAACATATTGATATTCGTCAACATTTTCTACGTGACAATATCGAAAAAGGAATTATCAATTTAGAATATATTTCTACCGAAAATCAAATTGCTGATATATTTGCTAAACCATTACTAGAAAACTCATTCATAAAATTACGACGAGAATTAGAAATAATATCTTTCAAAGATATTTAATAACAAGAATTATAATGGTAAGGAACCTAATACATGAGTAACATATCTCATACTTTAATTCACTTCATCTAAAAGTCAAACATGAATTTAGTTTACATAAGTATGGGTTTCTAATTTATACATTTGAATTAGCAAATATTTCATACACTAAAACATAACCATCCATTTCAAAGAAAATTATTAACTATTAATTCATTTTCTGGTTCTAAATCCTTAATGATTTTACACCACGTTTTTTTATAACTCTGAACCTATATATACATGTTAAATTTTTTTAAACAAAATACAAATTCTTTTTCCAAAAAAAGAAAAAAAGGATCAATCTCTATAGAAAAATGTGTTCCAACAAATCAAACTCTCCGATCATCATAACTTTATCAACCGATAGCTCAGCTGATTCACCTCAACTTCCTACGCCAACACCAATAAACAGGCCTGTTTGTAAATGGGAAAATTATCAAAGCAGATATACACCAGATTCCAAGAAGGCCAAACGTTCGCTATTTATTTCTCCCGATATGAAAAAAAGATCGATGAAATTCATCATTATCAACAGCAGCAAATCGACATTCAATGAGAATAGTATTTTGAACAAAAAGTAACGGCCAAACGCTTAAGCTTTCTTGAACAAATTGGTTTGAAGTTTTATAGCTCGAAGAAAAAGGATATGAGTGAACCTTTACCATGACTAGTTAATCCGTTTGATCCATCTTCGTCATATCGTACATCAAACGATCCAATAAATCCTTGGGCCTTGCCTCAAAGATATCAATAGAGTCCAAATTCATGGGATAAAAAATATATGGCGAATGAAGGATATAAAACACCAAAGAAGAAGACTCCATCCCCAAGACTATATCCCCCAAGATATGGTGGTTTTGTGGTCAAAATAATGATATAGTATCATAATATTAATATATAATTGTAATTATTTCGTTAAATTAAATCATTTGCATTCAAAAAGTCAAGAAAATCCAAAAATTCAAAATTCAGTCGACTGAATAATTCTGCTCAGTCAACTAAAAATATTACAGAAACTTTCAGCCAACAGTTCAGTCGACTGAAAAACTCTGTTCAGTCGACTGAATTTTAGCCAGAAAAGTTTCGGCCTCCAGTTCAGTCGACTGAACAGACAATTTCAGTCGACTGAACGCAATTTTACACAGTTTTTTCACCTACTTATCCATCTCTTTCACTTTTACTTTTAGTTTTCACCGTATCCAAACTTCATCTTCCCCATTTCTAAGCAAACCCTAGTCCCCAAATTTTTATTTTTTCTCAAATTCTTCCTCAAAATTTTAACAATTATGCCTCCTAAGCGCTCTTGAGCTTCAACCTCAACCTCCTCTGAGCCAATTGATGCTCAAATCGCTCAATGGCTGTACAATGGAGTTGCGGTCACGCGATGGAACAAGATGAAGAAATCAAGGATCTTCGAGCACTCTTTTGTTGATTTCCAAGGTCTTCAAACCTATAATGTTCAAGCTTTGACAGACCAAGCCAATTTGACATCGCTTATAGACATTAATCGAAATGACCATGCCATCAACCATATTATGGTCAAATTATTCTATGCCAACTTCAACCTCGGACACCAAACTCCACGAAATCCGAATGACAGTGTTTGGAGTATGGTATGCGGGAAAAATGTATGCTTGATCACATTGCTCACATTCTAGGATCCCCAAACATTAGTAGAAAGATTGAGGAAATAGATTTCAGTCCTCATATTCGTGACAATGTAAATCATCAATTTTTAGAAGATGATATCAATAGCCGAGATATCAAATCCACTTCCTTAAGACCAAAAGCAAGGCTTATACACAAAGCCCTTATAAGGACCATAACCCCACGCACCGGCTCCTATGAAATAGTGTATCCGAATAACTACCGGACACTATACGCTATATAGGGAAATATTAAAGTCAATTAGATGCAATTGATACTTGATGAATTACTTTCATTCAACAATGGGAAAATTAGAATGATATATTTTGGCGAGTACATAATGCGACTTATCCTAGACGTTGATACGTCACTACCCAACTCATAAAATACGATGGTTCATCAAATCAACCATTGTACTATAAGTCTCATGCAACTACCAGTAAGGCCCCCTTATATCATGTCTCTAGCCGAATGGGAAGCACGTCAACAAGAACCTCAACCTCAAGCTCAAGCTCAAACTCAAGCTCCACCACGAGAACCTCTTGATCAAGATGATGAAATCCGTCTTGTTCAACCCGATTTCACTACAAATCAATCATTGGGAATTATACCAAGGAATCAACAAATCCTTGATACTCGTCTAAAAAAGGTTGATCACAAACTTGATAAGGTTAAAGGTTTCTTCAACAATCTTTGGGATGTCATTTCATGCACCAGCACCACTTCTGCTTCTACCTCATGTGGCAAGCGCCCAGCTCCAACATTCACGTGGATATATTCCAAGGAGAATCCAAGCAGCAACACTAATGGCAACAGTGGTGGTCAAGGAGGGAGAGCTTTTAGACAACCAACCAGTGACCCTGTTATTCGTGAACCAGAGGGAGGACGTGAAGGATCTTATGATTGGGGCAGAGATCCTTGATCATCTTGATGGTTTGATTTCCGAAACTTTTTATTAATCTTCAAACTTCTAAAAAGGCTTGTATAAATAGCCTTCTTTTATTCATGAGACTCTATGGTTTGTATAATGCACACTATGGTTATGTAATAATGTGGTTACTTTGTTTAACAATTATATACTTCTACAAATTATTACTTCCTTTTTGTCGATGACAAAGGGGGAGAAAAGTCTATGTTACTAACTTTGTTTTGTAGGAAAGATAGTGCATATATTTAGGGGGAGGAAGATAATAGGTATTATCATCAATCAAAAAGGGGGAGAATGTTGATACGCTATATTTTGATCAATGATAATGTGCTTCGACAAAAAGGAAGAGATATGTGCAAAGCTAAAGGAAGGACTATGAAGATCAAGGATATCATGAGTAATTATTATATATAAGTCTTAGTCTTAGTTTTATTGTTAAAATATATCCTCAAGAAGCTTGCACAAACACAAAAAAACATTACACAACTTCACATTTTAGTTAAAGTGTTCACTGTGCATAAATTATCAGTTCAGTCGACTGAATAGGACATTTCAATCGACTAAACCTGTTACACAAATACAACATGCACAGTTTCAGTCGACTGAAATTCTCTATTCAGTCGACTGAATTTGAACCTGCGAATTTTTGATGAAGGGACACTTTCTTCTTCCCAAAAGTTGCAACCATTCTCCAATGGTGATGGATGCATCTCTTGCCCAAACATTTTGCAAATAGATACACCTCTTCTACACCTATAAATATATGTTTCTATCATTTGCAAATTACCAATTCTAATAGCTTTAATCTCTCTATTATCTTGTTCATATTTTCAGATTACTCAAGTTTTCAAAAGCATTCACAAACCACTTCAATTGCTTGAATCTCTAATTTACCTTAAATACTTTTTGATTCATGCAATTTTGTATTTCCTAAATCTTCATAAACGCATTTCATATTCTTGAGGATAAGATTGTAGGAAAGTTGTACTCAATTAGACTCATTAGTGTTATCAAGAACACAACAAGTCAGAAATACTCTTTCTATCTAGTTAAAGTCCTCCTGGGTAGTTGAGGCAAGAAATCCCGTTCGGTCGTTCGGGTAAGTTGTAAACCTATTCCTCCAGGTTAAGTGAGGGTTGTTGGTTAGTTGAATTCCTAAGAGGAGCTTAGGGACTGGACGTAGGACAAGAGGTCCCAACCAGTATAAAGTCTTTGTGTCTACTTTACTTACTGCTTATTACTATCTACCTAGACCATTTCACTATTCCATATTATACGATCCTACCACATAGCGTCTTTCAATTTTCACCATCTTTCACATCATCTTTGCACCTCACCACCATGTACCGCCACCCCCATCACTTCATCTGACCGTGAAGCCCACTCCCACCCTCCATATGTTTGGCTTATGATGTGATTTGGTGCTTTGTTTTTATCTCTTGTTTGCACATAAGAAGCTTGCATATATTCATATGTGTTTGGATATTTTCTTTCCTTGATTTGACTAATTCCTAAGCATATTTAAATGTATATGTGGATACATTTGTTTATGTGTTCATGTATGTGTATATGTATCACAACATTGTTTTGATTTGTTTACAACTTCTATATGTTAAACCGTTACAAATTCTGATTTTGATCTCCGGTCATATTTTTACTTCTTAGTTTAATTTTATATAAACGTAAATAAAATTTGAAAACTAAGTTCTTGTCATTATTAATTAATTAGGATGATCATATTTGAATTATAAAACAATAAATACTCATACTAAACAATTGTTTACAAAAAGTGCTATTATATTGATAAAGCGATATCAATTTTCCTTTATATTTTCAAACCAAATATATATTTTGTAAAACTATTATAAATAATTTATTATCACTATATAGCTAATTAAAATAAATTAGTATCGTTTTAAATAATTATTTGAATAACTATAATAATTATTAAATCATTAAGTCTCAATTTAAATTCATAAATCAGTTATTAAGTATGATGTCGTTATTGATGATGTCAAAATTCAATTTATCAAGGTGATAAATTTTGCAGATTGGTACAAACCCCATGGGTGATATAACTAATCGATGCTTGATTTGTGAAGATGTATGAGCTTCGCATCTAAATCACGCTTATCATGTGATATGTTCGTCCTGGATTTTAAAGGAGTCGGCGTTTTACTTGGTATGGATTTTCGAACAAAGAATGAAATTATGCTTGATTACGTAAGAAAGATGGTATCTTTAAAGACTAAATTAGGGAATTTTATTGAGGTATTGTGATGGAGCCAAACAAGTTAACGGATAGTTTTCTTTATGCATTGGATTCACCTCGGGGAAAGTTGGAATCATTATCTGTTGTTAAGATTTCCCCGACGTCTTTGATGAAGTAAATAGTCTACCCCCACTTCATGTGATTGTGCTCAGTATTAACTTGACTCCCAGATGGAAACCTTTTATGTAGCTTAAGCATAAGATTGCTTCGACAGAAAGAAGGGAGTTAATGAATTAGATAGAAGAATTGTTTAGTAACGGTCTGATTAGGCGAAGTCACCTAGGTTAGGGAGTAGCCATGGATTTTCATTGCCAAGTCAGATGGTTCATCAAGGATTTTATGGACTATAGTGAATTAAATTAGCAGATGTATAAGAACGAGCATCCCTCACCCAGCATAAACGAGATGTTCAAACAAATGCAGGATGCTAAGGTATTCTCGCATATGGTTTTGGACACGGGATTTCACGAACTAAGGATATCTAAATATGATAAACCCATGACAGCTTTAAGAGTACTAGAGGATTTATTTGAGTGGTTGGTTGTGCCTTATGGGCTTACTAATGCACTCACTCATTTTGTAGTCATCATGGATCGAGTTTTTAGAGATATAATTGATAAATTTGTGTTAGTCTAAACGAATGGCATCCTTATTTGTTCTAAGACCGAGGAGGAACAAACGCGCCACTTAGAGTCCGTACTGGAAACCTTAATGAAGAATGACTTGAAGGCTAAATTTCTAAGTGCCATTCTTGGCAGACTGACCGAAGTAAGACTCCTCGGACATGTAGTGTCAGAGGATAGCATAAGAAGGACTTTCCTCGAGTCATTGATAGATGAGTAGATTGCATGAATTGTATAGTGTACCTACAGTTGCTATAAATGCTTAGCGTATACTTTTGTATAAGTTTATGATATTGATATATACCTTTGTGTTAGTTTGATTAACTTCTTGTGTGCTAATTTCGGGATGAAATTCTTTTAAGCAGAGAGAATGTAGCGACTCGAAATTTAATCACTTTAAATATGGGTATCTAATATATTATTAAATAATTTATATATGGATTTTTAAATTATAAATACCCTTTCTAAATTATAACTGGTGATGGTGAAAAGATCTTTAAATTTTGTTTATAAAAATAAACAGTTCAAAGGAAATTAGAAAATTAAGTAAAAAGCCTTTTGAATTTTTTTGAATTTTTCACTGTTAGCCACCAACACCCAGTTGTATGAAAGCACCAATATCTAATCCAATCATAGAAATATAAATATAAATAAATGAAGAAAAAATTAAAACAATCAGAAAGCAAGTAAATGGAGACTCATATTTATAGTGGTTTGGCTAACTTCGGCTTACGTCCACTCCAAAGATTTTTCTTTTATTAATTTATACTGCTGATTACAGTTACAAATCTATGAAATTCAAGAATAAAATCGGCAGAGTATAACCTAGGTAGAAGATGAAGAGAAGCATAAAGAAGATTCCTTTTTTGATGCATTGCCTGCTGTATTTATAAGGGATGACGTGCATGGATGAGCTTAAATTTTAACAGAAGGTTCTGGAGACCAACACAAGGCCATCAAAAAATTTCCTGGCCATTAGGGGCCACAATAGGGATCGGTACCGATCTCTATTTTGGTGTCCAATTGGTGTGCAATCCCTCTGTGTGGTTCCCCATGATGTTAGCTACTTGCCCTCTACATTTCGTGCCATTTTGACTTGCAATTTATGATATATCGCATTTTCCATGAAGTGGTGTTTTTTAAATCCTCACTTCTGCCGATCCCTATGGAGGGATACGTACCATCCCTCCAGCTTCTTCAAAATTCCATGTGATCCCTATGGAGGCTTATCGATGTCGTATTATGCTTAGCCTCCAAGTTTCATGCCAATTAAATTAGTAGAACTCGAGTTATTGACCAATCTTTGTTGCTATATAGTGTTAAGGCTGATTATAGCCAATCCCTATGGAGGGATAGGTACCAATCCCTTCAATTTCCTCCATATAATATGCGACCCCTATGAGGTGTTCCATATATTGTAATTAGCTTGTGCTCCAAGTTTCATGTCAGTTGGACCACTAGAACTCGAGATATTTATTGTTAAATGTATGAATGCACTTTAGCTCGGATATACGTCGATCCCTATTCAATGAAGTTTGTCGATCCATTGCTCAGTGAAGCATGTCGATCCATATTTTCCAATTAAGCATGGTGAACTATACAATCCAATAAAGCATGTTGATCCCTCTTTTGGGCCAAAGTATGTCGATCCATCCTCTTCCATAAAATATACCGACCCATCTCACTAAACTATGACAAGCCCTACTTTATGAGCTGAAGTATGCCGAACCCTATCAATTATCCATGCTGATCCCTCTAAATTGAGCATATCCATACTGATCCCTAACAGTCACTGAGCTATATTCCATATTTTAAGCATCTTACACTGTTTATCCATCAAATTCATTTAGTTTTGATTTCCTACGATTGTTTGTACTTGACTTCTGGGTTTCATAATCATCATTCTGGACATATCGACCTCGATAACCTTGAAATCTGTTAGGTTAAATCCAACCATGTACTACTTTGCCAAAAGGCGGGTAAACAGTTTGCCTCCCAAAACATGCCTCGCGATAATAAGGCTTGTTTCGAATTTCCATAAACCCAAAATCCGAAGTCTATAATCCATTGACAGCCATATTATCCAATCCAGAATCTGATCCATTGCCAATCCAAATCCATGATCTCTCTGAATCATTAGTGAAATCTATGACTGTTTTGAGTCGATATCCAATTCTAAATACATTCCAAATCCTTAGCCAAATCCATATCTTTCCAAGGTATAGCCAAATCTGTGATCTTACCGGATCGTTTACCGAATCCAAAGCCTCGATCTCACCGAATCCTTGCCGAACATAATCCATATTCGATGACGTGAGTATGCAGAACCATCACGTTTGAGCGAAGCGACCTACCCAATCATAGTCTGTACCTGACAACCTTGATCCCTCTAGATCCTTTCCTAGCACAATCCATAATCGATGACTTGAGTAGGCCGATCCATCGCATTCGAGTGAAGCGACCTACCCCTTGCCAGGCATAATCCATACCTGATGACCTTGATCTCTCCAGATCCTTGTCGAGAACAGTCT
The DNA here is from genome assembly GCA_030765085.1 of Allium cepa. Taxonomy (NCBI): domain Eukaryota; kingdom Viridiplantae; phylum Streptophyta; class Magnoliopsida; order Asparagales; family Amaryllidaceae; genus Allium; species Allium cepa. Next base: position 665,678,739 of record CM060929.1, on the reverse strand, counting down.
ATGCTGGATGAAATGAGTAGGCCATTCCATCGCATTCAAGAAAAGTGACCTACCCCTTGTAAGGCATAATCCATAATTGGCGACCCGTATTATCCAAATTTAAGCATTCCCAAGTCCATAAAACAAGAGTTTGTGCAACCAATAAACTAGAGTTCAAATAAAACCAGAAAAATAAGAGTTCGAAGAAAACAAGAAAGGAGAATTTTTTTTTACAAACCCTATCATTACGGTTTATCATCATCTCGGAGCATGCCTAGAGACCGTCCTCGACCCCATACATGTGTAAGTGACTTTGCCATCTTACTGTGGAGTTTTCTACTTATTCCATGCCATCCCAATAATGATAAGTTAAAAATAATGCCTTAATCTAGTGCCATTTTATTTCCTGGTGGATGGTGGCTGCTCCTGTTCCACCATCACTACCCGAGTCCTTACGTATTATTGTAACTGACCATTCCTTACATGTTCCTTAATGATATCCTTCAAATACCGGCAGTCATTTGTATTATGCCCATCCAGCTCATGGAATAGGTAGTGCTTTCCTGATGTCCATTTGTGTTCAGAGGGTTCCCTCCTTGTCGGCCTTTGATATGGAAGGCGCCCTCGAGTATCCAGATATACCTATTATAGGGTTACATTCAATTCCGAGTAAGAAGTGAATATGGGTTTCCCCTCTGTCGCTTCGATCCATCGAAGCTATTATCCATGTTTCATTTATCCTTGTCCTTTCTTGAGCTTTCACTGGGCGATTCTCCACCCTGTACCGTATTACTTGCTGCCTCTATATCACCTTTTGCATCTTCTTGTTGTAAAACCTCTCTACTTCATGGTAGAATTCCCCTAGATCCATTGGTGGATCCTATATCAGTGATATCTTAAAATTTGAATTATCAGCAACTCTTGAAACTACCGCCATCAAAACCATCGATGGATCCGGTCGATCCACTAACAAAACTACCGCATTGAACCTGACTAAGAAATTCTTAAGTGACTCACTTACCCACTTTACTGATGTCAATGTCATCACATTCTTGGGTCTCACAATGTGAACCCGAAACTGCTTCGTAAGTATTCGACTAGTTCCGTCCATGTTCTAATAGAACCGCTCTCCAATTGTTTGAACCATTGCGCAGCTACATCCATTAAGTACATGGGGAAACATCATGCCAGAACTTCTTCCGATGCCCCCAGTACTTCCATGTGCCGTATATAGCTCATCATATGCATAATTGGATCGGACTTTCCATCATAAGCTTCTAGTGTCGGTAGTTTGAATTTCTGGTGGATTCCTTGCATTCTTGATATTTAGAGCGAATGGACTTCTATTTACATCCTCCAGATCCATGTTCACTAATTCTCCATGCATAGCTTGCCTTATCATCTATGCAAATCTGCCATTGTCTTCCAATGGTATTCTCCCATCATCATGTCCAAGCTGCCCCCAAGTCTACGAGGGAATTATGGAACGTATTCCTTCGAACGAGCGTCCAAATTCTGATTCGCACCAAGCTCCATGGGATCGATCGCAAGTCCTCCTGCATCACGATCAACCATAACCGGGGGTTTCTCCCCTAGCCTTTGGGGATCGGTACCAAACCCTTTAGAGGGATCAGAACCGATCCCTCTATAATGGCAAGGTACTACCCCAGCTGCTCTATTCTATTCCTTTGTCCATTGGCTCCATTTTCATGTTCCTGGTTTTGATTTCCAATGATTCCCGCTGCTTTAACTCCTAGATTTTATGTTCCAGCTTGCCTAATCTATTGGACTAAATTCTACATTATCTCTTCTTGTCTTTTCAGCATCATCTCCTGCATAACATCCATCATTGTTTCTATTTCATCCTTGGTGATGTAGATAGATGCTTGATTAGCTCTAGCTCCTGAGGACTCCTGACTCCGCCCACTGTGGCTCCTTTCTGGTAGGACTCTCCTTTTTGATTTCCTAGCCATTACTTTCTAGGTCCAAGTATCCAAGTTTCCAAATCTAATATCATAGCTTCCAAATCTACGGGTGCAAGTCTTCTTAGTGAAAGCATAAAAATGTTGGCATCAAAGGTAGCCACTAACACCCAGTTGTATGAAAGCACCAACATCCAATCCAATCATAGAAATATGAAGAGATATAAATGAAGGAAAAATTAAAACAATCAAAAAGCAAGTAAGTATAGACACATATTTTATAGTGGTTCGGCTAACTCCGGCCTATGTCCACTCCAAAGATTTTCCTTTTATTTATTTATACTGTTGATTACAGTTACATATCCATGAAATTCAAGAATAAAATCAGCAGATTATAGCCTATGTGGAAAATGAAGAGAAGAAGAAAGAAGTCCCCTTTTCTAATGTCATGTCTGTTGCATTTATAGTGCACAGATCGAGCTGAGATTTTGATAAATGGTTCGCAAGACCAAGACGAGGCCACCCAAAAATTTCTAAGCCCGTTGGGCCCACAATAGAGATCGGTACCGATCCTTAATTTGGTGGCCAAATGGTGTGCGATCCCTTTATTGTGTTCTCCTTAATGTTAGCTCCTTGCCCTCCAAATTTTTTGCCATTTTGACTTACGGTTTGAGAGATATCGCTTTTTTATCAAGTAGTGTTGTCTAAATCTTGACTTCTGCCAATCCCTATGGGGTGATAGGTACCGATCCCTCCAACTTTTTTCAAATGCCATGTGATCTCTATGGGAGCTTCTCCATGTTGTTTTGTACTTAGCCTCCAAATTTCATGCCAATTAAATGAGCAGAACTCAAGTTATTGACTGATCTTTGTTGCAATAGGGTGTTAAGGTTAATTATAGACGATCCATATGGAGGGGTAGGTACCGATCCCTTCGACTTACCCCAATGTGACCCCAATGAGGTGTTCCATAATTAGCTTATGTTCCAAGTTTCATTTCAATTGGACCAATGGAACTTGAGATATTTCTTTTTAAATGTTTGTATGCACTTGAGCTTGGATATATGCCGATCCCTATCCAATGAAGTTTGCCGATCCATTCTTCGGTGAAGCATGCCGATCCGTATTTTCAAATAAAGCATGGTGAACTATACCTTCCAATAAAGCAGGCGATCCCTCTTTTGGGCCGAAGGTTGCCCATCCATCCTCTTCCATAAAATATGTCGACCCATCTCACTCAACTATGCCGAGCCCTACTTTATGTGCTGAAGTATGCTGAATCCTTGCAATTAGCTAGGCCGATCCCTCTAAATTGAGCATATCCATACCTACCCCTTCCAGTCACTGAGCTATATTCCATATTTTAAGCATCTTACACTGTTTATCCATCAATTCCATTCTGTTCTTACTTGACAGCATAACGACCCTAATTTTTATTAACATTATTTAGAACATTTAATTTGTTAAATTATATAATGTAAATGGTCGAGGGATTGAGATTTGTATAATTAGAGAGTAGCCATGCCTAATTAACTAATGAACATAAAGGGAATTAAAATGAAATAGGTAAGAGTAATAGATAAGGGCAAAATAGGAATAAGTTATATTCTTATACCTAAACCCTTATGCCACTTTCATTTTACATGTTCCCAGACAAAAACTAGATCAAGTAAGGTCAGCCACTATTAGGAGAAAGCAAATGAAAGATAAGCTAAAATCAGGAGGAAGAAGCTTAATCAATTTAATTCAAGAGAAAATCTCAACTCCCTAACAACAAGCTAAGGTAAATAATAAGTTACATCTCATATTTTCTTATTTTCAATTCTAAGTCAGACCCGAATGTTTTTTACAAAGTATTATGCCAAGTTTTGAATGATATATATATATATATATATATATATATATGCTTGTTGATGAATTTTTCTTGTTCATGTAGATTTTATGATAAGTTATGATTTGAAAACCTTTTGATATAAGGTCAGAAATAATATTTTAGTGATGGTTTCAAGTTTCATAATTTTCTAAATTAATGTGGATTTATTATGAATTTTCTAGTGAAGAAAATGGTTAAATTGGGTTTAAATTAATTACGACTATTATATGTTAGCTCTAGGTCAGAAATTTATATATGTTAGAGAACATATTAAAAGTGATTTATGGGAATTTTTGGAGAATTTTCCTAAGTGTTTTAATAGGTATATAAAATTATTTAAGGTATATGAATTAAATGTATTATATGATTATAAAAAAAAGAAGGGGCAATTTGTAAATGTTTTAACTTGTTAATCTCTGAAATTCGGCAGCATTTTTAGAAAAGATTTTTAAAAAGTATTCACAGCCAATCATATGCTGACAAACAAAGAAAGTTAGCTAGAAAGAAATTACTTTATAAAGATAAAAATCAGTTGTATAAGGTTTATCTGCTTCACCACTTGTAGCAGCACCTTTCGACCTCATACTGCCTCCTCCATCTATGTCAAAACCAATACACATGGTATCAGCTTCGGTACGTAGTGGATTGAAGTTGGGCGAAAGGTATGGAGTCAAAACAGGGCTTTGGAAGGGGTTGAAGTAGCTTCTGAAAATTAGAATTAATTTGGTTGTAAATGAGGCTTTCGAATGAGAAAGCTCAACCTGGTCAATTCTTTTAAAGAAAATAGCTTTCCAAAGAGGTTATCGCCTTTTGTTTTAATAGATTTTTCGAAGGGATCGAAACCCCTGCTGCCGCATTCTACCTTTCAAAGCAATGCCTTCGAAAGGGTTCTTTTGTTTTAAACCTGAAGCCACTTCTCTAATGCTTTCGAAGGGGTTGGTTTCAACACAATCCACTTCTTTTATTTAGGAAAATGCTTTTGAAAGAGTTGCTTTCGTCCCAGTTCATTTAAAACCCTTCCAATATTTTGAAAGCTAAACCCAAATGTTTCGAAAGGAATGGTTTTAAAGGTTTCGAAACAATATTCCACACATTTTTAATTGAACCCAATGCTTTTAAAAGGTTTTTTAAGCAAAGGACTTTAATACTTTCAAAAGGTATCTAATGAAAGTTTCAAAGGGGTTCTTCCCCTCATTTTCGAAAGGTATATGGTAAAGGTTTAGAGGGGGTGATTCTGTTATGTTTTTGAAATTTTTATCTTTAGTGAATGAACGGAATGTTTCCAATGTTTTCGAAAGGCAAGTTTGAAGTATTTTAAAAGAGGATATATAGGGTTTTATAAAGCTTTCGAAGGGGACACATTCAATGTTTTCGAAAGGTGTACTGTAAATTGTTTCGGAAGGTAAGTTTTCGCCATTCGGCCTAGAGTTTAAAGTAAAGTAGTTAATAAGTTTCGAAATGGGTACTTTCAAAGGTTTCAAAGGAGATTGTCTATATCACTTAAACAAAGGTTTAGAAAGTTTTCATCAACAGTGTTTCGAGTAAAGCATATATCATGGCAAAGAGATTTGAGTAAAGCAAATAGTATGTTTTCCTTGTTTAAGTATGGTTTAAAAGGTTAAATCTATTTAAAAGATGTTTTGAAGGAAAGTTTTGATGGGTAGTTAACCCTAAGTAAATGACTCAGATATTTGGTTACCAGATGGGACAGGTATAGGGTCGTGCCTTATACATTAGCTATAACCCATAGCTAATTTAGTCCAAAATTCCAATGTGTTGGGCTTAGTCACAAACAAGACTTAAATGATGTTACACACATAAAGGAATATACAAAGAAGGAGAATAGGCTATTGGTGAGCCCGCAAAACCATTAGGATCAGTTGACCCAGGGAGAAGTAAGTTAAGGACAGACCATCCAGAAGTGTTTCTAACAGATGTTAGATTATTTATTTTGTCCGGTAGGCCCTAGTCAGCCAATGATTAGTAGTTAGCCAGATAAAACTATATTCTTAGGACAGATAGTCCATTTATATCTGTTCTATGAGCGTATATGATAATGCTATTATTTTTTTGACTAGTTTGATTGCAGGTTTCTGATTTGCAAAAAGGTATGTTTTAAAGAGATATTAACGAGAGATAACACGTACCACTAAGCGGCTTGGTTTCACTTAATATCAGTAAACCGAGATGTAATAGTTTTATTTACACCAGGATTTATGTGTGACTTGAAGTTTATGTTTTCCCCTTAAACTCTCGGATGCTCAAAATTCAACTTGAATAGATTGAGAGTTAAGGTTTTTCAGGTTTAGTAGGTTGGATGAATAAAGCTTTCGAAGACGTGCAGGAGGCAAAGCTATCTATATAGGAGCTATTTATTTTTATTTTCACTATGTTGTATTAAGACTGATATGTCTATTTAGTACCCTAATCATCCAAGGGGGCATCTTCATATGTCACTCTTAGCGTATTCTGTAATAATTATATTTGATCAAAACCTAGGAATCGTTTTGGGATTATGTATCTGAATATGAAATATTAATTTGAATGTAATCAAAAAATTTGTTTTAAATTTGTGTTGATTTTTAATATTCACGTGCTTCTGATAGTATGGATAACATTAACATTACTATATTTTGTCATCGGAAGTTAATACCATGGATGACTGCAGCATCTATAGCGCTTAGCTTTGGGCCTCAAGGTAGGGGATATTACAACATGGTATCGGAGCGTAGGTATATGAAAAACTTAAAAGAAATTTCAAACTAAAAATGATTTTGAAAGAATAATCCCAAGGAATTAGAGAAAAGATTGCGGTATGGAATAATGTTATAGTAACGTACTTGTATTTTCTATATATAAGTATATGCTTGATCTCTATTCTCCCATCTCTCTTAGGTTGTTCCCCTATTCTTACAAAGGCTCGAATGTAGATTTTATGGATGTAAGATATGGATGCTAGAGGAGGAAGAGTTAACATTGGTGGGGAAAGCATCACAACCAATGGAATGCCAGACCAAATACTAGGAGGAACCCAGGTCAGGTACAAGATGCAAATGTGGGTGTTGGAGTCTCTCAAGTCGATATAGGAGCAATGCATAAATTTTTCGCTAATATGATGCAAGTAGGAGTTACTATGGGGTTAGCTGGAGGAAGTGCTGAAGAAGGAAATCAAGGAACTCCAGTGGTTAATAACTATGTTGTTTTGAGTAGAGATTATGATCGGTTGGAAGGAAAGCCGTTTATTGGTACTGAAGACGCAATCGAAGTGAAGAATTGGTTACTTCATTGCAAGAGGATTTTTGCTGATATGGGGCTCAGTGATGATCAAAAAAGGAAACTCGCCTCTAAATAGCTAGAAGGGGCAGAATTGTATTGGTGGAACAGTGTTACTATAGGAGTCAATGAGAAGACTATGACTTAGGCTGCATTTAGGAGAAGGTTTGAAGAAAGATTTATGTCGGAAATTGCTAAGTTTACTCTATTAGGAAGTTTACTTAACTAGAGCAGGGAGATATGACAATGCCTGAGTATATAACCAGATTTGAGGGGTTAGAAGGTACGGATACGCTACAGTTAATAGTATCATCAAAAGGAATGAGAAGTTCATTTGCGGTTTGAAGCCTGAGCTTGCAAGGCTACATTATCGCATATTAGAGATCTTGCAATGTAGTTGAGGAGATGGCTTTGAGGCAGGAAGAGATGCTTGCTTATCTTGAAGGAAACTAGGCAAGGGAGGCTCAACGAGGGTAGAACCAGAAAAGGAAGTTGTTCCATAAGAAAGGAGCTCAGAAGGGTGGGCTGCTAAGAAAGGGAAGGTAGAAGTTGTATGTTATAAGTGCGACAAGAAAGGAGACAACACTCATGAGTGCCGGGCAGGCAAAGAGAAAAAAGCTGCTGAGAAGAAAGGAGTAAGGTGTTTTAATTGTAACCAGATTGGACATTATAAGAACTAGTTCAAGAAGCCATCCAAGGATGGAAAGGGCAAAGTGTTTGCATTGGAGTCAGCTACCTCGAGACCAACAGCGAAGGAGAAGGGAAAAGCTGCATTGGAAGGTACGCTTTTGATTCGTGGTGTATCAGTTAGAGTACTATTTGATACTGGTGCATAACATTCTTTGATATCTCATTGTTTGGTAGATAATCTTAACCTAGAACCCTCATACCTAGTTAGTTACTTAAGGGTTGCGAATCTGATAGGAGGATATACGACTCTTAGGATGAGATATGACCACTTAGAGTTTAAATTGTTAGGTCATGCATTTGTTTGCAGTTTGTATGTGTTTGCTTTCATAGGATTCAAAATTATTTTGGGTATGGATTGGTTAAGTAAATACGATGCAAGGATATTTTTCCATGATAGGAAAATATCGCTTAGACACCTTGACTGCAGTAATCAGATAGTATACTCTGTAGAAAATCCTAGTTTTGAGGTTAATGCTTTGTTGGGTGCTGTGGAGGAAGAAGACGAGTTGAATCAAGTTTTTGTTGTTAGAGAGAATTCATAGATGTCTTTGAGCCTGTAGTAGGACAACCGCCTAGACGAGCCATTGAGTTTTGGATAGATTTAGTACCAGGAGTTGAACCGGTGAGTAGACTGTCAAGTAGAATGAAACTTTCCGAGATGAGGGAGTTAAGGTTGCATTTGGTAGATTTCGAAGGCAAGAATTTTATCAGACCAAGTGGTTTTCCTTGGAAGCAGCCACAGTATTTGCAAAGAAGCTAGACGGATCATTGAGGTTATGTATCGATTATCTTAAGTTGAATGAGAAGATGATAAAGAATAGATATCTGTTACCTAAAATTGATGATTTGTTCAACCAGTTGAATGGAGCCAAAGTATTTTTCCAGTTGGATGTGGCAACAGGGTTCAATCAGCTTAGAGTGGTCGAGGATAGTATTCCTTTGACGACGTTTAGGACAAGATATGGATCAAACGAATGGTTAGTAATGTCGTTCGGACTAACCAATGCCCCGGCATTCTTCGTAGATTTGATGAACCGAGTTTCCAAGAGCTCTTGGATGGGTTCATATTGGTATTCATAGATGATATTTTGATATACTCTAAGGATGAAAGAGAGTTTGAGGTTCATCTTAGAGTGGTGCTTGAGACATTGAGGCAGCACCAATTGAAAGCGAAAATTTCGAAGTGTCATTTTTGGAAGGAAGTAAAGTTTCTTGGTCATGTAATCTCAGAGAAGGGGTTGTCTGTAGATCCAACTAAGATCGAGGTTGTGAACAATTGAAAAAGACCCGAGACAGTCACTGAGATAAAGAGTTTTCTTGGATTAGTTAGTTATTATCGGAGATGCATTAAGGATTTCTTTTGGATAGCGGCATCGATGACTAAGCTAACTTGTAAAGATGTGAAGCTCATCTGGACGGATAAGTGTAAGGATGCATTCCAGAAGATGAAACACTTATTGACAAATGCACATGTGTTAATTGTTCCAAAAGGGATTCAAGACTTAGTGGTGCATAAGGATGCTTAGGGAATAGGTTTAGGAGCTGTGTTAATGCAAAGAGGTAAAGTGATTGCCTACGCTTCTCGATAGCTTAGACTGTAAGAAGTTAGATATCCAACACATGATTTGGAATTGGCTATAGTTATTTTTGCATTAAAGGTGTTGCGATGTAATGGCCCGTTTTTCCATACCCTTTAAATCGATAATAAACCAAACATGTCCAACTCAATTTGCATAAATAAGCGGATCATTAAGGATAGAAAGAAAATAAAGACAGAACATAATCTCACATGAATGGAATAACATATATTATTTCAATAATAATCTTTATAGCAGAAAATTTTAAAATACAATATGAGAGTCTAACCTAGATTCAGCTGGGACAGTTATAAACCCCTATTTTTAGAAATGTTGAGAACAACAAAACAAATGCAATAGATGTAGTGGATAATAGAATACATCCATACGATGATGAAGATCTCCAGCTCTCCTCTGGAAACTCCAATGTCTTTGACTCACACTAAAACCACTCGGATCTGACCCGAGTGATAAAAATACCCGAATCAGGCTTGATAAACCAACATGAGACACTCAAAAATTTAAATGTATGATCATGACGATGTTATCAAAACTTTTGAAAAGAAGGGTATTTCATAAGGCCACGCCTACACGTAAACACAGATGAGTTTTACCTTATGATAACCAAACATTTTATACCAAAATACACTTGATATTATTTTTAATGACATTCCTTTGAAAACACTTTCAAATAAACTTATTCAAATAAGGTATCAATACCCGGACTAAGTCTAAGGAAATATATCCGGATTGGGTCAACGAAATATACATAATGAAATATATGATACCAAAAGGGTGGCTGAAATGTTTACAAGTCAACACAGTTATTTTGGGAATATAATCAAAACTGTAAATCTTTTATTGGGATTGGATTTCCAACATGATAGGGAACTAGTGAAAAGATCAATCCATATCCATGGCTTACGTCCAAGACTCAAACGCCGTTATACAATAACATAAATGGTTAAAAGGGGATACAATCTGCGAATAACATCCAAGGACTCAGACTTCGTGCTTCCCTGCCATGAGGCCTAGATGTATCCGGTACCTAGAGCTCTGAACATTTGATAACCCAAATAACTACTATCTGAAATGCGAGCATACATCTGACCACATAGAATCCCATCATAACTAGAGTGTGAGGCTCGCGAGGCTACGATCGATTTCTTCAAATCCATGCTTTTCATACAAACCATGCTTTGATCATAACAGGTTCCACTTTGAATGCCATATTGTCATTTCTTTGATCACTATTTGACTCCCATAAGCATACATCCTCTAAGCTCGTATGTCCCAGAGAAGGGTGTTAAGCTAAGAGAAGTTGCCTTCTCTGCCACCAAGTAGATGTACATTTTTAAAAGTCAAACGTTGTGTTTTAGAAATGCAATGTCAAACATTCGTCTATACAAGTTCATTCTAGGACTGAACGAAACCAAAGGCACTCTATTACTACCACTAGTAGCGAGTAGTCCTTGGAATCAGAAAATTCTCTACAACGGGAAGACCACTGCTATAATTAACTCTATAATATAAGCAACCCATAGCATATCAACAAGCAGTCCTCACACTATCACGGTATTCAATAATCATCATCTTCAACATGTCTTCACTTTCGAACATATACATTGGTTCGTAGTGGTTTTCGGATAGGAATTACCCGAATCCGGCTCTGATTCCTTCGAAGCCAAATATCGATAGAAAGATGTTAAGTTTATAAGTGGATATCAATCATCAATCAATTACTTCATCTTTTATTTAAATCAAATATCTTTCTTAGATATATTCTTTTCAAGTTATTCCAATTTATTTTCAAATGTATATGGAATAATTAAGCCTCATTTATTAAATCATTTAATTTATTTAAACCTTTCTAAAATCCTAGGATAATTACAAATCATTTTCTCTTTTACTTAGGAAAGCCTTTCCAAATCAATCATTAAATATTAATCAAAGATTTCTTTCTTAACTTCAATTCATATTCTTGCAAATCCAAGATTTTCATAACAGGGCACTACTGCCACATTAGATATGGTAAATTTCACCTCCAGGGACTAATGGCAAGTAATCCTACATCATAAAGATCTTTGTCTTCAATATGTTTTATTTTGAAAATTAGTTTGAAGGGGTTTCGGAAATGAATCACCCAAATTCGACCCCGGTTCCTCCGTTCTAATCATCGATAAAAGATGTTAAGTTCATATGGGGTTTCGGAAATTAGTTTAAAGCGATTTTCGGATAGGAATCACCCGAATCCGTTCTCGGTTCTTCGGATAGGAATTACCTAAATCTAATCCCAGTTCCTTCGTGCTAATCATCGAACAAAAGGTGTTGAGTGGTTAATTAACATTATAAGAATTTGTGTCTTTTATCTTATTTTGGAAAAACTTAATTATGGTCTTTTAGAGCATCCAGGCTTTCCTTTTGATCTATTCCACCCCTCATCTAAAAAGAGAAAACATATTCCAGATAAGTTCAGGGCACTGGTTGCCTTATCCCTAACCTTACTTAAACACCTTGTTTTATCTTCCTAGATCTTACAGGTGAGATAAATTTACCAGTCGTTTCCGCATACTCAGTTATTAGATTTATTTTGGAATTGATTGTAAGATTTATATCATTACGTTTAAACTCATATTCAAAAGGTTATAGAATTTACAGCATAAAAGTGCAACGGAAAGTGCGATGTAAGCTTATTTGATTTAAACAACTTTTTAATATTTGAAAATTCATATTTTCATTACAAATCTCTTTTAAACCATTTAAATAGATTTATCAAATTTATATCATATTTTTAGTCATTTAAAAATATCATTTATGAAGAAATATCTTTTTGGATTTCGAACTGTAAAACCGCGATGTTTTTAGAAAATTCTTTTGGGCATATTTCAAACTATAATCGATGAAATTTTGATTTTCTTTCTTCCATTGAAAATGAATATCATTGTGAACCAAAAAAAATTTATTTCGAAGAAATCCGACCTGTAAATCATTCTCTACGTTAATTTGAAGTTACGTGTCGAAATTTACGAACTGTCGCTACGCGACGAACTCGATTTTGATCAATTTTGTGAATTGCTTCGAAACTTGTCCGAAATACTTCAAATTTATTTTAAACCATATTTACACTACTTTAACTCATTTAAAAAAATATTTTCATCATTTCAAACTCATCACTCATTTCATTTCATATTATAATGTTATATTGCTATAATATCATTTCTAATATTTTTAGATATTTTATAATATTTCAAAGGCTAAATAACTTCCATACAAATATTTCTATGGATTTAATTCTCATTTAATTAACTGTGGTTAATTACTAATCATTTTTCTTATTATTTATCAAACAAGTTATCAACTACATAAACAATCATATACCAACAAATTTTGCATCCAAGTTATCAAACATTCAAACAATTTATTCAAAGATTTTAATGGACATATTAAAATAGTTAAAATGATGATTTAACTTTAAATAAACATTGAGTACTCACGATTAGTTCCACTTCACCAAACTTTTTCGTAGACTTTCCTTTTGATTTCGGTAGAACCTCCTTCTCTTTTTCTTACTCCGGAGCTTCTTGTTCTCTTTTTCTTACTCCGGAGCTTCTTGAACTTGCTCCTCCTTCTTGATGTGCTTGGCCTCCATGGGTTCCAACTCTCCTTCATCATTTCTTCCATTTTTAATGCTAAACCATGTTTTAATGGTATCTATGGTCTTTAGCAAAGTTTGGTGGTGTTTGAAGTTGATTTGATATGATTTTAAGAAAGTTATTAAGTAAAGTGAAGAGAAGAAGCCATTAGAGAGTGGAAAAAAGCATGAAAAAGGAAGAAGAAGAAGTGTAGAAAAGTGAGAAAGTGGATTCTTATATATAGAAAAAATTTTGAATTAAAATAATATTTTATAAAAAGACCAAAATACCCTTTACTTACATTTTAAGCAACCTTATTTTTTCAACATTTAACATCACATTTAAAATCATTAATTTATGTCATTTTCACTTAAGAAGTAAGTAAGGAATATAATAATTATGTTTGGTTTGATTTGATATTTACTTTTTGCTTTAAAATGACATGTTTGTCTTTTTATGCTTACTTCTTCTTAAATATATTCTAGAATTTTCTAAGTATATTTAGTAAAAGTAAACTTGATTAGTGAATTAATTAGTACTTACAATATTTGAATATATGTTCATATATAAGAAAATAAAGGTGCGATGACATTGCGACAACTTTTAATCGACAAAACGTTGATTTTCGACAGAATGTTTTATGGTCACATTTTGATGTTTTAGTTAAACTATTTATTTACGTAAACCAAATTTAAAAATAAATTTGTATAATGTGGTTTAAAAATTTAAACACTTATAAATAAATTAAAATAATTTATTTAACCATTGAAACATAATTTTTTAAAATCAACATTTTGTCACTTTTATTGATATAGACAATGTTACTATTTTTGTATATACTTTTCTTTCCAAATCCTACCTAATATTATTTGAATCATACAATCCTACCTATTTTATATTTAAAATCACTTTATATAGTATATTTTAAAGTGGTCAACTTCTGGGTCGTTACATTCTCCCCTACTTAAAAGAATTTCATCCTCGAAATTACCCAAAACAAAAGTTTGCCTAAAACATTTATCTTTAAACTTAATTCCATGTAATATACATAAATCATCTATATGAAATATCTTATCCGATCTCTTATTCAAATACACAACTTTATTTGCGAAGTATCGATCCCCCGATCCTCTAGTGCGGACTTCGATCAGGCTTCTAGATTAGAACCTTTGCTTTCCTTGCATAGTTCTCAACTATGATAGAAAACTCAAGTACCTAACCGCAAAACCTAATCAGTGTTCATCATCAAGAATCGAGTGATAAACCCTTTTTGGGACCAGTGTAAACACCTCGAAGTTCCAAACTCGGATATTAGATCAAAATTTATGCGATGAAATGATCTACATATAATATATTTATTTATTAACTTTCAAAAAAAAATCATAAACTTTTATCATAAGTTTAAACATTTTATAAAGGTGCTTCTTTATATAATCCCTTTAATTATTTATTTCCAAATATTTTTAATAAAGGAAAATATTTTGAAGAAACAATTGTTCACTCAAAAGATAATTTATCTTTATTAAAAAGTTTTCCCACAATATTTTAACTCGGTATATTTCCTTTAACACTAATATTATTTATGACTTATTTCGTAAAAATATTACTTAAGTTTATTTCATCTGACAACTTATGTAAATCAATCACATTTTAAAGACTTAAGTCTAAATACTAAATTAATTTTGGAATTCATTAATAAAACATTTTCTAGTTTATAATTACCTTTTGAGGAGTCATTGTTTTACTTAATAGTTCATGACTTAAATCTGTATTTATATGATATACTTTTACATCCTAAGAGTATGTACAAATCCCAAATTTCAAATTGGTTTTACTTAAATCCGTCTATCTAATAAATTTAAACTTTGTTGTAATTTACTATTATCTCAAATTCATAAGTTATAAAACTTATTTCTTATTTAATATTATTATAAATTTTCTAGCTTTGAAAAACAAATTCAAAATTACCGATATTTAAATTCTCTATTCTTAGATCCTTTTATTCATATATCACATTTATAAATTATACTTATCAAATTTCATTTACTAAAAGTATTTCAATCTTTTACCAAAAGTTTTCACAAATTTCTTAGCTCTGAGTTAGTTATGATTCAGAAATTTTCAACAGTCCAAAATCGTCGGAAATTCTGGTTTATTTTAGCAATTAGCGATACAAATTTATCTTTAGTTTATAATCACTTATAAAGATTACTAATCAATGATTCACATTATTTCTTTAACTTAAGAAAATTATACAGATCGAGTAACTCTAAAACAATCTAAGGAACTGGGTACTACCAATAGTGTCATATATCCTCTTAATAAGAAGAGTAATACTTAAGAGAAGTGCTTACCATCCGAACACATCACTTGCCCATTTTTAGTTTATTTTTGAGTTAATTGGATTAGTTATCATAAAATACCTTTTCTATTTGAAATAATACCATTTTCAGATTCCTTTAGAGAACACTTTATAAAACCCATTTTATAAATTCATTTTATCTTATATTAATTAACTTCATTTAAATTACCAAAATTCTTTTACTCGAATTTAAATTCTCATTTATTTTATATTTATTTTTTTACATAATTATTTTCTGTTATTTAAATACACTTTTATCTTATATGTTCATTTCTTAAACAAATCTTATTATCAAACACATTATAGTCAAATCGTGAAACTTAATTCACAAGGTATTTGTACTTAAACTTTTAAACCAAATAATTGATAAATTTATGATAGTAACTTAACATTATCATTTCTTAATTTATTATTTTGGAATAAGTGTTACAGATCTTAATTACCTTATTAGATTCCTTACTTATAAATTATCTTTATGAAACATCTTATAGTCAAACTGTGAAATTTTATTCACAAGATGTTCATAATTAAATTTCACTAATCTTGATTTCTAACTATACAACTTTTCAAAAATTATACTTTATATTCAAAATATAATCCTAGGTAAAATTATTTCATTTACCTTTTTTTTCAAAATCAACGTGTCAGTTCGCCTTGTTTAAATATTTAGGAACCCTCATTGATAACAGTGATCAGGAGCATCGATCAGAATCCATAAATCACTCAATAGATAAATCAAAACAGTTTATTTGTCAGTAACAAATACGCACTCATATATATTGCACTCAAATTTTTCATGGGGTATTACTAACCCTATCTCTAATGATCACTCATCCTAGGGTATTACTAACCTTATCTCGATGAGTCTTTACCCCACGAAAGCCAATGTTCTCGCTTAACCTTCACCTTTGATGCCAAACATAATTACTCGTTTTTTCATACCCTTTGAATCGACAATAAATCACACTTGTCTAAATCAAATTGCACGAATAAGCGGATAATTAAGGGGAGAAAGAAAATTAAGGCAGAACAAAATCTCAGACGAATGGAATAACATATATTATTTCAATAATAATCTTTACAGCAGAAAATGTTAAAATACAATATCAGAGTCTAACCTAGTTCAGCTTGGACACCCCTGTCCTTAGAAATGCCGACAACAACAAAACTAACGCAATTGATGTAGTGGATAATAGAATATGTCCATATGATGATGAAGATCTCTAGCTCTCCTCTGGAAACTCCAACCGTCTTTAACTCAACCTGAGGCCACTCGGATCCAACCCAAGTATTAAAAATGCCTGGATCAGGCTTGATAAACCAGAGTGAGGTACTCGAAATTTTAAATGTATAGATCATAACGATGTTATCAAAACCTTTGAAAAGAAGGGTATCTCATAAAACCATGCCCACACATAAACACGGACGTGATTTTACCTTACAATAACCAAAAAAATTTATACCAAAATACACTTGATATTATTTTTAATGACATTCCTTTGAAAACACATTTCAAATAAACTTACTCAAATAAGGCATCAATACCCGGACTAAGTCTAAGGGAATATATCCAGATTGGGTCAACGGAATATACATAATGAAATATGTGATACCAAAAGGGGTAGTTGAAATGTTTACAAGTCATCACAGCTATTTTGGGAATACAATCAAAACCGTAAATCTCTTATTGGGATTGGATTTCCAACATGATTGAGAACTAGTGGAAAGATCAATCAATATCCACGGCTTACGTCCAAGACTCAAACACCGTTATACAACAACCTAAATGGCTAAAAGGGGATACAATCTACGAATAACATCCAAGGACTCGAACTTCACGCATCCCTTCCATGAGGCCCAGACGTATCTGGTACCTAAGGCTTAGAACATCTGATGACCCAAATCACTACTATCCGAAATGTAAGCATACATCTGACCATATAGAATCCCATCATAACCAAGGTGTGAGGCTTGCGAGGCTACGATCGATTTCTTCAAAGCCATGCTTTTCATTCAAAACCACGCTTCGATCATAACAGGTTCCACTTAGAATGCCACGCTACCATTCCTTTGATCACTATTTCACTCCCACAAGCATACAACCTTTGAACTTGTATGTCTCAGAAAAGGGTGTTAAGCTAAGAGAAGTTGCCTTCTCCGCCACCAAGAAGATGTACATTTGTAAAGTCAAACATTGTATCTCAGAAATGCAATGTCAAACATTCGTCCATACAAATTCGTTCTCGGACTGAACGAAACCGAAGGCACTCTTGTACTACCACTAGTAGCGAGTAGTCATTGCAATCAAAAAAATCTCTACAACTGGGAGACCACTCCTATAAATAAATCTATAATGGAAGCGACGCAGAGCATGTCAACAAGCAATCCTCACACTATCACGGTCTTCAATAATCATCATCTTCAACACGTCTTCACTTTCAAACGTATACATTGGTTCGAAGTGGTTTTTGGATAGGAATCATCCAATCCGGCATCGGTTCCTTCAAAGCCAATTATTGATAAAAAGATGTTAAGTTCATAATTGGATATCAATCATCAATCAATTAATTCATCTTTTATTTAAATCAAATATCTTTCTTAGATATATTTTTCAAGTTATTCCTTTTTCTTTTCAAATGAATATGGAATCATTAAGCCTCATTTATTAAATCATTTGATTTATTTAAACCTTTCTTAAATCTTGGAAAAATTCCAAATCATTTTCTCTTTTACTTAGAAAAAACTTTCCAAATGATTCATTAAATCTTAATCAAAGATTTCTTTCTTAACTTCAAATCATATCCTTACAGATCGAAAATTTTCATAACAGAGCTCTACTGCCACCTTAGATATGGTAAATTTCACCTATAGGGACTAATGATAAGTAATCATACGTCATGAAGATCCTTTTCTTTAATATGTTTTATTTCAAAAATTAGTTTGAAGGGTTTAGGAATCACCCAAATTCGATCTCGGTTCCTTCGTACTAATTGTCGATAAAAGATGTTAAGTTCATATGGGGTTTTGAAAATTAGTTTGAAGTGATTTTCGGATAGGAATCACCTAAATTCGATCTCGGTTCTTCGAATAAGAAATTCCCAAATCCTACCCTAGTTCCTTCGTGCTAATCATCAAATAAAGGATGTTAAGCGGTCAACTGACATTCTAAGAATTTATTTCTTTTCTTTTATTTCGGAAAATCTTAAATATGATCTTTTAGAGCATCCAGGATTTCCTTTCGATCTATTCCACCCCTCGCCTAAAAAGAGATAACATAGGCCATGTAATTTCAGGGCATTGGTTGCTCCATTCCTAACCTTAGTCAAACATCTTATTTTATCTTTCCAAATCTCACAGGCGAGACAAATGTACTAGTCATTTCCGCATACTCAATTGTTAGCTTTATTTTTGAATTGATTATAAGGTTCCAAATTATCTTTTAAACTCTTAATATTTATTTTTAAAACATTCATAATTGATTCTAGAAAATATCGTTACGTTTAAACTCATATTCAAAAGGTTATAGAATTCGCAGCATAAAAGTGCTGCGGAAAGTGTGATATAAGCTTATTGGATTTAAACAATTTTTTATTATTTGAAAATTCATATTTTCATTCCAAATCTCTTTTAAATCATTTTAATAAATTTATCAAATTTATTTCATATTTTTAACTCATTTAAAAATATCATTTATAAAGAAATCCTTTTTTGGAATCTGGACTGCAAAACCACGATGTTTTTAGAATTTTTTTTGTAAATATTTCAGATTCTAATTTATGAAATTTTGATTTTCTTTCTTCCTTTGAAAATTATTGTGAACCAAAAAAATTATTTCAAAGAAATCCGATGTATAAATCATTCTCTACGTTAATTTGAAGTTATGGGTCGAAATTTACGAACTGCCCAACCGACGAGCTCGATTTTGACCAATTTTGTGAATTGCTTTGGAACTTGTCCGAAACACTTCGAATTTATTTTAACCATATTTAAACTATTTTAACTCATTTAAAATAATATTTTCATCATTTCAAACTAATTATTCATTTCATTTCATATTATAACATTATATTGCAATAATATCATTTCCAATATTTTTAGATATTTTGAAATGATTAAGGGGCTAAATAATTTACATACACACATTTCTATGGATCTAATTATCATTTAATTAACTATAGTTAATTACTAATCATTTTTTTAATCATTTAACAAACAAATTATCAACTACATAAACAATCATATAACCAACCAATTTTGCATCCAAGTTATGAAACATTCAAACAATTTATTCAAAGATTTTAATGAACATATTGAAATAGTTATAAGGACAATTTAACCTTAAATAAACATTGAGTACTCACGATTAGTTCCACTCCACCAAACTTTTTCATAGACTTTCCTTTTGATTTGAATAGCACCTCCTTCTTCTTTTTTTGCTCCGGAGCTTCTTGAACTTGCTTCTCCTTCTTGACGTGCTCGGCCTCCATGGGTTCCAATCTCTTCTCCATCATTTCTTCCATTTTTAGATGCTAAACCATGTTTTAATGGTATTCTGAGGTCTTTGGAAGAGTTTGGTGGTGTTTGAAGTTGATTTCACATGATTTTAAGAAAGTTATTAAAGAAAGAGAAGAGAAGAAGCCAATAGAGAGTGAAAAAAAGCTTGAAAAAGGAAGAAGAAGAAGTGTAGAAAAGTGAAAAGGGGGATGCTTTTTTATAGAAAAAAGTTTTGGATTAAAATAATATTTTGTAAAAAGACAAAAATACCCTTTACTTACTTTTTAAGCAACCTTATTTTTTTCAACATTTAACATCACATTTCAAATAAATTAATTTATGTCATTTTCACTTAAGAAGTAAGGAATATAATAATTACGTTTGGTTTGATTTGATGTTTACTTTTTTTTTGAAATGACATGTTTGTCTTTTTGTGCTTACTTTTTCTTAATTATATTCTAGAATTTTCTAAGCATATTTAGTAAAAATAAACTTGATTTGTGAATTAATTAATACTTATGCTATTTGAATATATATGTTACTATATAAGCTAGATTTAACAAGGAAACCATTATGTTGCCATGTTTAGAAGTTCGACCGATGATGATTGAAAAGATTGCTTCTTAACAAGGAGAGGATCCATTATTAGCTGAATGGATCAAAATGTCAATGGAAAGAATAGAGAGTGTTGACATGAAGGATTTTAGTCTTGATAAAAATGGGTGTTTAAGGAAGAAAGAAAGACTATGTGTTCCTAATGTTGGAAACATTTGGAAGGAAGTTCTTGAAGAATGCTATCGTTCGAAGTTCACTATTCATCCGGTAGGCACTAAGATGTATCAGGATATGAAAAGAAGTTTCTTATGGGAAGGTATAAAGAGGGATGTAGGCTTATGGGTGAAATAGTGTTTAAACTACCAACTGATAAAAGCCGAACATTAGAAACCAAGTAGGTTACTTTAAACTTTAGATGTTCCAGTATGGAAGTGGGATTCTATTTCAATGAATTTTATAGTTGGGTTGCCAAGGTCAAATCGAGGAAATGAAAGTATATGGGTTATAGCAGAAAGATTGACAAAAGTGCCCATTTCTTTCTAGTTACGTCAATTAGGACGACACCTTTTTTGGCTAAATTATTAATGAAGAATGTAGTTAGACTGCATGGAATTCCTAGTAGTATATTAAGTAATAGAGATTCCTTATTCACTAGCGATATCTGAAAGAGTTTACAGGAGACTTTGGGCACCTAGCTCAAGATGAGTACCGCTTACCATCTACAGATAGATGAGCTAATAGAAAGGATTAATAAAGTCTTAGAAGATTTGTTATGAGCTTGTGTACTAGACTTTGGAGGATCATGGAAAGACCATCTACACTAAGTCGAATTTTCGTGTAACAATAGTTATCAGACTAGTATAGGGATGGCCCCGTTTGAAGCTTTATATGAAAGGCCATGCAAATCTCCCGTTTGATGGCTAGAGACCAGGGATAGGTTAGTTCTTGGTCTAGATTTAGTTAGGGAAGCTGCAGACAAGATTGAGTTAATTCGAGCCAGAATAAAGGAAGCTCAATCGAGGCAGAAAAGCTATAAAGATAAAAAAAATAATACTTAGAGTTCTCAGTTAGAGATTATGTTTTTATCAAGGTATCATCGACGAAAGGTGTAATTCGATTTGGAAAATCAGGAAAATTGGTGTCGAGGTTCATTGGACCATTTCCTATTATAGAAAGGATTAGGAAACTTGCATATAGAGTGGAGTTACGGAGTAGCTTGGTAGGAGTCCATAACTTTTTTCACATTTCTCATCTAACGAAGTGTATTTGAGATCCAGAGACTACTATAGCACTGACTGTGTTAGATGACTTAGTTGTGGAGCCAAATTTGACTATAGTTAGAAAACTAGGTCGTATAGTTGCGAGAGATGGGAAGAAGCTAAGCAAAAAGACAGTCAAATTAGTCAAGGTCCAGTGGAGTGATGACAAGAGAGACTGTACTTGGAAAACTAAGAGCAAGATTCGAGATACTTATCATAACTTGTTTCATGGTATATTTTACTTTATGATTGGTTTTGATGAGTGCCTTATCGTAATTTCGAGGACGAAATTCTGTAAGGAGGGGAGTTTGTATTGACCCTTATTTTTATCAACATTATTTAGGAAATTTAATTAGTTAAATAAAATAAAATAATTTAATTGGTTAATGGATTGAGATTTGTATAATTAGAGAGTAACCGTGCCTAATTAACTAATTAACATAAAGGGAATTAAAATGATATAGGTAAGGGTAATAGATAAGGGCAAAATAAGAATAAGTTATATTCTTATACCCTAAACTCTCATGCCACTTTCAATTTACATATTCATAAACAAAAACTAAATCAAGTAATGCTGCCACTATTAGGAGAAAGCAAGAGGAAAATTATCTAAAATCAAGAGGAAGAAGCTTAATCAATTTAATTCTAGAGAAAATCTCAACTCTTTAACAACAAGCTAAGGTGAATAATAAGTTACATCTCATATTTTCTTATTTTTGATTCTAGATCAGATCTGAATATGTTTTGCAAAGTATTATGCCATGTTTTGAATGATAAATACATATATATATGCTTGTTGATGAATTTTGCTTGTTCATGTAGATTTTATGATAAGTTATGGTTTGAAAAACATATCAAATGTCATCCAAATGTCTTGCGATTTTTATATAAGGTCAGAAATAATATTTTAGTTACGGGTTTCCAGTTTCATAATTTTTTGAATTAACATGGATTTATTATGAATTTTCTAGTGGAGGAAATGGTTAAATTGGGTGATATTAATTACGACTATTGTATGTTAGCTTTGGGTCAGAAATTTATATGTTAGAAAACATATTAAAAGTGATTTATGGGAATTTTTGGAGAATTTTCCTAAATGTTTTAGTAAGTATATAAAGTTATTTAAGGTATGTGACTTAAATATATTATATGATTATAAAAAGAGATGGGGAATTTGTAAATGTTTTAACTTGTTAATCAATGAAATTCGGCAGCATTTCTAGAAAAGATTTTGAAAAAGTATTGGCAGCCAATCATATGTGGACAAACAAAGCAAGTTAATTAGAAAGAATAACTTTATAAAGATAAAAATCAGTTTTATAAGGTTTATATGCTTCGCCACTTATAGTAGCACCTTTCGACCTCATACTGCATCCTCCATCTAAATCGAAAACAATACCCATGGTATTAGCTTCGGTACGTAGTAGATTGGAGTTGGGCAAAAGATATGGACTTGAAATAAGGCTTTCAAATGGGTTGAAGTAGTTTTTGAAAACTTATAACTAATTTGGTTGTAAACGAGGATTTTGAACGAGACAGCTTTCGACTTGGTCAATTATTTTAAAGAAAAGAGCTTTCAAAGGAGGTTGCCGCCTTTTGTTTTAAATAGAGCTTTCGAAGGGGCGAAACCCCTGCTGCCGCATTCTACCTTTCAAAGCAATGCCTTAGAAAGGGTTCTTTTGTTTTAAACCTTGATGCCACTTCTCCAATGCTTTCGAAGGGATTGGTTTCGATACCATCCACTTCTTTTGTTTAGGAAAACTCTTTCGAAAGAGTTGCTTTCATCCTAGTTCTTTTAAGACCCTTTTAATATTTTGAAAACTAATCCTAAAGGTTTCGAAAGGAATGGTTCTAAAGGTTTCGAAACTATGTTCCATACATTTTTACTTGAACCCAATGCTTTTGAAAGGACGGTTTTAAGAAAAGGACATTAATACTTTCGAAAGGTATCTAATGAAGGTTTCAAATGGGATCTTCCCCAGCATTTTCAAAAAATATTAATACTTTAATACTTGATCAATGCAGGGTCATTTGTGATCGATCCTTGATCGATCACTACCTTGTTCGTATCGATCAAAATGACATCCATTTGAGCTCAGATGAATCGACAATGTTGAGGTGGTTAGTAAGCTCCTGTGAAAATTTGATAAAATTTGGACTTGTAGATGTTGAGTTATGATCGATCCAAGGTTGCATTTAGATTAGGCTGAACTGTTCGTATCGATCCCATTTCGTATCGATGGGTCTTCGTGTCGATCCTCTGCGTATCGATCAGATGACTTGGAGTGAAAGTTCATGAGAGATCCACTTTTTGTGCCGCATGACCGTTTCCTCAGGTTGATCATGTTTTTCTTCGTATCGATCTTGTATCCTGCCCTTCGTATCAATCCTGACTCCATCCTTCATATCGATAGTCAAATGCCAGCTGCTTTCCTTTATATCCATCCCCTGCTCTCCTCTTTGTATCAATGCGGAAGTCCTTTCTTTGTACTGATCAGTGAGTGATCGATACGAAGAATGCCGCTATCACTTGATGGATACAAACATGTGGGTGGTGGTGCATGGATACGAAGTAGTAGGCGGGGTTTGATGGATACAAACCGATGCGACTTAAATGAAGATTGACTGATCCATTGCTCTGATCTGAAGCGACTGCCTTCTTGGCCCGAAGTAAACTTATTGCTGACCTGAAGTGTGGTGCCTAGTGACTCGAAGTAGTTTATCCCGTAGCCAATGCCAATCCCTCAAAGACCCGAAGCAAAAATTCCTTCGACCAGAAGTAAGCTGCATAGAAACCCAAAGCAAACATAAAGTGACTCGAAGCAAACTACAAACAACCCACTTTTTCCAAAATCCATATTTCAAGTATGTCGTGCTGTTTGTTCGTCGACACTGCTATATCATGGTCTCGTGATCATGTTTATTATCTGTAACAATCCAACTTTGATCATTATGCAGTCAAGTGGGTTAAATCGGCCTGTATGTTGTCTTGCCAAAAGATGGGTTAACATGACTGGTATATGGTCGCGCTTTATAAATTAGCTATAGGTCCTAGCCAATTTAGTCAAAAATTCCAGTGTGTAGGACTTAGTCACAGGTAAGGCTTAAATGATGTTACACACAGAAAGGAATATACAGAGAAGGAGGATAGGTTATTGGTGATCCTGCAAAACCGTTAGGATCAGTTGACTCTAGGAGAAGTATGTTAAGGACTGAACATCCAAAAGTGTGTCTAACAGATATTAGATTATTTATTTTGCCTGATTGGCTCGTGTTAGCCAATGTTTAGTTGTTAGCCAAACAAAACTATATTGTTCGCACAAATAGTCCATTCATTACCTTTTTTATGAGCATATATGATATTGCTATTATTGTTTTAATTAGTTTGATTGTAGGATTCTGATTTGCAAAAAGATATGTTTTAAAGAGATGTTAGTGAGGAGAAACCATCCACAAAGCGATGTAGTCTCACTTAATATCATTAAACCGAGATGTAATTGTATTATTCACACCAGGCTTTATGTCCGACTCGTAGTTTATGTTTTTCCCTTAAACTCTCGGGTGCTCAAAATTCAATTTGAGTAGATTAAGAATTAAGGTTTTTCAGGTTCATTTGGTTGGACGAGTAAAGCTTCTAAAGACATGCAGGAGGCAAAGCTGGCTATATAGGAACTAATTACTTTTATTTCCACTGTGTTGTATTAAGACTGATATGTCTACTTAGTATTCTGATCATCCGAGGTGCATCTTCATATGTCGCTGTTGGCGTATTTTGTAATAACTATATTTGATCAAAACTTGGAAATTGTTTTGGGATTATGTATCTGAATATAAAATATTGATTTGATTGTAATCAGAAAAGTTGTTTTAAATCCGTGTTGGTTTTATTTCATATTTATGTGCTTCTGATATTATGGATACTATTAACATTACCGTATTTTGTCACCAGAAGTTAATATTATGGACGACAACAGCATTTGTAGGGCTTATCTTCGGGCCTCAAGACAAAGGATGTTAAAATCAACCTCGATAATCGTGAAGTCTGTTGGGTTAAAACGACATGTGTATTGCTTTGCCAAAAGGCAAGTTAACATTCACTATTTAACAGTTGTTTAAAATAGTGTAAATACTTTAGTTAATATACTTACACGTTTAAATAACTTAAATATGGATTAAGATAATTAAATAAAGGTAAATATCGTAAGTGTGTGTATGTAAGATGATGTGACCACTTTTAAGTCAAAAATCAAATTTAGATGAAGTAAAATATGAAACACCATTTCATTTCTTATCCAATGTACACAATTAGGTAATACATGTCGGTTAGAAGGGCTTATCCTTGCCTTGGACTGTAAAGCTTGATGGAGGGATAAGGATGATGATGTGGCATCATTCTAATGGAGGATAACTGTACGTTGGAGTAAAAAGGTAATTTCATTCCATTGTTTTTTTCTAAAAACAAATATCTTTTTTCTCTCTTTTTTCATTTTCACTTTTCAAAAACTTTTCAAAATTTTATTTTCCTTTTAAAAGCTTGAAAAATATCTTTAATGGCTTTGTTCAAAATTCAAAAACTTGAAACCATCTCCTTTTTGTTTCAAAAACTTTTAAATTTGCTTAAAACACTTCCTTCTTCCTCATTTACCTCCTTTTAGCCAAAACAAGTCCTACACATCCTCCTTTATGTTGGCCGTGCCCACTTTCAACGTGGCCGAGCCTAATGGTGCCTAGACCGAGCCCATTAGCTTGTTAAGGTTGGAAAGATCCCTTTTTTATAAGGGGTTTTCAAAGTGCTAGGATATTTCAAAGTTTGAAAAAGATTTGAAAAGTTTTTAGTGAGCAAACTATTTTATATTTTGAAAGATTTTACCTTTACTTTACCATGTTTATTTGTGTAACGTATTGTATGTTTGGTTGTAAATCCATGTTGTTTTGTGTATGTATTGTTAGTCTGTGAGATGATGGTTTTGAAGACAACAACCTTAGAATAGATTATAAAATATAAATACTGACATTATAAGTTTAGATATATATGTATATGCAGGATTTAACCATGAAGGTACCAAGAATGAAGACTGTACAGTATAGAGATTTAAGATATCAAGATAGAAGACTCATGAGTATCAAGATTATCAAGAGTTCAAGTTAATTTTATTAGGAATTTTATTAAAACTCATAGAAAAGCACTGGCATCTTAAAATCCAATTTATTCGTGGAATGGAATCCACTTCGAGCCTGTTAAAGGAATGGAACCCTAAGTAGGATGGAACCTATGAAAAATCTAGTGGAACTTTGTTTTGTATCCACTAACTTTTTATTCAAAATGATTTTACAAAATTATCTTGTTTTCAAAATGATTTCAAAACTTTCCTTTTAAAAACATCAAAACCCTCTATCCTGATTTTAAATGATTTTATCCTATTATCTTTAATTTCAAAATCAAAATTACTCCTGATTTTAAACTATCTTTTAAATATAATATATATTTAGCTTTTAAATATTTATACTTAAATTTAAATATAAAATTATAGTTAAATTCTATATATATTATTCTCTATATTTACTTATAAATTTTAACTATAGTCAAGTATATTTATAAAGTTTAAAATAGTTTTAATATAAAATAAAAGTTATTTTCAAAGAAAAACAAAACACCAAAAAAATCCTTTGGGATGTCGACATGCCGAAGTACCCCATGTCGACATGGTGTCAGTTGAGTACAAAATTTAAATTTCAAAAGAAGTGTCTATTCGCCATAACTCTTTATGAATGGGCATGGCTGTTGTTCTTCTATAAATAGGGATTAGTTTCAACGAATTTTACATCAGATTTTCTGGTTTTTCACTTTTCTTCTTCTTCCACATTTGTTAATACATATTCTTACCATTACTCTACCGAAATCAACATTGAATCAAACTCGATTACTTCTAGTCTGATTCTCTACCACTATCTCTACAAGGTTCTCAGTGCTATTCAGAGTTATAGGCTTTTTGTAATCTATCAAAAGAGAAAAGGTGTGATTGTAGCCTTGAAAATCAATCAAAAGAGAAAAGGTGTGATTGTAGCCTTGGTAAATCAATTGGGTGAACTTGTGGCCCGGAAATCAAGTATCTCTACCCAGAAGATAGAAATTCTAGAGGTTTGTACCTCATAGCCTTGAAGCCGAGGGTGTAATTGTACAATTGCTTTTGAAAGAAAATTTGTACTTGTGTTGTGGGACTGGATGTAGGGTAACTCCGAACCAGTATAAAATCTGGTGTGTTCTTTCCTTTACTGCTTTTATTTTATTTCTACATCTGTGTTTATTTTTGTGATCATATCTATGTCTGTATATTGCATGCATTGGTGTCTAAATTAACATAAACTCAAAAGATTTAGTAATTCTTTATTAACACTATCCAAACCTCTCTAGTGTTTATTCTAGCCTTAAGATCCGTAATCCGTAATTTCTCACATTTGGTATCAGAGCAAGGTTTTCAAAGTTTCATAATCTGATTTTTGAAAAAGTTTTTAAAATGGCTATATTTGTTAAAACTGATTTAAAAGTATTCAAACCATCATTGTTTCTTGAGTCTGCATATAATCAATATTCAAATTCAAGTTGTCTGCCAAGATTGTTTGATGTTCAGGAATCATGCTTTATGGATGTTGAGGAATCAATCCACAATGGAAAAATTTTGCAGATCAGAAAGGACAAATAGATACTTGATAGTGGATGTTCTAGACACATGACTGAAAATCCAGATATACTGAATGATATAATATACAAAGACGGAGGACTGGTTAACTTTGGAGACAATTCAAAAGGATATGTGATTGGCATCGGCAAAGTCGGTAATTCTGAAACTCCTACTATTACTAATGTTTTACTAGTTAAGAATCTGAAACATAATCTGCTAAGTATAAGTCAACTGTGTGATAAAGGCTATAAAATTAAATTTGAAAAAGATAAATGTCACATTGAAGATAATAATTCAATCATTATATTTAAGGGAGCCAAGAAAAAGAATATTTATATTCTTAGTATGAGAGTTTCAAATGATAACCTGTGTCTGTTGGCAAGTACAAGTGACCCTTGGATTTGGCATAAGAGATTTGGGGATTTGAATTTCAAACTCTTATCTAGACTGTCAAAACATGATCTAGTAAGAGGTCACCCTAAAATGAATTTTAAAGTAGATAGTTTATGTGATGCTTGTCAATTAGGAAAACTTAGAAAAAGTTCCTTCAAGTTTAAAAGATATGATTTCAACTTCAAAACCTCTTGAATTACTTCATCTTGATTTATTTGGTCCATCTCAAATTCTTTCAATAAATCATAGTAAATATGTTTTTGTAAATGTAGATGATTATTCTAGATTTACATGGACAATATTTTTGAAACATAAAAGTGATACTTTTGAATGTTTTAAGACATTTTCAAAAAGAATTCAAAATCAATTTTCTCTAAAAATTATAACTATTCGAAGTGATCACAGTGGTGAATTTGAAAATGAAAAGTTCGAGGAATTCTGCAATAAAAAGGGAATAACTCACAATTTTTCATTTTCAAGAACTCCACAACAAAACGGAGTAGTAGAACGTAAAAATAGGACGATTCAAGAGTGTGCGAGAACTATGCTTACAGATAGTAATTTACCAAAGAATTTTTGGGTAGAAGCAGCTGCTACTGCATGTTATATTTTAAATAGAATTTCAATTAGACCTTTAACTGATAAGACATCTTATGAACTTCTTTATTCAAAGAAACATAAGGTATCTTATTTTAGAGTTTTTGGAAGTAAATGCTTTATTTTAAATACAAAAGATAATTTAGATAAATTTGGTCCTAAATCCAGCAAAGGTATCTTTATTGGATATTCTAATAGAAATAAAGCGTACAGAGTGTTTAATTTAAAAACCAGTTCCATTGAAGAAACAATGCATGTTTCATTAATGAAAATTTCAAAGTTTTTGAAGATACAAATGATGAAGAGGATTTAATCACTCAAAATCAAGAATCCATTGAAACTAATAATGAAATTAATCATCCTAATAAAAAGACTAAACTTTTAAAAGATCGCCCTATAGAAAATATACTGGGAGATATGAAATCTGTTGTTAAAACTAGAAATCAACTAAGTCAAATGAGTAATGTAGCTTTTATATCAACTATTGAACTCAAAAATCCAAAAGAAGCATCAACTAATGATTCATGGATTTTGACTATGCAAGAAGAATTAAATCAATTTACTAGAAATGATGTTTGGGAACTTCTTCCTAGACCAGAAAATAAAACTATAATTGGAACTAAATGGGTTTATAAAAATAAAATGAATGAACAAGGAGAGGTAGTTAGAAATAAAGCTCGATTAGTCGCTCAAGGTTATTGTCAAGAAGAAGGAATAGATTTTGATGAAACCTTTACTGCCGTAGCAAGATTAGAGGCCATTAGGATTCTACTTGCTTTCGCAAATCATAATGATTTCAAACTATTTCAAATGGATGTTAAAAATGCCTTTTTAAATGGATTTGTAAAAGAAGAAGTATATGTTGAACAACCACCACTTTTTGAAATTGATAATTTACCAAATCATGTTTACAAACTTAAGAAAGCATTATATGGTCTAAAACAAGCTCCTAGAGCCTGGTATGATAGACTAAGATCCTATTTATTGCAATCTAATTTTGAAATTGGTAAAGTAGATAATACTCTTTTTATTAAAAGAGATAAAAATGATATTCAACTAGTACAAGTTTACGTAGATGATATCATTTTTGGTTCAACTAATTTTGAAATGAATAAAGAATTTTCTGAAATAATGATAAAAGAGTTTGAGATGAGTCAAATGGATGAATTAAATTTCTTCTTAGGATTACAAATAAAACAATAAGATAATGGTATCTTTGTTAGTCAAGAAAAATATGTTAAAGACCTAATTAGTAAATTTGGTTTGACTACTGCGAGTGGAAAACCCACTCCTATGGCAACCAATGAGTACCTTAGTAAATAAGATCTCTCGAAAGATGTAGATCAAAAACTATATAGAGGAATGATTGGATCACTACTCTATATTACTGCCAGTTGACCTGATATGATGCATAGTGTTTGGCTTTGTGCCAGATATCAATCCCAACCTAAAGAGACCCACTTAAAGGCCGTAAAATGAATCATAAGATATGTTAAACACACATCTGATTATGGTTTATTCTACCCTAAAAATGATTCTTTTGACTTAATATCTTACTGTGATGCTGACTATGCTGGTTGTAAATCAGATCGAAAAAGTACAAGTGGGACTTGTCACTTTTTGAGGAATTCTCTGGTTTCTTGGCTTAGTAAAAGCAAAATACAATTTCTTTGTCGACAACTGAAGCAGAGTATATTTCTGCTGCTTTGGCTTGTTCTCAAGTAATATATATGCAACAAACCTTAAAAGATTTTGGTTTAAAATTTTCAAAATCACCAATTTATTGTGACAATACGAGTGCGATAAATTTATCCAAAAATACTACTCAACATGCTCGAACTAAACATATTGATATCAGACATCATTTTCTCAGAGATAATATAAGTAAGGAAGTAGTTACTCTCGATTATATCAATTCTGAGAATCAAATTGCTGGTATCGTAACAAAACCCTTAAATGAATCAATATTTACTAAATTAAGAAGAGAATTAGGTATTTGTTCTATAACTGAAATATAAAATATAAATAACAAGTATAATTAATAATTAATATCAAAATAATTCAAAGAGTTAAAATATAAAAGACCATGTCCACATCCACTATATACCCATGTCGACATGCAATGTTTTTATATTTTGAAATTTTTCCCATCAAAATTCAAAATAATTGGTTATAAATTCTTCACATTTTCGAAATTTTATTCATCCTTTCCGTTATCTCTCTGTTCTTCTCTCTGAAATCAAATAATCAATGCCCTCCTCTTCCATATCAAACACAAAATCAACCTTTTCATTCCCCTCTCCTACGTCTGGTCCATTTCAACGTACTACTCTCGCTCGTGTGACTAAAATAAAGGACTCTCTGAAGGATGCACTTCAGATGATGACTGAAATTCAAGTGACTCAACTTCGTGTGGCAAAGGAACAAGAGAAGCAAGGCAAGATTCTTAGGAATTTGCAAAAATTCCTAATGGATAACCAGGCCAATCCTATCTTGATTGATGAAGAATCTTCACTCAATCAAGAACAAGAGGCCAGCGAAGAGGAAGAAGAACACATGGAAGAAGAAGTGCAAGCAGAGGATGATGGCCAACTCGTGTGTGTTGGAGAAGTGTGCTTTGACAAGAATAGGAATCTTGTCGAACAACGTGGAAATTTCTGTTTTCACTATCCAAACTATTTGATTCATAGATCTCCTATGTTTAAAAACACATAATAGTTTCTTTTCTTTCTTTTCCATTGTTATTTGTGTTTCTTTATGTTTTCTATACGCTCATGTATATACAACTTCATACGTAATAAATAACTCGTGTTCTTATACGTATTTTAATTATAAGTACTACCGTGAATTCTTAGTTAGGATATTTAATTATTTAGGACTATGTTTTTGTGTTATGTGATGATTACTTATGATAACACAATCATTACAATCACATGTCATAGAGTTTTAGGTTTAAGGGGAGTTATATAGTTTGGAGTGAGTTTTTTTGTTGATGACAAAGGGAGAGAAATACAAAATAAGGTAGTTAGGCATAAATTAAGGGGGAGTTATTAGTTTTAGGGGGAGTTATTAGGATAGAAGTAATATTTTATAAACAAAGGTTGTCATCGTCAAAAAGGGGGAGACTGTTAGTTCGTAAGATGATGGTTTCGATGACAACCTTAGAATAGATTATAAAATATAAATACTGACATTATAAGTTTAGATATATATGTATATGCGGGATTTAACCATGCAGATACCGAGAATGAAGACTGTACAGTATAGAGATTTAAGATATCAAGATAGAAGATTCATGAGTATCAAGATTATCAAGAGTTCAAGATTTTAAGGTTAAGTACTTCTATTAGGAATTTTGTTAAAACTCGTAGAAAAGCACTGGCATCTTAAAAATCCAATTTATTCATGGAATAGAATCCACTTCGATCCTGTTAAAGAGATGGAACCCTAAGTAGGATGGAACCTACGAAAAATCTAGTGGAACATTGTTTTGTATCCACTAACTTTTTTATTCAAAATGATTTTACAAAATTATCTTGTTTTCAAATGATTTCAAAACTGTAATATCCCGGAATTTTGGACAATATAAATTTAATAATCTGGGTTTAAATTTATATTGAATTGATAATTTTGTTAATAAATTTGATATTTGATTTAAATTATCTTCTTTATTTAAATATTTAATTTGTGAAATTATTTTTAAAGAGTTAATAAATTGTTTTCTATTTAATAATGTATATGTATTTGTATATATTTTAAATAGACAAGTTGTTTAGTTAAATTAGTATAGCATCTTTTTAATATGTTCTAAAAATAGAAATGGTGATTTATTATTAATTTAAGCTTTTCAAAAATATTTAATTAAAATAACTTTATGATTTTAAATAAGAGATAAATGTTTTAATTAGTTTAAAATTCATTTTTAATTCAAGTTGTATATTAAAATATGTTACAAGCTCTTTTATAAATTTGTTTTATAAGTTCTTTTCAAAATGAATAACTTGTATATTATTTTATTTATAATAATAATGCTTTGCTTTTTCTTTAGAGAATTATTTAATACATAATTTTGCATAAGAATTCATTAACTAGGCTTAATGCTTATTTACTTTAATTAACTATGTTTAATACTTATTTAACTCTAATTAAACATGTTTATTAATTCATAAAGACATGTGTACATATATTAGAACTTTAAGCTAACAAGTGTCTCTATGTTTACAAGTGTCAAATTTATTTTCTTTTTCTTTTAATTC
The DNA here is from genome assembly GCA_030765085.1 of Allium cepa. NCBI lineage: Eukaryota > Viridiplantae > Streptophyta > Magnoliopsida > Asparagales > Amaryllidaceae > Allium > Allium cepa. Next base: position 665,645,197 of record CM060929.1, on the reverse strand, counting down.
ATTTTCTGAAAATTTCATTCATATAAATTGGTTTCTTCATTTCATATGCATTCTTTTCTCATTCTTTAATAAAAGAAAACCAATCTCATTCTCATCCATTTACAAAACTGCATCTTTTCAAACCTGATAACATTTTCATTCACACTCCTTTCTTCAAAATACATACAAGTCTGCATATACTATGCATTCAACTCCTCTTTCTCAAAATTCCTACCTGCATTTCATTTGAATTTGAAAACTAACTCCTCTGTTTCAAAACAAAATGCATTTTTCAACCATATACAAACCTGCATGTACCATTGAGAAGCAAACATGCATTTCAATCTTCATCAAGTTGAAGCTCTGCATATCATTTTCAAACAAAGAAGATTTGCATTCATTTTCAAAAAGCTCTGCAACTTCAAGTTGAAGGCCTGCATGCATTAATTTGAGGCCTGCATACATCAAGTAGAAGCCCTGCAATTTAAAGATTGAGGCTCTGCATCTCATAATCTTGGATCAGAGGTCTGCATACCTTAATTTCAAACAAGGATCTGCATTCTTCAAAATACATTCAAGCTTCTGCATGTTCAATCTGGAATCTGCATGTTGACATATGCTCTGCACTTTGAATAGAGGTGAGTAACTTTCTTTTTTAAATTTAAGGATTAAAACTGTTGCATGCTAAAATAAATAATGTTCATGTATTCAATGCCTACTGTCTGATGTATGAAGTACATATGTATATATGCATGCTGTCTACATTGCTATGTTCTGTGTTGTTTTCTATTTTAAGTTTACTATCAGAATCATTTAGTAAATTCAAGAATTTTAGATTAGAAATTAAGTTTGCAGTGTAAAGAGTAAAATGCAGTTTATTTTACACTTTTATAAAAATCAGTTGATCCTTGCTTTTAAATTGAGTGAATTTGTTTTCTGGAGATAGTCATCTAGCATAGATCACAAGAAAATCATTGAATTGATTTACAATTCAAAATTTAGTTTGTAATTTGGGGTTGAATTGTGGCATTACTGTGATGAACCCTAGTTTACTTTGGGTTACAGTTTTGGGTCGAATTTGAACTCCTCTGTGCATCGAGTTCAATGATCCTGTAGGTAATGGTGGATGGTGTAATGATGGAGTTGTCGCCGGAGTATGGATGTTGATGATGGTCGAGAGGTGGAGAGATTGGTGATGTCAGGTTTTAGGTGTTTGGGTATTGTCTGTTTCAGGTTTTGGTTTTTAAAACTTGATTTCAAATTCAAGTTAATCTTAGGGGATCTGGGGTTTTGATGTTGTAGTGAAGTCTCTGATAGATAGGGAATGGTCGGAGATGAAGGTCAAGGTGGCCGGAGGTGGTTTAAGAATGCACAGGGGTGTGTGCATGTTTGTGATAAGGGTAGTATGATGTTTCTTGGTTGCAGAGATTTTAGACTCGTGTTGGTCTCGGGTTTAATGGAAAAAAAACTCGAAGCATGTAAGTAACTGACTCGAAGCAGAATGGATTGCCTCGAGTTGCATTGTTCAGGTTTAGCTAAACAGAACTGTTCTGTTTATTTAAGAATTTTTTTTAAAGTAAAGTTTGAATTTAAACTGGAAATTTGAACTTAGGGTTAAACCTGAATCTAAAAATGAATTCAAAAAGTTTGAATTCTAAATTTATCATAATTTAAATGCAAAATTCAAATTTGGTTTGAAATAAAAAAAAGGGAAGAACAGGATACTGTTTCCAGCTTTTAGAATTTGATATAAAATTATAAGCTACAATGTTAACTTGGATTTTAAACTGAATTTAATGATGAATTTAAATAAGTTTAAATTCTGTTTTTTTTTAAATTATTTAAATTCTGGGAATTTCAAAGTTTAAGTTTTTGTTTATAAAACAGAAAACTGTTTCTGTTTAAATGTAAAAGGTAAGTTTAAATTTTTAAGTGAGATTTAAAACTGAGTTTTAGTTGGAGTTTGAATATGAATTCAAATTTTGATGGTTTGAAACTTGAAATCAATTATGTTTTTAAATTCAAATTTGAATTTCAAACTCTCAAGTGTAAATGCATATGTGATTTGTATTTGGAATGGAAGGTTAAGTATTTAATTTAGGAATTCAAAATGAATTCAAACTCTGAGTTTCTAAATCTATTTTTAAACTTCAGTTTTTAAATTAAAGATTTAAATTTAAATTGTTTTCAAATGATTTGCATTTGAATTAAAGGTATAAATTATAGAAAGAGTTTAAAGAGTTAAAGCTAAAATAAGTTTGAAAGTTGAATTTCAAATGTTAAAGAAATTTTTAAAATTGATTTGAATTTGATTTGAATTGAAATTTAAATCCTTTTCAACTTATTAATTAAGTATATGTTTCTTGTAAACATATAAGATTTAGATTTGTGTTGTTTTAAAATCTTATTTTAAATAAGTTTGAGTCTTAAGTTTAAAAGAAATGTTAAAATGTAAATTTAAAAACATTTTGTTTTTAAATGCTAGATTAAATAGAAATGTTTATTTAAAGATAAATAAATGTTTAATGATTGGATTCATTAATTATTAAGGTAATTAAGATGAATATTAATTATTTAATTAATTAATAATGGGGATGTTTAATTAAATAATTAATGATGATTAATTTGATTTGAGATTAATTAATTAAGTTTAATTAATCTATAATTAAGGATAGTTAACTAAATTTTAATTTATGATTAAGATTTATTTAATCAAGTGATTAATGGTAATTAAGGTTTTAATTAACACCTAGTTAATTAATAATTAGGATTAATTAAATAGTAATTAAATATTAATTACTTAATAACTAATGATGATTAATTTAAGTAATCCTTAATTAAGTAATTAAGAAATGATTAATGAAGTCATTAACAGTTAATTAATGTGATTAATTTTTGATAATTAATTAGATTAATTAATTATTAATCAATTGTTTAGGTTTAATTACTTAATGAAAGTAATTAGTGAATTAATTACTTAATGTAATTAATTAAGGTTAATATGATTTGTTTAGATTAATTAATTAAGTTAATTGATTTAAACAATTGTTGATTGTAGATAATTACTTTATGCAGTTAATGAAATTTGTAATTACTTAAGGAAGTAATTAATTAATAATTACAGGATGTAATTAAAGATATTTGTTATAGAAGTAATTTGGATTTAAATTACTTTGAAATTAATCAAGGGGATTAATTTGGATAATTAATTAAGAATAATTAATTATTGGATTGAGTAATTAATGTAGTTAATTACTGAATGGTTATTAATCAAGGATGATTAATATATATGTAGGATTTAATATAATTAACTTGTGTGTGGTTAATATTAAATACTAATTACTTATTGTAATTAGAGATAGTTAATCAGCAATGATTAATTGAAATGAATATTGAATAATGATTTATAAATTGATTTATAATCAATGGATGGTTTAGTTAAGTAGGATTTTATGATGAAGTAATTAATTTAATTCATTTTAAATTAATTAGAGATTGAGTAATTAATTTAATTCATTTTAAATTAATTATAGAAGGTGTGATCATTTGATTATTTGCTTATGTTTGATGAATGATATTGGTTGATTGGTTTGGTTTGTAATCTCAGTTGTGAGATGAGTAGTGATTGTGATATGGATGCATTGGTTGCTTCTGGATGATAATTTAGATTATCTGATTTGGTATGAATTATCTGTTGATAATGATAATGTTGATTATCTGTTGTGATGTGAATTATCTATCTGTATATATTTAGATAATGAATTGAAATGTTTTAAACTTAAAACAACTTGGACCCTAAAAGACACGCTTTGGATTTCGATGAGACCGGGATCGGGTTTCCATATTTGGACATCCGAAAACCACATCGATTCCAAATAACGTTAGGTCGTGAATCCAAGTGGAGCGAGTGAAGACTCGAGGTGTAAGGGCTATACGTCAGTATAACTCTGTGGGTGATTCCGTAATGAGTTTGACGGAATAGGTCTTATAGATTCGAGATGGTGAATCAGAGTGCAAGGGTTATTGTCGTTAACTCTGAGGGTGATTCCAATACGAGTGTAACGAGATGATGCCTTCGGTTTCGTTCGAACCCGGAACGAACTTGTATGGATTGAATGCTTTCAGAACATCGTCAGGTGGACGATGAGCATTCTAAGATAAATGTGTCCTATAAAGGTAATCGTAACCTCAAGCCTCATCAACCGGGAATGGCTAAAACAGGGGAGGTGCAGCAAAGCTTCGTGGGTAGCCCCCACTTGAGAGTAAGATTTACCCCTGTCTAGAGGTCCCTTTATATTTCGGCTGTGTGGGACGGTTGATCATGACAACCGTCGGGGTTGTCTTATTTGGAACTGTTCAGTAAGGAATGGGTCCGGCTTTGTGTTGCAGGGGAGTTAGGGTGGCTCCTCGGTACGGTGATCTAGGCCACGTACTGTGACGGGCGGTACCCCAGTAGCCCTGCCATTGATGGAATCCAAAATCCAATAAGTGCCGTACGTATTAGTTGTGCCCAACTATGTTGGAATGTGAGATGTAAGCATTTCAGCTATTTCTGTATTTTATTTGAAAACCCTAGACACTATTATAATATCATCTGATTTCCTATCAAATGTTTTGGTTAGCGTAAGGTAAAAACTTTTCCATGTTTATGTGTGGGAAGTCTTACGTGATACCTTTTCTTTTCAAAGGTTTTTTTAAAGTTAAGCAACTTTAACCTGTTACTCACACCAGACCCATGTCTGACCCGGAGTTATTTCTGTTTTTCTATAACTCTTGGGTACTCAAATTTTTATGAGTAGTCAAGAGAATTCAGGTTAGGATTCAGGATTAGCTTTGACGAATTGTGGAGGAGCATATGGAGCAGGAGGCTTCTGCGTATAGTTATATAGTTCCGCTGTGTTTGGTCTCTGAGTGTTCTGTTTTGTATTGAGTTGTAATAACTAGACAGGTGTTTATAACTGTCTAGTATGTGTTGTATATGTCTGTGTAACTCTGATATTTGATGTATACTATGTAATACTTTGTTATTAATATAATTTATTCGTTTCCGCTGTTGAGATTCTTGTGTTGTTTCTTCTTCTCTTCTTTCTTTTCTCTTTTCTATCCCTTTCTTTCTTAATTCATGACGCGATTTTCCGGGAGTGGAAATCGGGTCGTGACATTTTGGTATCAGAGCTGTAGGTTGAGTGAATACCTAGGCTCTGAAGTGTGTCTTTCTTTAGGGAGCGTTAGGTTGAGTGAATACCTAGGCTCTGTAGAGGTGTCTTTCTTGAGAGAGCGTATTTGTATTTTTAATATATATATATATATATTTGGTTCTACCTATTTGTTGGATTACCTGTTCGGGGTTTATCCGATGTAAGTTATAAAGGTGGATGAGGTAGAAGTGTGTGTAACACGACTACCATTGGTTGGAGTTTGATGGATGAGGTTGGAAGTGTATTTGTCGAGACTGTAGACCTAATACCGTCTCGAGTGAGTTCTGTTGTGATGAAGTACTTCATCGTTCTCTGAAGGTAACCTGTTAAGGTTCGGAGTTCATCTTTGAAGTGCAGAATTGAGTTTTGATCTGTCGTTTGGGCAGAAGCAAGTAAGTGATGGTATCTTGATATCTCAGGAGATAGTAGATGCGTGATGAGATGCAGTGATTATGGATATTTCCGAAGATGTTTCTTTGGAGCAAGAACAAGAGTAAGAAGTGAGTCAGCTCGGTGGTGTGGCTGAGTTTGGCTGAGTATTCTGAGTTGGTAGGGAGTCTTCTGGCTGAGTAGTTTTTCTGAAGTGGAATTCAGAAGCAGTAGAGTAGATCCGTTTCTCTGGTAAGTTGGCTAAGCCAGCATAAGCTGTACTGTTTGGTTGAGAGAGAGCAGTTTCCTTTGGATTTAGGCTGAGTTGATCGCAAAAGTGACTTGCGATAGAGTGTTCTTTTGGATTTGTTGGAGATTGTCTGGATGTCTTCTGGAAGTCAGAGTTTGTCTGCATCTGGAGATCGAGTTTTCTTTCCAGGATTGGATCTGGTGGTTCAGTTAGTAGATGGATGGTTCCTTGAGATATAAGTTGGTGAAGCAACTCAGGTTTGGGAGGAACATCTGAGTTTTTCCTTTATGGATATGTGGAACCATATTTCTGTGTTGGGTTGTCTGGTCTGTGCTTGTGCTTTTCGTCAGCATTTTCTTCTGTTTCGGATCAGAGTTGTGCAGCGGAAGCAGTTTGGGGGTGTTTCTGTTTTCTTTTCCGGATAAGGAGAAGTTTGTTCTGTCTTCTGTTGTTGAGAAGCAGGGTTTGTGTTCTTGGTTTTTGAGTGATCTTGAGGAGATCATTGGATTGTTTTTGATTCAGTCTGTTTCTTTTGGAATCAGCAAGAGTTGAGCTGATTAAGAGTGATGTTGGTAGCCCAGGATCGTCCAAAGAATTTTTATGGATAAGAGACAGAGGAATTTGGATTCTGGAATTGGAGATTTGATTTTGGTTAAGTTTTTTTCTCTGACCCAAGGAGCTGTAAGTTTGGGAAGCTCGCTCTGAAGTGTTTTGGTTTCTTCTGTGTTTTTGGGTTAGATCAGTGTTTGGTTTTCTAGTGTTGAATTGCCAGTTTGGATAACTGGAATTCAGTATGTTTCACATATCTCTGAGGGAGTATGTGTTTGATATTTCTGGTTGTAGAACCAGCAGTTTAGGTTGGTTTGTTTGTTGAGTCAGACTCGTCTGTAGTCTGATACTCTGTTTAGAATTGTTGCTAGGAGCTCTATAGCATAATAGTATTGATTGATTGTATTCTATAGAGCGAGTATCCCGATATATATATACCGGGGAAACTCGTGAAATTTTATCCGAAATTCTTTTGGATAATTAGATTTATTCTGATTGTGTGAATTGGTTGCTTTGGTTGTTGGCATATGATTAACATATGCCGTGTTTTAAAATAAAATCTGTAAATAGATTATTAAATTGCCTTTGTTTTAAATTTCGGGGACGAAATTCTTTTAAGGGGGAAGGATTGTAATATCCCGGAATTTTGGACAATATAAATTTAATAATCTGGGTTTAAATTTATATTGAATTGATAATTTTGTTAATAAATTTGATATTTGATTTAAATTATCTTCTTTATTTAAATATTTAATTTGTGAAATTATTTTTAAAGAGTTAATAAATTGTTTTCTATTTAATAATGTATATGTATTTGTATATATTTTAAATAGACAAGTTGTTTAGTTAAATTAGTATAGCATCTTTTTAATATGTTCTAAAAATAGAAATGGTGATTTATTATTAATTTAAGCTTTTCAAAAATATTTAATTAAAATAACTTTATGATTTTAAATAAGAGATAAATGTTTTAATTAGTTTAAAATTCATTTTTAATTCAAGTTGTATATTAAAATATGTTACAAGCTCTTTTATAAATTTGTTTTATAAGTTCTTTTCAAAATGAATAACTTGTATATTATTTTATTTATAATAATAATGCTTTGCTTTTTCTTTAGAGAATTATTTAATACATAATTTTGCATAAGAATTCATTAACTAGGCTTAATGCTTATTTACTTTAATTAACTATGTTTAATACTTATTTAACTCTAATTAAGCATGTTTATTAATTCATAAAGACATGTGTACATATATTAGAACTTTAAGCTAACAAGTGTCTCTATGTTTACAAGTGTCAAATTTATTTTCTTTTTCTTTTAATTCATTTTCTGAAAATTTCATTCATATAAATTGGTTTCTTCATTTCATATGCATTCTTTTCTCATTCTTTAATAAAAGAAAACCAATCTCATTCTCATCCATTTACAAAACTGCATCTTTTCAAACCTGATAACATTTTCATTCACACTCCTTTCTTCAAAATACATACAAGTCTGCATATACTATGCATTCAACTCCTCTTTCTCAAAATTCCTACCTGCATTTCATTTGAATTTGAAAACTAACTCCTCTGTTTCAAAACAAAATGCATTTTTCAACCATATACAAACCTGCATGTACCATTGAGAAGCAAACATGCATTTCAATCTTCATCAAGTTGAAGCTCTGCATATCATTTTCAAACAAAGAAGATCTGCATTCATTTTCAAAAAGCTCTGCAACTTCAAGTTGAAGGCCTGCATGCATTAATTTGAGGCCTGCATACATCAAGTAGAAGCCCTGCAATTTAAAGATTGAGGCTCTGCATCTCATAATCTTGGATCAGAGGTCTGCATACCTTAATTTCAAACAAGGATCTGCATTCTTCAAAATACATTCAAGCTTCTGCATGTTCAATCTGGAATCTGCATGTTGACATATGCTCTGCACTTTGAATAGAGGTGAGTAACTTTCTTTTTTAAATTTAAGGATTAAAACTGTTGCATGCTAAAATAAATAATGTTCATGTATTCAATGCCTACTGTCTGATGTATGAAGTACATATGTATATATGCATGCTGTCTACATTGCTATGTTCTGTGTTGTTTTCTATTTTAAGTTTACTATCAGAATCATTTAGTAAATTCAAGAATTTTAGATTAGAAATTAAGTTTGCAGTGTAAAGAGTAAAATGCAGTTTATTTTACACTTTTATAAAAATCAGTTGATCCTTGCTTTTAAATTGAGTGAATTTGTTTTCTGGAGATAGTCATCTAGCATAGATCACAAGAAAATCATTGAATTGATTTACAATTCAAAATTTAGTTTGTAATTTGGGGTTGAATTGTGGCATTACTGTGATGAACCCTAGTTTACTTTGGGTTACAGTTTTGGGTCGAATTTGAACTCCTCTGTGCATCGAGTTCAATGATCCTGTGGGTAATGGTGGATGGTGTAATGATGGAGTTGTCGCCGGAGTATGGATGTTGATGATGGTCGAGAGGTGGAGAGATTGGTGATGTCAGGTTTTAGGTGTTTGGGTATTGTCTGTTTCAGGTTTTGGTTTTTAAAACTTGATTTCAAATTCAAGTTAATCTTAGGGGATCTGGGGTTTTGATGTTGTAGTGAAGTCTCTGATAGATAGGGAATGGTCGGAGATGAAGGTCAAGGTGGCCGGAGGTGGTTTAAGAATGCACAGGGGTGTGTGCATGTTTGTGATAAGGGTAGTATGATGTTTCTTGGTTGCAGAGATTTTAGACTCGTGTTGGTCTCGGGTTTAATGGAAAAAAAACTCGAAGCATGTAAGTAACTGACTCGAAGCAGAATGGATTGCCTCGAGTTGCATTGTTCAGGTTTAGCTAAACAGAACTGTTCTGTTTATTTAAGAATTTTTTTTAAAGTAAAGTTTGAATTTAAACTGGAAATTTGAACTTAGGGTTAAACCTGAATCTAAAAATGAATTCAAAAAGTTTGAATTCTAAATTTATCATAATTTAAATGCAAAATTCAAATTTGGTTTGAAATAAAAAAAAAGGGAAGAACAGGATACTGTTTCCAGCTTTTAGAATTTGATATAAAATTATAAGCTACAATGTTAACTTGGATTTTAAACTGAATTTAATGACGAATTTAAATAAGTTTAAATTCTGTTTTTTTTTAAATTATTTAAATTCTGGGAATTTCAAAGTTTAAGTTTTTGTTTATAAAACAGAAAACTGTTTCTGTTTAAATGTAAAAGGTAAGTTTAAATTTTTAAGTGAGATTTAAAACTGAGTTTTAGTTGGAGTTTGAATATGAATTCAAATTTTGATGGTTTGAAACTTGAAATCAATTATGTTTTTAAATTCAAATTTGAATTTCAAACTCTCAAGTGTAAATGCATATGTGATTTGTATTTGGAATGGAAGGTTAAGTATTTAATTTAGGAATTCAAAATGAATTCAAACTCTGAGTTTCTAAATCTATTTTTAAACTTCAGTTTTTAAATTAAAGATTTAAATTTAAATTGTTTTCAAATGATTTGCATTTGAATTAAAGGTATAAATTATAGAAAGAGTTTAAAGAGTTAAAGCTAAAATAAGTTTGAAAGTTGAATTTCAAATGTTAAAGAAATTTTTAAAATTGATTTGAATTTGATTTGAATTGAAATTTAAATCCTTTTCAACTTATTAATTAAGTATATGTTTCTTGTAAACATATAAGATTTAGATTTGTGTTGTTTTAAAATCTTATTTTAAATAAGTTTGAGTCTTAAGTTTAAAAGAAATGTTAAAATGTAAATTTAAAAACATTTTGTTTTTAAATGCTAGATTAAATAGAAATGTTTATTTAAAGATAAATAAATGTTTAATGATTGGATTCATTAATTATTAAGGTAATTAAGATGAATATTAATTATTTAATTAATTAATAATGGGGATGTTTAATTAAATAATTAATGATGATTAATTTGATTTGAGATTAATTAATTAAGTTTAATTAATCTATAATTAAGGATAGTTAACTAAATTTTAATTTATGATTAAGATTTATTTAATCAAGTGATTAATGGTAATTAAGGTTTTAATTAACACCTAGTTAATTAATAATTAGGATTAATTAAATAGTAATTAAATATTAATTACTTAATAACTAATGATGATTAATTTAAGTAATCCTTAATTAAGTAATTAAGAAATGATTAATGAAGTCATTAACAGTTAATTAATGTGATTAATTTTTGATAATTAATTAGATTAATTAATTATTAATCAATTGTTTAGGTTTAATTACTTAATGAAAGTAATTAGTGAATTAATTACTTAATGTAATTAATTAAGGTTAATATGATTTGTTTAGATTAATTAATTAAGTTAATTGATTTAAACAATTGTTGATTGTAGATAATTACTTTATGCAGTTAATGAAATTTGTAATTACTTAAGGAAGTAATTAATTAATAATTACAGGATGTAATTAAAGATATTTGTTATAGAAGTAATTTGGATTTAAATTACTTTGAAATTAATCAAGGGGATTAATTTGGATAATTAATTAAGAATAATTAATTATTGGATTGAGTAATTAATGTAGTTAATTACTGAATGGTTATTAATCAAGGATGATTAATATATATGTAGGATTTAATATAATTAACTTGTGTGTGGTTAATATTAAATACTAATTACTTATTGTAATTAGAGATAGTTAATCAGCAATGATTAATTGAAATGAATATTGAATAATGATTTATAAATTGATTTATAATCAATGGATGGTTTAGTTAAGTAGGATTTTATGATGAAGTAATTAATTTAATTCATTTTAAATTAATTAGAGATTGAGTAATTAATTTAATTCATTTTAAATTAATTATAGAAGGTGTGATCATTTGATTATTTGCTTATGTTTGATGAATGATATTGGTTGATTGGTTTGGTTTGTAATCTCAGTTGTGAGATGAGTAGTGATTGTGATATGGATGCATTGGTTGCTTCTGGATGATAATTTAGATTATCTGATTTGGTATGAATTATCTGTTGATAATGATAATGTTGATTATCTGTTGTGATGTGAATTATCTATCTGTATATATTTAGATAATGAATTGAAATGTTTTAAACTTAAAACAACTTGGACCCTAAAAGACACGCTTTGGATTTCGATGAGACCGGGATCGGGTTTCCATATTTGGACATCCGAAAACCACATCGATTCCAAATAACGTTAGGTCGTGAATCCAAGTGGAGCGAGTGAAGACTCGAGGTGTAAGGGCTATACGTCAGTATAACTCTGTGGGTGATTCCGTAATGAGTTTGACGGAATAGGTCTTATAGATTCGAGATGGTGAATCAGAGTGCAAGGGTTATTGTCGTTAACTCTGAGGGTGATTCCAATACGAGTGTAACGAGATGATGCCTTCGGTTTCGTTCGAACCCGGAACGAACTTGTATGGATTGAATGCTTTCAGAACATCGTCAGGTGGACGATGAGCATTCTAAGATAAATGTGTCCTATAAAGGTAATCGTAACCTCAAGCCTCATCAACCGGGAATGGCTAAAACAGGGGAGGTGCAGCAAAGCTTCGTGGGTAGCCCCCACTTGAGAGTAAGATTTACCCCTGTCTAGAGGTCCCTTTATATTTCGGCTGTGTGGGACGGTTGATCATGACAACCGTCGGGGTTGTCTTATTTGGAACTGTTCAGTAAGGAATGGGTCCGGCTTTGTGTTGCAGGGGAGTTAGGGTGGCTCCTCGGTACGGTGATCTAGGCCACGTACTGTGACGGGCGGTACCCCAGTAGCCCTGCCATTGATGGAATCCAAAATCCAATAAGTGCCGTACGTATTAGTTGTGCCCAACTATGTTGGAATGTGAGATGTAAGCATTTCAGCTATTTCTGTATTTTATTTGAAAACCCTAGACACTATTATAATATCATCTGATTTCCTATCAAATGTTTTGGTTAGCGTAAGGTAAAAACTTTTCCATGTTTATGTGTGGGAAGTCTTACGTGATACCTTTTCTTTTCAAAGGTTTTTTTAAAGTTAAGCAACTTTAACCTGTTACTCACACCAGACCCATGTCTGACCCGGAGTTATTTCTGTTTTTCTATAACTCTTGGGTACTCAAATTTTTATGAGTAGTCAAGAGAATTCAGGTTAGGATTCAGGATTAGCTTTGACGAATTGTGGAGGAGCATATGGAGCAGGAGGCTTCTGCGTATAGTTATATAGTTCCGCTGTGTTTGGTCTCTGAGTGTTCTGTTTTGTATTGAGTTGTAATAACTAGACAGGTGTTTATAACTGTCTAGTATGTGTTGTATATGTCTGTGTAACTCTGATATTTGATGTATACTATGTAATACTTTGTTATTAATATAATTTATTCGTTTCCGCTGTTGAGATTCTTGTGTTGTTTCTTCTTCTCTTCTTTCTTTTCTCTTTTCTATCCCTTTCTTTCTTAATTCATGACGCGATTTTCCGGGAGTGGAAATCGGGTCGTGACAAAAACTTTCCTTTTAAAAACATCAAAACCCTCTATCCTGATTTTAAATAATTTTAGCCTTAAAATTATCTTTAATTTCAAAGTCAAAATTACTCCTGATTTTAAACTATCTTTTAAATATAATATATATGTAACTTTAAATATTTATACTTAATTTAAATATAAAATTATAGTTAAATTCTATATATATTATTCTCTACATTTACTTATAAATTTTAACTATAGTCAAGTATATTTATAAAGTTTAAAATAGTTTTAATATAAAATAAAAGTTATTTTCAAAGAAAAACAAAGAACCAAAAAATCCTTTGGGATGTCGACATGCCCAAGTACCCCATGTCTACATGGTGTCAATTGAGTTCAAAATTTAAATTTCAAAAGAACTGTCTGTTCGCCATAACTCTTCATGAATGGACACGGCTGTTGTTCTTCTATAAAAAGGGGTTAGTTTCAACGAATTTTACATCAGATTTTCTGGTTTTTCACTTCTCTTCTTCTTCCACATTTCTTAATACATATTCTTACCATTACTCTACCGAAATCAACATTGAATCAAACTCGATTACTTCTAGTTTGATTCTCTATCACTATCTCTACAAGGATCTCAGTGCTATTCACAGTTATAAACTTTTTGTGATCTATCAAAAGAGAAAATGTGTGATTGTAGCCTTGAAAATCAATCAAAAGAGAAAAGGTGTGATTGTAGCCTTGGTAAATCAATTGGGTGAACTTGTGGCCCGGAAATCAAGTATCTCTACCCAGAGGATAGAAATTCTGGAGGGTGTACCTCGTATCCTTGAAACCGAGAGTGTAATTGTACAATTACTTTTGAAAGGAAATCCGTACTTGTGTTGCGGGATTGGATGTAGGGTAACTTCGAACCAGTATAAAATCCGGTGTGTTCTTTCCTTTACTGCATTATTTTATTTCTGCATCTGTGTTTATTTCTGTGATCATATCTGTGTCTGTATATTGCATACATTGGTGTCTCAATTAACATAAACTCAAAAAGATTTAGTAATTCTTTATTAACACTATTCACCCCCCTCTAGTGTTAATCCTAGCCTTAAGATCCGTAATCCGTAATTTGTCACGTGTATATGTGTAGTATTAGTTGTATTTCAAATTTGACTTGTTAAATGCAGCTTAGAAGTTTGATTGAGTGTTAAAGTTATCATCTTGCTTATATATGTGATGACATATATTTATTTGGATGGATAAACTTGGTTGTTTGGATATGTATTACGAAATTTGGTAACTTATATGCTAGTGAAATAGGAGACCACTTGGAAAAGATCAGGTGGTTTATTTATTTTCAAGTTTCTAAAGATTAAACTTTAACTAATTTTCAAAATAAAAACTTTTATTTATGGTTCAAAGAGAAGAAAGTTAAGGGTGAAGTTAGAAATGCTAATCTAAATCTAACTTTGACTAGCTGCATTTATGGCGATAGTCACAATGAATGCGGTTCGGAAAAAGTTAGTGTTTAGACTTTACAAATGATTCTTTTACGAAATGGTTTCGAAATTTTTTCAAAATATTAAGTAAGTCCAGAAGTTAATTACTTTGGTAATTAAATAAGAGTTCAATAATGAATATATTAATTAATTATTTAATTAAAATAATTATTAATTAATTATAATTAATTTAGTTAATTAGAGTTCAATTATGGATTAAAATTAATTAATTTTAATTAATTAATTAAGGAAGTTTAATTAATGATTAATTATAACAACCTGAAATTTGAGCTATAGTGATTAATTAACGAATTAACTAAATAATAAAAAAACTTTAAGAAATTATAAAAATTAAGCCACAGGAGTTGCATCATTGTGTTTGTGGTAATTTTCTGGTCAATTTTCATATATAGATTATCAAAATCGGAGCTAAAACGAAGAAGTTACAAAAGAAAGAAGAAATTAGAAAATTAGAAAGAAAAACATATAAAGAGTTAGGTCGACCCTACGGTCAACCTTCCCCATACATGGGTCGATCTATAGGTCGGCCCATACACTACCAAGGTCGACTTGGTGGTGGACCCACCATAACATTTGGACGAAATTTCCTACAGGTGAATGAATGCCGTGTTTATTGATTTTTATCCAATCCCTTACGTCTGTGCTTCCATCCGACAGTTTCCATCGAGCCTATGACATGACTGCATAAGATTTAGTCTTCAAATCCAATAGTTTGAGATCCACAAGTGACACTATAAATAAGACCCTAGGCCTAGCTATTTTTCTCATTCATATTTTCTCCATCTGGGTTCATTGCCTGGGGCTGGACCCTAAAAGGAATATTTTTCCGAGGAGAAGTCTTTTTAATTAAAATATTTTATACCCCTTAAGTGGATCCGGAATGCCAAGGAAAAGAGCTAAGGACCAGAGGTGAGTGTTTAGGTAATTATTTTAGATTTTTAAGTAACCTAAAATTATAGGGTTTCCAATAGTTGTAGTTTTTCTACAATTTTAGGATAATCTTTATGCAAGTTTATTTACAGTTTATTTTTAAGTAAATTTTAGACTTTATTTACAGTCTATTTTCATTTAGCTATTCTATTTCAGTTATTTGCAATTATTTACTGTTAACTATAGCTTTCCAATTATTTACAGTTATTTTCGGTATTAACAGTTATTTTCGGTATTAACAGTTATTTACTGTTATTTACATTATATTTACATCTATTCCACGTTTGGATTTAATATGTAAATGTCAGTTTCTTCCCTTTTTTACGCGAATGGAATAAATAGAAGAAAATAATTTGTTAATATGGACTAAAATATAAGAATACTGAATTTACAAAAAATGGGATGTAAAATAAGAAGTACTGTAATAAATTGGACTTGGACTGAAATAGGCAAATTTAAGACATTTGCAAGCATAGTTATAACATATAACTATAACTAAAAAGTGAAAATACAAGAAATAGCAGAAGTAGCTTATTTTTAGACATAGGCCTTGGGTTAACTAAACAAGTAAAGTTATAACACACAGGTTATAATTAGAGACAAACCAAAAGAGGCTTATTTTAAAGACATACACGAAGGTAAATATAGCAGAGATAATAGAAGAGGCTTATTTTAAAGACTTGGAGTAAGTTAATAAGAAAATAGTGCAAAATTAATGGAAGTGGCATATTTAAAAAACTTATACTAAGTTAATAAGCAAAGATAGAAGTATGGCCCATAACCAATAGCATTGCCTTTCAGTCAGGAACTAATGGTCTCACAATAGGTTAGGTGAGGCTGAGACATGTTTACGCTAACTAGGGTAACAAAGGGGCCAATAGATAGAAACTCAAATAAGGGGATTTAGGCAAAGGGCGCAACTAGATTTTGTTTTCAAGGACCCATATCGGTAGCATTCCCTATTTAGACCAGGACTGATGGTCTCACAACGAACTTAGGTGAGGCTGGGCATGACCCTTTCAGACTAGGACTGATGGTGTCACAACAGATCGGGTGAGGCTGGGCACGCTTTTACTGTCTAGGATAGGTAAGGCATCAAAAGAGGGAGCAACAGATAGTGCGAGCCTAATTTGGCTGAGCGTGCGGCCTCGTTGCTAGGAGATAAGTCGCTATTGAGTTCCAAAGCGCTAAACATGTGTCTTTTGTTGTGGGACCCATAGGATGGGACTAGCTTACAATAGCACAGTAGAGATAGAAGGCCGATCAAAGGGTAGAATTAGGATTCAGCCTAATTAAAGTAGGATTAGGAATTCAGTCTAATCAAAGCAGTTATCTAAGACAAGTGCAAACAATCTAATCGAACTATCTAAGCAAAGCAAACAGTTAAACCGTATTTTATTCCAGCTTTATCTTTTCCTTTATTTCCTTTTATAACTAGAACTATTGCAAAGTCTATTATCCTTATCTTACTTAAAAAAAGTAGTAATTACTTTCATTCACCAGACTTTTAGTCTGATACACTTCTCTATTTTCCCCTTTTCCCCCATAGGCCAGCAAAGACAAGGGCAATGGACTTTCGGCTTTCCAGAAGTGACATTCTAGGAGATTCTTCATGTATCTTCTTCTTCTATTCTAGTTTTCTTTTTATTTAGTATGGATGTACTGGTACTATTGAGAGAGATGGTTTTATTTATGTACTCTGATATTGTGACTGAGATGGTGTTTTTCATAAGACATATGTATTTGTTATTTTGAGACTTATTTTGGTTATGGCTTATTTAATGAAGTTTGATTTATAAATAAGTTATTGTTTTAAATGTTTCTACTTTTTTATTTATTTTCTCTTGTAAATCTTAGTCTCTGTAAATTTTTAGTTATACCTACAACGCACCACATCATTTAGTATGCCCTTTTTTTTTGGTATACTAAGGGGTGCAGGGGTGTTTTATTAATTAAGATAAAAGTATTTAAGAAATAATTTGGATAATTAAGTTTAATTATTTATTTAATTATTATTTAATTAGGTTTAAATAATAATTAATTACTAGTTAGGCAGGATTAAAATTAATTAATCTTATTGGATTTAATTAAGATTGTAATTAGGAATTTATTTAGTTTAATTAAGTTTTAAATTAAAGTTAATTAAGTTTAATTAGTAATTAAATAATGTTTTAATTGTTATTAACAAAGTTTTAGTTTTAAACTTTATCAATTATTTTGAAGTCGGTTCTTTTTACAAGTAAACCGATTTTAAGCCAAGAGATCTCTTGTCTGTGTCATTAACTAGACTGCGATTATGAATAAGTTATACTAAACTTGGACACCTGTCAGCAGAATAAAACACATTCTCTATAGCTTTAATTGAATTGATTGTTTGGACACCTTTTAGGAGAATAAATCCCCATTCTGCTATAACTGAACTTAACAGATTGTTTGGACATTTATTCAATAGCCATCCTGCTATCATGTTATTTGGATTGTATTTACCAGTTGATTTATATAGTAATGTTATTCCCTAATTTGTTTTATGAGTTGTGTTTACATATATGATGACTTATGTAAATAACTATTTGGTGACTTGGAATTATTTTTTAAACAAATAGTAACTTGATTTAGTAACATTGTGGTCACTAAGCCTCATTTCAAAATTGTAATGTTATGGTTTTTAAAGTGACTTCAATTCTTTATCAATTTAAGGTGAAGTGTTTTGAATGTTTTTGGAGATTTATAAAGAGTTTTATAAATGATTTTGGATATTCGTAAAGATATTTATAAATGATTTTAGAAATTATAAAAAAGTTTATAATTGATTTAGAATTTAAGTAAAAGGGATTTCATAAATGGAAATGATTTATTAAAAGGGTTTATTGAAGAAATTTGTAAAAGGAATTTGAGATGGGGCTTCCCTTAACTGACAGTTATAATTATGGTGGTATGGAACTTTCGTTCCATGCTTAACACCAAAGAGATAGTGTTTGGGGTTGTTCTTAGTTCTTATTTAAACAACATTTTTTGATCCTTTCAATATGTTTCTGAAATGAAAAATCTTTCACAATGTTTTGTGAATATGCTTATGCCAGTGCGATAAGTTTATGAATACTTAATAAACATTCTGAAAAGAGATTTAATAAATGAAAGATTTATTTAAATTAGGCTTCGTGGATGCTATGGGTATTTAAACCTCTGAATTGTTGTTATTTGTATATTTGATAGTTAAATATTTGTAATGACCCGCTATTTCAAATTGTTCAAATCAACAATCATCCACTCACGTCAGACTTGAATTGCTAAATACAACAAATTGTTAATTTATATTTGGCAAAAAACTTAGCATATATAGTAAATATATCAATCATAGAATCATAGGCACAGAGTAATACAACAATAAGCAGCGGAAAAGATAAATAGTAGTTCATGAAGCTACTACATAAACATTAGAGTCTAAAACCAATACAACAGAAATCTCAAATATAAAAAAGTTACTAATACAAATGCCAATGATAAGTTTGAATAAAACAACTAGAATAAACTGAAGTAATTGAAAATCTGGATAGACAAAGACAGATCTTCACGTAAAGTTCCAAACTCCAATGGCTAGTCTCAAATGCTATGATACTCAGTCTGACCAGAGCATAAAGCAAAACACGAAACACTCGAGTTAGGATTAGCATTCTTATACCAGTAAATTCAAACCAAGTGAAATGTCAACAGAAATACAAAATAACTTAAAGGATGTTTGGGATTCCTATCCTCTAAGGATCCCTTAAACTATCTACATACATAGTACAATATGCTACATAGATAATGTCTATAATAAAGTAAACTATTAAAATAGCGTTAAGGCGTAACCTATATCCCCCTTAACACATTTTATATATTCCCGTAGTCTATACAGTACCGTAAGCTCCACCAAACCGGTGGTTTACCTAGAGGGCACTCCATAGGTACGGTATAAAACAAACTCGTAGAAGGCGTGATTAGGCATGTGATAAGGCACGCAGGCAATTCCCAGGGTAGGATTCTACCGTTTTGTGAATCCGGACTAGTGGTAATGCATAGCAGCTACTACCGCCTACCTCGAGATACACTCCTAAATTCAAAGGTGCACCCAATCAAATCAAAAGGTAATAGTATGGTAACGAAAAAGTATGCTCGATCGGTGGTGCAACCTTACTTGGCCCAGCATGGCTCCTGTTTTAGCCATATCAAGCTGACTCGCGGGAGTCAGGGCTGCGTTATTACCTCATATAGAATCATTGCCAAACCATCCTACTTCAATTCTGGAATCTCCACCATGTACGTAGTTGTCAAAGTGGTTTTCGGTATTGGCAGAGAGTATGGCAATATCCGATCCTGGTCTCTTTAACAACCAAACTCTTATTTCACACCGTGGTCATTTTATAAAATCACTTTTATTATCATTTTAAAACAGTTCGTACTTTATATCAAAATATCATATTCATTTCAAAAATCAAATCACTTTCTAAACCATATACACTTTCGAAATCATATCACTTTTGAAATCATATTTAAGTATTCGCATTTAAATCCATTTAATCTGGATCATAAAAGTTCCACTTAAATTTTTTTAAAAGGTTTATATATTTTAAAGTAGTTATAATTTAAAAATAGTTTATATTTTAAAAATATGTTATAGATTTAAAATAGTTTATGTATTAAAATAGTTTACATTAAAAGAGATTATATCAAAAATAGTTTCAAATTAGAATTGTTTCGTCCAAATCCACAAATTGATTCAAATCAGCTTTAGTTCCAAAATTCAATTTAGATCAATCTCAGTTCATCGATTACAATTCAAGTCAAATAATCGACAAAACCACTTTTAATTTATATTTCAAATACAGATTTGAACTACAAATTTAAATAAAAATCAATAACTAAATATCTAGCTTCAATTAAATTTAATTCTAAACATTCACTTAATCCCTTTTATAATCATTTAAATAAAATCTCAAATTACACATTTAGATCAAAACTAAATATTCAATATCAATTTACTTTAATTCGAAAAATATCATTTAGTCACTTTTAATCAAAACCAAGTTATCAAGTTATAAATTTCATATCTTTAATATCTCAAAATCAGTAAGTCCAAATCAATTCTTATTTAAATTCAAACCTTATCAAATTAAATTGCAAATCAATTTTAATTTTCAATGCAACCTTAATTTATCAAAGTTATTACAAAATCTATTTTCAAAATATTAACATAAATTTAATAAATACTTAAAACATAATTTACATATATATTAGTTAAGCTAAAATTTTATTAAATATTATTATATTAGTTATTATTAAATTAAGTCTTATTGTGAAATATATTTTATATTAAACTACTTTTATATATCTAAAATTATAAAATTATAAGTAAAATCTTAAAATTTTTATTTTCAAAACTAACTTATAAATTTAAAATTTCCAAAATATATAGTTTTAAAAAACTAAATTTACATAAATATAAAAATAACATTTATATATTATATTTTAAAAATCAATATTTATTAATACCCATATAGTCCCTTTCAAAACTATGGAAATCATTTTTGAAACATGGACCAACAGTGTCCGTATATAGTTTTCTATCCTATGGTCAAGTAATACGGATATTTATCATTTCAATCCGAAATTTAATATTTTATAGGTATTTATCATTTCCACCCGCAATCTCGAAATTCCAAAATTAATGAAAATCGCTTGGGTTTATCATTTCAACCTATAACGATTTTCTCCTAATCTATAATATCATTTGGGTATGTATCATTTCAATCCATAGGGAATTTCTAAACTAACAAGGAACTTATAGAGTGAGAACAAATATGATAATAATATAACATATCAACAACATGCATATATCATCAGTAACAAATTGAATATATACAACAGGTTATGGTGTCATATGTCACAGGGAACGATTTCAGACAACGGCATATTATAGTTAATAATTAAATAACTCAATAATTAAAATTTAACAGCTTATTTTGATCATCATTTCATGTGAATTAAATTTACTAAATATAAGAATGTTAATCGTGAATGATTGCTTACATTTCAAGGCTAGAGTGATACCAAGAACAATATGCAATGAATGCAAGCACAAATTTCAAAACATGGCATGATGATCATGAATTCGACAAGCAAAGCAAAGCAAACAAAATAATAACTAGACATCAAGCAAGCGAACCATTTACTTTCGATGGGGACTAAATATACACATATTTAAAATCTATATATGCATATAAATTTTAACCAATCTAAACAAAATCTTTATATTTATAATTCAAAAACCAATGTTTATAAAATCTATGCATTTCTTTCGAAATTTCTTCAAATACATTTTAAACGTTAACATTAACATAAGTAACTATATATATACACACTCTTTCAAAAATATTAGTTTTAACGTATAACATATTATATAAATATATATATACATCTTAAAATATTAACAAAACATATTATATATATATATATATATTAGAATATCAACATCTATTAAAAATGTATATTGAAATCAATGTATCAGTAAATTATAGAAGAAAAAAATCAATAGATAAAAATAAGTATATATATATATATAACTTGCAGACCTATATATACAGTTATATATAGACTTAAATATATAACAACCAGATTACATAATATATAACTTATATATGTATATATAATTCAAAAGATGTTATATAATCTATATAAACTTATAATTTAAAAATCTATATATATATATATATATATATATATATTACTGTTTTATTTCACGGCAAAAAAAAGAGAAAAAAAGAAAGAAAACAAGGTTACAATGTATAATTATATAATATATGTATAAACTATAAATAATATAAAAATATAAAACAAGAGAACCCATAATATAACAACTTATGTGTAAACAAATAGACCAATATACGAATTATATATATAAGCATATATATTACTACTATATTTCTTCAAAGAGGGGAACAACCAACGTGGGTGTGGTGCTTGGTTGCAAGGCTGTCACATGGATGACTGCTTGGGTGCAGGCGGTCGGCGAGCTTGGCTATGAGTACGACCTGTGTGCTGCATGGGTTCGCGAGGTCAAGCAGGAAGTGGTGAAGCCCAGGAACGGGCGGCTATTGGAAGGGTGAGGGGAAAAGAAGGAGGGCGGGTGGGACTGGGTGAATGTGGATGGCTATTGTTCGATGTTGGTGGAAGAGCAAGGCATGGGGAGATTGAGGAAATGCTAGGCTGTTGACTACAGGGTGGAAACATGGACGTGGAGTTTTGTTCGGCTGATGGTGGGTGATGGAGGAAGAAGTTCAATATCGGTTTAAGTGGGAGGAGGCATGGATCTGGTGTGGTGAGCTATGGTGGAGGCTGTCAGGGCGTGGTGGTCTGGAGGTGGAGCTTTGGTTGCGGAGGGAAGTGATGGCTCGTGTGAAAGAAAGAGGATCAGGGGTCGGCAGGCTTGTAGTAATGGGAAAAAGGTGGCGGCGGGCTACAGGGGATGTTCTCGGTTGTTGAAGTTTTGGCCGCAAGCAAGGGGAAATGAGAGGGATGAAGTGAGGTGGTTATGTGGCAGCTTTGGGCGGAGGAGAGGAGATAATGGCCGGTTGAACCACCATGGAAAAGCACTTATATATTTTAAGCTTGTTATATAAATTTGTTAAAAGAAAGAACAGAGAGAAGAAAGGTTGGCCGTGAGAAAAAAATGCAAACTTGAAAATGAACCGACAAGCCTAAGAAAATATACGAACAAAAATATATATTTGCAATTTATATTTATTAATTATACTATTATTCAAAAGCATGGTAACAACCAAGAGAAGGGAATGGGAAACGAACTATCAATTATAAATTAAACTTTGGGTACAGCAAAAGCCAGAGTATTGAATTCTGAGGATAAATAAAGCAGATGTCTATTGATAGAAACAGTAGATTGATGAAGTGCATAAGGCAACCAAAAGCCTAAATATGGAACCGATACGGCAAATCGTTTTGCCGATTCCACCGCGCATCGGACACCAAAATACATAAACGAACATACTGTGGAGATTAGCATGATGAGACGAACAAATTGTACACAGATATCAACGATAAGATAATCTTATTGAAAGTCGATATTGCGCTACCAAACTGCTAAAAATTTGTCGAAAATAAGATAAATGGGGCTAGAGAATTCCAAATTTGTCGAAACGAATTATGATGTCTCACTCATAAAATGGTTTACAAATTACTGTATAAAAATATTCAGATTTCGTAAACATTTTATTTTCAACAAATTAACTGATTTTAAATCGAAATTAAAAATTACACTACAAAACTAACTTTCATATTGATAGGAAAAAATCTGCTATTTGCTATGTCTAAACGGACGCATACCAAATACTAAATTGTCATTGCCAAAATTTATTGTTTAGTTTCAAGCAAAAATTTAGTTAATTACGTTATTTAAACCGTTAAATTTTTTGGATCTTTACACTCTCCCTCACTCAAAACTTTTCGCTCCGAAAAGGAACGGGATAGGAGAATAGAAACAACCAGCAAGAAAAGATAGATTTAAATGCAAAATAATACAATTAATTAAAAACTATATAAATGTAACAACCCAGGATTTCGCATTAATTAATTATCGTTGTTAAACGAATAATGTTGATAGCTAATTGCAGATTGGAGTCTTTAATCGGGTTGAATTTATTTTACAAAATTGTTAAAGGGATTATGCGGGCTTTCAAATGAAATTTTTGGCCCACGTTTTCTTTTGCTTTTGGTACCGTGTTATATCGGAGCACATAACCATTCCACTTACCCCTTCCATTTTCATTTCACTCGAAAACCCTAAAAATATACGAAAGAAATAAACAATGGCGGCCTCGTGATTTTCGTGCTCGTTTGTTCCTCAAATTAGGGCTTGTACAAAATTGAAGAGGCCGACGATGATTGCTTCGATCTGGAGGATTTTTGCTTGCCGATCGATTATTTGTTGCTTGCGTCGATTGTTCAGCTGCTCGAAAACTAAGGTGAGTGATTTCCTCACTCACATCTAACTATTCAAAGTCGTTTAATCTTTTGTCGCTTGGATTTTTTGATAACCATGGCTTTAAATTGTTTTGGAATTTGTTTCGTCCGACTTGTACCTTGCTGTGTTTAGCTTGAATTTGTCGAGTGTTTTTGACCTGAGCATTGATTCCTATTGTGACTTCAGTCTTGACTTCTGGTGACACTCGTGTGTTACCACGGTTTTGTTCGATTTTAGCCTTGACTTATCGAAACGTTTTTATGCTCGGTAGTTTTGGCCTTGACTCAACTAGTTACGTGAAGTTATCTTCACTATACATGTATAGATTGTACCATTATCTCTGTGTCATATTTAAACTTGTCCGAGCTTCTTGTACTTCACTTGCAGTTGAAATCACTTGACTTTGATTGTGATAATAGTTGTCATTGGCATGACAGCCGCTTCCTGTTATTGCAGTTTCTTTTTGATTCACTTTAATATGGTATTGGGATATACTGTATTGAATCTTGCACTTGAATACCATCAGTTGTCACTGCCTATTTCAATTTGCACATGGATTTGAATTGTAGCCTTGACCCTGTCCACTGTTGCATTATGTTGCACCTGTAGTGGTTGTTGCTCCTGTACATTTGCCTGATCACTTGTAACGCCTGTTACATGTTGTTCGGTCTAGTTGAATTCGACTTTGTTTATGATTGCTTGCTTTGGCTTCATTGCATCCTCATTTACCTGCACATATGAGCTTATTTCACTGGCCCTGTTTCATTGAGTAGATATGTATGCGTGTACCTATATATGCATACATCTACATTTGCATTAAAATGTTAATCCTGGTTGCTTGCTGCTGACCTTCTCGTGACTGCAATCTTGTTGCAGTCTTGCCTTGTATTCGCGAGGTGCCACCTCGAAGTGTGTATATTGCTATGTTGTATTTATGTCCATGCTTGCAGTTGACTGGATAATAAATTTTATAGAATTGAACAGAGATGTTGCAGCCTCTGTTTTCTGTTAGTCGATTTGAACTATGGTCGAGACATAGTTTTATATCTTGACCATTTTATTTGAACTGCAGTTGTGTTGAACCTGACTCTTTCTTGAGTTTGACCGTGTGTTCGTTTGTGAATTTTCATTGTGTACATCATCACTGTAGTGGCAAGGCAGTGCACGCAAGCGTGAACTGCAGCCACACGGTATTGATTTTATTGATATTCTATTGCTTTTGAATTATTGATCTTTTGTGTATTTAGTTACTGTAGTGGAGAGGCAGTGCACGCGTGCGTGTACTGCAGCCCTACCCGAATTGACATTTTAATTGATATTTCAATTGTTTGAATTGTTTTGTATGTCCAATTAAATATTTTGAATTGTATTTTGATTTGGTTTAATTTAATGATTTTGTTGATATCTAATTATCTTTTTGATAATTAGATTATGAGTTTCTAATTATTTATTTAATAATTAGATTTTGTGATAATTGCCGTTTAGGCAATTCTGTTTTTTTCTAAATTATCTTCATCAATAATTTTTTTTAATTTATCTTCGTTGATAATTTGGATTTACTGATTTGTTGTTTGACACTGTTACGTGTTATATTTATCGTTATCCAATTTCTTTATTTAAGGATCGGATAGACGAGATTTATTGTGACTGTCGTCTATTCATTATTTAACTATTATTGCTTCTGTTCACTAATAGCTGAGTTTGAATTAGACTGACCCGTGTATTATTTTCTTTTGAATTTAATACTCGGGTCAGACCGAGTTATTACAGGTTGTTGATATCTTGCTTCGGGTTGCTGCTAGGGCTATGAAGTCTTTTTATACCTTGTGGAGTAGTCGTCGTCATTTTATAGTAGTCAGTGTATTAGTATAGGATGATATGTATTCATGTATATTAGTCACGATAATGTACTTGTATATGTAACTTCCTAAGTCGACAGTTGTAGTTGTATCATATGTACTGTATCACGTGTATTGTAACTGACATCAGTTATTATATATATGAGACTTTTTTGTTTTATCTGTGTTCCGTATTTATATTATCTGTGTTATTATTATATCTATTGTCCTAAACTATTATGAACCATCGTAGTTCGTTTTATACTGGAATTGGGGTATGTCGATGGGAGTAAATAAATCAGAGATTAAAAATGAAAGAATATATATACCACTCCTATCGAGATAACCAATACTAGTGTAAGGCCTAACTACGGATGGCCGCTCCTCAACAACCTTATTCTACGCGCTAGTTGACAGCATTACACCGTAGTGTTCTTGGCTAGCGTGGGTATAGAGGTGGGGCGTCATAATAAATTTCATTTTATTTTAATTAGTTTATTCAACTAATTGATTTCAATTTGTTTTATTTAATCCATAAAATTTATTGTGTTTATATTTGATTGAATTCGATTCAATATATTTTCATTCAGTTGATTTGTTTTAAATCTATTAACATTTATTACAAAAATTTCACAATAAAATTTGTTTTATTTAACTCATTTATTAAATCTATTTGACCAAACTATAGTTAATTCCACCTCAACATTCAACTATTCTTAAGTTCATATTTTTTTACTCAAACATCATTCTCTATTTATTATTTAATTTATTCCACTTAAGAAATTCTTATAACATAAATTAAGTGCATAAACTTTTATTATAACTACCAAATTTTATTTATGAATTCACTAAAAAAATCATTTTTGAACATCTTATTACATACCTTTATTATTGTGTATTATTCAATTACATTCAAACCCTTTCCAGGTAAGTTTTATTAATGTTCCCTAATATAATTGAACACTATACAAATTTACCCTTTATTACAACATTTCTCTTAATCAAATTTAGTTTGAACATTTTTATTACTTAAATTTTCTTGTATAACCTTCAATTACATAATCCCATTAACATTTTAACTTTTTGAATGTTTAGGTAAGTTATATATGTTCTGAAAATTGAGTATTATACAAATAAATTTATCTTAGTTCAACGGTTTCAAGTTGTTTCAATTCAAATTTTCATTTGACGCACTCCAATTATTCAAAATTTTCTTCATTTCAAAAATTGAAAACCATCACTTAACATAGAATTTAAGAATTGAATTTTCACTTTCACTTCAAACCATTGTAAAACATATATGTGTGTGTGTGTGTGTATCGTGCGTCAAATCATATTCAAGAAATTCAAATCAAATCCATATTTCAAAACAAAAGTGTAGCAAAGCTACTAAGTGGTCTCTCCACTCTGAGACTCGAAAATGAATGTCGTTGATGCTGCAGTCATCACCGAAAATATTTTCCAGTGACAAATGTGGAGAGTACAGACTTATTTCATTAAAATTATTTGGAAAAAATTTGCTTATGAAATACTTTCAAATAATATAATTTCCAAAACTTTGAAAACCAAATTTTGAAAAGCACCAGAAATTTAATTCTCAAATCTTTAATTTAAATTCACTTCATTTGCAAATCAAATTTATAAACTATATTTATAAAATTTATTTACTTATAACATACAACAATAGTTAATAGTTTAGGAATGTTGACAAACAGTAAATGATAATCTAGTATTATCATTTGTAATAACCTATTAACTTAACTATCCAATTTCATAAAATCAGACCTTTATATATGTAATATAATCATACATAAATTATTTCATTTACCAAATTTGAAAACAATATCGTGTCTATTTGCTCTGTTCAAATATTCTGGAATTCCTATCGATAGCGTCGGCTATACGAATCAATCAAAATCCAAAATCAAACTTAAGAACTCAAACAACACAATTTAAACATTTTTATATCAATTACAAATACACTTCCTCATAGGATGATTCAAGAATGGGCATAGAACAAGGATAGGGATTAAAATTTAGAGGGATGTTAATCCAAGAGAATTCTAATTAAGAAGATTTCCTTGAAAGGAAGATAAGATAATTAAATTACAAAAGAGAAAACATGGATAGATTTATATGAATCGCGATGACCTAAACTAGTTCAACCGAGACATAGAAAAGACGAGAATATCATCAACGAAAACCAGGACAACTCGTTGAGAACATCGTGGAAAATGTGATTTATGAGATCGATGAAGAAGGCAGGAGCATTGGTTAATCCAAAGGGATGACCAACTATTCAAAGAACCCATTCGTTGGAAGGAAGGACAACAGGTGAAACTATAGGAAAAATATCGAAGTGGAATTCAAATTTCCCGCTTGAGGAAAGGAGAAGTGACTTCACCAAATCATCAGAATAATCCCTGACTGTCTAGTGGAGTCAAGATCGCTAAGCTGAGAATCAAGCGAGAAGATAAAACTGCCTGCATATCTTATGGCAATCTACATTCGATAATAGAATTACCTGAGTCATCTGCTAGAGAAACAGTTTGGGCTTTGCAAGAAATAATAGCATCTAAACCGAGGACATAGAAATCACCGGTGAATCGACGCTTGTCATAAAGAAGTTTCTCCCCTTTACAAATCATATTAAGGTTGGCGGGAGCGCCGATGGGATTAGTCACAATAAGGCTAAAATTTCCAATTGAAGTGGCAAGCTGAGCTTAAATTTATCATAGAGATCAACAGAAATGAAGCTATGGGATGCTCCAGTACCAAGAAGCACATGAAAAAAAAACGGCAAAATGTATTTTCGAATAGAAGGAAAAGTTTGAAATTCAAAAGAAATTCTAATCAAAGAAGATCTTAACAAAGAATTTCAAACTCGAATGAATATGATTCTATAATTGATTATACTCATTCTAGGATATCACTATCCTATCTCTAATGAGTTTTTACTCTATATACTAAGTTTTGTCTAAACCAGATCTCTGATACCAATTGTAATGACCCACTATTTCGAACCGTTCAAATCGACAATCATCCACTCATGTCAGACTTGAATTGCTTAAAACAATTGATTGTTAATTTATATTTGTTAAAACTTAGCCTATACAGTAAATATATCAATCACAGAATCATAGGTATTGGGTTATATAATAATAAGTGGTGGAATACATAAATAGTAGTTCATGAAGCTACTATATGAAAATTAGAGTATGAAACCAATACAATAGATATCTCAAATATAAAGAAGTGACAAAATACAAATGCCAACGGCAAGTCTAAATATAAATAACTGGAATAAACTAAAGTAACCGGAATGTTGAATAGACAAAAGACAGGTCTACAGGCAAAGTTCCAAACTCCAAAGGTGAGCCTCAAATGCTATGATACTCAGTCTGAACCGAGTATAAAAAAAACACAAAACACTCGAGTCAGGATTAACATTCTTATACCAGTAAATTCAACTCATCTGAAATACAAAATAACTTAAAGGATGTTTGAGATACCCATCCTCTACGGATCCATTAAACTATCTACATACATAGTACAATACGCTGCATAGATAATGTCTGTAGTAAAGTAAACTGTTAAAATAGCGTTAGGGCATTACCCATATCCTTTTTAACACATTTTATATATTTCCATAGTCCATACAGTACCCAGGCTCCACCAAACCGGTGTTTTACCAAGAGGGCACTCCATAGGTACGGTACAAAACAAACTCATAGAAGGCGTGATAAGGTATGCGACAAGGTATGCGAGGCAATGCCCTGGGTAGGATTCTATCGTTTTGTAGATCCAGACTGGTGGTAATGCATAGCAGCTACTACTGCCCACCTCGAGACACATTCTCAAATTCAAAGGTGCACCAAATAAAATCACAAAATAATAGAATGGTATCGAAGAAATGTGCCCGATCGGAGGTGCGACCTCACTTGGCCCGGCATGGCTCCTGTTTTAGCCACATCAAGCTGTCTTGCAGGAGTCAGGACTGCATTAATACCTCATATAGAATCATCGCCAAACCATCCTACTTCGTTGTGGAATCTCCACCACGTACACAGTTGTTAAAGTGGTTTTCGGTATTGGCAGAGAGTATGACAATATCTGATCCCGGTCTCTTTAACAACCAAATGCTTATTTCACACCGTGGTCACTTTTATAATCATTTTAAAATAGTTCATACTTCATATCAAAATATCGTATTCATTTCAAAAATCACATCATTTTTTAAATCATATACACTTTCAAAATCATATCGCTTTCGAAATCATATTAAAGTATTCTCATTTAAATCCATTTAATTTGGATCATAACAGTTCCACTTAAACAATTCTAAAAGGTTTATATATTTTAAAATGTTTATAATGTAAAAATAGTTTATATTTTAAAATAGGTTATAGATTTAAAATAGTTTATATATTAAAATAGTTTATATCAAAAATAGTTTCAAGTTAGAGTTGTTTCGTCCAATTCCACAAATCGATTCAAATCAACTTTAGTTCCAAAATTTAATTTAAATCGATCTCAGTTTATCAATTACAATTCAAGTCAAACACTCGATAAAACCACTTTCAATTTATATTGATTTCAAATCCAGATTTGAACTACAAGTTTAAATAAAAATCTATAATTAAATATCTAGCTTCAATTATATTTAATTCTAAACATTCACTTAATTCCTTTTATAATCATTTAAATAAAAACTCAAATTACACATTTAAATCAAAACTAAATATTCAATATCAATTTATTTAAATTCAACAAATATTCATTTATTCACTTTTAATCAAAACCAAGTTATCAAGTTATAAATTTCATATCTTTAAAATTTCAAAATCAATAAGTCCAAATCGATTCTTATTTAAATTCAATCGTTATCAAATTATATTGCAAATAAATTTTAATTTTCCTTCCAACCTTAATTTATCAAAGTTATTACAAATCTATTTTCAAAATATTAATATAAATTTAAATAAATACTTAAAACATGATTTACATACATATATTAGTTAAACTAAATTTTTATTAAATATTATTATATTAATTATTATTAAATTAAGTCTTATTTTTAAATGTATTTACATTAAATCTAATTTATATATCTAAAATAGTAAAACTAAAATTAAAATCTTAAAATTTTTGTTCCCAAAGCTAACTTATAAATTTAAAATTTCCAAAATATATAATTTTAAAAATCTAAATTTACACATAATAAAAATAACATTTATATATTATATTTTAAAAATCCATATGTATTATAACCCATATATTCCCTTTCAAAACTATAGAAATCATTTTTCAAACGTAGACCAACGGTGTCCGTATATAGTTTTCTATCCTATGGTCAAGTGATACGGATATTTATAATTTCAATCCAAAATTTAATATTTTATGGGCATTTATCATTTCAGCCTGCCCAAAATTCCAAAATCAATGAAAATCGCTTTGGTTTATAAATTTCAACCCATAAAGATTTTCTCCTAATCTACAATATCGTTCGGGTATGTATCATTTTAACCCATAGGGAATTTCTAAATTAACAGGGAACCTGCAGAGTGAGAACAAATATGATAATAATATAATATATTAACAACAAGCATAAAACATCTGTAACAAATTGAATATATACAACATGTTATGGTTTCATATGTCACAGGTGAACAATTTTAGATAATGGCAATATCATATTTAACAATTAAAAACTCATTAATTTAAATTTAACATCTTATTTCAATCGTTATTTCATGTGAATTAAATTCACTAAATATAAGAATGCTAATCGTGAGTGATTGCTCACCTTTCAAGGCTAGAGGAATACAAAGAACAAAATGCGACGAATCCAAGCACATATTTCAAAACATAGCACCATGTTCACGAATTCGACGAGCAAAGCAAAGCAAACAAAACCACAACTGGACACCAAGCAAGTAAACCACTTACTTTCGATGGGGACATATACACATATTTAAAATCTATATATACATATAAATTTAAACCGATCCAAATAAAGTATTTATATTTATAATTCAAAACAATTGTTTATAAAATCCATTCATTTCTTTTGAAATTTCTTCAAATAAATTTTAAACATTAACATTATATAAGTAGCTATACATATACACACACTTTCCAAAATATTGGTATTAACGTAAATATAACATATTATATAAATATATATATATATATATATCTCAAAAATATTAACAAAACATATTATATATATAAGTTTTAGAATATCAACATCTATTAAACATATATATTTTGAAATCAGTGTATATGTAAATTATAAAAAAATCAATATAAATATCAGTGTATATATATAACTTGCAGACACATATATACAATTGTATATATATATATGTATATGTGTATATATATATATATGTGTGTGTAGAGAGAGAGACTTAAATATATAACAACCAGATTACATAATATATAACTTATATATATAATTCAACAGATCTTATACAATCTATATAAACTTATAATTTAGAAATCTACTGTTTTTTTTACAGCAAAAAAAGAAAGAAAAAGAAAACAAGGTTGCAATGTATAACTATATACTATATATTTATTAAGTGTAAAATAATAGAAAAATATGAAACAAGTGAACCCATAATATAACAACTTACGTGTAAACAACAGACCAATATACGAATTATGTATATATGCTTATTACTACTATATTTCTTCTAAGAGGAAGACAACCAGCGTGGGTACGGTGCTTGGTTGCAAGGCTATCACATGAGTGACTGCTTGGGTGTAGGGGGTCGACAAGCTTGGCTACGAGTTCGGGCTGGGTGCTGCATGGGTTCGTAAGGCAAAGCAGGAGATGGTGAAGGCCAAGGGACGTACGGCTATTGGAAGGGTCAGGGGAAAAGGAGGAGGGCGAGTGGGATTGGGTGAATGCGGATGGCTATTGTTTGATGCTGGCTGAAGAGCAAGGCGTGGGGAGGTTGAGAAAATGCTAGGCTGTTAGTTGCGGGGTGGAAGCATGGATGTTGAGTTTTGTTCGGCTGAGGTGGGTGAGAGAGGAAGAGGTTCGGTATGGGTTTAAGTGGGACAAGGCACAGATCTGGTGTGGTGAGCTATGGTGGAGGCTGTCAGGGCATGGTGGTCTGGAGTTGGAGCTTTGGGTTGCGGGGGGAAGTGATGGCTGGCGTGAAAGCAAGAGAAGCAGGGGTCGGCAGGCTTGTAGTAATGGGAAAATGATGGTGGCGGTCTACAGGGGTTATTCTTGGTTGTTGAAGCTTCGGCAGCAAGCAAAGGGAAATAAGAGGGATGAATAGAGGTGATTGTGTGGCGGCTTGGGCGGCGGAGAGGAGATGATGACCGGTTGAACCAACATGGACGAGCACTTATATATTTTTAAGCTTGTAATATAAATTTGTTAAAAGAATGAACAGAGAGAAGAAAGGAAGGCCGTGAGAAAAAATGCAAACTAGAAAATGAATCGATAAGCCTAGGAACATGTACGAACAAAAATATATATTCACAGTTTATACTTGTTACTATTATTCAAAACCACACTAACAACCAAAAGAAGGAATGGGAAACCAACCATCGATTACAAATTAAACTTTGTGAACTGCAGAAGTCAGAGTATTGAACTCCGAGGATAGATAAAGCAGATGGCTATTAATAGACATGGCTGATAGATGAAAGTGCATAAAAAACCCAAAAGCCCAAATATGGAACCGAAAGACCCATCGCTTAGCCGATTCCACCGCGTACGGACACCGAAACACAAAAATGAACATACTACGGAGATTAGCACGATGAGACGAATGGAATGGTACATAAATATCAACGATACGACAATCTTATCGAAAGTCGATATTGTGTTACGAAACTGCTGCAAATTTGTAGAATATAAGATAAACGGAGTTAGAGAAATCCAAATTTGTCGAAACGAATTATGACGTCTCACTCAGAAAATGCTTTACAAATTTACTGCATAAGAATATTCAAATTTCGAAAACATTTTCTTTTCATGAATTAACTGATTTTAAATTAAAATTGAAAATTACACAACAAAACTTTCATATTAACAAGCGAAAATCTGCAAGTTGCTATGTCTATATAGACGCATACCAAATTTCAAATTTTCATTCTCAAATTTAATTGTTTAGTTTCAAGAAAAAATTCAGTTAATTACATTATTTAAACCGTTAAAATTTTTCGGTTATTGCAATATCCGACCATCAAATCTTGACTTAATTTAACCCAAGAAGTACACTGTGTATTTTCACGTTCCCCGATGAGGACTCGAGTACTTAATGCATACTTTAAAATGAACCGGAATTGAGTTAGCTAGAAATTTCTAATTAGTTTTGGAGACATCGGTTTTGAATAAGGTCGATTTATCCAAACTATTCAAAACTAATAACGTTCTTGATAAATCGTTATGAAGTATGCTATGTAGTCGTACTATTCTTCCTGAAGGTGATTCCAAAATGAAGATAGTAATTGAAGAATGTTTGTTCGATTCTGGAACAACTTGTATGGATGAATGTTGGCCTTTCATTTCTACCTGGAGAGTAGTGTTAGCTTCCAAGATGGTCTGCTATAAGGGAAAAGGTAACCGCATCCTCTCAATACCTCATACCCCGAGAGTGGAAAAAATAACTGCAGCAGGGCTGTATGGGTCTTCCCATTACGATGTAATCATCCATAGATCTAGTGTTGATGTCTCTATGAATGCTTTGGCATCCATTTTTAGTTGACGATCATAGCCAATGGTGGTCATATTCGATACTATCAAGTAAGGGGTAGGCCAGTCCTATGTTGGCAGAGGTCGAAAGGTTTTCGATCTCCCTATACATTTTATGTAGAGGTGTATAGATTTTCGAAAGGTAGTCCCTTACCTTGCCATTTGTTGGAAATCCATTCTCCAGTAAGCGCATTCTGTTTTAATCATATACCTATTATTGTTGTCATGTACATACAACATAGCTACTTGATATATTTACTGTAAACCCTTGGACATTATTATAATATAACTGGATTTTATAATAAAAATGTTTTGGTTATCATACGGAACCATCCTTGTTTATATGCGATAAGATCATACGAGATACCTTTGATTTCAAAGGATTTTATAAGTCATAATAAAATTTCTTGTGATTTGAGTTTCCCATGCTACTTTACCAAATTGACTCGGGCTTTGTTTTCTTATAATGCTCAGGTCAGACTGAGCATGATTTCTGAATAGCTTTGGATGTTTTGGAGCTCAGGAGACAAGCTTGTGCTCCAAGGCGTATCGCTCGTATATTTCTTTATTTCTGCTGTATCATATGAATTTTAAATGAGTTAAGTCGGGGTAGATAAATATAACTGTCCCAGGGTATAAGTTGTATTACTATTACTTAGATGTACCATTTTGAAATGACTATATAATTTCATGTTGATTTTTATATATTGTTCTGTTGCGTTGTGAGATTCTGTGTTGTTTTAGTTTCTTCTTGTCTTCTTTCTAGCTATTTGTCTTTCCCACACTTGGTTGTTCGGTACGTGAATAAAGTGGATGTATTAATGTCGACTTCTGAGAGTCGAAAAGGGAGGATCGTTACACTATCGAGGATCCATAGTGTTGCACAACGGAATAAGCATAGAAATCCATATATAATATGAGATAGCTCCATTCAGCTCTTTCTTTGCATAGCTACTGTGTTGCACCTATACTTGTTATCCAGTCCACTCATTTAAAAGTATCCAAGATAATAAGAAGCAAAACATAAAACCTTGATTTAGATAACAGTCTGGTGTGCATGGTAAATGAACCTTAAAATACTATACAAGTCGATATATTAAAGAACAAGGGCATGCGAACCATACTTGACATATCCCTACAACCAAAGAGTTAGCACCTATTGAACATAATATGCTACTCTACAAATATCATAAAGGTATATAGCAGACAAAGTATGATGACGGATGTCCTGGTATCCCTATCCCCAATACATAGCTCTAGTGACATCCCTAATGTGATGGACTGTGGACGAAAACAACCAAAGCAACCACTACATTCATCAAACGATTTTGACTACCACTCAATGTGCTATTGATATATGATAACTCGTATGACCATTCCCATGCTAAGGACTAATGGAAATCTAGTTTTTCAATGTACTCTCTTTAAATCAAAGTTGATACTAGACCTAAATCCACTGATCTAGGGTATACGAATCCAAAAAACCGAACTGGGATAAGTAAACAAAGCATCCATGAGCGTCCCCATAATATCCTTGCTCTTGAGTACATCAAAAAACACTCTGAGTATCAATGATCCCTTAGAATGCATATCTGAGTTCTTTTCTTGCTCCATCTAGTTTCCATAGTTCTGGAGGAACCATTCCACATTCCTTTATTCCATGATAGACCCATTCTTATGTTCTACCATTAGCCACCCTTTCTAGAATCTTTCCTTTATGGATAAACATCCCAAGACTACTTTCAGCATCGAGCCACCATCATCTAAACCTGACTCCACTCACCATAGAGTTACCATGAAAAGACAAAACACTCGAGCCAGGACTAAAATACTCTTATGTAAGTCAAATCAATATCAATAAATATGAGTGTAAAAGTGTCAGAGATGCTTACCGTATTTTTCATCTCCTATCCAGTGTATAATGAGCGTGCAATAACTTAAGAGATGTTATAGGATTTTTCATCTTCTAAGGATCCGTTGAACTACTTATATATAATAGTATACGCTATAGTAAGTAATGTCTACCAGTAACATAAATAACAAAATAGCGTTAATGCTTTACGTTGATCCACCTCAATACATTTTCATAGTACTAAAACGAAGTCGTAATGGGCTTACATAAGGATAAATATGACAAGACACGTGAGGCAATGCCTAAGGTAGGATTCTACCAGTTTACCCTTTTTGGTTGGTCGTAGCCCATCCGTGACCGACCGCGACAATCAATCCAAACAAATGTGTGCATCCATCGAGTACAAAATCATGATAGTTATATGAATGATCAACGTCGTTAGAGGTAGCTAGCCTAATTGGTCAGACATAGGCTCGTGTTTTAGTCATTTTAATTATGACATATGTGCCAAGACTATCCATCATCGTTCTTTTACTTCATTCTAGTAAACGTCTCCAATTCAACCACTATATTCTGGATATCATCCACCGCATACACGGTTGTCAAAGTGGTTCCAATAATGATAGAGGCTATGCCAATAAGAGGCCTCGGTCTTTTTAACAACCAAACATCGTTTTACACATCGGTTGGTACTTTTACATTTCAAAAACAGTTCATATTTGATATAAAAATATCATATTCGCTTCAAAATAAAACCGTTTTGAAATCACATATTCCTTCAAAAATCATATTTACTTCCAAATGTCAATTCAATTCGATATATTGATTTCACTTCAAATTTGCTTCAAATTACAATTTTGGTTTTGACTTCAGTTTAACCCAATTCGTATTTAAATCCAAGGTTTAAATAAAAACATACCACCCCTTTGACCGGTTTAAACTTTAGAAAATATTTAAATATTTTTAAAATAATTAAATAGTTATGATAGTTTAACAAAAAATAGTTTGAGTATTAAAATGGTTTATATAGTGAAATAGTTGGAAAAAATCAAAATAATTTGAATATTTAAAGAATATAGGTTTTAAACCATTTATACTAAGAATATTCAATTAAAAATAGTTTCAAAGTCAAACCGGTTCACTTTCCAAAGTTTCCAAATTCAAATCAGTTCCAATTACCATTTCGATTTAATCGATTCAATTCTGATTTCAAGTCGTCACGTCGATTTCAAATTTATTTCAATTTCGACTACAAGTCGAATTTTACTTTAATTTCAAATTTATTTCAATTCTAATTCGAAATATATTTCAATTCCAATTCCAAAATTAATTTCAACTCCAATTCCAAACTAATTTAAATTCCAAATTAATTTAAACTCCAATTCCAAATTAATTTAAACTCCAAATTTATACCCTTACGATTTATATTAGTTCCGAGTTCGATTTTCAAAATATGAATTCAAACACTTAAATCAATTTTTCCTTCAATATCCAATATAAAAACCAAATCTTGAAACATAATTAAATTCCAAACATAATTCTGAAATATCGTTTTATATCACTTTTACTTAGCAATATCTAAAGTTCGAATAAGAGTCCAATCTTTTTAAACAAACCAATTTCTGAAATTCAAAACATATTTCGATTAAAATTTAAAAAAATCTCAACTTCGACTATTTAAACAATTCCTAATATCAATTTTAAATTCCAGCATTCCAAGCTCAAGTTCGAATACAATACGATTTCCAAAAATTCAATCTTTATTTCTTAAAATCAATCATTTATATAAATTTCAAAATATTTTTTTTTAAATAATTTAATTTAACCAATCTGGTGTCCGTACATAATTTTCTATCCTATGACCTGGTGAATTAGTTATTTAATTGAATCCCAGGGACAGATATATATCATTTCAGTCCAAATTATATGCCATAAGTATATATCATTTCAACATATTTATTAAATTGATCGAAATAAATCAAATAAAAATTATATACTGCCAAATGATATTCAGGGTAATAA
Source organism: Allium cepa (assembly GCA_030765085.1). Classification (NCBI taxonomy): domain Eukaryota; kingdom Viridiplantae; phylum Streptophyta; class Magnoliopsida; order Asparagales; family Amaryllidaceae; genus Allium; species Allium cepa. Next base: position 665,606,531 of record CM060929.1, on the reverse strand, counting down.
CAAGATATATTCAAAATAAATAATCTAATCATTTGAATATCAACCAAATTTCATCCATCATGACACATCCGAACAGTCAATAATTCACAACAATCACATAGTTAACGATGTTAGGTATTTTACTGGCAATTAAATTCCAATTGAATTCTAATTTAACCTAACCATTGCTAATTCCCATCGGTTAATTCAGATGTCAATTTAAACGTCAATTAAATTTATCAAACAATAGTCAATAAATTTAGAAGACATCATAACCTCAAATTTAACTAACATAAAAAAAATATTCTAATCAATCGTGAGCGTATAAAACATTTGCCTTTATTTGAACTGAAAATTTTCTCAACTTCAAATAAATTTGAAACCAATTCCATGATGTAGGCCTCATTGATACGATTCCAACGCCACCTGTTTCGCCCGAATCGAACCTCTTATGCAAGAGTTACGCTTAAATTGATATAACGGTCAAATTAAAACATAATTAACAAACTAACTACCTAATTATGAAATTAATTACCATGCTTAACCTTTCCCCTCTCTCTCGTACACATTCGTTCCCAATAACCCGTTGCATGCGGCATAGGGTTCCAAAATGCACGCAAGAATCATCGATTGAACGACAATTGACTGCCATTGTTTCAAGCGCGCCTGCCTCCTCTACCACCGCCCCAAACGTCGTCCATCGTGCCGCCTTTGTTTGTCTCAAAACACGCAAAAACTACCGCGACTTTGAGCTGAGATCTAGGCGAATCCAAGAGTAATAGCACGATCAACTGTTGAATTTGTAGAGCTCGTCGAGCTCTACAACTTTGCTTTTGGGAAATTTTTGATTTCGTTGAACGAATTTGGAGATATCAAGGAGAGAAGGAAGAAGGATTATTGGCCATTAAAATATAATAGGCAGCTTAAGTTTTTGAAATAATATAATAATACAATTTATCGTGTCGTGTGCCATATTTATATCGTTAGGTCCAAACTGTCCGAACTCCAATCGAGGCATGCCGACTAGCATTCATAATATTTTAACCTCATTCTCAATGCAATGGAACTAGTTTCGAGGCCTAATTCGATCGTATGTGGAAGATGGCTTTTTAAGTTAATATATTTTATCGAATTTCTTAAATTGATTTCTACGCGTTTCAAGCTCGCGGCTAAACGACAAGTCCGATCACTACAAAACCTGAAATCCTACAATAACTCACTATTACGGATCTGATGAAACTGGTATCGTTGAAATCCGAGATAGTTGCTAAAATGGCTATTTTCACACGCTAATTATATTATAAAATTTCTAATTTTAAATTATTCGCATTTAAATCCAATTTTAAATGTTAACCATCTTCATTCATATTTAAATCAAATTTAAATCAAATTTTCGATGCTAATTTCATTCTCATTAAATTCAAAATTCCATTAGTTACAAAATTTCAACATAAATTTAAACAATTTAATTCCCCATTAAACCAATATTAATAAATCCTTAAATTTCAAATAAATTTTAGTTATCAACATTATTCTATTTCTATCTAAATAATTCACATTTATTATTCAACTTCACTTATTGATTGTAAACACAGTCAATACATAGAATTTATTTTCGCCAAAATCTTCGAAATTGGTTATTTCAAAGTTTTATTCAAATTCATATTCAAATAAATTGCACTACTAAATAATAATTATTTTTAACCATTTTTATCCAATAATCACATTAAATTTAATAATTTAAAATAGTTAGAAATACGGGTCGTTACATGCTCCTCCACTCAAAACTTTCTATCCTCGAAATGGCGTTAAGTACAGAATTTAATATACAATATATTTTCCCAAAATAATTAACTAATAAACATAAACATCTTATTTTCAAAATAATTACTACGCTTCTACTACGCCACTCCGATATTGGTTTGCTTTCAATTTATTCACATGGATTTCTTTCGAATTTAATTGGTTCACCTTAAATTTATTCACGTTCAATCGATTAACATTAATTTCCTTTATCATTCAATGGATCTATATTCAATTCATTTGCTTTTAATTTTCATATTCAACTTATTTGGTTTCAATCCATTTTTATTCAATCAACCAATATCCATTGCATTCACATTTGATTGAATACAATTTAATGTATTTACATTCAATCGATTTGCTTTCAGTTGATTAATATTTATTTTAAATTGATTCACGTTCACTTATTTACATTCATTGAAATCAATTTCTCTTATATTTCAACGATTAAAGTTATTACATTCAATTGATTTCTTTAATTTATTAACATTCATTACAAATTTATTATATTCAATTTATTTAATCCAATTTGTGAAATTCTAATTGTTTCACTTTTTTTAAACCTATTTCATATAAATACATTTATGAACCATTTATACAATTATTCCACTTATCCTTGCTTAAATAATTTTTTTCTATTTTCTCTTAGTATATTTTTTTATTTCTGTTTATACTAACATCATTTATAAATCATCTAAGTTTATTATAAATATATTATACAACACAACCTATGTTTATTTATTATCACTCATATCTTGAGTTATTATTAATCTATCGATTCACTTCCTTGATTCAAATTCATATTATTAAGTTACTAAGTAAATTTTACTTTTACTTAATTCATATTAATAAAAAATTCTATATCACCATCAATTTTATTCAACTTCTCTTAAGTTAACTTCAATTTATAATTTATTCCCTTAACTTATTTCATTTTATTTACACCATTTCACTATTCAATTTATTTAACATTTCTTAAGTTAATCATTTTATTTTGTATTTCAAATTCAAATCTCTCTTTTTGTTTGCTTAAACAAAATTTTTAAATTCAGTTTTATTTGCCTATTCAAATTTATAAGTCACAAACTTATTTCTTTTCTATACTATTTTATGTTCAAAACTACTTCCATGCATTTATTAAATCATACTTAGAATATATTTTTCGTTAACAATCAAAACTTATTTTAATCGAACATAAATTTCTTTCGGTAGCAATTCTCACTCAAAAAGTTGAAAATGAATACTGGCGATGCTGCAGTCGTTTCTAGAATTATTTTTCAGCGACCAAAGCGAGTTTAATTCTTTTATTTCTTCAAAATCATTTCAAAACACTTTCAAATAATATTAATATATATTTTTTAAAGTCTTTGAAAACAGTTTTGAAAACAAAAGGAATTTTTGTTCTCAAATTCTCAAATTTTAAAATCATTTCAATGTATAAGCTATATTATAAATAAACTTATACAAATTTCCCTCCCTTATTACCAAAATATTTCATTAATTTACAACTTTTTGATTTTAACTAATTCTTATTTTTTATTGATTTCAATTCAATTTAATTATCAAATGCTTCATTAAATAAATTCATTAAGCATTCATTTTATTTTACTTCAACCAATAATCGATAATAATTAAATATTATCACCTCCTAACAATTATCATTCACTAAAATTATTATTTTATATATATAAATATAATTTAGGTAAAATTATTTCATTTACCCGATTTTAAAATAATATTATGTCGACTTGCCTCGTTAAGTGTTCAAAAACCCCTATCGATAACACGGCGTCCCACGCATCAAACAGAATTCATAAACAACTCAGTGGATAAGTAAACACAATATATAACATTTTATAACACTAACAAGTACGCTCTCTCACATATGTACACTCAAACAGATTCGTTCTGGGGTATACTATCCTATCTCTAATGAGTTAAACCCCATAAAGGGTCAATTAAGAAAAATAAGAAAAGAAGAAGAAAACAAACATAGAATCACACAACGGAACGATAAATTATAATAATCAAATAAACAGTTTATGAAGTTGTTTGCTAAATATTTAATTATAATCTATACACTTATCAGAGTTACATATATACATCAGGGATAATTAATCAATATAGCAGAATAACATGATGTAGAGGATAATAATAATAGTAATATACCAAATCTCGTTGTCGCCCTCTAGAGAATAATCTTCAATGCACTAAACTCAGGGTTAACCTAGGCGTAATGTAAATACAAAACACTCGAGTCAGGACTAAAATACTTTTATGTAAGTCAAATCAATATCAATAAATATGAGTATAACAGCATCAGAGATGTTTATGGGATTTTGCATCTCCTATCCAGTGTATAACGTACGTGCAATAGCTTAAGAGATGTTACAGGATTTTCCATCTTCTAAGGATCCTTTAAACTATTTATATGTAATAGTATATGTTATAGCAAGTAATGTCTATTAGTAAAATAAATAACAAAATAGCATTAAGGCTTTACATTGATTCACCTTAACACAATTTTATAGTACTAAACCAAAGTCGTAATGGGTTCACATAAGGATAAATATAACAAGGCACGTGAGGCAATGCCCAAGATAGGATTCTACCAGTTTACCCTTTCTAATTGATCGTAACTAATCCGTGGCAGAACGCGACAATCAATCTGAACAAAAGGGTGCACCCATCGAGTATAGAATCATGATAGTAACACGAATGATCAATGTCGCTAGAGGTAGCTAACCTCATTGGCCAGACAATAGGCCCCTGTTTTAGTCATTTTAATTAAGACACATGTGTCGAGCCTATCTATCGTCGTTCTCTTATTACATTCCAGTAAATATCACCAATTCAACCACTATATTCTGGATATCATCCACCGTGTTCACGATTGTCAAAGTGGTTCCAATAATGATAGAGAGTATGCCAATAAGAGGCATCGGTCACTTTAACAACCAAATGTCGTTTTAAATACTGGTTGATACTTTTACATTTCGAAAACAGTTCGTACTTGATATCAAAATATCATATTCGCTTCAAAATCAAATCTATTTTGAAATCATCATATTCGCTTCGAGAATTATATTTTACTTCAAAATGTTGATTCAGTTCGATATATCGATTTCACTTCAAATTTGCTTCGAATTACAATTTTGGTTATGACTTCACTTTAACCCAATTTCTGTTTAAATCCAAGATTTAAATATAACATTCCACCCCTTTGACCAGTTTGAATTTTTAGAAAATAAATTAAATAGTTTTAAATAATTAAATAGTTAAAATAGTTTAATAGAAAATAGTTTGAGTATTAAAATGGTTTATACAGTAAAATAATTTGAAAAAAATCAAAATAATTTGATTATTTAAAGAATACAGGTTTTAAACCATTTATACTAAGAATATTCATTTAAAAATAGTTTCAAAGTCAAACCGTTTCACTTTCCAAATTCAAATCTGTTCCAACTACCATTTCGATTTAATTGATTCAATTCCGATTTCAAGTTGAATTTTACATCGATTTCAAATTTATTCAATTCCAATTCCAAATTTATTTCAATTCCAATTCCAAATTAATTTCAACTCTAATTCCAAATTAATTTAAATTCCAAATTTCAAATCAATTTAAACTCCAATTCCAAATTAGTTTCGACTCCAATTCCAAATTAATTTAATTCCCAATTTAAACCCTTTCGATTCATATCAATTCGGAGTTCGATTTCCAAAATATCAATTCAAACACTTAAATTAAATTTTCCTTCAATATCCAATTTAAAAACAAAATCTTCAAATATAATTAAATTCCAAACTCAATTACGAAATATTGTTTTATATCACTTTTACTTAGCAATATCTAAAGTTCGAATAAAAGTCCAATCGTTTAAAACAAATGAATTGAAATTCAAAACATATTTCGATTATAAGTAAAAAAATATCAATTTCGATTATTTAAACAATTCCTGGTATCAATTTTAAATTCCAACATTTCATGGTCAAGTTCGAAAATTATACGGCTTCCATAAATTTTATTTTTATTTCTTAAAATCAATTCATTTATTTAAATTTCAAAAACAAATTTTTTTTAATCATTTAATTTAACCACTCCGATGTCCGTATATAATTTTCTATACTATGGTCAAGTACATTTATTTCAATTTAATTCTAGGGATGGATATAGATCATTTCAATCCAAATTATATGCCATAGGTATATATCATTTCAACCTATTTGTTAATTTATTCGAAGTAATTCAAATAAAAATTATATACTACCAAATGATATTCAGGGTAATAATTGGATATATTTAAAATAAATAAGCATCCAATCATTTAAATATCAACCAAATTCCATCCATCACGACCAACAACCAAACAGTCAATAATTCATAAGCATATAGTTAACGATGTCGGGTATTTTACTGGCAATTAATTTCCAATTCAATTCTAATTTAACCTAACTATCGATTAAATTCCTATCAGTTAATTTAGATGTCAATTTAAACGTCAATTAAATTTATCAAACAACGGTCAATAAATTTAAAACACATCATAACCTCAAATTTAACTAACATAAAAAATATTCCAGTCATTCGTAAGCGTATAAAACACTTACCTTTATTTGAAATACAAATTTTCTCGATTCAAATAAATTTCAAACCAACTCCATGACGTAGCCTTTGTTGACACGATTCCAACGCCACCTGTTTCGCCCGAATCGAACCTTGTATGCAAGAGTTATGCTTAAATTAATATAACGATCAAATTAAAACCTAATTAACAAATAAATTACCTAATTATAAAATTATTTACCGTGCTTATCCCTTCCCTCTCTCTCGTACGTGATCGTTCTCAGTAAACCCATCGCATGTCGCATAGGGTTCCAAAACGCACGCAAAAATCATCGAATGGACGATGATCGACGACCATCGTTTCAAGCATGCTTGCCTCCTCTACCACTGCCCTAAATGCAGTCCACCCTGCCACCTCCATTTTTCACAAAACACACAAAACCTACCGTGAATTTGAGCTGAAATCTCGACGAATCCAAGATGTAATAGAACGAATCAATCATTGGATGTGTAGAGCTCGTCGAGCTCTACAACTTTGCTCTTGGAAATTTTTGATTTCATTGAACGGATTTAGAGATATCAAGGAGAGAAGGAAGAAGGATTATCGACCATTAAAAGATAATAGGCACCTTAGGGTTTTGAAATAATATAATAATAAAATTTCTCATTTCGCGTGCCGTGTTTATATCGTTAGGTCCAAAATCGTCCGAACTCCAATCGAGGCATTCCTCCTTGGGGTCATAATATTTTACCCTCATTCTGAACGTAATGGAACTAGTTTCGTGACCTAATTCGATCGTATGTGGAAGATAGCTTTTCTAGTCAATTTATTTTATTGAATTTCTTAAATTGATTTCTACGCTTTCAAGCTTGCATGCCCAAACGACAAGTTCAATCGCTACGAAACTTGAAATCTTACAATAACTCACTATTACGGATCCGACGAAACAAGTTTCGTCAAATTACGAGACAGTTGCCAAAATGGCTATTTTCACACGCTAATTATAATATAAAATTTTCAATTTTTGATTATTCACATTTAAATCCAATTTTAAATGTTAACCATCTACATTCATATTTAATCAAATTTTCAATGCCATTTTCATTCTCATTAAATCCAGAATTCCATCATTTACAAAATTTCAACATAAATTTAAACAATTTAATTACCCAATATATCAATATTAATAAATCCTCCAATTTCAAATAAACTTTTCTATTTCTATCTAAATAATTCACATTTATTATTCAATTTTGGTTATTGATTATAAACACAATCAATACATAGAATTTATTTCGATACTTTTGTTATCGCCAAAATCTTCGAAATTAGTTATTTCAAAGTTTTATTCAAGTTCATATTCAAATAAATTACGCTAATAAATTATTCAAATTTATTTCTAACCATTTTTATCCAATAACCATATTAAATTTAATAATTTAAAATAATTAGAAATATATGCCGTTATAGAAGTGGACAACAAGGAAGAGGAATGCAAATAAACCAAAATGAAAATCTATCTATATGCTAATCTCCCTTCTAATTGATGGTTTGGCTAAGATCAGTAAGGAAAAGGTAGATTTTTGATGAAGTTAGGGTTAATAGAGTTTTAGAGTTGTTTTGGGGAAGATGGAAATGACTTAGATCAGCACCTACCGCCTTTCCTAGCCAAATTTTCGAGGTGGATCAGTGGGCCTAAGCACGGTCTTAGTTAATTAACCGCTAATGCAGGCCATTAGTAGAAAAACTTAAAACAACTATAACTTTCAAATGGTACGTCCTCGATTTCTATTATGAACACTCTATAAAATGAGAAACCATCATGTTGAAGTAATAAAAGTGGTTTGAGAACCTAACTCAGATTCTATCAATATTTATAGTACAAAAAATATTTTCAAGGTCAGGGTCAAAATGGTCACATGTAAATTCAAAAAATACCATAGATGTGGAAAATATCCCTAAGATTCATCCCTTAAAATTTAGAGTCATACGACCTCATGTGAATAAAATAAAAATATTTTACGATCCTTCGATACGTAAATTATGGATCGTTGTACTCTCCTCCCTTTAGGAATTTTGCCTCCGAGATCCCTAAATAAGTCAAAGAATAGTCAAACATATTTACCCTGCATCTTAACAATCATATGCAACCATCGTACATATCAAACAAGTACCCATGTAACCAATAGTACATGTAAGCCTATCATAGCATGCGCGATACTAAACTATCATATATGATACCAAAATATGAAAGTAAATACGATAAATAGTAGGTCTTATCATGCAAAAAGCTTTGGATATATGACCCTCATGCTCTCCTCGGTTTCCCACATGCAATTGCCTTCATTTTTGCCCTATTGAATCTTCACTAACTCCATCGTCTTCCTCTTAAGCTGCTTTGTATCACATCCAACAATACAAACCATCCAATGAGGTCTCAAAGCTTCTGGGTCAATCTCAATGTCATTAAGTTGATCCGGTGTAATCGTCACACATGAGGGGTGCACAATTTTCGTAGATGAGAAACATGGAAGACGTTGTGCACACCTACCATCTTCTGAGGCAAATCGACCCTATATACTAGGTTCCTAATCCTCTCTGCTATTGGAAAAGGACCAACCCATCTCGATGCCAACTTCCCCTTACTACCGAATCAAATAACATCTTCAAAAGAGAAATCTTCACAAATACCATGTCACTGATGGCAAACTCTGAATCTCTACGCCTAACATCAACGTAGCTCTTCTGCCTACCCTGAGCAGCATTCGTCCATTATTTAATGATTTCTATTTTCTTCGAGGTTTCTATAAGCATATCTTACCCAATATCAGTTTCTCATCCACCTTGGGGCGTTACATAGTCGGCCATACAATGCTTCGTAGATGATATATCAATACTAGATCAATGGCTTTTCTTGTATGCGAACTCCCCTAAATGCAAGTGATCGTCCCACAAGCCTCTGAAATCGAGCATGCAAGCTTGCAGGAGATCCTCCAATATACAATTCACTCTCTTAGTCTTCCTATAATTTTGTAGGTGTAAGCGATAGAGATATGCAGCCCGATCCTCAATGCCTCTTATAATCTCTTCGAAAACCCACTAGTGAACAATGGATCTCGGTCGCTCATAATATTCTCTTCATCACAACATGAAATCATACAACCCATTTCACATACAACTTGGCCAGCTTGGTTTCCGTTTCACTTGAATTGATGGGTATAAATCTAGTGCTCTTGGTCAACCAATCACTATGACCCAAATGTTGTCGTATCCTGCTCGAGTCCTCGGTAATCCATCAATAAAATCCATTGATACTTGCTCTCACTTCAATTCGGGAACTTCAAGTGGTTTCAATAATGCATCTGGCTTCTTTTGCTTTGCCTCCACCAACTGGCAGTTCATACACTTCAAGATGAATGTCCTAATATCCTTCTTCATCTCCGTCCAATAGTAGGTCTACTTCATATCATGGTACATCTTATTACCATAGGGATGTATGGTCAACCTAGAATAGTGGCACTTGCATAGCACCTCATCTCGTAATTCATCAACATCAGGGACAAACATTCTCCGTTGAGTTTGTATTTATTCAAATCTTCAAACTCTACTCCTCCTATTTTCACCATGATCTCTACTAGTCTAGCATCTTGCCTCAGACTAGTACCAATTTGCAAAGTAGGTCTGATCGTAAAACTTTCCAACATCTCTAGCTCTAACTCACAATGAGATTTGAAATCATAACCAGCTATATATTCCAGCGGCTTCCACTCTATGAATATCGCTCCTATACTGGCATGTCTTTTACTCAATGCATCCACAACCGCAATCCCTTACAAGGCATATAGGAAATGCTAAAGTAGTAGGAGGCCAAGAATTCCAACCATCATTGCTAACGAAGGTTGAGATCCTTCCTGAGAAAACGTACTTTAAGGATTTCTGGTCTATGAATAGCTCGAACCTTTCTTCTAATAGATAATGCCTCCAAATCTTTAAAGCAAATACTATCGCCAACTCCAAATCATGAGTCGGATACTTCCTCTCATGCGACTTTAGCTGTCGACTAGCGTATATGACAACTTCTCCCTTCTGCATTAATACAGCTCCTAATCTAGTACCACATGCATCTATGTATACTGTCAACCCCTCATTCCCGCTTGGAATGGTCAATACTGATGCACTCGTCAATCTCTCCTTCAGACTAACAAAAGCATGCTCATACTTCGCGTCCCAAACAAAAGTTTGATTCTTCTTCATAAAATTGGTCAACGATGCAGCTGTCTTCAAGAAATCTTTAATAAAGCATCTATAATATCCCTCTAATCCTTAGAAAATCCTCACACCATAGCATTCTTGGGTTAGCTCCAATCCTAAACCACTACTACCTTTGTAGAATCTACTGAGACGACCTTCTCGGAGATGACATGACCTAAGAATCCCACTTTCCTTCTCTAGAAGTGATATTTTGAAAACATCGCTTTCAACTTGTGCTTCCTCAAAACTTCAAGCACAACCCTAAACTGCACCCTTGTGTTCCTTTTTTATCCTAGAACATACTATAATATCATCTACAAACACTAGTACGAACTTGCTTAGCTGATCCCTGAAGATGCTTCAGGAGATCAACAAAGGATGTTGGAGCATTAGTTAACCCGAATGGCATAGCCAACCACTTATAGAGACCAGACGGTGTGCGAAATGCGGTGATCACCACTCTCTCCTTCGCTACTCTAAACTTTTGAAATCCTGCCGCCAAATACAATTGGAAGAACACATTAGCACCATAGAGTTTTTCGAATAAGTCATCAATACATGAGAGTGGATACTTATTCTTCTTCGCCATCTTATTTGCTCATGGCAATCTACACACAACGTCAAAGAGTCATCCGCCTTAGTGGTGAATACCGCAGGTGCACCCCACTCAAATATACTCCTATGAATGAACCCTCTCTTCAACACGCCATTTAGTTACACCTATAAATCTTTTTTCTCTTTAGGTGCCATAAGCCTCAAAGGCATAACTATTGATCTAACATCCTCTGCTAAGTCTATACGAAACTCAATCTCTCGATGCGATGGTAATCTAGTCACCTACTTAAACACTTCCAAATACTCTCTAACGATAGGCACAAATGACAACACATCATGTGAAACCTTGAGTGAATATAGAAACTAACCATAAATCCATCCTTTGGCATGCCAATCACTACCGTCCACCCCTCCACATCCCTGATTGTCACTAACAACTTCTCATGATCCACTACACCATGTACTTCCTTAGCTAGTCCATCCCTATAATCCCAAACCTAACAAAATTCAAAAGAAAGCAATTATAAAAAAAAGAGTGTCCATGACTCAATAAGACCAAACCAGGACAAACCATATATAAGCTAGTAGAACCTTCAAAAGGGTTAGTCACAATCAAAGGTCCATCAACTATTTCGGGCTTCAATCCCAATCTATATATAGTTAAATAGATATGAAGGAATAGTGAAGCTTCGATATTGAATAAAACAGGTATGTAAACATCATAAATGGATAGTATGCCTTAAATAACAACATTCTTCTCCTTCTATTTCGCCGAGAGAGCACTCGATGAAGTCGGAAAAACGTCCAAAGCATATGCCTTACAACCTGTTTTTGCCATGCTGGTTTTGGACAATTCTCTGCATTATGTCCGAACTTGCCGTAATTGTAACACTTCTTCCTCCCTTCTCTTTTGCAGTCTCTGATCAGGTGGTCCTTGTCCCCCCAACCAACACAAATGGATTCCCATTTAGCCTTCTACAGAGCATTCTTTCCCAGTAATTGCTTTCTTTTTCCATTCCATTTCTTCTTGCCTCCATCGATTTGTTGCAGTTTTGGCTCCTCCTTAGCAAACAATAGCTGATTTCGACTTAGGGTATAAACTCTTGTGATGAAGAGCTTTCTTGACAAGTCTCTCAAATGACTTATTGATGTGACTCCCTAAATTCTCCCCTAAATAGTCGTCCAAACCCATAAAAAACTTCACATTCTTTCTCAATAAAGTGTCAATGAAAGACATCCTGTACTTTGACAAAGCATCGAACTCAGTAACACTCTCAAAGGTAGACATATGTCCCTATTTAAATCAACGAATCTCTTGAATAAAACAAACTTCTACACAACCAAAATGAACTTCTTCTCAAACCTAGCCTCGGACTGGTCCTAGGTGGACTGATCCTCAAATATAACAATAGTAATGACATTCCACCAGTTCATGGCTCATGCTTGAAGCTGTCTAGAAGTCGGCTTTATTTTCATGGCATCATCTACTTCCATATCACTAAAGATACGCTCGTAGGTATCCAATCAATCCTTCATTTCGATGGTCGGCTCTGTTCCAAGAAACAGTTTTCCTTCCAATAAGGAGTAATCTTTATATAGCTTGGCAAAGTTAGCCTCGACTCCCGCACCTAGGCACCACCACCAATAGCAGCATATGGAGTGACCGCTTAGGCATTCTGCAGCATGTTTGCCGTCATCGCATTGAAAATAGCTTGAATGTTAGGGTTAATGGCCCCTAAACTTGCTCCTTCCTCAACTCTGGAGATGGAGTTCCTCATAGTGTTTCTTATCTTTCGACTCATTCTTGATCTATAAAAAGAATGATCAATCTGTCAAAAAGAAAACCGTGTCGACGGTACTCATCTGTGCATGCGACTTATATACATATATACTACCATATAGTTTTGAAAACCAAAATATATCACAAGTACGCACTCTCCCGTGCATATACGCACACGGACACACTCCCTCGATCTAGTCTTAGGTGATAGCTTCTTCCCTATCTCTATTAGACCATGGTATCAACTCAGGTTAATCGTGTAATCTAAGATTTAATACAAAATATGATGACTTCCTTACACCACCAATATCCAATATAAATATATAATGCACTTCTGATGTGCCAGGTCGATGTAGGATGATCATTAAGGGTTAAAAGTAAACAAAACAATCACATAGAACCTGTTGTATATCTCACAGCGCATGTAATAAAATATAATACACATCACATATATAAAACATAAGAGATGGTAATAACCGGTAATCCAAATATCAAAGTAAAGATACAAAAATTTATACAATAGGTAACAGAGTTTATACAATAGAAATAAACTCAAATAACTGTCTCCTAATAATAATAGTAAGAATGCACTGTCAAAATTCTACATTGTTGCATAGCGGAATAATCATAGAAATCCACATATAATATGGATAGCTCCATTTATCTCGTCCTCTGCACAACTACTACCTCGCACCTAGACTTGCTATTTAGTCTAATCATTTAAGAGTAACCAAGATAATAAGAAGTAAATCATAAAATCTCGAGTCAGACAGCAGTCTGGTGTGAACGGTAAATTAATCTCAAAATACCATACAAGTTAGTATTATAAGAATACAGGCATACGAACCATACATGACCTGTCCATGTAACCAAAGAGTAAGCACACAACGAACATAATATGCTACTCTACAAATATCATAAAGCTACACTGCAAACTAAGTACGATGATGGATGTCCAAATATCTCTGTCCCTAATACCTATCTCCAGTGACATCTCTAGATTGATAGACTACTGAAGAAAACAATCAAAGCAACCATAGCATCCATCAAACAATCCTTACTATAACTTAATGTGCTCTAGATATAAGATAACTCAAATGGCCTTTCCCATGCCAAGGACTAATGGAAATCCTAACTGTCAACGTACTTGTCTTTAGCCGAAGCTGATACTAGACTCAAATCCATCGGTCTAGGGTATACGGATCAAAACAATCGACCCAGGTAACTAAAAAAAGTACCCAAGAGCGTACCTACAATAACCCAGCTCTTTAGTCCATCAAAAAACACTTCAAGTATCAATAATCCTTTAGCATGCATATCCGAGCGCTTTTCTTGTTCTATTTAGTTTCCATTATTCTCAAGGAACTATTTCACATTCCTCCATTCGATGTAAAAGCATTCTTATGTTCTACCTGCTGGTCATCCTTCCTAGAAACCGCCCTATATGGATAAACATTCCCACGACTCCTTTCAACATCGAGCCGCCATCATCGAAATCTAACTTTATTCACCATTGAGTTACCATCACAGAAGTCCCGAAGCTATCATCGTGCTACTGCATCACCATCAAATCCTAAGCGAACAAACACCTTCAGCATGTCCTATATAGCCTCCACTCCCCCTCTTGGAAGTTTCATCCCGATCCTACAAAACATACCTCTCGGCTGTGATGTTCCTCTCAGTACCGATAGGTGTACTTAGCCAATTTTGGCTAAGTTTCTTCCTCTTCTTTGAGTGCTCCATCTTCTAAATGCTTGGACCACGACCACTCCTCTTAAAATCTCTCGACGTCAACTCTAAAGCTCTTTGTGCTAAATACAAAGGCTCTTGTTTCCATTCCCTCCAAAGCTCTTGGTGCTTGGTCCTTCACTTAGCCAAAATTTGGTGCTTGCCTTCTGCTCATCACTCTAATCCCTAACATGAAGTACCATCCTTCCATCGAACCATTTTCACAACCAAGGAGCTCCTGACATGACCTTTCGGTACCGACTCCTCTATTTTACTCCAATCTCAATGCAACTTGAATCCTTAGCTCCTTTTATGCTCTAGAGCCCCTCGTCCAAGTTTTATCCAAGCGCGACCAATTTTCCCTTTAATTCGCCAACTTGACCACCTCTTTTCTAACCACATAAAGCATAAGCAAACCGCGTCATAGCACAACATACAAACATGGAGTATCATGCATATACACCTATTAATACATGCAATACACAAGAATATGATAATCAAGAAAATTCAAGTCTAAATCTAACATTTACATAGCATATGAATATGAACAAAAGAGTTGTAAAACCATTTAAAAACCATTTTAAAACCCTTAAAATTCGGTCATATACATCTATAAAAATGTGGTTAAATTAAGAAAATATTTGAGGATCGAAATCATGTTTAAAACATCATTTTTAACTATATAGTCATGCATAATAGAGTGAGAGGTCAAGAACCACTCACTATATACCTAAAATACTAATTCCTTCCCTTAGATCCGAGTGGACAATAAGGAAGAGGAATGCAAATTAGATAAAATGAAAATCTCAAGCTTCTATGTGCTAATCACCCCTCTAATTGATGATTTGGCTAAGATTTGTAAGAAAACGGCAGGCTTTTTGATGAAATTACGGTTGGTAGAGGCTTAAAGATATTTTAGAGAAGATGGAAATGACTTAGATTGGTTTATATAGCTCCACTAAGCATAATTTTCATGGTGGGTTCGTTGTCCTAAGCACGGGCTTAGTTAATTACCTACTATTGCAAACCAATAGTAGCTAAAACTTAAAATATCTATAACTTTCAAATGACATGTTTGTTTTTCTATTATGATACAGAATGTAAAACCTCCATCCTGAAGCAATGAAAGTTGTTTGGGACATTAACTCGACTCCTATCAAAAGTTATAGTCCAAACAAGATTTTTAGGGTGAAAATTATTACATAGAAATTCGAAAAAAAACATAGACGTGGAAAATGTCCCTAAAAGTCATTCGTCAAAATTCTAGAGTCATATGACCTCATATGTATAAAATAAAAATATTTTACGATCCTTCAATACGTAAAATACAGGTCGTTACATTCGACATTTATGTGTTTACTTGCCTAAGGATGTGTATTGTCGTCAATGAGTTTCAAACTTTAAAATCAATATAAGGAAAGGAATATTTAATTCATTCCAATCACATATAAATATTATATAATGAGCAGTTGTATCTCGTATTGCGATGAAATTAATTTATTGAAATAAGCAAGTAAATTGTAGTGTGAGATTGTGTATTTAATATGATTAATTACAATAATGATCTTGTTGTGTTAAATTTAACACTGGCCAAAGGCTACAAGATAGATATAAGAATTAAAATCGGTGAAATGTAAGTTTGATTATCTTACATAAACTGCAACGTATTAGATATCCTAAAATATTAAGGATGAACCAAATGCATTATCGTAAGGGTTCTTTCCGGTATTGTAATAAGAGTTTTCTTTGAATGGTTCGACTTTTTAAATAGGAAAACGAATGTACCAGAGCGGATGTAACCTAATGCAACTTTGGGATGAAGAAAGTGAATGGCCACTTCTTCTTCATGAAAAGACATTGGAAACGAGAATTGTAAAATAATAATTTATACTTAACATTAGAAATTTTTGTAAGTAGCTTTCATTATTTTATTAAACTTAGGTAACTCCAAATACTAGCTGTTACATTAATAGTACGTCATGCTACATTGGATTTATTTATCAATCCATATTTCTTTTTTAGATCAATCAACTTTCATTCGTTATTAGTCTACCTTAGGAGAAGCATATGTCATGCAAATGGATTTTGGAAACACTATAGGTACAGTCTTAAAGTTTCTATTTTAATATTTTACAATGAAATAATAAGAATTTTACTTTTTATTATTAGGCTCACGATGTCATGTGCGGTACTGTTTGGGTTCATTAGTAATTATATCAGAGGAACACCAAATCCTCCACAAATCATTAAAGTATAGGACCATATGGGTTTTGTGACATCCCATAATTTGGTATGCCATGACCCTAAATGAGAATAAAATAACTAACTAATAATAGAAGGAATTTAGTAATACAATTACACAAGAGAGTTTGTTTAATCAAGTGTAGTGACACTTAAAAGATTAATTAAGTTAAACTAAGAATGTTTATTATACATTATAATATAATCAAAGAAATAGTATCAAGTGAGTAGAAATAAAGAAAAGAAGTTAGTATTTAGCTTAATGGGGAAGGAATGGCCTGACCCAATAAGAAAACCCATACCCCTTCATTTACTTCTCTCATAATCATAAAATATAAACTAAAACAAAGAAGAAAGAAAAATGAAGGAAATTTGCTAATAAAGATGAAACTAAGCAAATAACATCAAGTGAAAAGCTAATACTTTAAAGAAAGAAATCGAGCTAAGACTTTCATTTTGGTTATCATCCTTAATTGTGGGTTCACCCTTTTTGAACTTGTATTTGTACTTAATTCATGTGTTTATTGGGTAAAATTCATTGATATGGGTTAGTAATTTGACATCAATGAACATATATGTTTTATATAAAAGTTATTATATTCTTTTGCTTATAACTTGAACATACGAGCTTAAATCATTATAAACTTTGATATAAGGTTTAAAATCTTATTTTAGAGATGTGTTCCTAATTTGATAATTTCAAATATTTTTAGATTTATTATGAATTTTCAAGGTAAAATGAGTTAACTTTGGATATAACTAATTTATAATATGAAAAATTATTTTATTTTGATATATGTATATGAAATAAAATAAGTTGAATTGATTTTTGGGAAGGTTTCCAAATTTTTCCCATGTAATTTTGATATAATATGAATTATTAAAAGAACCGAGGATAAAGAGAAAATGTCAAAAAATAAATAACTAAATTAGGTAAGCTTGTAAGTAATAATGATGTAGAATATTTCTCTGAATTTCCTTTGAAGAAATTAGTAAAGGGGAAGGAAAGAACAAATGTAAATTAGAGAAGTGGCAAAAAATATTACTTTACTAAGTAATAAATTAGTTTTCAACTTAATTACGAACCCATCACCCATATCTTTGGTAACAAAAGAACTATGTTTTGAATAAGCTATGATATGCTCTGTTTTCATAAGAGAAAATATCATGTTATCATTAACATGTGAGTTATGATCCTGCTAGCAAATTCGTGGTAGATATGACCCCGAAGGTGAAACGATTGTCAGGTTATCCTTGTTTTTTTAAACAACAGGTTGTCCCTATTTACATTCAATAAGATATGAAATGTTATAATTTTTTAGTTCGTATTTAGGTTGCTTAAATTCAATCTCCTAGGAGGTTCCTTGGTTAGGTTAACCACAAGGTGAATGAGTGGTCATTAACTGGCAATGATGTTTGACGTGAAGTAGTGGTAGGTATAAATTTTATGGTAACCCCTAATTATAATTAACAAGATAAGTAAACAACACCTAAATAAGAGTATAAGTTATAATCGAGGTTGAGAATGGTCATTATATGACATGGTTCATGATATGAGGATAAACATAGGTTGTACTTATTGTTGAAAATAATATTTATTGATAATGTTTATGCTAGAACTGTCGAACTAGTGTGCTTATATGTTTGCAATTTCTAGATATAGCTTTAAAGTTCAAATTAGAAATGACTGAGTATCAAACATTGAATCACAATATAAGCAACAAAAAGTAAATCACATAGTCTATTTATACTAGTTCGGTCCTCCCATCCTACATCCCCAAAGCTCCCTCTGGAATTTCACTAACACCCTTACTTAACTTCAAGGAACGGGTATCCATGCAACTACCTGAACAACCGAACAAGATTTTGACCTTAGCTTGAACAACAGAATATGACTTTAGTTTTTATAGAGTAGAATAAAGTTCTTCGACAATTACATTATGTCTCTAATACAGTGACTTATCAATAAAATATTATTTTCCCAAAATTATTTTGAGTTGATTTTAAAGAAAAAAATGATGATGGTAATTTTTTTATAAGCGAATTTTTGTTTAAAGAGAATATGATGGCTTTGATTTGAAAATGAAAATATTTTGGTATAAATGTTGTGATATTGAGATGCATTTAAGCTCACATGGCAAGCAAAATGGGCTAGCAGATTCCACTTCGGTATTTTGGGTGAGTCATCCCTATCATCAAATGAAGAAGTCACAATAAGTGGATTGTGGAATCATATTCTCGACGTAATATGAAAGTTATAACAAGATGTGTTTCGATGCAGATGCAAATCATGGGCTCATTGGTGACCAAAGGCATTCATGTATGCTCCTAAAGAAGGAGTGGTGGGGACGCTCCTCATGGATCATACGAAGTGATACTCTTTAGACCTTATGACATTGGTTAAGGTGTTAGTCGTCTAAGTGGAAAGGATTCAAGCATTCATGTAATCGCGATGTTGAGTATTCGTTGAGCTTACGATATTAGCCATTTATATTTCGTATATCCCAGAGTATTTGGTATGAGACCGCCCGATCATCTTAGTAGGTCCGAAATGGAGACGTAGATACAACATGAGTAAATGGGCCATATTATTTTGAGGATGTAGCCATGAGTAGGCACATATTATTTCGAGGATATAGTCATGAGTTGACATTTATATTACGAGCGTTATGGCACGCACTTCGCGCATAAATTGTTTTCCTTATAAATTATATACGTTTAGATCAGTCAGAAAAATTATGACACCCGGCACCTCTAGGCACCCCGAAATCGGACATGACTAGAAGCACGGGTGGTCGGGTGAAATAAAAATCCACAACACAGCACAAAGACTAAGCGAGGTCATCGAACGATTAAAATATTACAGCGGAATATAATTTTCACTAATTATAAATTAATAGCAAAACAACTTCACTAAAAACAACATTATCCCAAATTTATTTCTTAAACCAAAATTAAACAAGTAGTCTCCACCAAAACATAAAACATAACAAAGTTCAAAATATAGGTCCCCATGTATAGAGTAAAGTACGGAATAGAGAAAAGAAGTATATGAAATAAAAGAAACAAAAGCTGAAGACAACAAATGCCCCAACGACCCTCCAAGCTACAAAGAACTGCAATCTAGACCTGTCCTCCTGTGATTTGAGGAAAATAGGAAAAATAAGAATGGGTTAACATAAAGTTTGGTGAACGAGAAATAAAATAAAGCAAAAAGAATAAAAAAGTTTAATCCAGGTCTTTCCCGGATATCATAGAGGATGAATAATATAATGCAGTGATCCTTCTTAGATATGTTTCTAAGAAGCCAAAGTCCTTGGTCACTCTAGGAAAGCCAACCATGCAGTAATACTAAACGTCAATCGGCATGTCGAACCTGCTGTCCTTACCTATCCACGTGCTACAGTGTGAAAGTCATGCTTTTCCTCCGTGCACTGTGACTAAACACCTCTTAGTCTAACCGACGCCGACTAAAACAACCACGTAGGACCCCGAAGTTGCGCTTAGGCTCCATCAAATTGGACTTTGATCCTCCTGTCTTCTCGATCCTCCTGTCTCCTCGATCATCAATGTGGACTTGCCCTTATCCAAAGTGTCAGTCCTCCGAAAGAGCGTCTGCGGCTGGGTCAGCTGCGCAAAATCCTCCAACGATCTGCCTAAAGAAGCCTACGTTGGAGCACACTTGTCCTGTTCCGTTCGCATCGATCCGCCTAAAGAAGCCTACGATTGCGGATGCTATCTATCCTACGTACTAGCAACCTATGAAGGGTAAAAAAAATCCTTGCGAATCTGCTTGCCCGCTCCTAGTATGTGCAGCCTAAACTATATTTTGGTCTTAGCTGCATGAAATACCTATCCAGGCCTTTACAAGGTCTGCCTAAAAAATCACTTCCAGATTAATTAATTTTACCATTACAGTTTACATAATGTTTGTTTCCATTAATCTACTTTAGGCCAATTTTACATTCGATTTGGTTATTTCACAATTTCCCTTTTACTTACATAAATGGTATTTCAATTTTACGTTCGTTCAGCCCTTATGTTTTGTCTGTAATTTTTATGCCATTTTGTTACAGATTTACACTAGCCTTTAGGGTCCATTTAATTTACATTTTTTTCACCCTAATTTATGTTCTTTGTTAGAGATTTAATCTAAACAAAAAATTTATCCAATAATCACAAACCATTTAATTACACAAAATTCCACTTTTACAATTTTTGGCCATATATGAAACAAACAATTATGCCAACTAGACTTTACAGTTTTGTTTCAAAACCATATTCAAAATTATGCAATTATATCAATCAAAACCATAATTTTGTTCAAGTAAAATACTCTGAATTTATTCAACTAACCTGTTCTACCATTAGAAATTGAATAAAAATTCTAATTCAATTTAATTAAACCGATCTTATTTACACCATGAAACGTGAACAAGAATTTATTTGTTTCAAATTTCAACTCAAACATGAATTAGAATTGAGAAGTGGAAGAAGAAGATACAATAGTTTACATAAATTTCAATCTTATTTATGCCATAAAATGTGAATAGACAATTTATATGTCTCATATTTTAAACCAAACATGAATTAGATTTGAGAAGTGGAAGAAGAAGAAGAAGTTGAAATAATTTACATCCATTCTCAATTAAAAATAGAAATTTATTCTTATTAAAATGCCAAAAAAGAACTGAAATTGAACTACTTTATTTTTCTATTTCAGATTAATTCCCACTCACCTGGCACTTGAGTTTGGATAAATTTGAAAAAAACTTTGCTTTAATCTTTCACCCTTTGATTCTTCTAAATTCCCTAAATTGCTTGAATATAGGTAATTTAATATGGTAGAGATTTGTTTATTTAGTAGAGAAAAGGAGGAAGAATAATACACACTAATTTTACTATAGAATTATGGCGATGGCTGAATAAGAGATTAAGTTTAGATTAGATGGTTTATTTATATATTGTTTGAGTGAATATAATCCATTAGATTATTTTGGATTAAATCTGTTTTTTTCATACACTTAATGGTTATCCATTCTAGCCCATACAAATCACTCAATCAATAAAATTTAGCCATCTCATCATTTTACATCACTGGAGCGAATGGAAAGCCGCCACATGTCAGAAACAACGCTGAAATACGTAGGAAAGTCTTGAAAATGAACCAGCTTAAAAAAACATCGCTCCAAATTTTGGTTGACAACGAGACTTAATCCCTGGTCACTAAGGAAGTCAACATGCGTTTTTACCACTGTACCAAATACGCTTTTTATTTCTTTTTAATTATATTTGATATCGGGGTGTTACAAAAATGATTTTTTTATTTTCAAGTGATATTAGGATATGTATATTTGTGAAAAAGTATTTTGAATTTGCATATGAAGTTTAATTTTAGATCATATTTTTAGAAGCGTTTTGAATCTGTAAAGCATGTTTAATTGTTAGATCCAATTTTTAGGAGCATTTGAATTTGTTAAAGAAGTTTAATATTAGATATTATCATTAAGAGATTAAGATTTGATAATATATAAAGGAGCGTTTTTTGTAGTTCACGTTGATACCCAAAAAATGTGACAGTATAGCTATTACAACTATTATTAAAGATGAATTGTTTTCATTATAAATTATATATGTTTAAATCAGTCAAAAACATATTTTTTATTTTAAGTGATACTGAGATTTGTATATTTGTAAAGAAGTATTTTGAATTTGTAAAGTAGGTTTAATTTTCGATCGTGTTTTGAATTTGTAAAGTCTGTTTGTTTAATTTTTTTTGATCCTACTTTTAGGAGTGTTTGAATTTGCAAAAGAAGTTCAATATTAGATTCTATTTTTAAGTGATTAAACTTGATAATATATAGAGGGGTGTTTTTAGTAGTTCACGTTGACACAAAAAAGTGTGACACCAAACCTATTACAACCATTATTAAAGATTCTAAGAGTATAATCATGATATTTTTGAGGTGTAAGTATGATATAGTAACCAATTATTTTTAAAATGATACTATGAGAAAGTTCATCTTTAGTTTTGTGGATATACCTGTTATAATGGATGAGTAGTCAACAAATGAATTGATAAACACGTGTTATTTGCCTGTATGATAGTGTGATGTTGTCATTTTGAGTATGCATGCTTTATTTCTGTTAAGTGCACTGGTTGTTTTTTTTACATATTCTCTTGTACATGCATGTTTGAACAAACCGGACTTTTTATTGTGAACTAATTATTATAGGTCGTCGTTGTTAGATTATGGAGATGCATGATATGACTTGTGGAATCGGGTTGATCTATGATAGAGATTTTTCCACTCTTTGTTGATGGATTGTTATTTTTACATGTTATATTTTGATTGCATAGTCATGGAAATGTGTGTGCAGAAAATTGCATTCGCGGTAGTGAACGGATTTTATTGTGTCATTATTGATTGTTCTATGCAGTTGTTATGCACTGCTTTAGAAGTGGTTTGTTATGATTAGTATTGTAACGTCCCGCCTTTTCGCACGCATCAAATCGACACACGTGCCAATTTAAACCATACGGAAGGGCGAATTGTTATCGGGTAAATAAGAAAAACAGAGAAGAAATGAAATAAAACAGAATCTCACAGCGGAAGGATAAAATATAATAAAAATATACAGTTCATAAAACTGTTTACATAACAATTGATTCTTCTTTATACAATAAATACCAGAGTTCACATACCAACAAATATAAATGCAGCGGAATTAAATAGTGTAGTGGAATAATAGTAGATGATAGTAATACAAATCTTCGTCTCCGTCCTCCAGAGCTAAAACTTCAAATCCTGAAACGCTCGGACTGACCCGAGCGAATTGAAAAGACAAAACACTCGAGTCAGAACTAAAAGATCTTATGTAAGTTAAATTAACAGAAATAAATATGAGTATAGTAACTTAAGAGATGCTCGGGATTTGCATCTCCTAAGGATCCGTTAAACTATTTACTATGTAGTATATTTCGCTATTATAATAGTGTCTATTTGTAAAATAAACTTACTTTTAAATAGCGTTAAGGAGTTACCCAATCTCCCCCTTAACACAATAATAGTCCCATTAGTCCATCCAATATCATAGTCCCTCCTGATTGGGAAGCCACCAGAGGATACCACACGGGCTACGGGAGAAATCCAAACTCGTACAAGGTGCGATAGGGTAGGTGACACGGCACAACTAGGCAATGCCAGGGTAGATATACCAATTACGCATCCGGGCTGGTGGTAATGTGTAGCTGCTACTACCGCCCACCTCAGACAAACTCCCCCAAATAAAATAAAATAAAAGTGAAAGTGGCCACCGAATCAATCCAAAGTCAGAGTATAGTATCGAAGAGGAGTATCCGATCAGAGGAATGACCTCATTGTCCCGAGAATCGCTCCTGTTTTAGCCACCTTACGCCAACTCAGGGGAGTCGGGTCCACGTAATTACCTTAAAGGAAAACGCCGCCACCATCCTACTTCATTCTGGAATCTCCACCGCATACACGGTTGTTAAAGTGGTTTTCAGAGTTGGCAGAGAGTACGATAACTTCCGATCCCGGTCTCTTTAAAAACCAAACGTTATTATAACACCGCGGTCTTTTAAAAATAATTTATACTTAAAACCAGAATATAATATCCCTTTTTAAAACCATATAAATACGATATCATTTTCCTCTTTAAAAATCAAATCAATATTGATATCATTTCAAATATAGCCTTTTCTAAAACCATACCACTTTAAAATTTATAATACCTTAAAACCATCCATTTAAATTATAACTCTTCAAAACATAATATTTCGAATCCATAGCTTTAAAACCATAACTTCAACTTAAATGGTTTGGATATTCAACAGTATATAAATAAAATGGTTTGAATTTAAAATTACTTTATAAAGTAAATAATTTCCACGACCTTAGAATTTTATTTTAAGTCTAAATCCATAAATTTTAAATTCACTTCCAGTTTCAATAAACCACTTCAATTTCAATATATTTCGTAAATTGAATATTAAACAATAGGAACTAAGGTTGGAAATTTCTATTCAAAAATTTAATGTCCTATTGTTTAGTTTTGAAATATTTACATAATAAATCCATAATCATTTAAAATAAATTCCAATTACTAACTACTAAACATTTCCTTCAATTTATTTATATTAGAAATGTTCGTTAAATTTATCTTTAATAAAATCCAGTTATAAATATCATTCTTTAAAATTTCCAAGCTTAAATAAGTTTTACATCAACTTATGGAGAGAATTTTTTTTTATAAGTTCCATCAATTAAATTTCCAATTTACCTCCCAATCTTAAATTATTTAAATCATTAAAACTCTTTATATGCATACGATATCTTAAACATGTACTTAACCATTTAACATAAACAATCAAACTCCATTCAACTTATTTATTTTTATTTAACCGTTTTATACATAGCTTAAATTCAAAAAATTTAACTATATATGTATATATATAATATATTTATATAATATCCAAATTTAATATTTATTAAACCGTATCATATCCAAACAATAAAAATCATTTCAAAAATAATTTTATATATAAACCGCAGTGCCTGTATAAAATTTTCTATCCTATGGTCAAGTGATACGGATATTTATCATTTCAATCCGCAATTTAAAAATAAAAAATTGCGGTTGTATATCATTTCAAACCGCAATCCCGAATGAAATGAGAATGCATAATAACTTGCAGTTTATATAATATAGAACACATCATCCATTCACCCAATATCAATCATCAACCAATTTTATTTCAATCATCATCAATTTAAACAACATCAATAGAGCATATACAATATAACAAGTATCAACGAACAATTTATATTCAAAATATAAATAAATAAATAACAGTTTAACAAGCAGTTTATATGAAAAATAAATAAATCTTAACTGACAATTTTTATGCAATAATAAAATTAATTAACAGTTAAATTAAATAAATGCGATTTAACTGAGATGATGAATAAGATATGTAAAACAGTCATAAATAAATTTCTACTCATATCTTAGATCAATTTAACAAACATAAGAAAACTTAGAAGTTGTGAGTGGGTTAAAAAACTCACCTTTTGAATTTAAATCAAATTTAAATCCAATTTAAACTAAAAAATTGCACAGTCTCCAAATCTGTCCAAACCTGTGCCAAAACGTCCGGAATTTTATTACGATCCTAACAAAAAATCGCGTGTGAAATGGGGTACGTATGTAAAAGTTATAGCGATTTAATTGTTTGTTAACAAAATTAAATTATAAAACAAAACTTACTATAAATTATTAGCCACGTCACATTCTTCCCTCTCTCACGCGTTTTGATCGAAACTCCCTGCTTCATCTCGTTCGAACCCTAATTCGTGAGCACGCCGCCACCAACCGCCGCCTCCACACGCGTTGCCATCCACCACCGAAGGCCTAGCCGAGTTCGCCTGCACCTCCCCTACCCTCTCGGCCCCACGCGAACCTCCGGTCCACCAGAAAACGCCCAGGCCGCCGCAAAAGAAAACAACCCTAATCCAAACTTACACGACGATCCAACCATCGAAACCCCTTACGAATACCACCGATGGACTACGCTTGCCAATCTCCACCATATCCAGAAAGGGTTTCTCGATCCGACGAAGATCGTCGTCGCGCGATGAACGGCCGAGAATCAATTGCAAATTTCTGGACGAATGATAACTCCAATTGAAAAACGAATTACACTATTGAATTGCGCTCGTCGAG
Source organism: Allium cepa (assembly GCA_030765085.1). NCBI lineage: Eukaryota > Viridiplantae > Streptophyta > Magnoliopsida > Asparagales > Amaryllidaceae > Allium > Allium cepa. The sequence continues at coordinate 665,579,879 of CM060929.1, read as the reverse complement.
AGCATTAACATATTTTTTTTGGAATTTTATGAGAACTTTGAATTTTGACTTTGATTTTGAAATTGTAATTTGATCTAGGTTTGGTTTGCAGCTATTGGGAAGAGGAAGAGCCGAGGAAATGAACGCACAAACAAATGGAAATAGATGGGGGATAGGGTCTATTACTGTGTTTATATAGGTAGGTTAGAAATAGAGTAGATGGATCTGATAAACAAACGTGCCGAACGATAATTGGCCCAAAAAACCCGTTTCGTCTTCGGAACGAAATTGGGTCAACCCATATATCAAAATAGGTATTTAAAATATTCTGAACGTGATGGAAAAATTTTCACGTCCCAATTCCATCGTATGAAGAAGTTATGCTGAAAACAATATTTTCAAATTGATTTCAATTAAATCGATTTCAAGGCGTTTCGCGTTCGCACGATCAAATGACAAATCCGAGTTAGTGGCCAAAATGGCTATTTTTCTATTAATTAAATAAATTTAAATAAATTAATTAAATCAAATTTCAAAATTTAAATTCTGAAATTCGAAATCTTTATCACTTTATAATTCTCAGACATTTACAATAATTTAACAATTTTTAAATATCAATTTATTTAAAGATTAATCAATATAAATCTTTAATTTCACACAATTCAAAAATTATAGATAAATTTCCAAATTTCCATTAAATTGAATTATCCCATAATCATTCCATTCATAATTCCAAATAGAAGGGTTTACCAGTGGATTTAAAATTATTACATAATTATTACCAAATTTCAACTTAATTTTTAAATTAACGTAATAGTTAAATATTTGATTTCATTCATTTGCAATAAATCCAATTATTATAAATTAAATAAACCAACTCACTATTAAAAAATTCAAATTCTATAATTCATAAATTTTATCATCTTGTATTGCTTATTAATTATAATTCTTTAAACCAATTCCCATCTCTATTTAAAGTAACTTAATTCACCAATTATAGAATTTATTTCAATTTCTTAAAATAACCTCTTTATTATACATTGAATCCAATTTATTTTGATAAGTTTCCAATTGAATGGATTAGATTCAATTTCAACCTTTAACTTACACTTAAGTTTAGGTTATAATCAGTTTATAACGTGTCCCTTCCTTAGTTATTACTTTACATACTTCTCGTATTAATTTCACCATTAATCATAATGATTAAAGTAACGCTTATAATAAATACGACCCTATAATTACTCAACATTTAAACGAACGTTATTTCATTTTTCATTAGTGTAACATTCATTTATTTTATTATCACTTATTACAAATTCTAATTCCATTAAAAAATAAGCAGGTAATTTATAATATATGTTACAAATTTTTAATTAATCACTATTCATTATTATTGACTTTAATTTAGCATTACTTACCTTGCATTAACATTGTTACTTAAAATCCCTATCCAGTTGCAATTAATATTCTAATGAACACATTTACTCTTTTCCGTTATGTTATTACTTATCATCAAAGCACATCTAATTATCTTTATTGGTAAATGAGTGAATTTACTAGTAATCCACTATTATAACCTTTAATATACTTGTATATTATTTATCAATCAATATTTACGTTTTTTTTCATTCAAATTGATTCATAACCTAATATACATTTATATTAGTCCCATTTCATTCCATTCATTAATGGGTATTGCACTAACCTTATTACTTTACATTACATTCAGTTTCCGAATTTTATAGAATTAAATTCTAATTACCTACCATTTAATCCATCAATTATTGATTCTATCCAAACATGTATATAGATTTTATTTTAATTAATTTATTCAATGCTGACATCCACTTAAAGAAAATTTACTTTCATTTATATAGTTGTAATTCAATTCGGTTATTATTTCATTAATACTATTTCCAATTTATTTCTTCCAGTATTAATTTCACAAATCAAATTTAATTAACAAATTATAATGGTTTCCACTATTTCTTCAATTGGATTTCATTTCAATACTAATTTATCGCCTTTATTTATTTTTACAAAATTTCAATTACAAAATCCTATTTAATTAACAACTTTAATTGTCAAAAATTTTCGGGTCGTTACACTCTCTCCTACTCAGAACTTTTTGTCCTCGAAAAGGAAAAAGAATGGAGAAGGAAGAATTAAATAAACAATACATCTTATTCAAATATTAACTTTATACACAATAATTTACAAAATTTATTACTTTAAATAAAATAAACCCATTTTATAATCATTATATCTTTTTATGCTTGAATAAATAAAGTTTGGAAAAACATTTCAAAATAATTTCTAAGTCCAAAAATTTACCAAAAGTTTCGGCAGAGTCTCCCTTGTACGGAGAGGTTCGGGAGAAAATATAATATCCAAATATAACAATTATATTACATATATTATCCAAAATATAATATCCCAAACCCGGGAAAAATATAAAGTAGCACTATAAACCGTAATCCAAAACGTACCTATTTGTCGGGCAATTTACGCTTAATTTATGGAACCAAAAACAGTAGCAATTGCTTCCATAACCTGCATTTCACTTATAAAATCCAAAAGGTTAACAATTTATGTAAAGTGAAATATTTAAGTGGTTTCAATCACTAACAACAAATTAATACAACAACCATCAATTCAACAAACAGCATACACAAAAAATACAAAACAACCTTTCAATCAAACCAACCAATAGTTGTTCGGGTTCAAAACTTTTAAATTGTACGGAATGAAGAATAAACTACTAGCGCATCATTTACTCAACAGTCTTAGATAAAACTAAATAGATTATTCATTCACCCCAAATCCAATTTTAAAGTATCCTTGCCCAAACAACCATCACTAAACAACAACAAATCCAAACAACAATCAACTTAACTTATTATTAATTTCATTTCATACCTTTGTTGTTTGATTTCCTTTTTATTTATACAATGATTTATCTTTTAAATTTACATTTACTCATTAAATGTTTGCTTCATTTATTTTTTTACTTATTACTTACAATTATTCAATTCCATTAACTCAGGTCATGCCAGTTCCTTTTTTTATTTCGCTATAACTATTCATTCATTTATTATTGCATGTCCTCATTTATTTATTACCGTATTCATTTTCCTGCAAATTTTATTTATAAATAGCTTCAATTATTTACTTAAGTTCATTATCATTCATTTACACTACTTCATTTCATTTATTTATCAATTTAAACTTAAGTTTATAACATTAAATTCTCATTTAACAGCAATTTCATTGAATACTTTCATTATTTCAAATTTCTACTTGTGTAATATTCTATTACAATCTCTTATTAAACATTTCAACTTTTTAATATTTGGTAAGTTATATATATGTTATTTAAGGGTGTAATTTGAAAGTTATACAAGTTTGTTCCATTTCCTTTAATTAATTCATTGTTCAAGAAATTTTTTACCTTTTTCTTATAAGTTACAATTTCAACTCCCTTTTTATTTCCTTTATAACTTAGCCTTAAATCTCTTACCTAAATTAAAGGTTTCAATTATTAATCACTTACCGTTCATTTCACTACAATAACTGAAACAATTAATTAATAGAAATTTAAGAATTTAATACCGGGTTAAAATTTCAATTTATTTTAAAACAATAGATAAATATATTCTTACAACTTATATATCTCTAATTATATTTAAAACAATTCAAAATTTATATATTTTTCAAAAAAATGAATCTGCAGTAGAACTACTACAGTGGCCTTCCCCCTTCGAAACTCGAGAATGAAAGTCGATGATGCGGCCGCCATTACCGAAATTATTTTCCAGCGATAGAGGGGAAAGTACAAAACTTATTTTCTCCAAAAATCTTCTTCAAAACGATTCTTCCGAATTATATTGAAATATTTATATCAGAAAACACTTATAAATTTATTCGAAAGAGATTTCAAAACCCCGGATCTTAAGTTCTAAATTTCCAAAATTTCATTTATCTTATTTTTCAACCTTATTTCTATTATTATTTATACACTTTATTACCTAACAACCAATCTATTGCAGCCAAATATAGATATCATTCGAAATTTTTTATTTTATATATAGAAAATATAATAGGCAAAATTATTTCATTCACCTATATTAAAACAAATATTGTGTCAGTCTGTCCTATTAAGTGTTTAGAAATCCCTATTGATGTCATTGCGTCTCATGCACCAAGCAGAATTTATAAATACAAAACGGAATAAATTAACACAATATTAAAACCTTTTTATAACACTAACAAATACGCTCTCTCATATATATACACACTCAGCGACTCATCATAGGGTATTACCACCCTTTACTAAAGAGTCAAACCCCACAAAGCTAAGGTTTATCGCTAAATCAAAGCTCTGATACCACGTTGTAACGTCCCGCCTTTTCGCACGCTTTAAATCGACACACGTGCCAATTTAAACCATACAGAAGGGCAGATCGTTATGGGGTAAATAAGAAAAACAAAGAAGAAATGAAATAAAATAGAATCTCACAGCGGAAGGATAAAATATAATAAAAATATACAGTTCATAAAACTGTTTACAAAACAATTGATTCTTCTTTATACAATAAATATCAGAGTTCACATACCAATAAATATCAATGCAGCGGAATTAAATAGTGTAGTGGAATAATAGTATATGATAGTAATACAAATCTTTGTCTTCATCCTCCAGAGCTAAAACCTCAAATTTTGAAACGCTCGGACTGACCCGAGCGAATTGAAAAGACAAAACACTCGAGTCATAATTAAAAGATCTTGTGTAAGTTAAATTAACAGAAATAAATATGAGTGCAGTAACTCAAAAGATGCTCGGGATTTACATCTCCTAAGGATCCGTTAAACTATTACTATGTAGTATATTTCGCTATTATAATAGTGTCTATTTGTAAAATAAGCTTACTTTTAAATGGCGTTAAGGAGTTACCCAGTCTCCCGCTTAACACAATAATAGTCCCAGTAGTCCATCCAATATCATAGTCCCTCCTGATCGGGAAGCCACCAGAGGATACCACACGGGCTACGGGAGAAATCCAAACTCGTACAAGGCGCGATAGGGTAGCTGACACGACACAACTAGGCAATGCCAGGGTAGATATACCAATTACGCATCCGGGCTGGTGGTAACGCGTAGCTGCTACTACCGCCCACCTCGGACAAACTCCCCCAAATCAAAGAAATCAAAAGTGAAGGTGGCCACCGAATCAATCCAAAGTCAGAGTATAGTATCGAAGAGGAGTATCCAATCAGAGGAATGACCTCATTGGCCCGAGAATCGCACATGTTTTAGGCACCTTATGCCAACTCACGGGAGTCGGGTCCACGTAATTACCTCAAAGGAAAACGCCGCCACCATCCTACTTCATTCTGGAATCTCCACCGCGTACACGGTTGTTAAAGTGGTTTTCGGAGTTGGCGGAGAGTATGACAACTTCTGATCCCGGTCTCTTTAACAACCAAACGTTATTATAACACCACGGTCTTTTAAAAATAATTTATACTTAAAACCATAATATAATATCCCTTTTTAAAACCATATAAATACGATATCATTTTACTCTTTAAATATCAAATCAATATTGATATCATTTCAAATATATCTTTTTCTAAAACCATACCACTTTAAAATTTATAATATCTCGAAACCATCCATTTAAATTATAACTCTTCAAAACATAATATTTCGAATCCATAGCTTTAAAACCATAACTTTAACTTAAATGGTTTGGATATTCAACAGTATATAAATAAAATGGTTTGAATTTAAAATTACTTTATAAAGTAAATAATTTCCACGACCTTAGAATTTTATTTTCTTTAAATTAAGTCTAAATCCATAAATTTTAAATTCACTTCCAGTTTCAATAAATCACTTCAATTTCAATATATTTCATACATTGAATATCAAACAATTGGAACTAAGGTTGGAAATTTCTATTCAAAAATTTAATGTCCTATTATTTAGTTTTGAAATATTTACATAATAAATCCATAATCATTTAAAATAAACTCCAATTACTAACTATTAAACATTTCCTTCAATTTATTTATACTAGAAATGTTCGTTAGATTTATCTTGAATAAAATCCATTTATAAATATCATTCTTTAAAATTTCCAAGCTTAAATAAGTTTTACATCAACTTATGGAGAGAATTTTTTTTAAAAAATAAGTTCCAACAAATAAATTTCCAATTTACCTCCTAATCTTAATTGATTTAAATCATTAAAACTTTATATATACATACGATATCTTAAACATGTACTTAACCATTTAACATAAACAATCAAACTCCATTGTTCAACTTATTTATTTTTATTTAACCGTTTTATACATAGCTTAAATTCAAAAAATTTAACTATATATGTATATATATAAAATATATTTATATAATATCCAAATTTAATATTTATTAAACCGTATCATATCCAAACCATAAAAATCATTTCAAAAATAATTATATATATATACTGCGATGCCTGTATAAGATTTTCTATCATATGGTCAAGTGATACAGATATTTATCATTTCAATCCGCAATTTAAAAATAAAAATTTGTGGTTGTATATCATTTCAATCCGCAATCCCGAATGAAATGAGAATGCATAATAACTTGCAGTTTATATAATATAGAACACATCATCCATTCACCCAATATCAATCATCAACCAATTTTATTTCAATCATCATCAATTTAAACAACATCAATAGAGCATATACAATATAACAAGTATCAACGAATAGTTTATATTCAAAATATAAATAAATAAATAACAGTTTAACAAGCAGTTTATATGCAAAATAAATAAATCGTAAGTGTCAATTTTTATGCAATAATAAAATTAATTAACAGTTAAATTAAATAAATGTGATTTAATTGAGATGATGAATAAAATATGTAAAACAGTCATAAATAAATTTCTACTCATATCTTAAATCAATTTAACAAGCATAAGAAAACTTAGAAGTTGTGAGTGGGTCAAATTACTCACCTTTTGATTTTAAATCGAATTTAAATCCAATTTAAACCCAAAAATTGCACAGTCTCGAAATCTGTCCAAACCTGCGCCAAAACGTCCGGAATTTTATTACGATCCTAACAAAAAAATCGCGTGTGAAATGGAGTTCGTATGTAAAAGTTATAGCGATTTAATTGTTTGAAAACAAAATTAAATTATAAAACAAAACTTACTTTAAATTATTAGCCACGTCACATTCTTCCCTCTCTCACGCGTTTTGACCGAAACTCCCTGCTTCATCTCGTTCGAACCCTAATTCGTGAGCACGCCGCCACCAACCGCCGCCTCCACACGCGTTGCCATCCACCACCGAAGGCCTAGCCGAGTTCGCATGCACCTCCCCTACCCTCTCGGCCCCACGCGAACCTCCGGTCCACTAGAAAACGTCCAGCCCGCCACAAAAGAAAACAACCCTAATCCAAACTTACACGGCGATCCAACCATTGAAACCCCTTGCGAATACCACCGATGGACTACGCTTGCCAATCTCCACCAAACCTAGAAAGGGTTTCTCGATCCGACGAAGATCGTCGTCGCGCGATGAACGGTCGAGAATCAATTACAAATTTCAGGAAGAACGATAACTCCAATCGGAAAACGAATTACACCATTGAATTGTGCTCGTCTAGAGCATTAACATATATTTTTTCGGAATTTTATGAGAACTTTGAATTTTGAAATTGTAATTTGATCTAGGTTTGGTTTGCAGCCATTGGGAAGAGGAAGAGCTGAGGAAATGAACGCACAAACAAATGCGAATAGATGGGAGCTACGGTTTATAACTGGGTTTATATAGGTAGGTTAGAAATAGAGTAGATGGATCTGATAAACAAACGTGTTGAACGATAATTGGCCCAAAAAGCCAGTTTCGTCTTCGGAACGAAATTGGGTCAACCCATATATCAAAATAGATATTTAAAAATATTCCGAACACGATGGAAAAAGTTTCACGTCCAAATTCCATCGTATGAAGAAGTTATGCTGAAAAAAATATTTTCAAATTGATTTCAATTAAATCGATTTCAAGGCGTTTCACGTTCGCACGATCAAACGACAAGTCCGATCGCTACGAAACTTGAAACCCTATAATAATTCACTGTTACGGATCCGATGAAACTTGTTTCGTCGAAATCCGAGTTAGTGGCCAAAATGGCTATTTTTCTATTAATTAAATAAATTAATTAAATCAAATTTTGAATTTTAAAATTTGAAATTTGAAATCTTTATCACTTTATAATTTTCAAACATTTAAAATAATTTAATAATTCTTAAATGTCAATTTATTTAAAGATTAATCAATATAAATCTTTAATTTCACACAATTCAAAAATTATAGATAAATTTTCAAATTTCCATTAAATTGAATTATCCCAAAATCATTCCATTGATAATTCCAAATGGAAGGCTTTACCAGTGGGTTTAAAATTATTACACAATTATTCCAAATTTCAACTTAATTTTTAAATTAACGTAATAGTTAAATATTTGATTTCATTCATTTGCAATAAATCCAATTATTATAAATTAAATAAATCAACTCACTATTAAAAAATTCAAATTCTATAATTCATAAATTTTATCATCTTGTATTACTTATTAATTATAATTCTTTAAACCAATTCCCATCTCTATTTAAAGTAACTTAATTCACCAATTATAGAATTTATTTCAATTTCTTAAGATAACCTCTTTATTATACATTGAATCCAATTTATTTTGATAAGTTTCCAATTGAATGGATTAGATTCAATCTCAACCTTTAACTTACACTTAAGTTTAGGTCATAATCAATTTATAACGTGTCCCTTTCTTAGTTATTACTTTACATACTTCTCGTATTAATTTCACTATTAATCATAATGATTAAAGTAACGCTTATAATAAATACGACCCTATAAAATTACTCAACATTTAAACGAACGTTATTTCATTTTCCATTAGTGTAACATTCATTTATTTTATTATCACTTATTACAAATTCTAATTCCATTAACAAATAAGCAGGTAATTTATAATATATGTTACAAATTTTTAATTAATCACTGTTTATTATTATTGACTTTAATTTAGCATTACTTACCTTGCATTAACATTGTTACTTAAAATCCCTATCCAATTGCAATTAATATTCTAATGAATACATTTACTCTTTTCCGTTATGTTATTAATTATCATCAAAGCACATCTAATTATCTTTATTGGTAAATGAGTGAATTTACTTGTAACCCACTATTATAACCTCTGATATACTTGTATATTTATTTATCAATCAATATTTACTTTTTTTTTCATTCAAATTGATTCATAACCTAATATACATTTATATTAGTCTCATTTCATTTCATTCATTAATGGGTATTGCACTAACCTTATTACATTACATTCAGTTTCCGAATTTTGTAGATTTAAATTCTAATTACTTACCATTTAATCCATCAATTATTGATTCTATCCAAACATGTATTTAGATTTTATTTTAATTAATTTATTCAATGTTGACATCCACTTAAAGAAAATTTACTTTCATTTATATAGTTGTAATTCAATTCAGTTATTATTTCATTAATACTATTTCCAATTTATTTCTTCCAGTATTAATTTCACAAATCAAATTTAATTAACAAATTATAATGGTTTCCACTATTTCTTCAATTGGATTTCATTTCAATACTAATTTATCACCTTTTTTTTATTTTTACAAAATTTCAATTACAAAATCCTATTTAATTAACAACTTTAATTGTCGAAAATTTTCGGGTCGTTACAAGTATACTTTCCTATGTTTTGTATCTTTAAGAATATGGTATGATGTTTTATCGATTGTGTCGAGAGTTTAGTCTTTGGGGAAATTATGAGAGCTCGATTCTTTTTTTTGAAAGAGTTGCAATGACTCGGAAACTTGATACGTTAATTATTAATTAATTATTAATAGCCATTCAAATTAACTTGATGATAAAAGATAACTTCTAGTATTGATGTCTTTCTAAAAGTTTTGATGTTCCCATTACGTTTAGAAAATTTAAAATCCTATATTTCGATATATAGAATGATATACTTCCATTAGCATTCTGAAATAGGTGTTTTGGGCCTTTATACTCGCTTAGATCCCGAATGGTTGGTATTGTTGCATTGTTTGTAAAATCGATGCATTGAATCTTGGATGGCATTTACCTATTGAAGCAGTATATATATTGTTATTTAATTCCGTTGTGAGGTTTTTCCCTTTCTGTTCATATTTTTAGATTTTTATTTATATAAACAACGATCCATTGTTTTTGATCTATGAGATTAGTGTGCAAGTATATTTTGACGCTATTTTTACTAATTTTAGATGTTAGAAATAGCGAAGCGTCACATTCAGCTTCGCAATTAAATAAATATATTACTAGCAAATATTGTCTTCTATATTCTGAATGTTCTTTTGGTTACTATGCGTAAACTCGAATGGTAGAAAATAAAATTATCTATTTCTCGATTTTTGTTCATGTTGAGTTTTCCAAAAATCGAGGATGTGATATCTCACATTTCGAAATGAGGCCGATAACCATCTATTAGGGAATACTTCGAGTGAACTAAATAATATTAATCCCGTGGAGGATGTGAAAAGATTAGTAGACTTCCCTATGTTTTCTATCTTTAAGAATATAATATAGTATGATTTTTTATTGATTGTGTTGAGAGTTTAGTCTTTGAGAAAATTGCGAGAGCTCGATTCTTTTTTTCGAAAGGGATGTAACAAATCGAAAATCTGACAAGTTAATTATTAGTAGCCATTCAAATTAACTTGATGATAAAAGATAACTTTCAGTATTGATGCCTTTCTAAAAGTTTTGATGTTCCCATTGCGTTTAGAAAATTTAAAATCCTATATTTCGATATATAGCATGATATACTTCCGTTAGCATTCTGAAATAGGTATTTTGGGCCTTTATACTTGCTTCGATCCCGAATGGTTTCTATTGTTGTATTGTTTGTAAAATTGATGCATTGAATCTTGGTTTCTATTGTTGTATTGTAAAATTGATGCATTGATCCCAATTTTTATTTTATATATTGAAGCAAAGTCTTTTCATACGAAAATATCGTTAGCAACGCTTTTGATGTCAAGACTAACATCAATGGCCTAATCCGCGCTCATGTATGTTGAAGTATTTTTTTGTTTCCTTCGATTCAAAAGTTCATTGTGACTAGATTGGCTAGATCTTCATATTCGAAATTTGACTTTAATGGGTAAGAAAAGGACGAGAAAATGTGTAAAGAGAAAGAAAGAGATTGTAATTAAGAAATGAGGACCTTATGATCATATAAACGATAAGAGAGATTGATTGATGTGGGTCGATTTCTCAAACGATGTCAGATACTTCCGCATCGACCAACAACAATCCATTCGCCTCCCTCATAGGTGGAACGGGCAAGAAAAGGTCGAGCATGCTCTGTGATGTTGTTTTCTTTGTACATTAATCAACCATGGTCTTATACGACAAGTTTTTTTGAGAAGAAAATGCAGGACAAATAAAATTATAACTACAACATAAATAAAGCAGCCCTTCTTTATGAGTAAGATTATTGACAATTTAACATGTAAATCCTATTTCTAACTTTTCTACTTCTTTGAATCGTTGCACCCTTCCCTCATGTATAAATATAACAAACAAATTGCGCCTGAAAATCAAATGTAATTTTACTCATCAAAAATGACAAGAAGTCGTTTTCATGGCATGTTACAGTTGCTGCCGACACAGTGCAGTTTCCAACAGATCCTTTGGACCCGACTTTTCATTTGGCCATAGCCTTTTCTTTTTTCATTAATTATTTATTTTATACGGTAAATTTGAAAAGGAGGCATAATTACACTTTCTTACTCTATCTTACAACTTAACAACCAAAATTATCATGATTCAGCGTTAAACACAAGCTACAGAGATTAATACACCAAAACTGTAAGCTAATTCTTGGATTAATCAAAGATTAGTACATTATATACTGCAAAAATTCCCTTTCTAATATAGCAAGAAACGTTAAAAGAGAAAGCATGATATAGTTTTAAGTTGACAGAATCATAACAATTAAATAGACATAAGCTCCATCTTGATTCTTCCTGCATCTTCAATCTCACATAGCAAAGCAGTTACAGTTATGCTACTAAACTCTCCATCCTTGGCAATTGTTGCCGTTAATATCTCGGCTCTATACTTGTCAAACACAGCTACCAATTGTGTCAATAAACTGCATTTATGGCACAAACGAATTCCAAAAAATGCTGTTTTTCCAGACGCTGAAACGGTAACAGTTGAGTTTGTAGTTGTGGTAGATTGCAGCAACTCTTTAGCTAACTTTTTCTCTGATTCTAGTTTTGCTGTAATTTGTTCAAGCGATTTTATGTAGCTTATTGTTTGGTCAACAATTTTCATCCTTTGTGCCTGTAGCAATGTGTGAGTATTTGATAAATGTATGTATTTTTTACGAGCTCTGTGCCATGATGAATCTTATCTTTATAGAATCATTAATAAACCCAGAAGAAAAAAAATTCATGCACTGAAAGTATTTGACAAAATAGTAAATAAAAAAGCAAATACCTTCGGGGGAAGATTAGGAACCATAGAATGCAGAATAGTGTAAAGCTCTGTCATTTTATCATTTGCATTCCCATACCGTTCAACATGCATTGCATTCTTTTCATTATTGCTCTTTGAGGAAGAAGACGAAGTTATGATGTTTTTCTCCATTGTTTTTCTTTTTCTTTCCTTCTTATTCTTCTCACGAAAGCTTTATTAGTTTATCTTCTTATGTATTGCTAAGCTATTAGTAGGACAAGGGAAAGCTTAGTAAACAGAACAAATTTTGAAATAATTACTAATTGGAACAATACAATATAGTATATGATGATAGCAGGCAGAGTTTGCTTAGCCATTTAAGGAAACACGATCAGAAGAACCCACATATCAGTCAGGTAATTTAGCTGATAAGGTCCTCCTTCTTTACTAATTTTAAATTTTGATTTATTTCGTTGTTTATTCAGAATCGTTAATTGCATGGTTTTTTTGGTCCTTGCCTAGACAGGACTTTAAAGCAGTCGTAAATTTTGTTGAAATTATATTACACAAGTTGTTTATAATGTTAGAGCAGTGCAAATGGCATCAAGGAAATGGCTAGTTGCACCGAACATTTTATTTTTATTTGTTATACAGTGTGGTCCACGATAAACCGGTCGTCGGTTTATCGCCTCTAATTTTAAACAAGATGGCCCTTTCTTAGTGCTCTATCTCCCTACTGTCTCAATCCTGCCTTTTGAACCAAATGTAACATCAGCCATATGGATTGATGCTTCCATGACGAATCTTCCAATATAACGATGATTAGTGCATAATTTAAAGTGTGGTGTTATAGTTAGTTTAAAAAGTTCTTAGTAATTTGTATTTAGAGGAAACAAAAATAAATTCATAATTTTACTACCTAGATCTATTCATCCAAGAAAAATTCAACCCAACCCTCGTATCCTAGATTCGTAAAAGTAAAATTCAAATTAATCATATATATATAATGGATCTATGCAAGTATTAAATCGGCATAAGGAAATCAAGTTTATTCATCCAGAATCATAACTATCAGTATTAACTCGTGTAAAAAATTGGTTCGACAAACAACCTTACAATTTTCGAATCACACAATTTTTTATTGATTGCTTTGTGGTGTGTATTATTTTCAAAGTGTTATTGGTCCGGTCATGCTTCAAGATACTTGATTAATTTTGGTCATTTCGGTCATCGTTCCAAGCATTCCACTTAACCCAATTCTCATTCTTTTGAAAGGAATCGAAGATCAAATATAGAAGATCCTCACTAAGTGGGTACCAAACACATTGCCCTCAAAGAAAAAGGCGTTTCATATGATTGGTAAAGCCTTACCGAAAAGTTTCCAAACCACATTTGCCTTAAAGGAAAAACGTTTCAAACACATCACCATTAAACAAAAGCACTGTTAGGCTTGCGCATCTTCAGGGAGCGGTACACCACGAACGCACGAATCGAGGCCACAATATAGGTGGTCTCGCCAACTATGCACCGGTGTTCCAGCACGGACGGGGAAGTTGTTAGTGGAACATTCCTCATTTCGAAATCCAAAGATGAAACCTCAATGTGCTGCATGCACCTTGCAATTGTCTTTTAGCGACAAAGATCAGATCAATTATATTAAAAGATCTTACGTAAACAGAGCAAAAATACAAAATGAAACACGATCTTCACAGATTTAGCTTAACAATTATTTTTACATCCCAAAGCTATGCCCACGTGGGGTCAAAATTATAGTACATATTATAGCTATTAATGTGCCCTATATGATGATGCATACACTAATGCTAGATACAATGAAAATAAATGTAAATAAAACACACAAGCCTTCTGCTTGTTTCGACTTGCATTATTTGGCTATCCTCAAGACCAACCTACCTAAATCCATAAACTTAACCTACTCGAGTGAGTAGGCTTGAGTTTATAAGGGAAAACAAGGATAAAAACACGGGTTAGATATAAAGTCTAGTATGAATAATATATTATCTCAAAGTATACAAGATAGTGAGAATAGGCAGCCTACACATGGAACGGGTCATCTCCTCACTTTTAAAATTAATAACATCACAATATATAAAAAGTTTAAGTTGTAAGATCATTATCAAGTAGAAAGACTATTGTGATACCGTAACTAAAAGTACCCTCTCAGTTATTATCCCAGCGAAAACCATAATATTCCATTATACCAAAATACCCAACTCTTGTCTACTCCTAGGGCTTTACATACTTTTGTAGTGTGTGTTTGTATCATTAAAGTTCTACGATTCAGCTACCATAAAGGCCTTATGCCTATAAATTATATACATTAATTACATTGTTTCTCGGTTGTCATTAAGGCCTTATGCCTCGTCGTTCTTGGTTGCCACTCAAGCCTTACACAAACACTTTCGTATTTAGGTTGCCACATAGACCTTATACCTATTTCGCTCTCGATTTCGACTGACACATAGGCCTTACACCTTTTCTTTTGGCTTCTAGACTGCCACCTAAGGATTTACATCATCACCATTCCCTAAGTTGCTACTTTTAGCCTTATACCAATTGCTTTAGTACTTAGGATTCCACATAAGCCTTGATTTATCTCTTTTGGTGGTGGATGCCACACAGGACTTGCTCCTGCACTTTCAATTGGGATGCTACATAGGCTTTACTCCTAAGCTTTAGGTTGTAGATGCCACACAAGCCTTACTACTTCCACCGAATTCACTACCAAGCCATCCACTATTAGGCTTATTAGTTAGCTATCTATTAAGTTAACATTTAACCAATCATCATGTGGTTTATTAATATTGACTAAAATATAGTCATCAGTGCCTCTGGTTTCAATCATGGCCATCTTAAGCCTTATTGTGCCTTAATTACCTCTAGAAGTTACTAGTTTTGGTTTACACATTTTACCGATAGTCACACTACTCTCGACACTACGTGTATCGTCTCGTTTACGGAAGTATGTAATAGTTTAGTTTCGGTGATTTTGAAATTAACTCTTTAATTTATTTGAAACCACCTCTTCTACTCATATTTCCTCCTTAGCCATCGACCACTTTCGATCCTCGGTTGTTACCCACGATTTGCAAATCTCAGCCTCAAACCTAGCATATCTTAGCATTTATAGTTAAGCCGTTACAGTTAAGATTTCGGTTTTATTGAAGTTTCAGTCCGGCGATACTTCCTTTGGCACTATCCTTTGGTACACGGTAGGATCTGCCTGCTGCACTCTAACATCAGCTTTACAGGTGTCGACTTCTGATATGTTCGACTTAGTCTTTTATTATCATTTTAAGCACTTTACTGACACGTTTAGCATAAAATATGGATCTCGTCTACCATCCAACAATTAATTAAACTCTTCAAACAAATAATTGTCCGTTCGTTACCTATTTACCTTCTAGTTCTCTATCGTACCCCACATCTAGACTTAATTTTCTTTGGAACCTACCTAATTCTTTCCCATTTTTTCTACGGTAAACTAATCATGTATACAATTCCTCATAACTAGCCAGTTTTCTCCTTATATGGATCTTAATTAATTTATAATAATTCACCACTCAAGGATAAATTTTATTAATAAAAACTGTTTACTAATATGATAGTCTTATCCCCATATTTAAAACCCTATGCCAATAAACAAAAAAAATAGAGGAATAACCCAATTATCATATGACCTTGAGGAATACATGGTTATGGAATATATTACTCACTAATACTTTTAGCTGATGAAGTCTCTAGTTCCCTTAGCTTTAATATTTTCTTTCTTCTTCTTGTTATTAGGCCATAAATACCATTAAAGAGCTCAGCTTTTGTTTTAAGTTTTGAATGTAAAAGAAAGGAAGAAAGATGTGTCTATCTTTACTTCAAAAGAATAATTTGGGCCATTGGCCCACTATCCTATGTACTTATAAATTTGTTAGCCCTTAAGATTGCAAAATTCTTAATATTTCAGATTTTCAACTAGGATTTTACTAGTATCACTTGATTCATCTAAGCATAATAAGCAAATAAAATGTTCCACGTATATTTACCCCTGTTTATAGTATATCACTTCTTATCTTTATAATCAATTATTTAAATATTCATTTATTAAATTATGTGGTGTTACAAGCTTCCTCCTTATAAGAATTTCATCCTCAAAATTCAAATAAGGTTGTTAGTTTGTGGAAGATGGATCTTAAGGCTAATTTAATGAATCTTTTTAAATTCCATTGAGATTATAATTAAACAATGTAAAATTAACAATCATAGATGTAAACATAGACATATATAAATGCAGTAAAAATAAAAAGTATGAGTTGGAGAGATCAAACCATGAATTTTTATACTGGTTTGGAGTTACCCTACATCCTATCATGTATAATTTCTTGTACAGATTAATTTTCAAATATCAAAGTCAATACAATCTCGATTTTAAGACTATGAGACACACCCTCCAGATTTTCTGAGCTCTGGGTACACTAACTGGATTTGGATGGGACATAAGCACAACCACTTAGATTCAAATGGGACACCATGCACACCAAATTGAATTAAACGGGACACAAGCACACCCATTTGGATTTCAAGAATACCAAGCACATCCAAGAGTATAAGAGTATGATTTGATAATGTTTACAAAATCAATTTCTTGATCTTGATTACAAATGATCATATAACCTCTTGAATAACACTTTGATCTTGATTTGAGTGAGAGAGATTAGTGAGATCACAGAGTAAATAATAGAGAATCAAATCAATATAGTTTGAATTTGATTTTGATTGAATTTGAAAAGATTTTGATTAGAATTTCTTTTAAAAATCAAGCGATTGGAAGAGGGTAGAAAATATGAGAAAGTGGTTAACAAAAATTCCTTTGAAAAACCCTTTTTTATTGAAAAACAATAATCATGTCCATTCGTGAAGAGATACGACGAAAAGACACTTCCATTCAAAATGAGTAATAGTTGAATACTTGTGATTCTCATGTTATAACAAATAATTTCTTGTGATGATGTTTGGCTGTAAATTATTACTTCTATGGAATAAGAACTATGGTTAAACGATTTGATGATCCCAAGTGGTTATGGAATATTCGAGATCACCTTATCGATTAATTATATGACTTTTTATATAGAATATTTATGGTTCTAGGTTTTGGTTGGAAAGATAAGGCTATAGGCTTAAGAAAAAGGCGAAGTCGAGTTTGGGGTTTGAACAAGAATGGATTTGGCCTAGTTGATTTTTGGGTTTTGCTCTGTTAAAAACTAGCATTAAATTTCCACTTTGTCCATTATTATTATTTTTCCCTTCAAATAATTCCTTTGATTTGTTAGTAATCAGGTTGATTTACACTTCATTAAACATGATATATTTTGATAATTACACAATTTCTTTCGATTCAATATTATATATTCTTATTTAACCTTTCATTTAATCATTACAAAATAAATTTATTATTCAACTATTTCGATCATATAAAACTTATTTACACATATAGATATATTTTATATGTAACTAAAATATTTTATTCAATTTCAATAAATTATCTAAAAAGAATTTATTAAACTAATTTATTAAAACATAATCTTTTATCGACTAGACTTCTATTAAATAAGAATTTATTTTCAAAATAATTGTCAAAACTCAAATTGGAATACTTTTATTTCACTTAAATTTACATATTATTATGACGTAGAATGTAGGGTTGTTACAGACTTCCCCGCTTATAAAATTTTCTTTGTTGCAATTTCATATACGAGATGTATACAACTCACACCCTGAATTTTCTTCTTATCTACAACCTTCTATCAAATTTAAACTACTCAATCCTCTGTGTGGCTCTTTCTCTGTATCGACCCGCTATTTTGAACAATTCAAATCGAAAATAAACCACACATTTCATACTTAAATTGCTCAAAATAACAGATTGTATTTATATTTGGCAAAACTTAGCATATATAGTAAACAAATCAATCACAGAATCATAGATACAGAGTAATACAACAATACGCAATGGAATAGATAAATAGTAGATCATGAAGCTACTACGACATCGGAGTCTAAAGCAAATACAACAGAAATCCTAAATACAAAGAAATTTCTAATACATAAGCAAATGACAAGTCCGAATATAGATAACTGGAAATAATTGAGATAACTGAAAAGCTGAATAGATAAAAGATAGATTTCCAAGCAAAGCTCCAAGCTCCAAAGCGAGTCTCAAATGCTGTAATACTCAGGCCCACCCGAGAATAAAGCAAAACACAGAACACTCGAGTCAGGATTAACAATCTTATGCAAATAAACCAACTCAAGTGAAATGTCAAAATGAAATACAATAACTTAAAGAATGTTTTGGATTTCTATCCTTTAAAAATCTGTGGAACTATCTACATACAAAATACAATACGCTACATAAATAATGTCTATAATAAAGTAAAATATTAAAATAGCGTTAAGGCATTACCAATATCCCTCTTAACATATTTTTATATAAATGTCATAGTCTATACAATACTGTAAACTCCACCGTAAACTGGTGGGCTATAAGGGAGCACTCCATAGGTACGATACAAACTAAACTCATAATGGGTGTGATAAGGCATGTGACAAGGCACACGAGGCAATGCCAAGGTAGGATTCTACCGTTTGCAGAACCAGGCTGGTGGTAATGCATAGCAGCAACTACCGTCCACCTCGAAACACACTTCCAAAATCAAATCGAGAGTGGCCACCAAATCAATCACAAAGTCGTAATATGGTATCGAAGAAGCATGTCCGATCGGAGGTGCGACCTCACTTGGCCCAGGTATAGCTCATGTTTTAGCCACATCAAGCTGACTCGTAGGAATCAAGGCTACGTAAATACCTCATATAGAATCGTTCACCAAACAATCCTAACTCATTCTGGAATCTCCACCACGTGCATAGTTGTTAAAGTGGTTTTCGGTATTGGTAGAGTATGACAATATTTGCTCCAGGTCTCTTTAACAACCAAACGCTTATTTCATACCAGTTGGTTCTTTTACATTTCCAAAACCGATTCACAGTTTATATCAAAATATCATATTCACTTCAAAATCATATCACTTTCGAAATCATATTCACTTCAAAATCTTATCACTTTCGAAATCATATTCACTTCCGAAATCATTCATTTTCAAAATCATAACCATAAAATAAGTTAAACCATCATATCAAAATATTCGCATTTTAAATCAGTTAAATCTAAATCATAATAGTTCCAACTTTAAACATTTTGAATATTGAAAGTAGTTTATATATTAGAATAGTTACACATTAACAATAGTTTATATTTTAAAAATAGGTTATAGATTGAAATAGTTTATATATTAGAAATAGTTTATATATTAAAATAGGTTATAGACTGAAATAGTTTATATATTAGAAATAGTTTATATATTAAAATAGGTTATATATTAAAATAAATATATTAATTTGAATATTTTAAACATAATACATTTTATTTTTATTAAATTTTATTAAATTAAATATTATATTATGAAAAAAGCAAATAAAGTTATAAGTAAAACCTTAAAATTTATATTTTAAAACTTAACTTATAAATTTAGAATTGTTAAAACATATAATTTTAAAGTCTAAATTTTACATATGTGTTTTAAAATAAAATCTTTATATTAAACTTAAAAATCATTTTTTTCCAAACACATCTTTCCAAAATTTCAGAATTCACTTAAAATCAGACAACGGTGTCCATATATAGTTTTCTATCCTAGGGTCAAGTGATACGAATATTTATCCTTTTAATCCGCAATAATTTAAAATTTACGGGTATATATCATTTCAACCCGCAATCCCTAATTTCCAGAATCAATAAAAACCGCTCGGGTTTATCATTTCAACCCATAATAAGTTTTTCCCCACTCCAAAGATCATTCGCGTATGTATCATTTCAATACACAGAGAATTCCTAAAACTAAGGAACTCACAACATGATTTACATAAAATAAATAACATAACACAAAATCATACATAACAATTTACATATGATGGCACATAACTTACTTAATGAATCACATAATATAACATATTACTTACATAACCAATTACATACAATAACACATAATTACATACAAACTACATAATATTGCATATATGTATATTTAACATGGAAGGTGACATAAGATTTCTACCATAACATAACCCAATATGCCACCATTTTTAAAATAGCAATTTAGGTGATTTCCAACATAACACATATATACATATAAAAAAAAATTCTTTTTTTTCTTTTCTATTCTTTTCTCATTTTCACACATAAATTTCACTAACATAGTAAGGATAATTTCTATTACAAAAGTGTCAACCTTTAAGTCAATATAACATTTCCTTTTTTTTCTTTTCAACATAGAAATTTAATATTAACATCATGAAGCATATTAATAACCATATCATCACATCCATTTTTATAAATAAACAACATAATATCAATAATAATAATCATGTCAAAAAAATAAGGGAACAAACATATGTCATATCTAATCAGAACCAAACTACACAAAATTTCTTAACTATTCCAACATTTCAATAACATATCAATTGATATTCATTCACTTGGCATAAGATAATAAATTGTGAGTGAATAGCTCACCTTTCGAGGCTAGGAAATATTTGAAAAAACACAGCTATGAAATTTGAATCTTAATTCCAAAGCAACTCAAGCTAGAATCGATGGATCACCAAAATAGAAATATGTAACTTTTTTATTTTTGTGAAATAGAAGAGAAAAGAGACAAAAAGGGCTCGGCCTAGGGTAGGAAAAGAGGAGGGTTTTTGGCCTATGCTTGGAAGGAGATGAGGAGGAGTTGATGACCTTGGAGATGGAGGAGAGTGGCGACTGTATGAGGAGGAAGGAAGAGTTTTGGAAGAGAGAAGGAAGGAGTTTTGATTTGGAGAAATTCTGAGTTTTTAGATGTGGAATTCTCTGTAGATTTGGAGAGGAAGAAGGAAGTGTGATGAGAAAGTTTTACTAAGAGAAAATTATGTACGTACAAGTTAGTTAGAAGAAAACAAATGGTCGTAGGCATAGAAGTAGACACAAGTCTCTTGGTATGGTTAGATTCTCTTGGTTAACCAAGGCCCATTAGGAATAACCCAAACCCGTTAGGACTTAGCCAAATTCACAACTAAACACTACAAACTTATGTCAATTTTTCAACGAAATGACAAGTGGAGAAATGATCAGAATTCAGTCTAGTATCATACAAAAAGAATAAAATTTTAAAATTCAAATTTAAATTTTCAACCAAAGGTCAAATTTTGACTAAGTTTGACCAAAAATTTTAGAAATTTTCTATTTTATTGAATTTGAAATTACTCAATGTTCTAAAATTTGTTCTTTGATTTTAATGTTTAAATTTTATTTAAATTCAAATAATAATATATTTTAAGATTGACTGAATTGAACCTCCATTTTATTAAGATTGATTTGTCTTCATTCAAATGTTCATTTTATTAAATTCAACATATGTTGCTTATTTTTGACTGAATCAATTACCATATGTTTCTCTTTACCTTAATTAAAAGATTTAATTCCAACTAATTAAATATTAAATTTCCAATTGAATGTTGATTACACACTAAACGTTTTATTTTCATTAAATAATTCAAACAAAGTTTTATCCTTTTGTTTTGATTTACATGTTCTTTATATTACATCAAATTTCTCTTTCAATTAAAACATATGTTTCCTTTTTATTTCCTCAATTTCCTCTTTTATTTTAATTCAAATATACGTTTCTATTATTACGTCCATTAATTACAATTAGTGTTCTTCTTCCTTTCATTTGAAAGATTTTAATTACATTTAATTCCATTGATTATAAAATAAATTCCAAAGCGGATTAATCATTGGGATGAGGAATAAATCAATTGTTACAACTTAGTAATTCATATCTATTAATTTATTGTTTACATAAGGAGTATAAATCTACTTATCAAATAGTTGATTTCTTATTATATGCTAAATTACAGAATATTATTTATCCCATTCTTTAGTAACATTTATTATTACAGTTGATTAAAATTACGTGAATACAGTTGTCAATTATATTCCATCAATATTATTAAATTATATTCTAATACGCGTTATTTCATTAAAGATCAGTTGTTTTAGAATTTTACCTAAGATCGTGTTTTATATTCTAACAAATTTATTATTATTATTATCATTATTTCAGTAATAATTGAAAATTCTTTGTTTCTAACCATATTCTATTCAACAATTATAATTAATATTTTTAAAATTTGTTCGAATTTACGGGTCGTTACATTCTCCAACTTACCTTATCGTATGTTATAATTTAAATAGATTCATTCAACAACTTTCTATTTTTGCGACAAATTTTTCTTGTTTTTTTCTTTTTATGGCAAAGCCAGCGGGGTTAAAAGGGCCCCTACCTTGAATTCATACCATGCAAAAATTACACGTATAAATGGGAGATACAGAGACAACAAGAGAGAAAAAACAAAAAAAGGAAAAATACAAAGGCACTATAAAAACCCACAAGCAGCTCAGGAGGAACATAAAGGAACAACCAGATCATGAACCAATGATGCCAACCAAAGCCAACACCAAACTGAATAAAGAGGTCAAAGCACACCATCACAACCCCAGGCTGCAGCCTAGAAAACCCAAGCAACACAACAGGAAAACCTCAAAGCATGACAATTAGGAAGCAACAAAGTGTTTGGAAATAGAGAGGAACATGATGTGTTTAGGGGTAGAAGTACCATAAAACACCCTCTTGTTCCTTTCCATCCAAACCAAATATACAAATTTCTTGAGCAACTTTAGTAATAGAATACTTTTATTATTCTTCCATCTAGTAGCTTTGAAAATGCTATACCATTCGATAGAAGAAATCTTACTAGGATTGTGCAAGTACAGAGACCTCAAGAGTCTTTTCCAGATGAAGAAAGAGTTCTGATAGTTAAAAAAGAGATGGCTTATACTCTCATTCTCCTTGCAACAGAGAAGACATGAAGCAGAAATAACCAAATTTCTAGCCCTAAGCTTATCCAGAGTATTAATACCATTCCTTATCACTTTCCATAGCATGATATTTTCTTTAGGGATCGAACAGTTGCTTCAAATTCTAGAGTGCCAAGGAAAGCATGGCAAAGCCTTAGAAGTGGACTTATAAACAGAAGCAATTGAATGCTTCTTCCCTGCCCATAAATCATGCACATTACCCTTTAAGTAGACATTGTTTTGAATACTATCCCACACATGTCTGATAGCATAAGAACTGGAATAAGGAAGAATAATGCAACCATCAGACCAGAAAGAGCACACCTTAGCATTAACATTGATACCAGATTGGTCCTTAGATTAAAGTTAATAACATTCACAAGAATACATCCTTGAATAGACCAAGGATCAAACCAGAAAGAAGTATCATCATTCTTAATACATTTCTAAAAAAATGGGAGAAAAGAAGTTCTGCTTCTGAGAATATTTCTCCAAACCCAGCTACAATCACTAGGGATATCCATAGTCCATAGATGCTTATTCTTGATCAAAAAATTCCTAGTCCAAGAAGCCCAGAGGTTATAAGAATTATTCATAAGTTTATCAATTCTAGTAGATTGAGCAGCCATATTCCAAACCTTGATGTCCAAAATGCCAAGACCACCAGACTTAAAGGGACAACAAACAGAACTGAAGGCAATAGGAATCAGTTTCTTAGAGAAAGGATTGCTGTGCCAAAGAAAATGATTAAGCGCAGAGTTAATCATAGATAATAACTTGGCAGGCAAAATATAAATTCCTGCATATAAACACATGGAAGAAGCAATGGATTTAACAACAATCAACCTACCAGCCATGGATAAGCTGGAGGCAGACAAAGAAGATAATCTAGTAGCAATCTTTTCAAATAGCTGAAGACAATGGGAAGATCTGATCCTAGAAGTGCAGACAGGCATACCAAGGTAGGATTCATTGTCATAAAAAGGTGATAAACCAGATAATGAAGAAATAATAAACTGATTGTTATCATCTCAGCAATTTTAATCTTGGATTTGCATCTATTAATATCCAAACCAGTTAACAACTTGAAGGAAGCCAGAACATTCATGACACCATTTATAGGTTTAGCATTAGGTTTAGTAAACAACATCAAATCATCAGCAAAGAGGAGAGTAGAAATTTTCAAGCTCTTACAAAGAGGGTGAAAGTCAATAAGCTTATGAGACATAGCATTATTAAGAAGGCTAGTGAATAATTCCATAATGCACATAAATAAGTAAGGAGAAATGGGGTCCCCCTACCTAATCCCTTGAGTAGCACCGAAATAACCAAAAGTATAACCATTATGACGAATAGAGAATGTAACAGAAGAAATGCAAGTGTATATCCAGGCCAAAAAAGGGAAGGGGAAGTTCATTCTGAAAAGAGTGTAAATGATTGATTCCCAACTAACAGTGTCATAAGCCATTTGAATATCTAATTTCATCACACATCTGGGAGAAATATTCATTCTATTATATCCTCTCAATAGCTCATTAGATAGGAGAATATTATCAGTAATGTCCCTATAAGGGAGGAAAGCACATTGGTTATGAGAAATGGTGGTATCTAAAACATGTTTCATCCTATCAGCCATAATTTTAGAGATGATTTTGTAAATTACATTGCAGCAGGCAATGAGTCTGAATTGGGAC
The DNA here is from genome assembly GCA_030765085.1 of Allium cepa. Classification (NCBI taxonomy): domain Eukaryota; kingdom Viridiplantae; phylum Streptophyta; class Magnoliopsida; order Asparagales; family Amaryllidaceae; genus Allium; species Allium cepa. Next base: position 665,554,603 of record CM060929.1, on the reverse strand, counting down.
ACATGAGAAGGCAGTTGAACCTTAGGAATCAAAGAAAGGTTGGTGGCATTAATTCCTGAAAGAAGCTTATTGTGTTTGAAGAAGTTAAGGATGGCTTTAGTCACATCATGACCAATAATCTCCCAGGTAAATTTGAAAAAATGGGCATTAAACCCATTAGGCCAAGGGCTGCTAGATCCCTTCATATGGAAAATGACATCCTTAATTTCCTCAGGTGAAACTTCCCTAATAAGAAAATCTTTATTACTGTTGGATATGGAAGGAAGATAAACATGAGAGAAAGAAAGCATAGTGATATCAGGCAAGACATGGTTGGCAAGAAGAGATTTGTAATAATCCAGGAAAGCATCCTGTATAGTATCAGTTGTAGTATAAGCATTGCCACCCATATCAAAGATATTACTGATAGTAGCATAAGCCTGTTTAATTTTCAAAGAATTATGAAAGATAGTAGAGTTCTTATCCCATGGATTTGCCATTTTAATCTGGCCTTCTGCCTAACCATTTTGATCTCCTTTCCAAGAGCAGAGGATAAATTGAGCTTGAGATTATTCTCCTGTTATTTACGCAAACCATTATTAGGATCAGAAGATATCTCTCTGCACCTTCAACAGCTCATCTCTAATCGAGGAAGACAAGCTACTACCATTCCCATAATTAGCCTTAGCCCAGCTCCTCAATTTGTTCTTCGAATGCCTAAGATTATTCTGCAAGATGAACATAGGATTACCAAAAACATGCATATTCCAACAGTTAGCAACAATACTAAGAAAATCAGGATTATCAGTCCAATTATTAAAAAATGAAAAAGAGGACTGCCTTCTCACAGTGACCGAGCCCCAATCCAAAACCAAAGGGGAGTGATCAGACAAAGAAAGGGGGGAATCAATGTGTTAAGCTTAGGCCATTTGATGACAGAGGCAAAGTTTTGATAAGATCTATCCAAAACACAAAGAGTTTTGTTACCAGATCTGCTAGAATTATTCCAAGTGTAGAAACAGCCAGAAGAAGCAATTGGGAGGAGATGGGCATTATAAATGGAGTTATTTAAAGGCCTGGTATGTTGATAAGTAAGTGGAGAACCACCACATTTATCAGTAGACAGTTGCATGCAGTTCCAGTCCCCAAAACAAAGCCAAGGAGAGTTAGCAGTGTGAACGCTAGGAAGTTTATCAAGGAACAATTGTCTATGAGCAACATTATTTTCAGCATAGACAACAGTTAAAAAGAACTCAGAAGCAGAAGGGATATGAATGATTTGAGAGTGAATGTATTGTCTATGACCATATAAAGGATTAAGGGAAAATAAAGAAGGATTCCACATAATCAGGATCCTACCAAAAGGAGCTTGTGCCAGATTATGAATAAAACTCCAACTAGGATTAATTAGAGACATAGCTTTACCAGTATATGAATAATTAAGCTTGTTCTCAGAAATAGACAACAACTGAATATTATGAGACGTAATGAAGTTGCTAATTTCCATTTGTTTAGCCAGGGAGTTAGCACCCCTAATATTCCAAAATCCTATCCTGTCGATCATCATTGAGATTTAGATAAGGAGGATCTAGTTGCATTTTTTGAAAATTTCGACAGTCTCTTTTGTATGAGGAGTGTTCCAAAAAATCAAAACACAATATATCACAATATACATACATCCCAACACGGGGCATCGCAAAATACAAATATACCAAAAGGTTTATCGATGAACACGTAAAACATAATTTTTCTTTGCATTTAAGCGAGCTATCTTACTTTTATGTAAGCCAAATGCAATTCAACATTGCCGAATAATCCAAATATGCATCATGAATACCAAATCTTAACTCCAATTTAAACATTAGCTTCATATAAAGAAATATAAAAGGTATATATTCATTTAGTTTCAAAATATAGTGTTCATGTTTTGGCCAAATTTCGACAAGCTTTCTATAGTCAGAAACACAAAACTAGACAATAATACCAAAGTGTGAATTGTTGCATAGTGTTATGGGTTCTGAAAACAACTTCTACATTGCAAAAATGTCAAGTGCATCATGAGTTATAACGTTCTTCATTAGGGATGCTAAAAACTAGAATTATGATACGAGTGCAGACCCACTTTACAAACTCGAGTTTTTAGCCTAGAAAATGACAAAATTCCACAAAATTATTAAAACAAAAGTAGTTGTTTATGTTCTTAGCTTTTGAGAAAAGGCAATATCATTGATATCGGACAAATAATTAGAAATTTATGATCAATTGAACTTCAACAATGTTATATGAAGTGTTCAATTTCAAGAGAGCAATATGCTTACATTTTAATTCATGTTTAAATCATAGTTATCCTCAAAATTTGACATTTCATTTGAAGTAAAAATTATTCTCTAATGGCATAAATTTCTACCTAATTTAAAATTGTCAAAAATGGATCGATGGTTTGAGATTTATGGTTAAAACAACCTATGCATTATCGAAAATTATTTATCTAAAGCAACAAATAATTTTTATTCCAAATATCTAACTTCAGGTTTAAGTAAAATATCATAATTTAATATTTATTTAGCATTTCTCACGAACCATTGTTTCATTAGAGAATAACGCTTCTTTCTTCTACCTTTTTTCATGAATTTTATTTCTTAGATCTCTTCTTCTAAAAAATGAAAATCATAGTTTAAAAGTAGTTTTCATTCAAATCTTGAGGTTACTTAACCTCCATACATGTACCATAGTCTGGCCTTACTAAAGCATAATGCATGATGAATCATATAATCACTTATCATTAAAGGTCTTTAATTAATAATCAAATAAGTCTATTACTTGTACCATAATGTTAAGAATAGCAATTCAAATAAATGTTGTTTTCCTAAACATCATTTTTTACTTGTATCTTAAGGTTAACAATTTTTTGTATATATGGCTGCTTCACAAGATAATAATTCTAACATTAGAGAGATCCAAGGTTAATATGGCAGCTGAACTAATTATTTATCAATCTAGCCTGACCACAAGCTTTAACTGGGTCTATAACATAACATATATTTCACATCAGACGTATAGCATAAACAAATTACAAGATAACAAATACTTTTGTTGTGAAAATAGATCTTCAAAAAAATAAAGTAAAATAAAACATTAAGTATGAACAAGGCTACTTGGTTACTCCCAACCATAATTATTATCTTGCATTGCTATCTTAAGTAGGCGTACAACTTAAAAATTGAAGTTTCGTGTCAAACAAAATTTTCGTATCATTTATAGTAAACCTACTATTGGTTTTCTCTAATTACACTCAAATATAACTAAGACTAAATTGGCAACGATTTCTAAAGAGATAAGAGAAAAAGAAAAACCATTAAGGAGACTATACATGATTTTAAAAGTAAGCCATGCCATATTAACTTAAGCATTTAAAAGTAAAGTTTTATAAAATAGAGAAGAATATCGAACATATGTGATTCAAAAAAATAATGAAATGCATTGATCAAAATAGAATAAGAATAAATTTAAATTTTCCCACCCTAAATTCACCTCTCCCTATTTAACAATATCACCAAACAAATAGTTATATTATTGCTCTATATATTTTTCAGTGGAGAATTCTTTTAATTCAAATTTAAAAAAATATGCTTCATATTCCATGATCTGTAAATTATGTTAAAATATACGACATTGTCGTGTCACTAATTTTACTGATTCGTCTTTCCAATTAGCGACAATGTTGACTGCTTATGATAATTTATCAACACTGCTTCACCACTGATCTTAACTTCACCCTAATATCGGACTACACAAATTGTTCAAAAATAATGAAATATAGAAAAATAATATTTTCATTTTCCAAGATAATATGATAATTTATAAAACAGTACACAATTCTAGATAAAATATATCTTATATCCTTTCCAAAATCCTATGTAGGACTGTCTCGTATAAATGTTTTTGAATCCCTATCGACAGCGCTGATTACACGTATCAGCCATAATTCTTAAGCCACTCTATGGACCAACCAACACCAAAATAAACTACTAAAATATTTTCAATCACTTTATCAAATAATATTCATTTTATTAGATCATTTTTTTTCTTGTATGAAAGCATTTATTTTCAAAATTCGTACATATACATCTAATTCATCAACCATTAACAACAAAGCAATTTATCACATAATATCAAGCAAGCATTAATACAACCATACACACATTTCAAACAAGCAAACAAACATCTTCATCAAAAAGCTATCAATTAGTTTCTGTTGTGTAACTCTAATCATTACCGGGTCCTCTTACTTAACTCACTTCAACACAATTTGGAATGGTGAAGTATTCAATATAAGATTCGAATTAGGGACTTTCACAGCTTCCCTACCAAACTACTTCATTCTCATTCAAGCCATATAAAGGTTTAATATTCACCGTTAATGCCGATAATACTAGCCGGACTAACTACTTCTACCTTCACTACCTACTATGTAACTTGTATAGAGACTTACACGTAGAAAAGATAGATGAAATCCATAATAAATATATAATATAATAAGAAAACTACAACTATGTCCCTAGATGATTACCTCGCTGATCATCGTATAATCCTATTATCACTTAAGTACAAACGATAATCTACAACACACTCGCCATGATAGGAACTCTAAGTCTCATCTAAGGCCAAGACTCGTATCTTTTATACTCTGTATTGTTCTAAACCTACTCTAATACCAACTGTAACACCCTATCTCCATACCCATACCAAGCATATTACTACGCAATACCGTCTGATAATACGAAGAATGAGGCAATATTAGGCTATCACACGTGTTCCCTTGGGCTAACACTGGCACATATTACAAAAGTCATAAACAACTCGCATATGTATACAAAGTATCGACACAAAGAAATAAACACGTGCATTTTCTAGATAGAACAACACACAATTAAAACAAATAATATAGAGAACACTGGGTCATTAAAGCAACTCTAACATATAATAAACATATACAAAACTCTGAGTGGGTAATAGATCAAACTTCTAATATCTCAAAAATATACAATGTATAAATATAATACATACATCCCAACATCACCAATATACATAAGGCTACAAAAATAGATAATGGTCCACTATTCAACTAATAAACTAGCCTTATCTATGCCCAACAATCATGATCTGGTCTCCTTGTCCCCGACCTATAATGTCTTAGACTAACCCGAGTGTTATTTAAATAGCACATGAGTCAGACTATATCTATAATATAGATGTCAAAATATACTGGAAACTGGCATGGCGTAAACATAAGTATCTCAAGTCAGCATATAACATCCCGCATATGAAATTCCCATACCAAATCATGCACATATATCATCACACATAGTTAAGATTAGCTAATCATCTCATCAATGGTATAAAGATTAACATAAAGATGGATGAGCACACAGTAGGTCCTATGGGTCAAGTGGTCCTCGCTCTTGAACAGATGTATAGAAGAGGTATTTAAATAAATATAACATAAACATATAATTTATAATGATCTGCCTTTCTTACACCTAAAGACGACACGTAATACATACTCCGTATTCATGTGTCGATCATTTAAGTGTCCGAAAGACAGGTCATTAGGGGAGAAAGAAAGAAAAGAAAGAACAGAATCTCACAATACGTGATGAGTAATATATAATATGAACAAATCTTTACAAAAAGAAATCATCTTTATTATACACATCATCATAGTACACTAAACTAACATCAGCTTGGACAGTTATAACAACATGTCCTTCTAATTGCTGATTTATATAGACAAAAAAAAACATAACAAATGAAAACAATGGAAGAATATAAGGTACATGAATGCATTTTGGAGAATCCAGCTCGTCATCTGAAAGCTCCAGAGGATCCAGCTAAACTATAAAATATGCTCGAGCTGACCTGAGCATTATAAGAAAAATAATGCCCAGATCAGTCTAGTAAAACCAGCACGAGAAACTCAAACCACAGTGAATTAATTTATTATAACTTGTAAGATTTTTTAAAATTAAAGGTATCTTATAAGACCACGCCGTACATAAACCCTGGCGGGTTTTTACCTTATGATAACAATTTTTTTATAGAAAATCCAGTGGTATTAAGATAATGTCTAGAATACAAATACATATTAATCATAGCCCAAATTGTTAAATTATTAAATTTCAACATAAAAGGTATACATCAAGTCCGAAGGCACTTATTGGAGAATGAATTCCAACTATGAAAGGGTAAGGGTCTACCCAATGAATCCACACACCTCTAGATAAAATGTACGGGAGGTCACAACGTATTGTACCTCTACTACTCAGGATCGGCCCTACTCCTTACTGGATAGCGCCGAATATGATCACCTCTTGGTTGCGATCAAAAAACCATAATGGGCCCCGAATCATACATAGAGATATCGGCACTAGATCATGGGATGATCATATCCTAATAGGAGTGATCCACATAGCCCTACTGCACGTCCTTGCTTTAGTCATTTTTCCCGGTTGATGGGGCTTGAGGCTATGATTAACCTTTTATATAGCAACCATCCTGGAATGCTATCACTGCCCTCCAGGCAGCAATGCAGTGCCGGCATTCATCCATGCAAGTTCGTTCTGGGTCTGAACGAAACCGAAGGCACTACTTTTTCTGCATCCATTTTGGAATCACCCTTAGGATTAGTAGCAAGTTACCTTGCACTTCAAAAGCTCCATCTTCAATCATCTTAATGATGTCTTAATTTTGAAACGCTTGAGTTGGATCGAAGTGGTTTTTAGATAATTTATACTTATCCGATCTCGGTGTCTTCGAAACAACATTCGATAGTTCAACTCAACCTTGGTTCTTTTGAAAATAATCAGACAATATACAGGAGCAGGGATTACCCCTTAACCATTTAAGTGGGCGGATCTCCCTATCATTTGTCTTAGGAGAACGAAACAAAATTTATACGCACTGTACAACAACATAGAAGATGACCGTGCCATATGACTCACGTGTTTCTTATTTTCGGAGTTATATTTTGGTCCATATTTGATAATCGATTATTTAATTATCAAATAAACAAAAAACAACAAATTCGAAGATTTAATTACCCATAGCAACCACTAAGCCTCAAACAAAAATTTTCATTTATTAAAACTCTTTTCAAAAGTGTTTATAAAAAACATTCATATATTTATCTCACTGGCATAAGTATTTTCACAAAACATCTGAGAAAGATTTCTCATTTCCAAATCTTATAAAAGGATCAAAACAAAATGTTATTTAAAGTATAGCTAACTTCAAACAATATCCCTTCGGTGTTACATGTGGAACAAATGTCCAAACCACCAGAACTAAGAAGGTCAGTTAAAGGTAATCCAATCTCAAATTCTTTTATAAATTTCCTTCTATAAATCCTCTTAATAAATCTCTTTTATTTATAACTCCTCTTTACTTAAATTCCAAACCCTTTTACAAAACTCATTATAAATCACCAAGTTAAATTTATAAAACTCTTTTATAAATATCAAAACCATTTATGTATCTCTTTATAAATCTCCAAAATTATTTATATAACTTTCTTATAAATATTCCTTATTGAAAACAAAACTCCTTAAATAAACTCATTTAATAAAGTCCTTTTGATAAACAAAATGATTATTTAAAACATCTTTATTAAAATCATCACTTAACTTGAACCATTATTAAAAGCATGACTGACCTTAAAAATTAGAAAGAAGCTTAGTGACTGCAATGGTTCTCTTTAAATGAAGTTTACTTTTCAAGTTATAACATGGGTATTTACATAACAAGCAGATATGTATAAGGGAATCAATTAACAACAAATAAATCAACATACATGTAAGATATCCACGTTACTGTAATAGCAGACGGGCTTTGTTCTACTAAACACATGTCCGAGTTAATATAATAGTAGGATGAGTTTTTATTCTGCTTAAATAGATTTCAACATAATCTACTTGGTGAACTATGGTAAAACAGTGATTTATTCTACCAAATAAATATCCAATATAACTTAAGTAATAGAACAGTGTTTTATTCCGCTAAACAGATGTCACTGGATCTCATATTCAATTGCGATTACTTAAGGGTTATTGACAAAGAAATCATTTAAAATCTTCCTTTAAAAGAAACTTGCTTCTTGAAAACAAAACCGATCTTCAGAAATAAGGTGGTTTAAAACTTTAATACTTTTATTTAAAAATTAAATAACAATTAAACTCTTTACTTAATAATAATTGAACCTTTAATTAATATTTAAATAATAATTAACTATTAAATAAATAATTAAACTCTAATTAATCTTTGATTAATTATTAAATAACAAATTTAAATTATTAATTTCAAATAATTAATTAATTATTCCTTAGTTAAAATTCAAAAAATAAATTAAATCTTCATTTAAAATAATTAAACCACAATTAAATTTTAATTAAACCTTAACTTAAATTTTAATTTGATTAATAATTAATTAATAATTAAACCCTTACTTAAAATAATAATTAAATAATAATTATATTAAATAAATATTTAAATAATAATTAATTAATCCCTAATTACTAATCAAATACTGATTAACTTTAATTACTTAAGTAATGATGATTAACTTAATTGATTAACACTTAAGTATAAGCAGCCTTAACTAACTGATGATTAAATACTATTACCTTGTTTAATTAATTAGTTAATTAAAAATCATTAAATAATTAAATAATTACTTCTTAATTACTTAATTAAAGTTAGAAATCATTTTCTAAAAAGATTTTAAGTTAAAACAAGTTTAGATTAGAAAAATAGTTAGTTTTTTTGAACTGCGCGTATAGCGACTATCGCTATATGACCCGTAGTTTCAAAACTTGAAATTTCTTTAATAAGTTTTTAAAACTTAAACTTTTTGAAATCTTATCACTTTGAAACTTAAAGGAAAGGTTATTTCTAAAACCCGAAACAAAGTTTTAAACTTTATAAACCCTTTTCAATAAACACTTAAGTAAAACAGTTTCCAAAAGCAAGGGATCCTTTATCGCTTATACAAGTCTATACTAACCTTTTTTAGCATAAGCAACTTTCACACAAGATCATAACATAATTTTGCATGATATAATATCAGACCATAATCAAGGTTATAGCTTTCCATCCATACATACATTTTTAAACTTTAAATTCTCGATTCGAACTATCATATCCACCACTTATGTACACATACTAACCAACATTGAACCCAAGTACATATTACACATACAAATCAACACCCATTTCATCCCAACAAATATCATCTTAAGAAACCAAGTAATATCAAAGTAAAGTTGAAAACTTTAGTAAAAAGAGGTGGAGTTTACTCACCAAAAGGCTAACAAAATATTATTACTCAACTCGAACTACGCTACAACTTGAACCGAACCTAGGACTTTGATTTTCTTTAGCCAAAAATTATTTTTGGATGCCTTAAAGGCCAAAGTAGTTTATGCCATGAAGCACAGGGGCTCGGCCTAGGGTGTTGAAGGTGGAATTTGGGCTTATTATGGTAAGGAGTTTGTGTAGGAAAGGAGGAGAAGTGTTTTAAACAAGTTTTTTTTTCATGAATTAAATTTGATAAAGTTAAGGTTTTTTTAAACTTTGGAAAAATGAAATGGAAGCTATAGAAGTGGAGACTAAGCTTTGAAATTAAGAAATGAATGAGAAATGTGAAAAAGAAAATATGGAAAAGGTTTTATATAAAATGTAATAAGGGAATTACCAAAACGCCCTTATGTACCTTGCCCTCCATTCCTTAAGTGCCTCCTCATCATGTTTCCCTTCCACTCATGCTTCATGCATATGGACTTGTCTCCCCTTTTCTCTTGTTTCTCCAACATGAATTTAATGCTCCAAGTACTTTATGTTTCCTAATGATGTGATATATTATGACTTATTTTTAAGTTCTTAGGAAAATGTCACATCATCTTATTACACTCTTAAGTATATGTGTGTGTGTGTGTTTTTTGACTTATCCTAATTATTTTTTAAAATGTATGGGAATATACTTAATATAGAGTTTACAACGTTTCCTATAACTTTTAGCCACGAAAATTCGAAAAATGAATTTCGATCACATTTTTTTCATCGAACTATATATTTTTGTAAACAAATTTTAAAAATATTTTACCATCATTATATATTATTAAAAATTGTTTTATGTTTATTATAAATTCTATTTTTTGAATATTTAAAATTAAATAAATATTTCTAAATCAAAGAGCTGAAATTCTGGGTCATTATATAATCTCACATATTCTAAATGGGAAACTCACAACACACGACATGCTCCAAGGGACAACACACGACACCGATAGCATACAACACACCCCATAGTCTTGGTTACTCCCAATCGTCATGACTCTATATCCAACTATACACTATGGTCACAAGCCTACCACCCAATGGTAACAAACCGTTTGGCTAGTGTGGCATCGGGGCATATCATCATACAATCTTGATATTAGCACACACCATGTATAATATGGTGATGCCATGGATCCAAGGTACGAACCTACGATTAGCCAACTAGGATAGCACTAGTCTATCAGGATAAACAACAAACAACACAAGTCAGTACGCAACAAGCCCTTCCTCTAGGCATTACCCCTAAAATAAGAGTGTCCTCACTGATAGAAAGTAATCAAACAAATAACAATGCACGTATCCTATACAACCTAGTATTATTCAATCACTTACTCAATGCTCATAACTAAACTCCCTATCCATAATAATATTCTATACAATGTGTCAAAAGAGTAACCAAAATAATATTATCGAATTTCCTATATCAGATAGAATTACAAATGCATTTGCTTAAAATTCTCACCATACATAACTTCATACAATAATACTCTATACAATGAGTAAACGGCATAACCAGAATAACATTATCGAATGTCTCATACCAGATGGTGTTACTAATGCATTTACTGAAATTCCTCACAATCTAGAATTTCACACAATATTATTCTAAACAAGTCTAAAGAAAAACCAGAGAAATATTACCGAAAGTCCCACATCAAATAGTACTATAACTCTGTTTATTTTGTCCTCGTTACATAGAAATATAAATCTTTCAAAGCGCATAATTTATTGATTCGATAAAGGTTCTATCATAAAATGCACTTTTCCCGAAATCTTCAATACAATTTCAAATATCAATATTCAATTGAAATAAGAATTATAAAATTCTTGTTATTTTCTCTTAATCAATTCATAGTTTCGAAAATAAATATTTACAAATCTCTTATTTAATTATAAGGAAATATGTATATTAAACTTCCATTATATTCCAAATTTCCTATACTCCTTTCAAAAATACTTCATAAACTTTGAAAATTTTCTTAATTAATCTAGAAATCCAAAGAAGTTTTATGATTCATAATTTCCTTTAAACAGAGATTTGAATATTCGTTATCAATTTAAATTATTTCCCAAAGCCATAATATAAAATTCCAAAACAATTATATTTAAAACACTCATTTACATTCCAAATTCCTTTTAAAACATTTATTTTAAAATAGTTCATCAAAATCTTATTTTATATTAAATATTTCAAAAATTAATCATTGAAATATATCAATTTATATAAAATATATTCGCGTAACCAAATCCTCACAATTACACTTTCCATAATAATTTAAGTCAAATTCATTTATGTATATTTCCAAAAGCTCTTAAAACAATGCCTTTACATTTAAAAATAAATGACCAATATATATATACACACATATAAATTTGAAAATTATTCATAATAAATCATAATAAATTTTGTCCATATGATAGTTAAGTAATATACATCTTATTTCCAAAAATTACCAGTCCATAAAATGTATCATTTACTATAATCCTATAAAAATACACTCTTCACTTTTATACCTTTTTTAAATTATCCTTCAAATAATTTATAATCATAAATTTATAAATATATTCAAAAGTCAAAAAATTAAAATAAATTTTAGAAATTTCTTTTTGAAAAAATTTATATTTATTCTACTTTTATATTTCTATTATTAATAATATTTTCAAATTTAATAAATATCATTCTAAAATTCACTATTTATTTCCAAAATATTTTCTTTCTAATCTTTACCTTTGTAACTCGTTTACCCCATTTTCAATCAATTTCAAGTGTCGTGTTCGTCTAATACCATCATCAAATTCAACATATATATACACAACATAACTCTACCAAGGCATACAACACTCTTTCAATAAATATCATCTAATAACAATCATTTTCATCTAATTAATTCATATTAACCAAGCATTCATTGCCAACCAATCAATAAAAATAGTAGAAATGTGCTTTTAGATAATAGTAGACGGTAATTGTGAGTTAAGAAAATAATTCACGAAATAAATGCTTGAAGTTCACCAATCAAAGCTCTGTACCTTCAACCTAGCAGCCAATAACCATCACCTCAGCTAGAATTAAACTTCACGGGTATACCAACTAGCTCATCGCCTACGTAAGTTACCATGAGCACGCACATCTCTATGTCAACGCTAGTTTTAAACCTATATGCACCTCCATTTATCCAAGCTCGAGTTTGCCTCCATAAATCATGGTCACCCCACTATCACCGCTGCCAGCATCATGTCGCGTATAAATAACGTTGCCTACGTCAAGACGTCAGGTCCACCGCCAACCACCACTACATCGTGGCTTCTCTCCTTCTTTATGATGTCGTCGTTGCTAAGCACGGTAGGCAGCATGCGTTTTTCATTCATTCATTCTTTTTGTTTGATGTCAATTTGGGGTTGTAGGGTTTGTATGGAAAGTTAAGGCTATGGGCTTGATAAAATGATAGAGTTGGGTTTGAGGTTTGAACAGGCATGGATTTGGGCTTAGTTTATTTTTGGGTTTTGCTTTGTTAAAAACTAGCATTAAATTTCCACTTTGCCAATTATTTTTATTTTTCCATTTAAATAATTATTTTCATTTGTTTTAAATATATTTTAAGTTAATTCAAATTAATCTACACTTCAATACATAAGATATATTTCGATAATTACACAATTTCTTTCAATTCAATACATGTATATTCTTATTTAACCTTCATTGTACTATTACAAAATACATATATTTCGCACCATATCGATCATATAAAAATGATTTATACCTATAGAAATATTTTATATATAATTAAAACATTTTATTTAATTTTAATAAATTATTTGAAAAGAATTTATTAATTTAATTCAATTTATTAAAACAATATATTTTATTAACTAGACTTTAATTAAATAAGAATTTATTTTTAAAATAATAAACGTCTAAAGTAAAATTCGAATATTTTTTATTCTAATTATCTACATATTGTTATGGCAGAGAAAGCAGGGTTGCTACAGTCCGAAACATCCGATATGCTAGGAACCTACTCGATTTAAATTACCGACATTGGAGATGTACAACAGAAGGACAGATCCAACCATCACTTAATGAGATATGTTCAACATATGGTAGTGATAGTTTCTGTGGAAGGATGTGATGGGAAGGTATTTTCAATTATACTTGACTAACTTAGCATCGATTTGGTTTTCGATAGCAAAAGGATGGATCCATCAGCAAGTGGACCCAACTAGTGGATAATTTGATAACACACTTTAGGGCCATATTGCACGATCAAAGATTGTAATGATACTTTAAAGTGTGAAGAAGAGGGCTGGAGAAACCTTGTAGAGCTACCTAAACAGAATCAATGTAGTAGCTGTTGTAGTGCAGAAACAATACCCATCAATAATTCTGATAGAAACAGTTTCCAGAATTATGAGTAAAATGGATTTCAAGATTACTTTGGTAGAAAAGTTGTAAATGGATCTAATGAATTTATACTACCAATTCGAGAGATTCCTATGCCAGGAGGGCACTAAAGCAAATGAAGGTGCTGAGGTAAATGCCATGGAGGATGCAGGACCATCCAAGGCAGGATACAGGAAGGATAAAGGAAAGCGCAAGCTAATAATGGCATCAAGGGTCCGAAGTGACAAAGAAGGGAACAGAAGTTTCCTCTTATTGAGTTAACAAAGACCTCAAAGAGGATCTACTTGGATACGGGAGGGAGGGGGGAGGGGGCAAATTTCGTAAAAAAAACCCAATAAAGAGAGATCCCAGAGATCGGGAGATAAAGTTTGGAAAATACTGCATATTCCATAACCTGAATGGGCTTAGAACAAATGAATGTAGGCATTTATGTTACTTAATAGAGGAGCAGGTTCAAAGTAATCTACTTTAAGAATATGTAAAGAATCTTACCATAGTGATGTAGCAGGAGAGACCACCATCTGTGGTGGATGTGCCCGATCACGACCGTGAATCAGGATTGAGAATGATTACCCCATGATCGGTATGGATTGGAATCAAGTTTAATTTACTCACTTTTATTTTATTTTAAATAAAGTATAAAGGATTACTTTATGAATAATTGATTAGAGGATAATTGAATTTAAATCACCCGAACATAATTATTTATATTTATATTATGATGGGATACCGAGGGAGTTTGGTTATTCCTTAAGGCTAGCATATAATTTTTTAGGATATGGATCCCCTGATTGGAGTCTCATGGTTATAAATTGCCAAATGTGAATCCCTTTACAAGAGAATAAGTAGATGGACTCATATAGGATGGCAAGCCACCTCATCGAAGAGTGAGCAGATGGGAACGCTTGTATAGTGATTTTGTAACGACCTAAAAGTTATCAATTTGTAAATTATATTTATTTAAAAATATACAAATATAAGGTTTTTGAACATAGATTATGATGTCTTGAATAATAAATAATAATGGTAATCTTATTTTGAATAAGTATTTGACAAAACATATACTTTGGGAAAAATATCAATAAAATGGTCGAAAACTGTTTTATCAATAAACAACCCTATAATTATCAGAAGTCACGCATGGAGCTAGATACATACACTTATTTATCCATATAAACAAGAATATGAAATAAAATTATTTATTTTATTTTTGAGAATAAAATGTATTTATAACATCACTAGAGATGTCATTGTTTTTATATATTTCTCTAGAAATTCAAGTTAAGTTTAAATAATCAATTAGTTGTTTTAATATGCTAATAATTCCTTTTGATTAGTTATAAAGTCACAGTAATCATTTATAATAGTTTTGTGAAGTGATTTACTTGATTTAAAACTTTAAGAAAAATTGATATTGCTTTATCAATACGATAGAACATTTTGTAAACATGTACTTTATATCAATATATATATGGTTTATAATTCATGTGAGACCGTTTTAATTAATTTAAAATGATGAGAAATATATTCTTAAGTTTTTATCAATATATATAGTTTAACTAAAAACTGAAAATGTGACCAACAATTAGAATCAGGATTCCTAGCGATTTAACGTATAGAAGTTGTACAACGTTGTTTATATCACTTGAACACATACCTAACATGCAAACTCATACATTAACTCATATATATGAAATTAACACATGTTACAAAATTAAGAGTATACTCACCATTTACACTAGAATTTACATATAGTAAAAGTATAAATATCCATGATATTTTCTACCTTAAAAAACAAACATCAACTCACTTACACAATATTATCACCGCGCACATGGAAGACGACATGAGAAGGATGACATGGGTGAAGCCATATGCCTTGATGAGAGAGAAGGGGTGTTGGCAAGGGGCAAAAGCGTAATTACACATTTGGATATATATTTTCAAAGTTTTTCCTATAAATACCCACCATTCTCTTCATAATTTTACTTCTACTTCATCTTCTTCCTCATTCTCAAATTTTTCAATGGCTTCCTACCTTAAGGAAATTATGAAAAAAATAGCAAAAAGAAAATAAATTTATATAATTATACAAAAATTTACGATCGCTAAAAAACAAGCTCAAATCCACTCCTTCCCTCACTCAAAACCCATGGCCACCACCTCCTACTACAAGGCCGAGCCCATCTCCACTTACAAGCATAGGCTGAGCGCATTCAAAGGTCCAAGGCTCGATTCCATAAGTTTGATTCGATCGTAGTGAAGCTATAGTCCGTTTTCATAAGCCCAATATTCAATGAAGGTGAGAAACTCTATTTATATTATGATATACTTGTATAAATCGCACATACGTGCATTTAATAGTTAGGGATACTTACCTTTGATTTGACAAAAAATTAATGAATGAACATGTGTTATAAGTGCAAAGCTTTGGAGTCACAATATTATTTCAAACAGTTTTATTGGTGGTGTCGGTTGCAAATTTAAAATGACATTTTGTTGATGGGTGGTCGGTAAAGGAAATGTGATGGAGCTTGCAAATCCGATAAGATTTCGTTGATGGATATAGGTTATTTTTGGAATTTCAAAATGACACTGTTGAAATCCTATTTATTGAATTATCATTATTAGTAGTAGAGATATTGGATGATATATATGTTTGGTTATGCTTTCTTGCGGTGATTGTGAACCATGTTTGGATGTGATGATATGTTTGTTTGGATGTGTAAACAATTCATGTTTAATACATGTCGAATATCACACAGGAAATCATTTTCCCTTGATAAACGAATGGTGTATATAAGATTGGTAAACCTCTTTAAAATGGTTTAAAATGATTTATAAATATTTTATGAACATTAAAACCCAATTTGGTGAAGTTTTGACAGGTTATGAAAATTGAGTCAAAAATAGTCGCATCACATAACGACAAATCGCGATTTCGCATCGTAAAAGTGTAAAATACATTTATACGATGGATTCGGAGTCAGAATACTTTAGAATAATAATTTTTCAAACTCTTTAATCATAGTTTTCAAAAAAAAGGTCAAGATTTCGTTTAGTAGATTTTGAAATATGAGGAAAATAAGTTTTCAAAATAGTCGCAATTTAGCAGCACGGAACAAAGCGACAAATTCTTTAAAATTTATATTTTTAATTCTTGAAAAATGTGGAATAAACTCTACAACATTTTAAAATGCTATAAAAGAGATTTGAGTTATAGAAATGGATTTTTAAATGATCGAAAAGTTTTTTGATCAAATAAGCCTTAAAAGCACTATTAGCAACACTTTTTGCAGCACTTTTAATAACTTATGAAATATGGCTTTAAACTTAAGTATTCTTTTTCAAATCTTTTATAAATGTTTTCAAATAAATAATTAAGTTTCTAAAGATAATTTGGAGGTTTAATAATTTATTTTAAAGAGTTTAAATAAATGATCTAAAGAAAAGCTATATAATCAAGTGATTTAAACTTGGCTCTAAAAGCCGATGAGTAGACTGGATTTTTCTATTCATGAGACTTAGATGCGAGGTGCTTAAACTAAGGAGATGTTCAGGAGAAACTAGTTCCTTGGCTTGCCTGATCTCTTTCCTAGATGAGGAATAGATAAGGTCGAAATGTTGAAAACGAGTCAAGTATAAAAGATTTAATTTTTCCAAATTTAATACGACTTGGATTGTATAGAAATAATCTTCTTATACTTGGTATTGAATTTAAAAGGCAATTTCACCGTTATTCGACGGATAGTAAAGGTCGAATATGGAAATTGATGTTGAGTAGAATTAGTATAATTTCTATTGATCCTTTTTTACTCTATAAGATTCTGCGATGTGATTTATAAGAAATGTTTTTGATTTGGTACTTCCAAAGTTAAAGAGAGGTTTAGTGATTCTGTATATAAAAGAACATGACTTAAAGATTTATATCTCTAAAAGTGATATTTTATTTGATAAAGGATATCAATAAATGAAATGATAATCACCCTCAAACTTAACATCTTTTTATCGATGATCGATTTGAAGAAACCGAGATCAGATTTGAATAATTCTTATCCAAAAACCAGTTCGAACCAATTTACTTGTTCGTAGGTGAAGACAAGGAAAGATAAGACAGAATGTCGGGATGCTTGTCACCACCCTCAAGGAAAATTTCCCATATCATACATATATGGTGGTATTACCTTTGTTTGATCTTCGATGTAAAGGCTACTCGCTACTAATCCTATGGGATGATTCCTGATAGGATGTGGTAGGAGAGTTCCTTTGATTTGTCCTATTTTTAGACAACTTGTATGGATGGATATTTGACATTGTATTTCTAACATACATGTAAATTGACTTTTACAAACATACATTTGTTTGGTGGTATAGGAAGTAACTCTCTTACACTTAACACCCTTTTTTAAGACGTACGAGATTAGAGATTGTACATTTATGGAAATTAATGGTGTGTGATGGAATTGGAAATGTGGCATTCAAAGTGGAATGTGATTAATCAGTACCTTAGGCCTCATCACTCGGAAATGGCTTAAACAGGGCATGCCATAAGGCTATGTGGTTCACAACTATTAGGGTATGGTTATCACCTTTCTAGATTACCCTCTATATATAGGGTATGTTGTATATGCTAAAAGAGATCCCGGATAGGTCGGGAATGACTAGGATGATGTCATATTCGGTTCTATCTGCCGCCAGATGGGTCTGCGTGTAGGCCAGTCTTGCCAGGTGCCGAGGTTTCAATGGGGTTGATCCTCGGTACATCCCACTAGAGATGTACTGTGCGGAAGCTAGTTCCTTACCTACCATTGTATGAAATCCATTTTCCAATAAGCATCTTCGGACTTGACTATAGAACCTAGTATGCTGGAATTTAATGATGTGACAATTTTTGCTAAGATTATATAAGTTTACTTGAAAAGTAACTTCAAAAGAATGTCATTAAAAATGATATTACAAGATTTTTTTAAGTAAAGATTTTTGTTATCCTAAGGTAAAAACCAGTTTCGTGTTTATGTGTAGCGTGGCCTTAAGTGACACCCTTTGCTTTCAAATATCTATATTTTAAGTTTTTCACACCAGTCTCATGAGAGTTTATTTTATTTTCCCTTTAAACTCTAGATATCCTATTTTTTTGGCAGCCAAGTAGTCATGTTTAACTTGTAGCATTGTGATGGAGCTTGACATCAGGAGCTGAAGATGTTCCTGTAGACAGTTCTACATTTTCATTTCCATTTCCACTGTATTAGTTTACTAGTTGTATTCAGCATTTATAAGGACAAAGATTTATAACTGTCCAAGTTGATTTATAGGATAGACTCTAATAAATGTATTTAAAGTTTCCGCCGTAAAGATATATATATATATATATATATATATATTGAAATAATATATGTTATTCCTCTCGTGGTAGATTCTGTTCTATCTTTATTTTCTTTTACTCTATGATAATCTGCCTCTTCGGTACTTGGATTTGCGACACGTGAATACCAAGGATGTATTAGTGTTGATTTCCAAGGGTCGAGGAGGTGGGTCATCACAATTGGTATCAAAGCTTAGGCTGAGCGAACACCTGAGCTTGATAGGGGTAAAGTCTTTTCGAAGATAGGGTTAGCAATACCCTAGGATGAGTAGCTCAATAGGGTTAGAGTAAGTGACACCCTAGAATGAGTTGAGAGTATTATATAGGAGCGCGTATTTGTTAATGTTATATAAAAAAAAGGATTTTTGTTTTGAAAAATTGATAAATGAAATAATTTTACCTATGATTATATTTTGAAATAAAGGAATATCTTTCAAATGATATAGTTAATCATGTAGTGTTTGGTTGTTATGATAATGATACTATTCATTTATTATCCTTGATTGATTGGTTGTTTGATTTAAAAGTTTAGATACGGACACCTTGTGAATTAAGTTTCACAATTTGACTATAAGGTGTTTTATAATAATGTTGGGTTAAGGATAATAAACTTATATAAGATACTAAATGAGCATGTTTTATAAAAGTGTGTTTCACAAGAAAATCAAATGATTTTGTAAAAGATGAATTTGGAAATAATGCTTTATAAAAGGGATTTTAAGAATTTTAATCCTGCTGTTGTGAATTTTTTTGGCATGGTTTAAATAAATTGGAGAAAAGCCATCTAATATAAAGTAATTAAACGTTTTACATAAAGTGATATATAGATACACACACACACACACATATATATATATATTAATAGCAAAATTTATAAATGTGATATTTTATAAATAAATTAATAGATTTATAAATGGTGTTCTACAAATATTAAAAGCGAGTGTAAGATAAAAGGATGTATAATATAAATTATGATATTTTATTTTAACTTCATTCATTTGAAAATATGCAAGACACTTAAGAATATTATAAGAATGCTTGATAAAGGAAACAAAGCTTAAAAGGAGAATTTTCTTTATAAGATAAAAGTTATGAAATAAATTTAGGAAATTAAAATAGGATTTATTGAAAAATAAATTTCAAAAATATTTTGAATTATAGTTTAGATTTTATGAGATGTTTTCATAAAAATGTGTTGGAAAGGTTAATAAGTATGTATGAGGTACATTGATTATTTCATCTCACGATTCTGATCTAAGACTTGAGTGTAGAACTTTGAGGTGGTTACACTAGTCTGAAAATGGGTTTATAACCGATTCTTGATGATAAATACCGATGAGAATTTGTCGTTGGATACTTGAGTTTTCTATCATGGTTGAGAGCTATGCATGGAAAACTAAAATTCTGATCTGAAAGCCTGATCAGAGACCGCACTAGAGGATCGGGGGATCAATACTAGTTCGGAATAAAGTCGTGGATCGAATAGTAGATCGAATTAGATATTGTGTATGGATGATCTATATACATCGTATGGGTGTAAGTTTAAAAATTAACATTTTGAGCAAACACCTTTGGGTTTTATGTTGTAATTTTGAGGACGAAATTCTATTAAGGGGGTATGTAATGTCCCGCAAATTTATCTATTTGATAAATTATATTTATTTTTAAATATTCAAATATAAGGTTTTTTTAACATAGATTATGATGCCTTGAATAAAAAATAATAATGGTAATCTTATTTTGAATAACTATTTACGAAAATATATACAATGGAAAAAAATATCGATAAAATGGTCGAAAACTGTTTTATCAATAAACAGCCTTATAATTATTAGAATTCGTGCACGGAGCTGGATACATATACTTATTTATCCATATAAACAAGAATATGAAATAAAATTATTTATTTTATTTTTAGGAATAAAATGTATTTATGACATCACCATCGATGTCATCGCTTTTATATATTTCTTTGGAAATTCAAGTTAAGTTTAAATAATCAAATATTAGTTTTAGTGTGCTTATAATTCCTTTTTATTAGCTATAAAGTGATAGTAAATCATTTATAATGGTTATGTGTAGTAATATAATTGATTTAAAAATATAAGGAAAATTGATATCGTTTTATCGATACGATAACACTTTTTGCAAACATTTCTTTATCTTCTCTGGTCTTTGCTTTCCATTGATTTCTCCTCTTCGCGCCGCCTACGTTTCATCTTGCCTTCACTCCCCTCCCTCAACTCTCCACCCCTATTCCTATGTCATCCCATATTTCCCCTTCTCTAGATCCGTACCCCTTGCCCTTTCCGTCCACAACCATATCTGGGCGAGTTTTTATACCAACGCCCCTTCTCTCGATGTCGCTCCATCTATCTGAATATGAGTTCACCCCTTTTATCACCTCCAAGCCTTGTTCAACGACTGCCTCTTTAACTGCCAGTGTCCACACTGTCAATCCTTTCTCTGCACTTAGAGATTCGACAAGTGTTTTGATTCCAAACGCAGAGCCTGTGCCTGGTAAGCTTCTTCCATCTTTTGGTTTCACTATGTCTCCCCTTATTGCTGTCGTGGATATTGGTGGGAATGAAGTTGGTTTAACGACGTTTGAGAAACTATCAAATAATGGGGTCTGTATAGAGGGGGAATTGTTTGAACGGTTGGGTTCTGCAACTAAGGCATTGGATTCTAGAATTGGGTTGTGCACGTCTCATATTCGTGTAAATGCCAATGAGTTTTATGATGTTCATAACAATGTCTTGGATTCGGGGGAAAGTATTTTTGGTAACTCTGTAGGATTATAGAATGGTGGTGTTCCTGCAGTGCAAATTCTACAATCTGCTGTCCTTACCCCACCATGCACAAAACCATAGTCGTCTCTATTCACTTCCCTACCCCGTAATGTGGGTGATTACAACCCTATTGACTTTGAAATCATAGAGGAAAATGGCGTTGTGATTCCTCCACCTAGTGTGATGCAAGCCGGTTTGGACTATTGGATGGAATATTTGGTTGGATTCTTTTTGGATCGTAGTCGTCTCCTTCATGATGCGGCTAAAGTTTGCCGTAGGGCTTGGAAGCTTCATGGTGAATTGTGTTTTGTTGGTTGATTCCATGTATGTTCTTAAGTTTTCCTCCTTCAAGGAACGCTGGCAGGTTCTTGAGGCTGAGCCTTCTTTTTTCGATGGAAAACCCTTTACTATTACTCCTTAGACTCCCACAGTAGCTAGTGCTCGTCAACAGGTTCTTTCTATTCCTGTATGGGTCTTCTTTTCTCATATTCCTTCTGTTTTACAACCGTTGCTTGGTTTGAATTGGCTAGCATGTAACGTAGGAAAACTGAAATGTTAAGACTCTAATACAGTAGCACGTGAGAAACCGGTGTATGCAAAGGCACTGATTGAAATTACCCCTGATAAGCCCCTCCCTTCCTCTATTCCGGTTCAGCTTGTTGTTGGGCATGTTCTGGACAAGCGTGCTCATTACGGATGGGCCCCTGACATATGTTCTTCCTATCATTCCTTTGGCCACCTTGCCATCGCATGCAAGCATTCTACCGTCACCATTGCTGCTCCCAAAATCCCTCTGCCTTGCCTCCCACTTAGGAAATGGGTTCCTAAAGCTTCTTCCTCTACCTCTTAGTCATTTATTCCTGATGTACCATTACCTGGTCTGGCTCCTACTCCTTGTCCTGTTGCTAAGCTTGCCTCCCCTTCCAACCTTGAATTAGTGGTTCCAACTAATGTCATAGCTAGACCTTTAGCTGTTCCCAATCCTGTGCCACCTCGGATGTCTGTTGTTTGGGATGAGTTCGAACAGTGTTCGATTGATCTAAAATCTGATATGAGATATAACCCCATGCAGGATTTCTTTTTTAGATTTGTTTCCGATGATCAACTAAACCTCAGGTGCCTCCATTACAACATTTTCGGTGATTCTCTAGTGCTAGCTTCAAATGTACGACATGCGAAATGGAATGCTACCTTGTTAGATGATGATACGACCGATCCTTTATATACTCTCTTGATTCTATGGATTATGACTCCTGTCTTGTTATGCTATTTTGTCCTTTCTCTCAAAGTGTTGGGAATGTTCCCGTGCTTTCTACCCGGGAGACCGCGGACGATGATGCTTCTTCCTCTTCTGAGAAGACCTAGTCGTAGGGTAGTTCGTAATAGCTGTGACACCTCTATCACACTCCTGTATTGTATTTTATTTTTTTAATTTGTAGTAAAGGTTTTTCTACCTTACTCCAATATATAATGTTTTTATTATGTTTGTAATAAAAAGTGGACCGTCCGCTATAAAACCGACCGACCTTGCCATATACATACATATATATATATATATATATATATATATATATATATATATATATGCATGCATGTATGTATGTGTGTATATATATGTATGTATGTATATATATATGGTTTTCTAATTAAGTGAGATCATATTAATTCATTCAAAATGATGAGAAATATATTCACAAGTTTTGATTATTAATACATATAGTTTAACTAAAAACTGGAAATGTGGCCGACAATTGAAATTAGAATTCGCCACGATTCAACATATAGAAGTTGTACAACTTTGTTTATATCACTTGAACACATATTTAACATACACATGCATACCTAACACATACATATGCAGTTAACACATGTCAAAAAGTAAAAATATACCTACTATCTACACTAGAATTTACATATAATAAAAAGTGTAAATATCCAAGATATTTTCTACCTTAAAAAGCAAACATCAACTCTCTTACACACCATCATCAGCATACATAGAAGATGACATGGGAAGGATGACATGGGGGAAGCCGTGCGCCTTGATGGGAGAGGAGGGGTTTAGAAAAGGGGCAAAAGAGTAATTGCACATTTGGAAATTTACTTCCAAAGTTTTTCAAATAAATACCCTCCATTCTCTTTATAATTTTACAAACCATCCAGTTCATCTTCTTCCTCATTCTCAAGGTTTTTAATGGTTTCCTACCTAAAAGAAATTATGAATAAAAATTTGCGAAAAGAAAATGAATCTGTATAAGTATGTATACATCTGCAATCCATTTAAAAACAAGCTCAAATCCACTGCTTCCCTTAGTCAAAACCAATGGCCACCACCTCCTACCACCAAGGCCGAGCCTATCTCCACTTGCAAGCATCGGCCTAGTCCATTCAAAGATCCAAGGCTCGATTCCATAGACTTTGATTCAATCATAGCGAAGCTATTGTCCGTTTTCATAAACCCAATATTGAATGAAGATGAGAAACTCTATTTTTATTATGATATATTAGATGATATATTTGTTTGGTTATGCTTGGTTGTGATCATTGTGAATCATGTTTTGATTTGATAATATGTTTGTTTGAATGTGTAAATAATGCATGTTTAATCCATGTTGAATACCAAAAAGGTTACCACTTTCCTTTAATAAATGAAATGGTGTATATGAGATTTTTAAGCCTCTTTAAATTGGTTTAAAATGGTCTATAAATTTTTTATAAACACTAACACCCAATTTGTTGAAGTTTTGACTAGGTTTGAAAATTGAGTCAAAAATTGGCACGTTGCGTAATGGCAGTTCGCGATTTCATACCGTGAAAGTTTAAAATTTTATACAATGGATTCAGAGCCGGAATTATTTAGAATAAGATTTTTCTGAACTCTTATAATTATAGTTTTAAAAAAAGAAAGATTGACATTTTGTTTAGTAGATTTTGAGCACAACAAGTTTTCAAATAGTCATAGTTTGGCAGTTCGGAAACCAAAGCAACAAATTCTTTAAAATTGATATTTTTATTTCTTTAAAAATATGGAATAAATTCTATAAACATTTTTTAATTTTTTAAAAGAGATTTTAGTTATAAAATGGATTTCTGAATGATCGAAAAGTTGTTTTGACCAAATAAGCCTTAAAAGCACTATTCACAGCGCTATTCGCAACACTTTTTGCACCACTATTAATAACTTTTGAAATATTGCTTTAAACTTAAGTAATCTTTCCCAAATATTTTATAAATGTTGTCAGATAAATAATTAAGTATTTTAAAGGTAATGTGGAGGTTTTATAATTTATTTTAAAGAGTTTAAATAAACGATTTAAGGAAAAGTTGTTATAATGATGGCTCTAATTGCGATGAGTAAACTGGATTTTTCAATTCGTGAGATCCGGATGTGAGGTACTTAAACTAAGGAGATGTTCAAGAGAAACCAGTGCCTGGCTCACCTGGCCGCTTTTCTAGGTGAGGAATAGATAATGTCGAAATGTCATAAATGAGACAAGTATAAAAGATTTAATTTTTCCAAATTTAATATGACTTGGATTATATAGAAATAATCTTTCTATATTTGGTATTAAATTCCATTGAGGGAATCTGTACTATCCGTGTGAACTTACGAGGTGATTTACCGTTATTCGACAGATAGTAAAGGTTGAATATGAAAATTGATATTAAGTAGAATTTGTATAATTTCTATCGACCCTTTTTACTCCATAAGGTTTTACGATGTGATTTATGAGAAAAGATTTTTGATTTGGTATTTCCAAAGTTAAAGGGAGGTTTAACAATTCCGTATATACTGGAAAAGAATACGATTTAAAGATTTATATCTCTGAAAGAGATATTTTATCCGATAAAGGATATTAATAAATGAAATGATAATCACCCTTAAACTTAACATCTTTTTGTCGAGGATTGGTTCGAAGGAACCGAAATCGGATTTGGGTGATTCCTGTTTAAAAACCACTTCAAACCAATTTATGTGTTCGAAGGTGAAGACATGGAATGATAAGATGGAATGTAGGGCTGCTTGTCACTATCCCTCAGGGGAAATTTCCTATATCATATATATGTGGTGGTAGCATCTTCATTTGATCTTCGATGCAAGGGTTGCTCGCTACTAATCCTAGGCATGATTCCTGGAAGGAAGTGGTAGGAGAGGTCCTTTGGTTTGTCATGTTCCTGGACAACTTGTATGGACGAATATCTGACATTACATTTCTAACATACACGTACATTGATTTTTACAAACGTTCATCTGTTTGGTGTGTAGGAAGCAACTCTGTTACACTTAACACCCTTCTCTGAGATGTACGAGATTAAAGGTTGTATATATGTGGAAATCAATCATGTGTGATGGAATTGGCAATGCAACCTTCAATGTAAAATGTACTATATGAAAGGTAATCGTTACCTTGGGTCCCATCACCCAGAAATGGCATAAACAGGGAATGCAGTAAGGCTATGTGGTTCGCAGCCATTAGGTTATAGTCATCGCCTTTCTAAATTACCCTTTATATATATCTGGTATGTTATTTATGCTAAGAGAGCTCCCGGATAGGTCGGCAATGATCGGGATGATGTCATATTCGATTCTATCCGCCACCAGATAGGTACGCGAGTAGATCGGACTTGCCAAGCGCATAGGTTTCAAAGGCGTAGATCCTCAGTACATCCCTCCAGAGATGTACTGTACGAAAGGGTAGTTCCTTACCTGCCATTGTATGGAAATCCATTCTTCAATAAGTGCTTTCGGACTTGATTGTAGAACCTAGTATGCTGGAATTTAATAATGTTTATTTTCTTTGTTTTTAAATTCCTTTAATAAACTTCCTTTATTTTTAAACTAACTCCCTACATAAGCTTTAATTAATAAAGTTCCTTCGGTAATAATCAACTATTTAAGCCACCTTTAACAACCTAGTTATTATTTAACATTCCTTGTTTAATTATCTTTAATCTTCTATCAAAATAATAACTTTAGAAGACACTTAATAATAAATTAGATTAATTTTAAATAGTATTATTATACTAATAAGTTAGCTACAAATCAATATTAAATAATAAATAATTAATTAATTAACTTCCAACATTTTAATACAATTATTAATTAATTTCAGACATTATTTATATAATAATTAATTTACTTTAAAATATAATTAAATAGCTTAAACTTATGCAATTAAGCAACTTTAGTTTAATAATTACAATATAATTAAAACTTTTTAAATCAATAATTAAATAACTTTAAAATAATAATTAAATATTCTTAAATAATTTTAAAGAATCATAATAATGAAATGATTTGCTTTAATCTTTACTTAAACAATTATTAATTATCTTTAAAAATATATTAATAAACAATAAATATCTTTTAAGTCTTATTAATACATAATGATTATTCTTAAAATAACTTTGATTTAAAAGTTAGCTTTCAAATTTAGAAAGAGACTTAGCAACTCCAATGGTACTTAATCAAGTCACTATTTTGTCCACTAACTATCCAAATTATAATCCAGGTATTTACGTAACATCAGATATGTAAATTAAATCCATAATTAACAAGCAATTGTTAACATAACACTTAGCCAATATTAATCAACTGGAAGGCACAAAAGTGTCTATACTAATGTAATAGTAGAACGAGATTTATTTTTGCTAAATAAATGCCCAAATTTAAATTATCCAGTTAATAATAGCAGAACAGGGATTTATTCTGCTAAACAAATGTCCAATTAATTTGTGGAATGTTATTTTATCTCACTAAACAAATGTCCATTTACCATATTCAACCTAATTTAACCCAACAATAATTTATTTGGCCAAATAAACATAATAGTTAAGGTATATAAATTTAAACAACGTTATTAATTAAAGTAGCGTAATTTAAATCCTATCTATTACCATATGTCATAAATTTATACTTGCCCAAAGCTATCAATAAGTTATGCTAAAATATTGTACTCGTCCATACAAGCCCAATGTAAAAATCCGAAGGTTAATCGGTTTTCAAATGAGCAAGTTATCAGGTTTGAAAGCTAACGGCATTTAATAATATTAAGTAATCAAAACTTATAAAATGTTTTCTCACCAAATTAATTTGGGCCAAGCTCGCTTATTGACCCAAACCTGCTTGCTACATGAGCTTCTTCCCCAAACGCAAATAACGTTCCCCAGCCTTTCCTTCACCGTGCATATGCACAACCATTGCGACCACCATTCGACGAACCCGAAGTCACCAACAAGTCTGCCTTACCACTGTCGTTCCAACCACTACCTCACCTACCCTTATAGCTATGTCAAATGAAACCCGATCCTCGTATCAATGTACTAAAACGCATCTAGGCGAACAAAGTTGCGACAGTTTTTATAACCAAACTCCACCAAAAAGTCAGCACTCGAGCGCCTTTCCTCCGTAAACACAATGCCATCCGCTGATTCGTGAATTGCTACCAAAATAACCGAAAACTTAAACCCTGTAATGAACCACCTTTTTGGACGATTAAATCGACAATAAATCACATATGTCAACTCAAACTATTCAAAAGGGAGGATTGCTAATGGGGTGAATAAGAAAATAAGAGAAAAGAAGGAAAAAACAAAACACGGAATCTCATAGCGGAATGATAAAATATAATAATCAAATAAACTGTTCATAAAACTATTTTACAAATAACATTTGATTGCACTTTTATAATATATCAAAATTATACATACAACATGGTCTCTTTAACAACCAAACGTTTTTTTCACACCGTGGCAATTTTATAAAACATTAATATAATAAATCCAGAAAACAATCCATACTTTTATATCAAGATATCCATATACTTATTCCAAAAGTATTAATATATTTGTAAATACCGAGGAAGATTTCTTTCAGTCAATTTTGAAAACAATTTATAAATCTTTCTCAAACCATTTATAAACTATTTATATGCTTTAGAACCATTTTTAAAGCTATTTATAAATTCCAAATAGTTTACAACTCTTTCCCTTTTCATAAACTTCAACGCAAATTCTTTTAAAATGCTTCCAAATCCATTTATACAAGTTCTTTGATAAAACCCCTTCATCAAACCCTTTAAAAACTTTATAACTACTTTATAAAACTATCATAAAATCCTTTTAAAAAATCTTTTATAAAATCCATTATAAAATCTCTTACAATATTTTTATAAATTCCTTACAAAACCTTTTACATTCTAAAATCTTTTACAAAATCATTACTTATTAAGTTATTATTAAAGTCTATATTTATTATCTTAAATTAAATTTTAAACAAATTTTTAAAACTATATTTATTATATTAAATTAAATTTAATATATTTATAGATATATATTAAAACTATATTAAATATTTTATTAAAATAAATTTTTAACTATTTAAAATATATATTTAAAACTAAATAAAATAATGAGTTAAAATCTTAAATTTACATTTAAAACCATATATTAACTTATAATTTGAAACCTTTAAACATATAAAATAAATTATTTTCCAATCATATGTTTTAAATGAAATCATTAAATTAAATTTAAAAATCAGATTTCTTAAATCAAACATACTTTACCATTTAGAAAATAATTTAATACCGACCCACCATGTCCGTATATAATTTTCTACCCTATGGTCAAGTGATACGGATACATCATTTCAAACCATAATAAATTTAAATTTCCAGATATATATCATTTAAAACTCATATCTCAAATCACAATTTTCCAAACCTGTAAAATCGCTCGGGTTTATCATTTTCTCCCATAACAATTTTTCTCTAATCTATAAGATCGTTCGAGTATGTATCATTTCAACCCATAGTAATTTTCCTGACAATAATTAAGGGACCTTACAGTGCGATAACAACATATAAAATAAACATAAAATCAAATCATCCAAAATGTCAACAATTAAGCATCCATCACAATCATCATTTAAATCAACCAATTAATTACAACAATTAACTTGCTATCAATATTAGGTATTTAAGTAACAGTTTAAATTCAGTATTAATTTAAATGGCAATTTAATTCAATAAAATTCAGTTTCAATTAAAATGTCAAATTAAACTACCGGACAGCAATCAATAAAATTCTTATCACATTATAAATTTAATTCAACTAACGTAAGAAAGTTTAGTATAATGTGAGTGGGTTAAATCACTCATCTTTACACGAATATGAAAATAATAGACTTCTAATCAATAGCTCCTCTCTACGTTTCCTTAGTCTCCTTCTGGATTGCCAGCTTTGCTCCTAAATTTTACTTTTGGTTTGATTAACTTTAATTTTCCCACTTATATATATATATCTGTGTGTGTGTGTGTGAATGTATGTATTTTTAGAAGGTTTGAAAAAAAGGATCTGAAAAAGAAGAATTGAAAAAAAGGATTAAAACAAGAAGAAATGAAAATGAAAGAGAAGATCAAGATTTGAAAAGAAAAAATAAAGTTTGAAATAGAAGAAGATTCGAAGAAGAAGAATATTTGAAGAGGAAGGAAAAAATAAAATGAGAGAGAATAAGAAGATTGGAAGAAGAAACAGAAAAGGAAGAAGATTAGAATGGAGGCTAGAGTTTCATTTGTATCATACCTTATTTATATGGTTGGAGTTAGGTTTAGGGCCAATGAGATTTGAAAAGAGAGACTACTATTAATTAGAATAAATGAAATGAGGTTTCAGGAAATGAAGTTGGAAAATGAACGAAAAAAATAAATTAAATATGAACAAAATAAATATTGAAATAAATTAAATATGAACAAACCTTTTAAAAGTAGCAGGTAGTAAAAAGAGGTAAAAGAAAGAATTAAAAATATGAAAAGTAATTCATGTTTTCAAAATGGAAAAGCTTCAGGCAATGTAAATGTAAAGGTGTAATGGAACAAATGAGGAAATAACGAAAAGAATGTGGCAATTATTAATTAGAAAGGGAATGAATTGACCAACTCTATACTGTAAATAAACTTTTGGAATTCGAATTTCAAAAAGAATTGTTCACTTAATTAATTTTGTTAACCCTATACATACCAAAATTAACATCCATTAAAGATATAATTAACACACAATAAATGAAAATAAATTCTCTACACAAATTTGTGTCATAAATTAAAAAATACAGAACATTAAGAACTTTTCATTTCTCTCTTTTTGTGATTAGATTGGGAATTTAAACAAACATGTTAACATTTCGATTAAATGTTTTACGAGGAATGCAATAACATACATTCAAAAATATGATAGCATAAATAAGGTAATATAAACAGGTGTATAATATATATATATGTATGTATGTATATCTTTATCGCCACTCGTAGTTTACATTCATAAATAAAAGGTATGAAAATAATCCACATAAGGAGAGAATGAATGTAAGAGTAAATTAGAAGAGTGAAGATGGAAAGGTAAATTATGTTGCAATTAAAATCTAATCAAGTCTAATTGAAAAGGAAATAGTCAAGTGTAAATCTATTTTACCCTCTTTATCTTCTCCAATTAATATCTAATTTAATACCGTATGAGATTTCAAACCTTAATTATCCTTTTTTATGATCTAATTGGATCTAGAACATAAGTTGATATTTCGGTATAAACATACATGCAGTAAACTAGCATTAAATTTTGAAACATGAACTGAATTAATTGGAAATAAATCACCCAATAAATATGAATGTAAGAGTAAATTAGAAGAGTGAAGATGGAAAGGTAAATTATGTTGCAATTAAAATCTAATCAAGTCTAATTGAAAAGGAAATAGTCAAGTGTAAATCTATTTTACCCTCTTTATCTTCTCCAATTAATATCTAATTTAATACCGTATGAGATTTCAAACCTAAATTATCCTTTTTTTTATGATCTAATTGGATCTAGAACATAAGTTGATATTTAGGTATAAACATATATGCAGTAAACTAGCATTAAATTTTGAAATCACCCAATTTAAATTTATTTCAATATATGTTTACAATTACCGTCTTCCCTCTTTTTAATTAAAACATTCCAATAATATTAATTGTCATTGATTTCTAAGTTAAAAAGAAAATTCAATTCCTTTTTATAGCAATTTAACGTATTTACAGAATTATTATATGCAAACCAAAAGTTATTAATTTCTTATAATAATTGATTTCTTATTCCTGTAATAAATTTTTCAGCTACCAACATTTCAAATAAATAAACATATGATTTTTTTATTTAGTAAAGAAACATATATTACTCTTTTTTTACATTTATTATTCCAATCAATTGGAATGTACATTCATATAGTCATTTGTTTTCTTCCTTATTAAACTTTATAATTATTTCCAATTTAAGCTCTATAATTACATTCCTAATTGGCTTTACCATTACTGTTGATTGAAATCACATTAACAATTTTCGTTTTAATTAAATCAACATTATTAGATTGCATTTTAAATTTTGTTCCCATTAATAAATCATAAATTTTAATTTCTCACGATATTAAATTCAAAAATCTTATTTATTCTAATATTTTTAATTATCAAAAATGTTGGTCGTTATAATCTCCCCTCTCAAAATTTTTCGTCCCCGAAAAGGAACAAGAAGGAATTAAGAGGTTTGATATATAAATTTATTCAAAATAATCAGTTTACAAACAATTACTTTACATAATTTAATTTAATAAAAATTTGAAAATAACTCAATCTTTACAAAAAAAATTCTAAGTCCAAAATTTACGGAAAATTTCGGCAGAGTCTCCTTTACGCAGTTAGGTCAGGTAAAATAATAATATCAATAATTTAAATATATATATCATATTTCAATTAAAACATCCTATACCATGGGAAAAACATTAGAATACTGTTCCAAAAACCGTAATTCGATGAGTGAGAATCGTGTATAAGAGAAATATTTAGTTGTTTCAATTAGTAACAAAAGCAAATCAACACAAAACATATGCAAACAAAACAGCATGACCATTATATGCAACAAAGCATCCATCATGCCTCCATAGCAACTAAAGCTAATGGTTTGTCTAGGGTTAGAAACTTTTCATTGTACAAGGATGTTATATAAACTACCAAGTGTACCTTGTGCTCAACCGCCTTAGATAATTACTTAATAGATTATTCATACGTCCTTAAACAATTTGAAGTATCATTTCCCGAACCTCCCATCAGCCAAAACAACAAAGAGTTTAAGTATTATTTAAGTTTATTCTGTTGGTTTCTTTTTCATCATTTACTTTCCATTTATTTTCATTTATTCATACAATGTATTTTTTCCTTAAATTTACATTTATTTACTGACATAAATTAATTTCCATTCAATATTTAAAATAATCATTGAATTCATTATTTAAGTATTACATACATTTTGTTGCAGTTTAATTCACATTAATTATTTAATTATATACTTGATTTCAATTTAATATTAATATTCATTAGTGAATAAATTCATACTTCAGTTTCTTAAC
Organism: Allium cepa; assembly: GCA_030765085.1. Taxonomy (NCBI): domain Eukaryota; kingdom Viridiplantae; phylum Streptophyta; class Magnoliopsida; order Asparagales; family Amaryllidaceae; genus Allium; species Allium cepa. The sequence goes on along the minus strand of CM060929.1, from coordinate 665,521,247 downwards.
TTTTAAATTTATAATTCATTCCTTCACATATAGTATCATTTAATATTAAATATATTTATGAATCATTTCATCGATTTCTTAAATTTATAATCATTTACTCAAGTGATATTCACTTTTACTATTAAATTTGATCATTAAGCATTTCAACCATTTACTTAAGTTTATATATTCCTTATACTTCTTAAATTTTCATTTATAAACATTTATTCATTTTGAAGCATTCTTTTTAAAGATTTTGCTTGCATAAGATTCTATTACATATCCATAATAACATTACAAATTTTAAGCACTTCTGGTAAGTTTTGTATATGTTTTTAGAATTTAATTGAATGTTATACAAATTATCTTATTCATTTTGGTTAACAAAAATATAATAATTTACATCTTCTAAATTTTCATTATCATTTGAATTTACAAGTTACAAATATCCAATATCTTTATATATTTTTTAATAAACAATTATCTTCTTTATTCAGATTTCTATTTGGACGTTTCCAATCTTATTAAAACAGCCAAGATTCCATTCTATTACAATAACTGAAAATTATTGATTAACAGAAAACTTAAGAACTAAATTCCGGATTTCATTGTAAATCATCTCAAAATGATATATACTTATTTTTTGTATAGAAAAACATACTTGGAATTTAAATCAAAATACGTTTATCGAACCAAATGCGTAGCAAAGCTACTAAGTGGTCTCCCCCACTTTGAGACACGAGAATGAATGTCGATGATGCGGCTGTCATCATCGAAATTATTTTCCAACGGCGGAAGAAAGAATTACAGAACTTATTTCCTTTTTAAAATTCGTTTAAAACATTTCTTTCAAATCACATTGAAAATATTTATATATGAAAATACTTCCAAATAATACAAATATTACAGTCCAAAATCTTTGAAAACCAATTTCAAAACCCCGAAAATTAATTTCTCAAATTTCCAATTAATTCATTTATTTGTAAATCCTATTTTGCAATCAATATTTATAAAATTCACTTCATAACAAACAGACATATCACTTACAACTATATCCATTTATAAAAAAATTATTCTTTTATATACAAAATATAATACTAGGTAAAATTATTTAATTTACCTATTTTTCAAAACAATATTGTGTCGGTCTACCCTATTAAGTGTTTAGAAATCCCTATCGATGCCATAGCGTCCTATGTATCGGTAAGTATTAATAAACACTAAACAGAGCAAATCAACACAATGTAAAACATTTTATAGCACTAAAAAGTACACTCTCTCATATATGCACACTTAGACAAACTCATTCTAGGATATTACTACCCTATCTCTAATAAGTCAAACCCCGCAAAGCTAAAGTTACCGCTAAACCTGGCTCCGATACTAACTATAACAACCCACCTTTTTGGACGGTTTAAATTGGCAATAAATCACACATGTCAACTTAAACCATTCAAAAGGGAGGATGGTTAGTGGAGTAAATAATAAAATAAGAGAAAAGAAGGAAAAAACAAAACACAAAATCTCACAGCGGAATAACAAAATATAATAATCAAATAAATAGTTCATGAAGCTATTTTACAAATAACATTTGATTACACTTTTATCATATATCAGAGTTATACATACAATAAGAACAATAAGATAATGCAGTGGAACAACATGATACAGTGGGACAAAATAATAATGTAATATTAAACTCCGTCTTCGTCCTCTAGAATAATGTTTTAAACACTGAAATACTCAAGCTGACCCGAGCGTAATGAAAAGATAAAACACTCGAGTTCGAACTAAAGATCTTATGTAAGTTAAATCAACATAAATATTACGAGTGCAGCGGCTTCACAGATGTCTACAGGATTATACATCACATATCTAGTGTATAACATGCGTGTAGTAACTTAAGATATGCTCGAGATTTCCATCTCCTAAAGATCCGCTAAACTATATACATATATAATACAATATGCTGTTATAATATGTCTATAGTAAAGTAAAGTATTAAAATAGCGTTAAGGCATTACTCATATCCCCCTTAACACATTTTTATATAAATACCGTAGTCTATACAGATACCGTATGCTCCACCAATCTAGTGGTTTACTTAGGAAGCACTCCATGGGAACGATACAAACCAAAGCCGTAATGGGCTCGATCATGACATGACACGCGAGGCAATGCCAAGTGTAGGATTCTACCGTTTTGCATTCTCGGACCGGTGGTAACGCATAGCAGCTACAATCGCTCACCTCGAGACACACTCCCATAATCAAAATCAAGGGGTAGCCACCAATCAATCACAAAGTAATGGACATGGTATCGAAGAAATGTGCCCGATCGGAGGAGCGACCTCACTTGGCCCGGTATAGCTCCAGTGTTATTCATTTTAATTATGACCCGAAAGTCTAGGCTATCCAACATCGTTCTCTTACTTCATTCCAGTAGCATTCGCCAGACCATCCGACTTCATTCTGGATTCTCCACCACATGAATAGTTATTAAAATGGTTTCGGTATTGGCATAGAGTATGACAATATCCAACCCCGGTGTCTTTAATAACCAAAAGCTTATTTCACACCGTGATCATTTTATAAAACATTTATATAATAAATCCAAAAAACAGTCCATTCATATCAAGATATCTATATGATTATTCCAAAAGTAAAAATATATTTGTAAATACCGAGGAAGATTTCTTTCAATCAATTTCTAAGATAATTAATAAATCTCTCTCAAACCATTTATAAACTAGTTATATGCATTAGAACCATTTATAAAGCTATTTATAAATTCCAAACATTTTACAACTCTTTTCCTTTTCATAAACTCCGATGCAAATTCCTTTAAAATGCTTCCAAATCCATTTATACAAGTTCTTTGATAAAACCCCTTCATCAAATCCTTTTAAAACCTTCATAACTACCTTATAAAACTATTATAAAATCCTTTTAAAAAAATTGTTATAAAAATCCGTTTATTAAATCTAATATAAAATCACTTACAAAACTTTTTTATATTCCGCACAAAACCTTTTACAATGATTCTAAATTCTTATACAAAATCTTTTATTTATTAAGTTATTATAAAAGTTTATATTGATTATGTTAAATTAACTTTTTAATAAATCTTTAAAACTATATTTATTATAATAAATTAAATTTGATTAATATATATACTAAAACCATATTAAATATTTTATCAAATTAAATTTTAAACTATTTAAAATATATGTTTAAAAATAAATAAATTATAAGTTAAAATCTTAAATTTACATTTAAAACCATACATTAACTTACAATTTGAAACTTAAAACATATAAAATAAATTATTTTCCAAATATAAATTTTAAATGAAACCATTAAATCAAATTTCGTAAATTAAACATACTTTACCATTTAGAAAATAATTTGATACGGACCAACGGTGTCCGTATATAATTTTCTACCCTATGCTCAAGTGATACGTATATATATCATTTCAACCTACAATAAATTAAAATTTCCGGCTATATATCAATTCAATCTGTATCCCAAATCTCAATTTTCCAAATCTATAAATTCGCCAGGATTTATCATTTCAACCCATGACGATTTTTCTCTAATCTATAAGATCGTTCGGGTAGGTATCATTTCAGCCCATAGTGATTTTCCTAACAATAACTAAGGGACCTTGTAGCGTGATAACAACATATAAAATAAACATAACATTAAATCATCCAAAAATTCAACTATTAAGCACCCTTCACAATCATCGTTCAAATCAACCAATAAATCACAACAATAACTGGTTATCAATTTCAGGTATTTAACTAACAATTTAAATTCAGTATTAATTTAAATGGTAATTTAATTCAATAAAATTCAATTTCAATTAGAATGTCAAATTAAATTACCAAGCAGCAATTAATAAAATTCTTATCACACTATAAATTTAATCCAACCAACCTAAAAAGTTTAGTATAACGTGAGTGGGTTAAATCAATCACATTTATAGGAATATGAAAATAATAGACTTCTAATCAATAGCTCCTCTCTATGTTTCCTTAGTCTCCTTCTTGATTGCCAGTTTGGTCCTAAATTTTGCTTTTGTTTTGATTTACTTTATTTTTCCCCTTTATTATTCTAATATATATATGTATGTATTTTTAGAAGGCTTGAAAAAAACGATTTAAAACGGAAGAATTGAAAAAAAGAAAAGGATTAAAACAAGAAGAACTATAAATGAAAAAAAAGATCAAGGTTTGAAAAGAAAGAAGAAACTTTGAAATGGAAGAAGATTTGAAGAAGAAGAATATATGAAGAGGAAGGAAAAAATAGATGAGAGAGAATAAGAAGATCTGAAAAAGGAAAAAAAAAAAAGAGGATTATAATGGAGGCTAGAATTTCATTTGCACCATATCTTATTTTTACGGTTAGGTTAGGTTTAGAGCCAATGAGATTTGAAAAGTGAGGCTGCTATTAATTTGAAATAAATGAAATGTGGTTTCAGGAAATGAAGTTGAAAAATGAATGAAAAAAATAAAGTAAATATGAAGAAATTAGGTATTGAAATAAAGTAAATATGAACAGCCCATCTAAAAGTAGCAAGTATTAAAAATAGGTAAAAGAAAGAATTAAAAATATGAAAAGTAGTTCATGTTTGCAAAATGGAAAAGCAGTTCATGTTTGCAAAATGGAAAAGCTTAAGACAATGTAAATGGAAAGAATTAATGGAACAAATGAGGAAGTAATAAAAAGAATGCAGAATTATTAACTAGAAAGGGAATGAATGGACCAACTCTATACTGTGAACAAACTTTTGGAATTCAAATTTAAAAAACAATTGTTCACTTAATTAATTTAGTTAAACCAAACATGCCAAAATTGACATCCATTAAAATCTAATCAACACACAATAAATGAAAATAAATTCTCTACACAAATTTGGGTCATAAATTAAAAGAATATAAAGCATTAAGAACTTTTCATCTCTCTCTCTCTTTGTGATTAGATTGGGAATTTAAACAAATATGTTAACATTTTGATTAAATGTTTTACTATGAATGCGTTAACATACATTTAAAAATATGATAGCATAAATAAGGTAATATAAATAAGTGTATAATATATACACACACACACACATCTTTATCGCTATTTATAGTTTACATTCATAAATAAAAGGTATGAAAATAATCCACATAAGGAGGCAATGTATGTAAAAGTAAATTAGAAGAGTGAAGATGGAAAGGTAAATTATGTTGCAATTAAAATCTAATAAGTCTAATTGAAAAGGAAGTAGTCAAGTGTAAATCTATTTTACCCTCTTTATCTTCTCCAATTAATATCTAATTTAATACCATATGAGATTTCAAACCTAAATTATCCTTTTTTTTATGATCTAATTGGATCTAGAACATAAGTTGATATTTAGGTATAAACATATATGCAGTAAACTAGCATTAAATTTTGAAACATGAACTGAATTAATTGGAAATAAATCACCCAATTTAAATTTATTTCAATATATGTTTACAATTACCGTCTTCTCTCTTTTTAATTAAAACATTCCAATAATATTAATTGTCATTGATTTCTAAGCTAAAAAGAAATGAGACAATTCAATTCCTTTTTATTGTAATTTAACGTATTTACGGGATTATTGTATACAAACCAAAAGTTATTAATTTCTAATTAAGTAATTATTTTCTTATTCCTTTAATAAATTTTTCAACTACCAACATTTCAAATAAATAAACATATGATTTTTTTTATTTTGTAAAGAAACATATATTATTCCTTTTTTGAACATTTATTATTCCAATCAATTGGAATTTACATTCATACAATCATTAGTTTTCCTCCTTATTAAACTTTACAATTATTTCCAATTTATGCTCTACAATTACATTGCCAATTAGCTTTACTATTATAATTGATTGACATCACATTAACAATTGTCAGTTTCATTCGATTAACATTATTAAATTACATTTTGATATTTTTTTCCATTAATAAATCATAAATTTTAATTTCTTACAATATTAAATTCCAAAATCTTATTTAGTCTAGTATTTTTAATTATAAAAAATATGGGTCGTTACAATTTCCTCTATCGAAACTTTTCTTCCCTGAAAAGGAACAAGAAAGAAAGTTTGATATATATTTATTAAAAATAATCAATTTATAAACAATTACTTTAAATAATTTAGTTTAATAAAAATTTGAAAATAACTCAACCTTTACAAAAAATTTCTATGTCCTAAATTTACGATTTTTTTTGGCAAAGTCTCCTTTGCACTGTTAGGTCCGAAAAAATTATAATATCAATAATTTCAAGGGTGAATTAATTTAAAGGACAAAAATTTGGATATTTTTAATCTCAAGGACACGACCTCATATTTTAACCACAAGGACAAACATTCTTCTAAAAATTATTCATAAGGACAAACATTCTTCCAAAATTATTCATAAGGACAAACATTCTTCCAAAACTACTAAAAAACTAAAAACTGATACCTAAAAACTGATACCGATAACTACCAACTGATACCTAAAAACTGCTATCAATAATTAAAAACTAATACGTAAAGAAAGTTGTCCTTTAGGATAAAATACTGAAGGTCTGTCCATGAGGCTAAAACACTGAGAAAATTTGTCCTTGACAATAATTTCTTGTAATTTCAATATATATATATATATATATATATATATAATATTTTAATAAAAAACCCCAACCATGGGAAAAACATTAAAATACCGTTCCAAAAACCGCAATCCGAAAACGTACCTATTTGTCCAGCAAACAACTCTATTTATGAAATCAAAAGAAGTAGTTATTGCTTTCATAAACCTGTATGTCACTTATATAGTCCAAAGAGTGAGAATTGTGTACAAAAGAAAAATGTAGTTGTTTCAGTTAGTAACAGAAGCAAACCAACACAAAACATATGCAAACAAAATAGCACAACCATCATATTCAACAAAGAATCCATCATGCATCCATAAGAACTAAAGCTAATGGTTTGTCCAGGGTCAGAAACTTTTCACCGTACAAGGATGATAAATAACCTACCAAGTGTATCTTACGATCAACAGCCTTAGATAATTATTTAATAGATTATTCATACATCCTTAAACAATTTGAAGTATCATTTTCCAAACTTTCCATCATCCAAAACAATAAAGAGTTTAAGTAATATTTAAGTTTATTTGATTGGTTTCTTTTTCATAATTTACTTTCCATTTATTTTCATTCATTCATACAATGTTTTTTTTCCTTAAATTTACATTCATTTACTTACATAAATTATTTTCCACTCAATATTTAAAATAATCAATGAATTTATTATTTAAGTATTACATACATTCTATTGTAGTTTAATTCACACTTATTATTTAATTATATACTTGATTTCCATTAAATATTCATTAGTGAATAAATTCATACTTAAATTTCTTAACTTTTAAATTTACAATTCATTCCTTAAGTATATTTATGAATAATTTCATCAATTTCTTAAGTTTATAATCATCTACTTAAGTGATATTCACTTTTACTATTAAATTTGATTATTAAGCATTTCAACCATTTACTTAAGTTTATATATTCCTTGTACATCTTAAATTTTCGTTTATGAACATTTGTCCATTTTGAAGCATTTTTTCTTTAAGAATTTGTTTTTAAGATTCTATTACATATCCATATTAACGTTTCAACTTTTAAGCACTTCTGGTAAGTTTTATATATGTTTCAAGAATGTAACTAAACATTATACAAATTATCTTATTCATTTTAGTTAACATAAATATTCAATAATTTATATCTTCTAAATTTTCTTTATCTTTTAAATTTACAAGTTACAAATCTCCAATCTCTTTATATTTTTTTTTTATTAAATAATTATCTTCTTAATTCAGATTTCAATTTGGATGTTTCCAATCTTATGAAAATAGTCAAGCATCCATTCTACTACAATAACTGAAAATCATTGATTACCACAAAACATAAGAACTAAATTCCGAATTTCATTGCAAATCATCTCAAACTAATTTATACTTATCTTTTGCATAGAAAAACATAGTTGGAACTTAAATCAAAATCTATTTGTTAAACCAAATGCGTGGCAAAGCTATTAAGTGGTCTCCCCTACTTTGAGAGTCGAGAATGAATGTTGATCATGCGGCCATCACCACCGAAATTATCTTCCAGTCACAGAGGAGGGAAGTACAAAACTTATTTCCTTTTTAAAATTCCTTTAAAACATTTTTTTTTTCAAATCACATTGAAAATATTTATATCCAAAAATACTTCCAAATTGTACTAAAATTATATTCCAAAATCTTTGAAAACCAATTTCAAAACCCCGGAACTTAAGTTCTCAAATTTCCAATTAAATTCATTTATTTGTAAATCCTATTTTGCAAACAATATTTAAAAAAATTACTTTGTGACAAACAAACATATCACATGCAACTATATCCATTTATAAAAAAACTATTCGTTTATATACAAAGTATAATACTAGGTAAAATTATTTCATTTACCTATTTTTCAAAACAATATTGTATCGGTTGGCTCTATTAAGTGTTCAGAAATCCCTATCGATGTCATTGCGTCCTATGTACCGACAAGAATTTATAAATACTAAACAGAAAAAATTAAAAAAATATGAAACATTTTTATAGCACTAACAAGTACACTCTCTCATATATATACACACTCCAAAAAACTCGTTTTAGGGTATTACTACCCAATCTCTAATGAGTCAAACCCCGCAAAGGCTAAAGTTATCGCAAAACGTGGCTCTGATACCAACTGTAATGACCCATCTTTTTGGACGGTTTAAATCGACAGAAAACCACACATGCCAACACAACCATTCAAATTGGAGGAATTTTAGTAAGGTAAATAAGAAAACATGAGAAAAGAAGGAAAAAACAAAACACAAAATCTCACAGCAGAATAACAAAATATAATAATCAAATAAACAGTTCGTGAAGCTATTTTACAAATAACATTTGGTTACACTTTTATAATATATCAGAGTTATACATACAACAAGAATAATAAGATAATGCAGCGGAACAACGTAATACAGTGGGACAAAATAGTAATATAATACTAAACTCCGTCTTCGTCCTCTAGAATAATGTATTCAACACTGAAAAGCTTAGGCTGACCGAAGCGTAATGAAAAGCGTAACGACATGGAATTTTGGATATTTGAAATTGGAATATTTAATCGATTTTAAATATTTAAAAGTTAATTTTTAACTTGAGTTTCAAATATAAGGATTTATTGGATAATTTAATTATCGAATTAAATAACTAAAGATTGGTTAAAATATTGAATCTGGAGTTTAAAGCTTGTTAAAAATAATTTAAAGGCTTATAAAATTTATATTAATAATACTGAAGATAATAAAAGTTTTAAAATTGAATTTAAAAGTGAATTTTCAGTTTTAAAATATATCATTTAAATTTACATATAAAAAATAGCCTTTTGGGGCATAATAGTGTATTATTATTGGATTTCAAATTTCATAGAGTTTGGAGTTATCGTTTGGTCGTGTGGGTTAGAAATGCGCTGAAATTTATATTGAAATTTTAATATAATAATTGGGTTCAAAAAGCTATCTTCTCCATACGGTCGAATTAGGACTCGAAACTTTTTCCATTGCGTTTGGAATAGGGATATAACATTATGAACGCCTAGCGGCATGCCTCGATAGGAGGTTGAGATTTTAAGTTGCGTAATCGAGATGTTTTGAAAATTTAAATAAAATAATTATTTGTGACTTGACCTTTATTTCCATCGGACCTTTTTCCTTTCTCTTCAAAGCACTGTAGCTTATCACCTACATGCAAACATTTTAAAACACGCTAACGTTCTCATCCCTCCCTCATTTATTACACATGCGACTGTACATAACACAGTAGAAAGAAAAAAGAAACACAGGCTTTAAAAGTATATTTCTCCGTTTATAATCGTCTAAAAATTACCAATCTTGTTTGTAAAATATTGTTTTTCCGCAGTCGAAACTAAGGTTGGGAATTTGGGGAGCTTGAGACTTCGATTCGAACAACGGAGGTTGGGAATAACCTCATCGTGGAGAATAGCATCAGTGGTCATGTTGTTGTGAAGCCCGACTGTCTATGTGGTTTCGTGTCATTGGCGTACGAACATGAGGAGCTTCAGGTCATGATTCTTTTGTGAGCCATGGCCGAGGGATTTTTGGTATAGTAGAGTCGAGCGTGGAGAGGGCAGGTCGTTGGTGTAGGAGGAATCGAGAAATTATGGGTCGAGCATCGTATCAGTGAATGTGCACATTTTTCTTTCGTGTACAGGCATTCGAGAAGAAAAGAAAAGAGGGGGAAGGAAGAAGGTTGGAGCGGGTTTGAAATTTTTGGGCCGGGCTTTATTTCTATGGGTATGGTTTTAAATTTTAAATTAAATGTTTGGTTAAATTAAATTTTCATCAACTTATAAAAATTTATATCTTATGCGTACAAGGTCCAATTCGGACGATTCAAGAGGCATTGGGGCCATGTTGTCGTCATCTACGCACAGGAAATGGTTTGGACGAATTTTGAGCTTCTGAAATTCTTAGATAATTTCAAACGTGTTTGGATTCAATCGGAAACGGAACACGGAAGCGATAAAAAATCAAAGCGCATTAATCTCACTCAATTTTGGATTACCGTAGTAAATTTTAAATAGCTAAAATTAATTGTTGATTGATTGATAGAATTGATAAATTATTATCAGTTGAATGTGATATTATGTATAGTGGTATATATATATATATTGGAGTGATTGATATTCCTACATATATATAGCTGATGAGACCCTATGCGCACCGCATAATAGCGGATGACCCTATATACCACGGTATCCCTCGCGAAATGGGATCGGTATTTTTAAATTGTTCTAACATCTGTGGATGCAGGGAAACAGTTTGGAGGGATCCAACTGGATTCCTCAAAATTGTTGAATTAAACTTTATATATATTGATATGTGATCTGTTTTAAATAATCTATGGTAGATTATAGTGCAATTTGAATCTATTAGATGCTATAATAGTTTTGGGAAAAAATAAAATAAAAACACAAATTGGAAGTAAAAATAGTTATAGAGAAATTGGATTAATTAAAAGAGATGAATTTGGAGAAAAAAATTAATTGATTGATTTTTTAATTGTACTTGGTCATCTCGAAATACAGAAAATAGAGATTTTGGAATAATTTAAATGAAATGATTTTGAATAATAAAACTTAAGCAGTTTTGGTTTAAGTGTAAAAGAATTATTTTAGAAATCGAGATTTTAAATAGTTAAAAAAATAAGGGAAAATTTGAAAATAAAATATAAAGTTGATATACTAGATCTTAAATAAGATTTTAAATTATGAAAAGGAGGTGAAATACGGATTTAGTTGGATTCTGGAATATAGTTGGGTTATTTGGGAAATTGATTTAAAAATGTGAAAGTGCGGTGTGTATACAATTATATGTGCTAATATAGTATACACGGATCGTGTAATATGGATTACAATACAAATGCGGAAATAGATGATAATAGCATTGTAAATAGAAAATAGAAAAATCACACCAGAGATTTTTATACTGGTTCGAAGCACCGTCCTACGTCCAGTCCCAGACTTCTATCTGGATTTTCACTATTAACTACCTCGCTTCACCCGGAGGAATAGGTTTACAACACCCGAACAACCGAACGGGATTTCACGCGTCTAATATACTGAGGACTTCAACACTTGCCTCTTACAACACAGAGGACTTCAACAAAAGAACAAATACAATTGTTGTTGACAACTTGTGTTCTTGAAAACACGGATTTGTCACTAGCAGTACACCCTTCCTATAATCTTATCCTTAAAGTATGCGATATGATGTTTTGAAAAGATTAAGGAAAGTATATTATTGAATCAAAGGATATGAAATAGTTTCAAAGATTCAATAAATAATTTAGAGCTTTTATAATACAGAATTGAGATCAGAGATTAGATTAAAAGAATATATGAAATCGTTGTACTTAATCAATGAATTGGATTAGTTTATATAGACAAGAATGGTTGTAACTCTTTGCCATTAAGAGATATGATCTTTGGTGAAAGATTAAGAGATGCAACCTTTGGAGAAGAGAAGTGTCTTTTGAAAAAATTGCTTTCTGTTCAAAAACGGTCGACAGGCTAAAAAGTGACCAGTAGACAGGAATTCAAAATATATATACGTTATGTGCATGTGTGCACGTTCACTGTGCAATTTACACAGGAACGGTCGACCGCACCTATATTGACCGGTCGACCGGTCCCTATAAAATTGCACAATGAATTGTGCAACTATATGCAACTATAATTTATTTGTATATATATTGATTTCCTTAATATGCATGATTATTTGAGGATAGATTTTAACAAATTTATTACTATTACAACAACAAATAATCAACCTATAATCTAGAGTACCATATATAGCTCTAATGACCTTGTTTTGTCGATCGTCTTTATTTCTTTGTCATAGATCAAAAACTTCATAAAACTTGTGACTCAACATTCTCCCCCTTTTTGATTGATGACAATATATATATCTGCAAATCTGAATCTCCCCCTGAGTATGTGATCTCTTCCTTTGAATTCTTATCCTGCAAACAATTGTTAGCCCCTTTATTTTTCTCCCCCTTTTTGATTGATGACAATATATATATCTGCAAATCTGAATCTCCCCCTGAGTATGTGATCTCTTCCTTTGAATTCTTATCCTGCAAACAATTGTTAGCCCCTTTCTCCCCCTTTGTCATCGACAAAAAGGAGTAACAGATTCTAGAATATGATATGCATAGAATGAATATGATATGTATAAAAAAATAAATCATTAACAAATCAAAAACATAACAGAGTTTACTACAGAACATAATGTCAATTGAAAAACATAAATAACGACACTATTTAGTACAAGTGTCGATGAATGTTTTTAAAGAGCTAAAACATAATAGAATCTAGGATGAAGCAGATCGAATCTCCTCTTCATCATCGTCGTCGTCATCATCATCTTCTTCTTCTTCTTCCTCCTCATCATTGTTCCCTCTAGACGATTCGCCCTCGTCAGATGATGTCCATGTGAAAACTGGAGCAGCAGGACGTTTTCCTGGGTCTTGTGCTTGAACAGAGGTGGATGAGGAACATGATATAGCGTCCCATAGCATACCGAAGAACGACTTGACCTTATTGAAGCGCTTATCAATTTTAGAGTCCATACGCTTGAGACGAGATTCAAGCAGAAATTGATTACGCGCAATGGTTTCAAGAGATTCTTTTGTTGATGACTTTGATCTTAAAAGTTTCACCTCATCGGAACGAGGTCGAGAGGAAGTTGCTCTTTGTTTTCTCGGTCCTCGTTGTTGCCATTCTTCAAAAGGCATAATCTCAAGATAAGGTGGAGGAAGCTTCATTCTTTTGATGGTTATGGAATCAATGCATTTTGGTGTTGAAGTTGCAGAATCAGGAGGATTGACCCCACAAGCTAACAAAAGTCTCATGATATATTCATTATAGAAGAAATGAGGCCGGGTTGAATTATTTACCTTGAGAATTTCATCAAAAAGCATGTGAACCCAATTGATTTGGATTTCACCATAGATAGCATAGAGTGCCTTGAAGTTTTCTTTGTACACTGCATCATAATTTCCAAGTCTAGGAAAAAGAGAATGCATCAAGACCCGATGAAGTAACCTTGCTGTCGGTCGAAGTCCAATAGACTTAGTGCCATTACTATTGTCATCTATAAACTGATGACTTGTACTATTTCGAGTGAAAACTTCGTAGAAGGTAGATGAAAATTCTTCGCCTCGATTTGGTATACCAAGTATAGAGGCAATTCTAGCATGAGTAAGAAAAATTTGCTTTCCACAGACCATAGACCAGATGACGCCGTTTGGATTATCAGGTTGATATTCATCAAGATTCATGTTGGCGTAAAATAATTTAATCATTAAATGATTTATCTCCACACTATTTGCCGAAAAATCTATCAATGGAGTAATGTTGGCATTATCGGCTAACCTCCGAACTCCGTAAGCCGTGAAATCATCAAATTTGATGAAAGATCCTGGATGAAACTTGTAATTTGTCATTTGATTCCATCGTGTTACAGCAATTGAAGTTTGAAGCCATTTTTTGACGGAGATGGTAAGAGATGAAGTTTCAGAGGTTGCTCCTTTCTTTGATTTCTTTTGAGGAGAAGCCATTGTTGGAGGATTTGTGATTTGGGAATTGAAGAATGGGAACTAGGGTTTGTGATTTGGGGTAAGAGAATAGTTTGAGTAGAGAGTGAATGAGGGTAGAGGGAAAAGTAACGTATAGGGTTATATAAAAAACTGAAAAATGCGTAACCGGTCGACCACCTGTTTTTGGCCGGTCGACCGTTTTCAACCAGAGAGCAAACGGTCGACCGGCTATAACAGGGGCGGTCGACCGGTCCTGGTCTGTTTGTGATATTTAAGTCTTTTTCAAGTTTTTATTATATATTAACCTATATATATATTATATTTTATACGTAATACAAAATATAACCGTCATTACAAGAGATAGATAAATATATAACAACTATATATAAATCTAATGAGAAAGTTTGTCATTAGAATTATCGTTGTTTCCTTCAATACTATTCGACCATGGACTCCATTGTTTCTGAGCTCCTTCATTCTTTTCATAGTTCCGATCCCATGAGTTAGGACTTTTAGATGTTGATGGCCTAGACGGCATTGGTTCATGCACGTCATGTTTGTTGAAACCGCAGAAAAATGTTGCCAACTTTTCTAAAACAGACAACCGGGCCGACGTCCGTTGTTGCTCGTGATAAAGTTGACTTTGCCCGTAATGGAGTTGTCTCTGAAGGTCTATCTGATGTTTCTGGTAGTGGTGTATCTCATCGATTTGAGCTTTGGTACGAGGAGAATAGAATAGTGTCCGCTTCACTCGTTTTGAATTTGGAGTTTTATCAGACATACAAGAGCATTGATGATGACAACTTGATTTTTGTTTTGGAGTTGTAGGAGAATAAAACTCCTTCGATTCAGAACTCGTAATTGAAATGTATGTTTCTTGAGCACATTTGTCATAAATATGAGCCATAGTGTACGTTGTATAGAATATTATGGTTTGATAAAAAGAAAGGATGAACAAAATATAAAATGTTTGCAAATTTATATATAAGTTTGTTATGTATAACCTATGCATGTGAGTTACTGAGAAATTTTAACCAAGAAAATATAAGCAGAAATTTTTTTGTAAGTCTAAAAATAGCTTTTCTTTTTAAAACTGAATTTATAAGATAAGAAAGTAAAGAATGATCACAAAAAAATAAGTAAAGTGAATTTAACCATTAAATAAAGCAATGGCTAATATTTAATATAAAAATAGGTTAAGTAAAAGATACGGTTACTAGGAGAAAAGACATTAGTTTAGTTTAAACAAAAATTATAAGAGAATAACCAAAAGAGAAGGTGTACATTAGTAATTGCTTAGTCAAGATTTTTTCTTGAAATTAAACCAAGCTCTCTTCGTAATCTAATAAAATCAGATTCGAGCAGCGGCTTAGTAAAAATGTCCGCTAATTGATTGTCAGTATGGACATATTCAAGACATATATTTCTTTTTTCAATATTATCTCGAAGAAAATGATGACGGATATCAATGTGTTTAGTTCGAGAGTGATTCACTGGATTTTTAGAAAGATTTATAGCACTTGTGTTATCACAGTATATAATAGAATTTGATAAATGAATATCAAAATCTTGAAGTGTTTGTTGCATATATAGTACTTGAGTACAAGCGAGAGCCGCTGATATATATTCAGCTTCACATGTTGATAGTGAAACACAATTCTGTTTCTTACTAAACCAAGAGACAAGTGATTTTCCAATAAAATGGCATGTACCACTTGTACTTTTTCTATCTGTTCGTGAGCCACCGAAATCAGCATCACTATATGATACTAATTCAAATGGACATTCTTTTGGATAGAAAAGACCAAAATCTTTGGTATTATTAAGATAACGAATTATACGTTTCACTGCTCGTAAGTGTGATTCCTTTGGATCGGCTTGAAAACGAGCACATAAACAAACACTCATTAATATATCTGGACGACTAGCTGTAAGATAAAGAAGAGAACCAATCATGCTTCGATATAATTTCTGGTCAACATTCTTACCACTTTCATCTTTTTCAAGATGTGTAGTTGTACTCATAGGAGTTGGTTTACCAGATGTATTTTGTAATCCGAAGCGTTTGATAAGATTTTCACAGTATTTTTCTTGATTGATAAAAATACCGTTTGAAAGTTGTTTGATTTGAAGTCCAAAAAAATAAGATAGTTCTCCCATATGAGACATTTCGAATTCTTTGGTCATAATACTTGCAAATTCCTTGCAGAGTTTATCGTTTGTTGAACCAAAGATGATATCGTCTACATATATTTGGATAACCAGAATATCTTTTCGAGAATGTTTAATAAACAAAGTTTGATCGACTTTGCCTATTTCAAATCCTGAATTAATAAAATAGCTACGTAATCGTTCATACCAAGCACGAGGTGCTTGTTTTAAACCATACAGAGCTTTCTTAAGTTTGAACACATGGTCAGGATATTTTTCATGTACGAACAAAGGAGGTTGTTCGACATAGACATTCTCTTTGATAAATCCATTGAGAAAAGCACTTTTGACATCCATCTGATAAAGTTTGAAATTATGATGACAAGCAAAAGATAATAGAATTCTAATAGCTTCTAGTCGAGCGACTGGTGCAAAAGTTTCTTCATAATCGATACCTTCTTCCTGATTGTATCCTTGTGCTACTAATCTTGCTTTATTTTTGGTGATATTTCCTTGTTCGTCAGCCTTATTTTTATAGACCCATTTAGTACCAATTACTGACTGATCAGTAGGTCTCGGAACAAGTTCCCAAACGTTATTGCGCTCAAACTGATTTAGTTCTTCCTGCATGGCAATGATCCAGTAATCATCTGTAGCAGCTTCTTTTGGATTCTTAGGTTCGATATTTAAGAGAAAAGCGACATGACCCATTTGATTGAGTTGACTCCTTGTTCTGACATGTGATGTTATTTCACCTATTATATTTTGGGCCGGATGGTCTCTTAATATTCTTGGTGGTGATTGTAATTCACATATTTGAGGAGTATTCTCAATAATTACTTCTGAGTCAGAATCAGTATTTGAGATGATTGGATTATCAATGACTATTGATTCGTCATCATCTGATATTGTGTGAGGATGCTGATAGATTTCATCAAAAGAGACATGAAGTGATTCTTCAATAGTTTTGGTTCGTTTATTAAATATCCGATAGGCCTTACTTCGTTCCGAATAACCGACAAATGTTGCTTCATCGGCTTTTGGATCGAATTTTCCAAGCTGGTCTTTCGTATTTAAAATAAAGCACTTGGAACCAAAAACTTTGAAGTATGAGATTTTAGGCTTTCTTTTGTTAAACAATTCATAAGGAGTATTCTTGGTAAGAGGTCTTATGGACACACGATTTAAAACATAACAGGCAGTTGCGACAGCTTCTGCCCAGAAATGTTTTGGTAAGGTGGTTCCATTCAATAATGTTCTTGCACATTCTTGTAAAGTTCGGTTCTTTCGTTCTACTACTCCGTTCTGTTGTGGAGTTCTGGGAAACGAAAAATTATGATATATACCTTTCTTTGTACAAAAATGTTCAAATTCATTATTTTCAAACTCTCCGCCATGATCACTTCTTATATTTTTAACTTTAATCCCTTTTGATTTTTGAATTCTTTTGACGAAAGATTTGAAATGATCGAAAGTATCACTTTTATTTTTTAAGAAAATTGTCCATGTATAACGAGAGAAATCATCAACAATTACAAGCACATATTGACTGTGATTTATTGATTGAACTTTAGTAGGTCCAAATAAATCCATGTGCAGTAACTCAAGTGGTTGTAATATTGATATGACTTTCTTGGATTTAAACGATGATTTGGTCAATTTTCCTAATTGACATGCATCACAAATGTTGTTAACTTTAAAACTCATTTTGGGTAGTCCTCTAACTAGATTGTTTTTGGCTAGCTTGTCAATAGTTCTGAAGTTTATATGACAGAAACGTTTGTGCCATAGCCATGGATCATTGTCATTAGCCACAAGACACATATCTGAATTATGATTAATATTCATATTTAGAATATATATATTTCTGTCTCTATAACCTTCAAAAACCAAATTATGGTCTTTATCTAAAATATTACACTCATTATTTGAAAAGGAAATTATAAAACCCTTGTCACATAACTGACTAATACTAAGCAAATTGTGTTTTAAATTTCTAACTAGCATGACATTAGTAATAAGAGGTAAGTTAGATGTACCGCAATTGCTCACATCGCCTTTGCCGATGATATAACCTTTTGAATTGTCTCCAAAAGTGACTGAGCCACCATCTGAGTATTTAATATTTGTTAATAAGCTCTTGTCTCCCGTCATATGCTTTGAGCAACCACTGTCCAATATCCACTTTCCTCTTTTCTTCAGTGGGACCTGCAAAAAATAGAATTAAGTTCATGGTACCCACTTTTTATAGGGTCCTAAGAGTTAGGTCTTAGGAGTCCAAACCCATTTGGGTCCGGTATCCCCTTTATATATATAATTGTTATTAAAATGTACATTATTCATGAATTGCTGAATGTATTTGTTCCTAATCAAATTATTATTTGTTTTAGGAACCCATATTTTGATAGTCTTGACATTTCTCTTTTGAAATTTCACAACTGGTTTTGGTTTGAAATATAATAAACTAAGATTTTTCTTAGCTTCAGTTTTTTGTACTTTCTTCTTCCTTTTATTTCTAAGATGTTTCTTATTTTCATGTTTGTTATATCCCAAACCTTGTTTATCTGAAATAGATTGTGAACTTTCAATGATTTTAGTCAAATTTTCTCGACCTTTGTTAAAGTTAGAAACATTTTGAGTAATGTCATCAAACTTTGTTTGTAAACTAGCTTTTTCTAGGTCTAGAATTTTGACTTTTGCTTTAAGTTCATGATTTTCAGTAGTGAGAGCATTATTTTTCTCTTTTTGAGCTTCTATTTCTTGACTCAAAAGAGATATTTGAGAGTCAACATTAGATGATGATTCTTGAATATTTTCAAGTTCTTCTTCTAATATTTTCTTCTCATCTTTTAACATATCTCGTTCAAACTCTGCTCTACTTAAATCTGCTTTGACTGCTTTTAATTGACGTTTTATGTCTTTATATTTGACTATCAATTCAGCATTAATATCAAGTAATTCATCAAATGTAGGAATTTGTACCTCATCTTCTGTTGCCATAAAACAAACATTAACTTGTTTATTCTCCGAATCACTTTCACTTTCTGATGAAGATGACTCTGAATCATCCCATGTTACTGAGAAGGCTCGTTTCTTTGATTTGTCCTTCTTATATTTGAATTTGTCATTTTCTGACTTCTTCTTTTGTTCTGGACAATCCTTCTGCATGTGTCCCTTTTTATGGCAGTTGAAACATTCTATAGCAGATGAAGATGGTTTATTTGATCCAGGTTTCCTTTTATTGTAGCGACTGGCTTTTCGATATTTTAGGAATTTTTTGAAACCTTTAGCAATGAACGCCAAATCTTCATCTTCAGAATCTGATTCATTTTCATCTTTCTCAACATGAAATGCTACATTTTTCTTTTCTTCTTTCTGTTCTTTTCTAGCCTGCAAATTTGCTTCATAGGACATTAAATTTCCTATCAATTCATCTGGCTTCATGACGGAAAGGTCATTAGCTTCTTCAATTGCTAATACTTTTCCTTCCCATTCATTAGTCAGAGAATGTAGGACTGTTGAAACAACATCAAAATCAGAATACTTTTGTCCTAACCCAATAAGTGCATGGTGAATAGTTTGAAACCGTGAATACATGTCATTGATTGTTTCATTTGGTTTCATTTTGAAATTTTGAAATTGACTTTTCAGCATGGCTATTTTGGCTTGTTTAACCTTGTTAGTACCTTCATGAGTGATTTTTAGCGTTTGCCAAATTTGATATGCAGTAGTGCAGATACTAACACGGTTATATTCATTTTGGTCTAATGCACAGAACAACATATTTATTGCTCTTGCATTTATGGCTGCTGCCGTTTTCTCAGCCACAGTCCATTCTGAATAATCAGTTGTTGGATTCACTATTTCTCTTTGAGTAGCATTCCAAGCATCATAGCTACTTGATTGCATAAAGAATGACATACGTGTTGCCCAATAACTATAGTTAAGACCATTGAAAAATGGAGGTCTTTGTGTCGATTGACCTTCTGTGTAAGTGGTGTTTTGAGTGCTAGTACTTGCGTTATTTGCCATATTACAAGAATATATCAAATAACTGTGTTACGGTTATATGATGACCGTGCTCTGATACCAAATGAAAGTGCGGTGTGTATACAATTATATGTGCTAATATAGTATACACGGATCGTGTAATATGGATTACAATACAAATGCGGAAATAGATGATAATAGCATTGTAAATAGAAAATAGAAAAATCACACCAGAGATTTTTATACTGGTTCGGAGCACCGTCCTACGTCCAGTCCCAGACTTCTATCTGGATTTTCACTATTAACTACCTCGCTTCACCCGGAGGAACAGGTTTACAACACCCGAACAACCGAACGGGATTTCACGCCTCTAATATACTGAGGACTTCAACACTTGCCTCTTACAACACAGAGGACTTCAACAAAAGAACAAATACAATTGTTGTTGACAACTTGTGTTCTTGAAAACACGGATTTGTCACTAGCAGTACACCCTTCCTATAATCTTATCCTTAAAGTATGTGATATGATGTTTTGAAAAGATTAAGGAAAGTATATTATTGAATCAAAGGATATGAAATAGTTTCAAAGATTCAATAAATAATTTAGAGCTTTTATAATACAGAATTGAGATCAGAGATTAGATTAAAAGAATATATGAAATCGTTGTACTTAATCAACGAATTGGATTAGTTTATATAGACAAGAATGGTTGTAACTCTTTGCCATTAAGAGATATGATCTTTGGTGAAAGATTAAGAGATGCAACCTTTGGAGAAGAGAAGTGTCTTTTGAAAAAATTGCTTTCTATTCAAAAACGGTCGACAGGCTAAAAAGTGACCAGTAGACAGGAATTCAAAATATATATACGTTATGTGCATGTGTGCACGTTCACTGTGCAATTTACACAGGAACGGTCGACCGCACCTATATTGACCGGTCGACCGGTCCCTGTAAAATTGCACAATGAATTGTGCAACTATATGCAACTATAATTTATTTGTATATATATTGATTTCCTTGATATGCATGATTATTTGAGGATAGATTTTAACAAATTTATTACTATTACAACAACAAATAATCAACCTATAATCTAGAGTACCATATATAGCTCTAATGACCTTGTTTTGTCGATCGTCTTTATTTCTTTGTCATAGATCAAAAACTTCATAAAACTTGTGACTCAACAAAATGGAATTCAATTTAGAAATCGATTTAAGTATTATAAAATGGTTATAAACGGGAAATGAGACTATGGAATTTATAAACAAGGTATATAAATAAAGTAAAGTGATTAGCAGTGGATAAGTAGAAGTTATAAATTCGAGGTGAGGATTTATAAGGAGATGGGCAAATCGGTTTAAAAATAAACGGTAGATTTATTTTTGAAAATATGGAAAGGGAATTTATAGAATTGAGACGTAAATTTAATTTGAAATAAATCGAGAAGATTTATTAATATTGGACTGGCTATATGGGAGTTGAAAAATATATTTTTCAGAGAAGTTAAGTCTATTTTAAAAAGGAAATTTTTAAGTACTAACTAGAAAAATTAAAAAGTATTTAAAGAATATTCCAGAAAATTAATTATTTAGTTGTTTTAAAACTTGCTTCAAGTATATTTAAATATTGATCAAGTTAGTTTATAGTAAGTTGATTATTATTCAATGATTAATCAATATTATTATTTCAAAAGGATAAATTATTCACCGATTATGTTATTTTTACATAATAACTTTTAGTTTTAAGAGTATTCACCTAAATTTAACTTGGAAGTTATTATAGAAATTTCATAAGTATTATTTTGAAAATTTTTAAATAAAGTTTTGGGAAGTAATGGTATACTCGAATGGCGAAATCGGAGGCAGTGAGTACCTGCAGTTAAGTCTTGGATTTTTCTAGTATAGAGACGTTACCATTGAATTGTGAATCCATGGTTTAATAACGTAGTGGTACTTTCCATATTATATTAAAAAAGGGTTTCAAATATTCATTTAAAAAGGGATAGTGGGTGAATTTACTAAATTCGATAAGTTAAGTACATATATTTTAGGTAAAGAGATTTAATTTAATAAAATTAAATTAAAAAGATATTTAGAGTTTTTCAGTGGAAATTGGAATATTTTGGTTGAATGATTGTTTATTTGATAGTTAAATAACCGACTACCAAATCTAGACCCAAAATATAACTTAGGGAATATCTAGGAGAAATACGGGAATTATATGGTACAGTTATCGTTCGAGGTGCTATATTGTACATATAAACTTGTTTCGTTCTTCTAGGACGTTTATAAGGAAACCCGTCCACTAACAGTTAGGAGGTGATCTCCGATCTTATTTTCGTCTGTTTATTTCCTAAAGAATCGAGGTTGAGTTTACTGGAAATATCGAGCGTTGTTTCGAAAAGACCGGGATCGGATAAGTTATCTGAAAACCACCTCCATCCAACGAGTACGTTTTGAAAGGAAAACAAGAGCATGGAGTTTAAGATGGATCAATGAAGTGCAAGGGATAATCGCTACTAATCCTGAGGATTTTTCCAAAATGGATGTAGTAGGAATAGTGCCTACGGTTCCGTTCGGACCTAGAACGGACTTGTATGAATGAATAATATCAGCACATTGTCATTGGAGGACAATGAGCAATCTAAGTGAAAATTCGTTAAAAGGTAATCGTAGCCTCTATCCTCATCAACCATGAATGACTGAAAGCATGGGAGATTCAACAAGGCTAAGTGGGTAGCACCAAATTAGGGTATGTTTATCACCTTTCAAGATACCCTCGGATATTATTACTACGATTCATGGAAGGAGCTCGGAAAAGGGTGGGAACACCCAGGGTGATAGCATATTCGGTCTTTCTAGGTTATGGATAGTCCGGTCTTGTGTTGTAGGGGATCCCAGCGTGGTCCTCGGATGCTATTCTAGACATGTACTATGACAAGTGATACCCCAGTACCTAGTCATTCGTATGGAATTCATTCTCCTACAAGCGCCGTACGATTTTGATTGTGCCCAACTATGCTGAAATGTGAGATGCAAGCATTTCAGCTATTTGAATAAGTACTTGTACTTTGGCACTATTATAATATCAGATGATTTTGATATCAAACATTTTGGTTATCGTAAGGTAAAAACCCATCATACTTATTTATGGCGTGCCTTACGAAATACCTTTAATTTTCAAAGGATTTTGATAACTTTAATAATCAATTTGAGTGTGTTTTCTCATGTGGTTTTCCAAACTGACTTGGATGTTATTTTAATGCTCGGGTCAGACCGAGTATTACAGATTCAGGATAGGATGCTTTGGAGCTCAGGAGACGAGCTGGATGGCGAAGACATATTACCCGTATCTGATTTATATTTCGTTGTGTATTGTAGGCTTTATATTCAGCTTCGTTGGGGACAAAACTGTTCGGCATTGTGTCATTGATGTGTTGTACTCTAATGATGTAATGTATAAAAATAGCAATAGTTCTTTTGTATAAAGATTTGTTGTTATCTATTATATATTGTTCCGCTGCGATTGTGAAATTCTGTGTTTTCTATTTTCTTCTTCTACTTTTTCTTCTTTTCCCTAATGATCTAGTATTTATAGCATTCGATTGCTCAGCATGTAATACAATGGACGTATTGAAGTCGATTTCGGAGGTCGAAAATCTCAATCGTGAGGTATTAGAGCTGAAGGTTAAGTGAGAACCTTGGCTTTGGTGGGGATTACTCATTAGAGATAGGGTCAGTAGCACCCTATAATGAGTTTGGGTGTATTAATGGATATGAACGCGTATTTGTTAGTGATATATATTGTTTTACATTATGTTGATTGGGTTGTTGAGTGGCTTATGGATTCTGGTCAATACGAGTAATTAACGTTATTGATAGGGATCTCTAAGAACTTGAACATAATAGTTCGACTCGGTGTTGTTTAAAAACGGGATAAATGAAATAATTTTACCTAAATTATTTGTGTATATATATACAAAATTAAGAATTATTATATTACGTATGGTGTACTCGGTTTTTAGGAAATGATAATATTTAACCATTATCATTTGTTTTTATGGTGATTAAGTACAGTTGATATTATAACCAAAGGTTAAGAGAAGTAATTCACATAACAAAGTGGAGTTTGTAAATATGAGTTTATAAAGGTGAGTTATAATTTGAAATGGAATGTAATTCCTGGGAAATATTTAAATATAGGTTTAAAGCATTTAAAAAGTGAAAATTTGAAAATTTAAATCCTGTAGGTTTTTTAAATGTTTTTCAAGTCTTGGAAAATAATGGTGATGTTATTTGAGAATATTTGTGAATTGAAATATTTAAAATGGTTTTTTTAAAAAAGAAATAAAACTCCAAACTCACTTCGATCATTGGAAAATAATTTCATTGATGACTGCAACATCATCGACTTTCATTTTTGAGTTTCCAAGGGAGAACTGCTACCGTAATGATTTGCAATTGGAGTTTTATTTGGAAAAAACTGGTTTGGTTTTGAAATTCAAGGAATAATTTAATACACAAATGGATTGTGTATATGTAATTGATTTCAAAAATGATTTTGAAATGCTTAAGTAATTGTTTAAACTTTGGAGTTTGATCTAGAATGTTTTATGGAACATAAATAAGTCTAAAAAATTATAAAAATTTTAAATTTTTTTGGAATGAAATTCAACTTAAGAAGAGTTAATGGAAATAAGTGTGATAATGAGATAAATTAGTAAGGTAAACTAATTAAATGAAGTGAATTGGAAGAAATTGGTGAATAGAATATTAGTTAGTTTGTTAACTTAAGAAATTTTGAAATTTGATTTTGTGGAGTGAAATTTAACTTAAATTAAGTTAAATAAGAGTGAATTTTGAGGAATTAGGCCTAAGTTGGCTAAATGAAATAGTTATTGAAATAGAATCTGTTAAATCGGGAATAAATTAGTGGATGAACAAATTAATTTAATTTATAAGTAAATAGAATTGAAATTTAATATTGGAATGAAATTTAATTTGAATTATGTTGAATAAAGTGAAATTGAAAAAAATTAGTTCGAGTGGACTAAATAAAATTTATTAAGATTTGGAATGAATTAGTGGATGGAACTAATTACAATAATTAGTGAATTAAAGATGGTTTGAGATACGGTTGATAAAATTCAATACGTAAAATTTGGAAGGTAAATTAAGTTCAAATGGAATTGAAAATTAATTTGAATAAAAATGGATGTAAAATTAAGTGATGAAGTGAAAATAAATATAATAAGTTGTATAAAATATTTATAACAAACTTAAGAAATTGATGGTGAAGCTCTTAAGCAAAATTGGTATTGGGAAATATACTAAGTTAATATTTGAATGAAGATTAAATAAAAGTTGTGTAAAAGAATAATTATGAATAAGGGAATGGAAATTAAACAAATGTGAATAGAAAGAATTTGATGTAGCAAAGAATCAATTGAAAATTAATACGTAAATTGTACGTATATTATTTTATTCGCATGACGAATTGATCCAGATTCGAGCACGGAATTTCAAGATAGTTACATCGATCTGAATTAGGAATTTTCGTTCGATTTTTGACGGCGAACCTGGTATGGATTTTTGATTGATCTTGAAATTCTCTATCATAATATATGGCTATGCAAGGACGATGACGTTTTCTAATCAAGAAACCAGATCTGAGTCCGCACTAGGGAGTCGTGTGAACGATACTAGTACGGAAGTGAAATTATATGATCGAGTGAGCGATCAGATTTGATATTGCGTACGGATGATATATGTACATCGTACGGGCTTAAGTAGAGAAAATATTGAAAATTTTGAAAAGAAATATATAAAACAATTTTGAATTATGCGATTGGATATTATAGGTAAATAAGGTGCAGGTAATTGAAAGCAAAAGCTAAATTGATGTCTTTGATTTTTGAAGTAAAATTTAATTGCCCGACAAAGAGGCATGTGCTTAAATTGTTGTATGAAATTGATGGTTTCCTGGTTGAGCCACTTGGCTTTTGTTTTCTTTTGATGATTTGGGTCTGTAGTGGTAGTTTTGTAGTTTTTCGAATCTAGCCGAACAAAGGAATCACTGGCAAAAAAATTCGAAATTTAAGGAGTTAGAAAAAAAATTAAAGAAAATTTTGATAATTTAAAATTTAGTTTTGGATTATAATTTGGATGGTTGAGGGTATCATATTGGGTGTAATCTATGGATGAATTTGGAAATTAGTAAAGGTGATATTGTGTTTACGGTAAATTGATTTGGAAAGTTGTTTAAACCGATTGGTTTTAGGAAAAATAGTTAACGGGTTTTGGTCATTCTTCTTACCTAGCAATTTCAGGGATGAAATTCTTTTGAGGGGGAGGGATGTAATGTCCCGGAATTTTGGATATATGAAATTGGAATATTTAAATGACTTTAAAAATTTAAAAGTTAATCTTTAACTTGAATTCCAAATATAGGATTTATTGGATAATTTAATTATTGAATTAAATAAATGGAGATTGGTTAAAATATTGAATCTGGAGATTAAAGCTTGTTAAAAATAATTTAAAGGCTTATAATATTTATATTATAATACCAAAGATAAAAAAGTTTTAAAATTGAACTTAAAAGTGATTTGTTCAGTTGTAAATATATCATTTAAAGTTACAGTTAACAAATAGCCTTTCAGGGTACAGTCTCGGATTTCGACAAAACCAGTTCTATTGGATCCGTAATAGTGCATTAGTATCGGATTTTAAATTTTGTAGAGTTTGGAGTTATCGTTTAATCGTACGGGTTAGAAACGCACTGGAATTTATATCGAAAATTTAATATAATAATTGGGTCCAAAAAGCTATCTTCTACATACGATCGAATTAGGACTCGAAACCTTTTCCAATGCGCTCGGAATAAGGATATAAAATTATAAACGCCTAGTGGCATGCCTCGATAGGAGGTCGAGATTTTAAGCTGCATAATTGAGACGTTTTTAAAATTTAAATAAAATAATTATTTGTGGCTTGACCTTTATTTCCATCAGACCTTTTTCGTTTCTCTTCAAAGCACTGTAGCATATCACCTACACGCAAACATTTCAAAACACACTAACATTCTCATCTCCTTCTCATTTATAACACACGCGACTGTACATAACAAAGTAGAAAGAAAAAAGAAACGCAGGCTTTAAAAACATATTTCTCCATTTATACTTGTCTAAAAAAATACAAATCTTGTTTGTAAAATCTTGTTTTTCCGCAAGCTTCGATTTGATATGGGTGTTAAGGGGTGCAACCATAGATTAGGTTGCTCGACTTCGTGCGGTCGAAAATAGGGTTAGGAATTTGGGGAGCTTGAGACTTCGATTCGAGCAACGGAGGTTGGAAATGACCTCGTCTTGGAGAATAGCGTTGGTGGCCATGTTGTTGTGGAGCCCGATTGTCTATGGGGTTTCGCAACATTTGTGTACGAATGTGAGGAGCTTCAGGTCGTGACTCTTTTGAGAGCTTCGACCGAGGGATTTTCGGTATGGTGGAGTCGAGCGTGGCGAGGGTAGCTCGTTGGAGAAGGAGGAATCGAGGAATCATGGGTCGAGCGTCGTATCAGTGAACGTGCACATTTTTCTTTTGTGTATAGACATTCGAGAAGAAAAGAAAAGAGGGGTAAGGAAGAAGGTTGGAGTGAATTTGAAAGTTTTGGGTCGGGCTTTGTTTCTATGGGTGTGGTTTCAAATTTTAAATTAAATGTTTGGTTAAATTAAATTATCATCAACTTATAAAAATTTATATCTCATGCATACGCGATCTGATTCGGGCGATTCAAGAGGCGTTAGGACCGTTATGTCGTCATCTACGCATAGAAAGTGGTTTGAACGAATTTGGAGGTTCTGATTTTTTTAGATAATGTCAAATACGATCCATTCAATCGAAAACGGAATGCGGAAGCGACAAAAATTCAATGTGTGTTAATCTCACTCGATTTTGATTACCGCAATCAAGTTTAAATAGTTAAAACTAATTGTTGATTGATTGATAGAATTGATAAATTATTATCAGTTGAATGTGATATTATATATAGTAGTATATATATATATATATATATATATTGGAGTAATTAATATTCCCGCATTTATATAGCGGATGAGATCCTGTGCGCACCGCATAATAGAGGATGACCCTATATACCGCGATATCCCCCTCGAAGTGGGATTGGTACTTTTATATTATGCTAACATCTGTGGATGTAGGGAAACAGGTTGGAGGGATCCGACTGATTCCTCAAAAACATTGAATTAAACTTTATATATATTGATATGTGATCTGTTTTAAATAATATGTGGTAGATTATAGTGCAATTTGAATTTATTGGATGCTACGGTAGTTTTGGCCTATATTTTGGTATTTTTAAAATACCAATAATAAATGTTTTGAATTGGGAAAAATAAAATAAAAATGAAAATTGGAACTAAAAATATTTATAGAGAAATTGGATTAATTAAAAGTGATGAATTTGAGGAAAAAAATAAATAGACTGATTTTTAAATTGTACTTGGTCATCTCGGAATACGAAAAATAGAGATTTTTGATAATGTAGATGAAATGATTTTAAATAATAAAACTTAAACGATGTTGGTTTGAGTGTAAAAGAATTATTTTAAAAATCGAGATTTTAAATAGATAACAAAAATTAAAGGGAAAAATTGAAAATAAAATATGAAATTGATATACTAGATTTTGAATAAGATTTTAAATTATAAAAAGGAAGCGAGATCTGGATTTTGTTGGATTTTGGAATATAGTTTGCTTATTTTGGAAATTGATTTAAAAATGGAATTCAGTTTAGAAATTGATTTAAAATTGTTTTAAGTATTATGAAATGTTTATAAACGGGAAATAAGCCTATGGAATTTGTAAAAAAGTTTATAAATAAAGTAAACCGATTAGCAGTGGATAAGTTGAAGTTATAAATTCACAGTGAGGATTTATAAGTAGATGGTCAAGTAGGTTTCAAAATAAATGGTATATTTAGTTTTAGAAATATAGAAAGGGAATTTACGGAATTGAGTCGTAGATAAATTGGAAATAAATAGAGAAGGATTTATTAATATTGGATTTGCTATATGGGAGTTGAAAAATATCATTTTCAAAGAAAAAGGAAATTTTTAAGTATTAACTAGAAAATTTAAAAAGCGTTTAAGGAATATTTCAGAAAATTAATTATTTAGTTGTTTTAAAACTTTCTTAAAGTATATTTAAATATTGATCAAGTTAGTTTATAGTAAGTTAATTATTATTTAAAGATTAATCAATATTGGTATTTCAAAAGGATAAATTATTCAATTATTATGTTATTTTTATAATAAGTTTTATTTTTAAGTGTATTCGCCTAAATTTAACTTGGAAGTTATTATAGAAATTTTATAAGTATTATTTTGAAATTTTTTAAATAAAGTTTTCGAGAAGTAACGGTGTACTCACATGGAGAAATCGGAGGCAATGAGTGCCTATAGTTAAGTCTTGGATTTCTCTAGGATAGAGACGTAATCATTGAGCTGTGAATCCATGGTTTGATACCGAGTGGTACTTTCCATATTATTTTTAAAAAAGGGTTTCAAATATTCATTTGAAAAGGGATAGTGGGTGAATTAACTAAATTCGATAAGTTAAGTACATATATTTTGGGTAAAGAGATTTGATTTAATAAAATTAAATTAAAAATAGATTTGGAGTTTTTAAGTGGAAAATGGAATATTTGGTTGAACGATTGTTTATTTGATAGTTAAATAACCGACTATCAAATATGGACCCAAAATATAACTCTGGGAATATCTAGGAGAAATACGGGAATTATATGGTACAGTTACCATTTAAGGTGCTATACTGTATGTATTAACTTTTTTCATTCTTCTAGAACGTTTATAAGAAAATCCGTCCACTAATGGTTAGGAGGTGATCTTCGATCTTATTTTTATCTGTTTATTTTCTAAAGAACTAGGGTTGAGTTTACTGAAAATATCGAACGTTGTTTCGAAGAGACCGGGATTGGACAAGTTATCCGAAAACCACTTCGATCCAACGAGTACGTTTCGAAAGGAAAACAAGGGCATGGAGTCAAAGATGGAGAAGTGAAGTGCAAGGGCTAATCGCTACTATCCTAAGGATTTTTCCAAAATGGATGTAGTAGGAATAGTGACTTCGGTTCCGTTCGGACCCAAAACGGACTTGTACGGATGAATGCTATTTGTACATTGTCATTGGAGGACAACGAGCATTCTAAGTGAAAATTTATTAAAAGGTAATCATAGCCTCTTGCCTCATCAATCGGGAATGACTGAAAAGCAGGGGAGATGCCCAGAGTGATATCATATTTGGTCTTTCCAGGTTAGGGTTAGCTGGTCTTGTGTTATAGGGGATCCCGACGTGGTCCCCGGTGTGCTATTCTAGACGCGTACTATGACAGGTCATACCCCAGTACCTAGTCATTCCTATGGAATCCATTCTCCAATAAGCGCCGTATGGTTTTGATTATTCCCAACTATGATGAAATGTGAGATGCAAGCATTTCAGCTATTTGAATAAGTATTTGTACTTAGATACTATTATAATATCAGAAAATTTTGAGATTAAACATTTTGGTTATCGTAAGGTAAAAACCCATCATGTTTATTTGTGGCGTGTCTTACGAGATACCTTTGTTTTTCAATGAATTTTGATAACTTTAATAATTCAATTTGAGTGTGTTTTCTTACGCTGGTTTTCCAGACTGACTTGGGTATTATTTTATTATAATGCTCGGGTCAGACCGAGTATTACATATTCAGGATATGATGCTTTGGAGCTTAAGAGACGAGCTGGATGACAAAGGGGTATTACCCGTATTTGATTTATATTCCGATGTGTATTGTAGGTTGTATATTCAGCTTTTGTGAGGATAAGTTATTATAACTGCCCGGCGTTGTGTTATTAGTGTGTTGTACTCTGATGATGTAATGTATAAAAATAGTTATAATTCTTTTGTATAAAGATCAGTTGTTATCTATTATATGTTGTTCCACTGCGGTTGTGAGATTCTGTGTTGTTATTTCTATTTTATTCTTCTACCTTTTTCTTATTTTCCCTAACGATCTAGTATTTCTGGCATTTGATTGCTTGGCATGTAATATAGTAGTCGTATTGATGTCGATCTTTGAAGGTCGAAAATCTCGATCGTGACAAAAAGACAAAACACTCGAGTCAGAACTAAAGATCTTATGTAAGTTAAATCAACATAAATAATATGGGTGTAATAGCTTCAGAGATGTTTACGAGATTTTACATCTCCTATCCAATGTATAACGTGCGTGCAGTAACTTAAGAGACGTTCGAGATTTCGATCTCATAAGGATCCATTAAACAATCCATATATATAATAAAATACACTATTACAATATGTCTACAGTAAAGAGAGTATTAAAATAGCGTTAAGGAATTACCATATCCCCCTTTACACATTTTTATATAAATACCGTAGTCTATACTGATACTGTAAGCTCCTCCAAACATGTGATTTACTCGAGGAGCATTCTATAGGTACGATACAAACCAAAGTCGTAATGGGCTCGATCATGATAAATATGACAAGGCATGCGAGGCAATGCCAAGGGTAGGATTCTACCATTTTGCACTCCCGGACTGGTGGTAACGCATAACAGCTACTACCGCCACCTCGAGACACACACCCATAATCAAAATCGAGGGGTGGCCACTAATCAATCACAAAGTAACATATATGGTATCGAAGAAATATGCCCGATCGGAGGAGCGAACTCACTTGGCCTGGTATAGCTCCTGGTTTAGTCATTTTAATTATGATTCGATAGTCAAGGCTATCCATCATCGTTCTCTTACTTCATTCCAGTAGCATTCGCCAAACCATCCTACTTCATTCCGGATTCTCCACTACATGCACAGTTGTTAAAGTGGTTTCAATATTGGCAGAGAGCGATATCCGAGCCTAGTTTATTTAACAACCAAACGCTTATTTCACACCATGGTCATTTTATAAAACATATATATAATAAATCCAGAAAAAAGTCCATCCATATCAAGATATCCACATAATTATTCCAAAAGTATAAATGTATTTGTAAATACCGAGGAAAATTTCTTCCAACCAATTTCGAAAATAATTTATAAATCTCTCTCCAACCATTTATAAACTATTTATATGCTTTAGAAACATTTATAAACCTATTTATAAATTACAAATAGTTTACAACTCTTTCCCTTTTCATAAACTTCGATGCAAATTCCTTTAAAACACTTCTAAATCCATTTATACAAGTTCTTTGATAAAATCCCTTCACCAAATCCTTTAAAACCTTTATAACTACTTTATAAAACTATTATAAAATACTTTTAAAGTAAATCTTTTATAAAAATCCTTTCATAAAATTCATTATAAAATCTCTTACAAAACTAATATAAATTCCTCACAAAACATTTTACAAAGATTCTAAAATCTTTTACAAAATCTTTTATTTATTAAGTTATTAAAAAAGTCTACATTTGTGATCTTAAACTAAATTTTAAATAAATCTTTAAAACTATATTATTATATTAAATTAAATTTAAAATTTATATATACATTAAAACTATATTAAATGTTTTATCAAATTAAATTTTAAACTATTTAAAATATATATTTAAAACTAAATAAAATAATAAGTTAAAATCTTAAATTTACATTTAAAACCATATATTAACTTATAATTTGAAACTTAAATCATATAAATTAAATTGTTTTCCAAATATGAATTTTAAATAAATCATTAAATTAAATTTAAATATCAATTTCTTAAACCAAACCTACTTTACCATTTAGAAAATAATTTAATACCGATCCACCGTGTCTGTATATAATTTTCTTTGGTCAAATGATACAGATATATATCATTTCAACCTACAATAAATTTAAATTTCCTATATATATCATTTCAACCCGTATCACGAATCACAGTTTTCCAAATCCATAAAATCGCTTCAGTTTATCAATTAACGATTTTTCCCTAATCTATAAGATCACTCGGGTATGTATCATTTCAACCCATAATGAATTTTCTAACAATAAATAAGGGACCTTGCAGTGTGATAACAACATATAAAATAAACATAGCATCAAATCATTCATAATTTCAAAAAATAAGCATCCATCACAATCGTCATTCAAATCAACCAATAAATTACAACAATTAAGTGATTATCAATTTTAGGTACTTAACTTACAATTTAAATTCGGTATTAATTTAAATGGCAATTTAATTCAGTAAAACTCAATTTCAATTAAAATGTCAAATTAAATTACCAAACAACAATCAATAAAATTCTTATCACATTATAAATTGAATTCAGCTAACATAAGAAAGTTTAGTATAACGTGAGTGGGTTAAATCACTCGCCTTTATACGAATATGAAAATAATAGACTTCTAATCAATAGCTCCTCTATATGTTTCCTTAGTCTCCTACTTGATTGCCAGCTTTGTTCCTAAATTTGATTTTGTTTTGATTTACTTTATTTTCCCCCTTACTATTAATATATGTATGTATGTATGTATGTTTTTAGAAGGTTTGAAAAAAAAGATTTGAAAAAAAAGAAAAGAAGAAAAGGATTAAAACAAGAAGAACTAAAAATGAAAAAGAAGATCAAAGTTTGAAAAGAAAGAAGAAACTTTGAAATAGAAGAAGATTCGAAGAAGAATATTTGAAGAGGAAGGAAAAAATAAAATGATAGAGAATAAGAAGATTCGAAGAAGAAAGGTCAAAAACAAAAAAGAAGAAGATTAAAAATGAAGGGTAGGGTTTCATTTGCATCATATCTTATTTACATGGTTAGAGTTTGGTTTAGGGCCAATGAGATTTGAAAAGAGAGGCTGCTATTAATTAGAAATAAATGAAATGCGGTTTCAAGTATGAAGTTGGAAAATGAATGAAAAAACAAAGTAAATATGAACAAACTAGGTATTGAAATAAAGTAAATATGAACAGCCCTTTTAAAAGTAGCAGGTATTAAAAAGAGGTAAAAGAAAGAGTTAAAAATATGAAAAGTAGTTCATGTTTGCAAAATGGAAAAGCTTCAAACAATGTAAATGGAAAGAAGTAATGGAACAAATGAGGAAATAATGAAAAGAATGCGGCAATTATTAATTAGAAATAGAATGAATGGACCGACTCTAACTATAAACAAGATTTTGGAATTCTAATTTCATAAACAATTGTTCGCTTAATTAATTTTGTTAACACCAAACATACAAAAATTGACATCCATTAAAGATTTAATTAACATACAATAAATCAAAATAAATTCTCTACACAAATTTGTGTCATAAATTAAAAGAATATACAACATTAATAACTTTTCATTTCTCTTTCTCTTTGTCATTAGATTGGGAATTTAAACAAATATGCTAACGTTTCGATTGAATGTTTTACTAGGTAAGCATTAAATACATTCAAAAATATGATAGCATAAATAAGGTAATATAAGCAAGTGTATAATATATTTATATATGTACATCTTTATCGGTACTTACGGTTTACATTCATAATAAAAGGTATGAAAATAATGCACGAATGGAGGCTATGTGTAACGTTTTCGATTTTTCGTTGCCGAAAAACCGAAATGTTAGGGTTAAAGAAAAAGAAAAAGGTAGAAGAAGAGAGAAAAAGATAGAAAATAAAGAGAAAAGAACGGAACAGAAAGAAATAACAGAACAATATCAGAATCTCACAATTCACAGCGGAACAACATATAATAGATAAATGAATAATCTTTAAACAAAGAACTATATCAGTTATTACATTACATTACATTTGATTACATCATCAGAGTGTACAACAACAACAACATCAATAGGAAATACTATATACTAGTAATATTCCATGCTATCTAGCTTGCCTCCAGCAACTCCTGAATTCCAGAATATCCTGATAAACCTTAACTCTTGACTGCCCGTGTGGAAATTGGTGGGCAGCCAGAGTTTAGGAAGGAAAACAATAAACTCCGAGTCAGTCATGTGACTGGTGTGAGAACTCAAAACAGTTTATTTATCTTTAAAATCAAAATAGAGGAATATTTTTAAAGTCAATTCGCAATGCTTTTAAAAATGAGACTACCATAAGGCCTCCCGCACACACACACAATGCAAACGCAGAATCGGAGGAGATTTCTCCTTATGATAGTCAAAGATGCTTGATACGCATTAAAAAGAACATTTGATATTATTACTAGTGCATAGTGTAGGCAAAATTCATTTCGAAAATAGAATATAAATCTTAGCCAACATAGACATTTTGAACTATGTCTACTATAGCTACCATCCAAACAGTGGGGTGCCACCATAAGTGAATGATAGGTTCTACAACTAAAACCGTACAGGGTTTCGTATTGGGAATTGGATTTCCAACAAATGGTCAGGCCAAGGAACTTCCCATTGCCACATGAGAACGCCTCTGGAAGGACGTCCCCGAGAACCAAACCGGATCTCTGCCAACACAAGGCTGGGTTACCCCTAACTGGGTAACTACTGACACGAATATGTCATCCCCCGATCGTAACCGATCTATCCGAGGATCCTCGATTTCCAACAACCACAAAATATGCAGCAACAACATAGGTTAAATATCTGGGCTCCATACCATGATACCACCTCTATCCAGAAGGAATGACATACACTAAAGGGGCGCTACCCCCTAATAACCTTGCCGCATCCTTCCTGTTTTGACCATTTCCGAGGTGTGAGGTCCGACGAAGTCTCGTCCACAAAGCCACACTTTATACAAAAGCCGTGCTTTGGGCCAACAAATGATCATAGTAATGATCACCAAGATAAATGATCAAATAAATGATCCTATCACAAATGATCAACACAATGATCATTTCACAGCAACACTCAACATGCCTCACTACCAAATTGGGAGTATATCACTAATAACCTTCAACTATATAACCTCTGAGCTCGCACGTCTCAGAGAAGGGTGTTAAGCTAAGAGAATAAATCCTCCGCCACCAACAGAAATATATTTGAAAGAAATCAGCTTTATATCTCAATTTGTAATGTCAGACATACAATCCATACAAGTCTGTTCCGGGATCGAACAGAACCGAAGGCACTTACAAAGAAGTCCTTGCATTCCGGTTATTCACTAATCACAACCGGACTTCCCGTCACTAAGGGTGATAAAACCTCTATATCGGAGATCAGCCGATGTAGAGTAACTCGACGGTAATCCTTCCGTTTTCCCAAATATCCGGTCTTCAACACCGGTCATCAAATGCAATCCATAACGACGTATCACATACTCGGAATGGGTTATACGACTCCAAGGTCCTTTCCCGGCTAACCCGAATAGTGAGCGCTTATTCAAAAATAAGTGTGGCATTCAAATTCAAACAAATCTCAACAAATACCTATTTAAAGATAAATATTGATAGTCGGATATTTAACTATCAATAGGCGTGTTCAACATCACCAAATCCAAATAATTTACCAAATTATTTACTTCCCAAAATATCTTTACTAGATATATATTTTCCACACTTCAACCATTTGAAAACAAATTTTCAAATCACTTTTCCTTACGCGGAATTTCTTTCATTTCAACATGGTTCATTTAAACCAATTAAATAAATCCTTACCGATTTATTTTATATATTTACGTTCCAAATTCGTAAATTAATTCCCACACTTCAAAAATATATCAACTTTTATTTTTAAACAAATTCCCCTTTTTATTTATAAATTCCATAGTGAATTTACATTCCAAAATATTTGTGAATATACGATTTCAATTATTCATTTTCAATTTATCTTCAAAAAGATAATTTCTCAAAACATTTCATTTCACATTGGAAAAATATTCCCATACTTATTTATTCATAAGAAATTCACAAATCCATTCAATTTCAACACTTCGAAAATATTTAATATACTTAAATCGAAAATTAAGTATATATTTAATTTTTTTTAAGAAATCATTCTCTTAACACATTTGTTTGGGCCAAAACGAACGTTACGTAAAACATCGTTACGACGATCCAAAATCACTAGTATAGGGATTCAAAGTTTAAATAGATATATAAATCCCA
Organism: Allium cepa; assembly: GCA_030765085.1. NCBI lineage: Eukaryota > Viridiplantae > Streptophyta > Magnoliopsida > Asparagales > Amaryllidaceae > Allium > Allium cepa. The sequence continues at coordinate 665,483,806 of CM060929.1, read as the reverse complement.
ATACTATACAAAACATTTCCTTTCGGAAACCATTTACTATAACAACAGTGTTATAGTCCACCATTTCCTTCTATTTCTCGAAAACGTCTATTTCAACAATGAATGTTGAAATCTATGTATTCGATACTTAATGCCTTTTAAAACGTCTTTAAAATCATTAACTTCATTTTATAATGTTCCTTCCCCAAAAACATATCCATTTCATTTAATAATATATTCACTGTCCAAAATCATGAATATAATTCCTTTCATATATTCCTATATCCAACTTATCAAATTCAATTTATTTCGGATTTATAAACAACGTTTATAAACTCTATTTATATTTTTATAAACTTCTATTTATAAAAATCCTTTTTATATCTCATTTTAAATGCCAAAATTCGATTTATAAGTTGATTACTTATAAATCTTATATTTTACAAAATCTATCCATTTTATAACTTCATATTTCATAAATTTATAAATCTCAATTTACTTATGAAATCCATTTTTTATTTCACTTTATTACTTATAAAAACTCGTTTTATAATTCCAATATTTTTAATTTATAAATATCAATTTTATAAATCTTTTATATAAACCGTTTATAATAATTCAAAATTCCCAATTAAACCATTTTATAAATTAATCGCTATTTATTTCCAAAAATCTCATTTCGGTTATATTTCTCAAAAATCTAAATTTTTGTAACATAAAAATTTATAACGTTTTAATTATTTAAAATGAATCAATTCTAAATTTAATAAAAACATATACTTCGAAAAATCACTTTAAAATTCCTTTTAAAACCAAAATCATTATTTTAAAACTTCAGAAATGGATCCGATGATGCAACAGCACCAAATAGTCAATCACGACATCCAATTATCATATATCAATATGATAATCAACAAATATCAAAATATCTGTAAATAAATCAATACAGTTTAGGAATCCAGTTGGATCCCTCCAACCTGTTTCCCTGCATCCAAAGATGTTAACACAATACCAATTCCGCTTCAGTACGGAATTATCGCGGTATATGAGATTTATAAAATATTATCCGCTTAATAGACGGCGCAATAGGGTCTCATCCGCTATACAATGCGGGAAATCAACAACTGCAATATATACATATGCCAATATATATATATTGCTATTATATATAATACCAATTTCACTGTTTATGAAATATTCGCGGTATATGGGATTTATTAAATAACATCCGCTTACTAACGGCGCATAATGTCTATTTTAACAATCAACAGATAACAATCATCATTCAAACATGCATTCAAGAATTTTAAATATAACTATTTAAAATAAAATCGAAACCGATTCGATTGAGTGAGAAGTTCTCACCTTGGTTTCAATTTCGTTTTAACGATTTATTTCGAATAAAATTAAACGGACATTTAATTTACCCGAAATTCTCACTAACTCCAAACGACTCCAATCCTGTTCCATCGCGAAGAGCTCGTTGATACGATTCCAACGCAACTGGTTTCGTCTAATTCTGACCTCGTATGGAAAAGATATTGAAATTTAAACTTCACACGATATATAATATAAAATTTATAATTTAATTCACATTTTCTTTTAATCGTAGCCATTCGTTTCACCTCCCTTTGCATCAGGCCGACCGCCCCTATCTTCTTCCTCATGCTACTACCAGGCAACACATGCACAAAACAACCCATAGCCGTAGATTAGGTTTAGAAATCGCGGCCACTATGAATGACTTGAAGTTGATCAGCACCCACCGCTACGTGCGCCTTCGCGAACTCGTCCCCTACCTGGTGCCTGGCCGAGCTCGGCCCTCAATCTAGCTTGGAAAACGCAACCAAACGCAGCGCCTTCACGAATGATTTGCCGTTGATTCCCTTCGAATTTTCTGATCATGACCGTTCACATCGTAGAGCCCGCGAAGCTCTTCCATTTTGTAGTTGATAGTTTTAGCCAATAGTTGATGGATTGAGAGATGAGAGGGGAAAAACGTGGGAGATTTTTGGCCTTTGAACCTAAAAGTGGTGGCCGGCCATGGATCTTTCGAACCCTAGTTTTATTTTTTTATTTTTTGTGAATAAGAGTCTATTTATAGGAAAAATCGAACACTATTCTTTCCGGAATTCCAAACTCCGATTTACGCGTGGTGACTGGCGTTTCTGGGGTTTATCCCATATTCCTGACACAATGGAACAGGTTTCGGAAGCTAATTCGATCGTCTGTGCGAGTTATGGCTATAAACGATCGATTTAAATTAAATCGATTTAAATCAATTTCTATGCGTTTTTGTTTGCTCCGGACAAACGGTAAATCCGATTGACTTGTAATTTGAAACCATACAATAATATCACATTACGGATCCGATGAAACTGGTTCCGTCGAAATTTGAGACTTTTTGAAAAATGACTATTTTAACTCGCCAAATTAATATTAAAAACAATTTCGATGCGTTTCGAGCTGCCACGATCAAACGACAACTCCGATTGCTACGAAAATTGAAATCCGACAATAACAAACTATTACGGATCCAATGAAACTAGTTTCGTTCAATTCTGAGACTGTTCAAAAATTGACTATTTTACAATCGATAATTAAATATTAAAATATTCAATTTTCACAAATTAACTTTTAATCCAATTTTAAAAGTTCTAAAATATCGTTCTAACTCCAACATGATTAAATAAAATTTTACAAATCATTTTCAATCATATTTAACCCTATTTTCAATTATTTCTGTAATTTAACGTATTAAATTATCGATTTAATTATTCAATTAAATCCAATTATTCGAAATAAAATTTATTCGACTTATAAATTTCACTTATTAATATTTAAAATTAATTAAATATTCAAATCTTAATTAATAAAAATTCTGGGTCGTTACATACTTCCCCCCTTAAAAGAATTTCGTCCTCGAAATTATCAAGTAAGAAAAGTTACAGAATCTATTAACTTTCCAAAACCATAGTTAAATTTCTTACAATACTTTACTAAGTTTTCAAATCATACTTAGTTATCTTTTCAAAAACAACTACTATTGTTTAATTTCAATTCCAAAATCAAAGTTATAGTTTTCACAAATTTTCCCAATTTTTCTCAAATTTTTCTAACGCCTTAAATTTTTGGAAAAATTCGCCATTGTCTCCTTTGCGCGGCTCGATCCAGAAAAAAAATGACAGTATATATATCACAAATATACATCTCATCAAGTGATGAGGCATCCCGTAGGGAAAAAAGTGTAAAAGTACGATATTTAATCTGAGATATGTACCTTATATTTTATTAGCGAGCATATACGGCTAATATAGCGTGAAAGCGAGCTCCAAATACGAAGCAACGCCATCCGCACCTACTAAACACTCAACAACAACATGAGAATCATGCATATATGAAAATAGTATCAATATACAACATATAGCAACATTTATATATGCCAATATAGCAAATGCAACTAAAGCAACAAATGCAAACATCAACCAACTATCATCCATAACCAAATCAATATTCATTCATATTCTCATTAATATTCAATGAATTGGTTTTCCATTTTGTTTACTTTCAATTCAATTTAATTTCAATTCTATTCAAATTCATTAACTTCCAATTTGGATTCAATTACTTTAGCTTCCAATTTCGCTAATTCAATTTCATTAATACTTAATGAATTATATACAATCAACCAACAATCATATAACAACCAAAGTATATTCAACACAACCAAATTTATTCACTTTACATTCAATTTGGTTCAACACTTTTAATTCCAATTGGATCATATTAAATTGACTTCCATTCAATTTATGCAACTAGCTTTTAATGAATTAACGCTTATATATTCATTATTTCATATCAATTGTTTACATTCGATTGATTAACATTCAATTCATTAGTTTAATTCAATTGCTAATTCCTTTAACAATATAAAGTTGAATTTCTTTCATATAACTCAAGTTCAAATTCTTAATAACTTCACTTCGTTAATTCACTTATTAATTTACTTTGACACCAAAAATCAACTTCATTCAACTTCACTTGAGTTATATTCCATTTCAAACATCTTATCAAATCCAAATCAAATCCAAATTTTCCAAACAACTTTCTTTTAAACAATTTGGCAGCAATCCCTCTTTTGGAAACCCGAAAATGAACACCAATGATGTCGCGATCATCATCGGAATTATTTTCCAGCGACCAAAAAGAGTTTAGAGCTTTAATTTCTCCAAAATAATTTTCCCAAAATATCAAATCACTTCTCTGGAATTTTATTTTCAGATTATAAATCACTTTAATTATAATTCAGTTTTTATAATTCTTTTTACTTATACAATTATTCTTTTATTTAGATTATTCAAACAACTAAACAATCAACTTATATACCCTTTAATAATTCTAAAAAAATATTTCTTCATATACAAAATATAATCAAGGTAAGATTATTTCATTTACCCAGTTTAAAACAATATTATGTCGAATTGTTCTATTCAAATGTTTATAAACCCCTTCGGCATAGTTGTCGAGACCGTGCTGACGAAGGTTCATATGCCACTCAATAAACCAATCATCACAATATAAACAATTTATATTCACTAACAAATACGCGCTCATATCTATTATTACACTCAAACTCATTCTAGAGTACTACTGACTCTATCTCTAATGAGTAACACCGAACAGAGCCATGGTTGTCACTTAACCATAAGCTCTGATACCAAATGTAACGTTTTCGATTTTTCGGAAATGTTAGGGTTAAAGAAAAAGAAAAGGATAGAAGAAGAGAGAAAAAGATAGAAAATAAAGATAAAAGAACGGAACAGAAAGAAATAACAGAACAATATCAGAATCTCACAATTCACAGCGGAACAACATATAATAGATAAATGAATAATCTTTAAACAAAGAACTATATCAGTTATTACATTACATTACATTTGATTACATCATCAGAGTGTGCAACAACAACAACATCGACAGGGGAAAAGAAATACTATATACTAGTAATACGCCATGCTATCCAGCTTGCCTCCAGCAACTCCTGAATTCCAGAATATCCTGATAAACCTTAACTCTTGACTGCCCGTGTGGAAATTGGTGGGCACCTAGAGTTTAGGAAGGAAAACAATAAACTCCGAGTCAGTCATGTGACTGGTGTGAGAACTCAAAACAGTTTATTTATCTTTAAAATCAAAATAGAGGAATATTTTTAAAGTCAATTCGCAACGCTTTTAAAAATGAGACTACCATAAGGCCTCCCGCACACACACACAATGCAAACGCAGAATCGGAGGAGATTTCTCCTTATGATAGTCAAAGATGCTTGATACGCATTAAAAAGAACATTTGATATTATTACTAGTGCATAGTGTAGGCAAAATTCATTTCGAAAATAAATATAAATCTTAGCCAACATAGACATTTCGAACTATGTCTACTATAGCTACCATCCAAACAGTGGGGAGCCACCATAAGTGAATGATAGGTTCTACAACTAAAACCGTACAGGGTTTCGTATTGGGAATTGGATTTCCAACAAATGGTCAGGCCAAGGAACTTCCCATTGCCACATGAGAACGCCTCTGGAAGGACGTCCCCGAGAACCAAACCGGATCTCTGCCAACACAAGGCCGGGTTACCCCTAACTGGGTAACTACTGACACGAATATGTCATCCCTCGATCGTAACCGATCTATCCGAGGATCCTCGATTTCCAACAACCATAAAATATGCAGCAACAACATAGGTTAAATATCTGGGCTCCATACCAATGTACCACCTCTATCCAGAAGGAATGACATACACTAAAGGGGCGCTACCCCCTAATAACCTTGCCGCATCCTTCCTGTTTTGACCATTTTCGGGGTGTGAGGTCCGACGAAGTCTCGTCCACAAAGCCACACTTTATACAAAAGCCGTGCTTTGGGTCAACAAATGATCATAGAAATGATCACCAAGATAAATGATCAAATAAATGATCCTATCACAAATGATCAACACAATGATCATTTCACAGCAACACTCAGTATGCCACACTACCAAATTGGGAGTATATCACTAATAACCTTCAACTATATAACCTCTGAGCTCGCACGTCTCAGAGAAGGGTGTTAAGCTAAGAGAATAAATCCTCCGCCACCAACAGAAATATATTTGAAAGAAATCAGCTTTATATCTCAATTTGTAATGTCAGACATACAATCCATACAAGTTTGTTCCGGGATCAAACAGAACCGAAGGCACTTACAAAGAAGTCCTTGCATTCCGGATATTCACTAATCATGACCGGACTTCCCGTCACTAAGGGTGATAAAACCTCTATATCGGAGATCAGCCGATGTTGAGTAACTCGACGGTAATCCTTCCGTTTTCCCAAATATTCGGTCTTCAACACCGGTCATCAAATGCAATCCATAACGACGTATCACATACTCGGAATGGGTTATACGACCCCAAGGTCCTTTCCCGGCTAACCCGAATAGTGAGCGCTTATTCAAAAATAAGTGTGGCATTTAAATTCAAACAAATCTCAACAAATACTTATTTAAAGGTAAATATTGATAGTCGGATATTTAACTATCAATAGGCGTATTCAACATCACCAAATCCAAATTATTTACCAAATTATTTACTTCCCAAAATATCTTTACTAGATATATATTTTCCACACTTCAACCATTTGAAAACAAATTTTCAAATCACTTTTCCTTACGCGGAATTTCTTTCATTTCAACATGGTTCATTTATACCAATTAAATAAATCCTTACCGATTTATTTTATATATTTACGTTCCAAATTCGTAAATTAATTCCCACACTTCAAAAATAAATCAACGTTTATTTTTAAACAAATTCCCCTTTTTATTTATAAATTCCATAGTGAATTTACATTCCAAAATATTTGTGAATATACGATTTCAATTATTCATTTTCAATTTATCTTCAAAAAGATAATTTCTCAAAACATTTCATTTCACATTGGAAAATATTCCCATACTTATTTATTCATAAGAAATTCACAAATCCATTCAATTTCAACACTTCGAAAATATTTAATATACTTAAATCGAAAATTAAGTATATATTTAATTTTTTAAGAAATCATTCTCTTAACACATTTGTTTGGGCCAAAACGAACGTTACGTAAAACATCGTTACGACGACGCAAAATCACTAGTATAAGGATTCAAAGTTTAAATAGATATATAAATCCCAATACTATACAAAACATTTCCTTTCGGAAACCATTTACTATAACAACAGTGTTATAGTCCACCATTTCCTTCTATTTCTCGAAAACGTCTATTTCAACAATGAATGTTGAAATCTATGTATTCGATACTTAATGCCTTTTAAAACGTCTTTAAAATCATTAACTTCATTTTATAATGTTCCTTCCCCAAAAACATATCCATTTCATTTAATAATATATTCACTGTCCAAAATCGTGAATATAATTCCTTTCATATATTCCTATATCCAACTTATCAAATTCAATTTATTTCGGATTTATAAACAACGTTTATAAACTCCATTTATATTTTTATAAACTTCTATTTATAAAAATCCTTTTTATATCTCATTTTAAATGCTAAAATCAGATTTATAAGTTGATTACTTATAAATCTTATATTTTACAAAATCTATCCATTTTATAACTTCATATTTCATAAATTTATAAATCTCAATTTACTTATGAAATCCATTTTTTATTTCACTTTATTACTTATAAAAACTCGTTTTATAATTCCAATATTTTTAATTTATAAATATCAATTTTATAAATCTTTTATATAAACCGTTTATAATAATTCAAAATTTCCCAATTAAACCATTTTATAAATTAATCGCTATTTATTTCCAAAAATCTCATTTCGATTATATTTCTCAAAAATCTAAATTTTTATAACATAAAAATTTATAACGTTTTAATTATTTAAAATGAATCAATTCTAAATTTAATAAAAACATATACTTCGAAAAATCACTTTAAAATTCCTTTTAAAACCAAAATCATTATTTTAAAACTTCAGAAATGGATCTGATGATGCAACAGCACCAAATAGTCAATCACGACATCCAATTATCATATATCAATATGATAATCAACAAATATCAAAATATATGTAAATAAATCAATACAGTTGAGGAATCCAGTTGGATCCCTCCAACCTGTTTCCCTGCATCCAAAGATGTTAACACAATACCAATTCCGCTCCAGTAAGGAATTATCGCGGTATATGGGATTTATAAAATATTATCGGCTTAATAGACGGTGCAATAGGATCTCATCCGCTATACAATGCGGGAAATCAACAACTGCAACATAAACATATGCCAATATATATATATTGCTATTATATATAATACCAATTTCACTGTTTATGAAATATTCGCGGTATAGGGGATTTATTAAATAACATCCGCTTACTAACGGCGCATAATGTCTATTTTAACAATCAATAGATAACAATCATCATTCAAACATGCATTCAAGAATTTTAAATATAACTATTTAAAATAAAATCGAAACCGATTCGATTGAGAAGTTCTCACCTTAATTTCAATTTCGTTTTAGCGATTTATTTCGAATAAAATTAAACGGACGTTTAATTTTACCCGAAATTATCACTAACTCCAAACGACTCTAATCCTATTCCATCGTGAAAAGCTCGTCGATACGATTCCAACGCAACTGGTTTCGTCTAATTCTGACCTCGTATGGAAAAGATATTGAAATTTAAACTTCACACGATATATAATATATAAATTTACAATTTAATTCACATTTTCTTTTAATCGTAGCCGTTCGTTTCACCTCCCTTTGCATCAGGCCGACCGCTCCTATCTTCTTCCTCATGCTACTACCAGGCAACACACGCACAAAACAACCCATAGCCGTAGATTAGGTTTAGAAATCGTGACCACTATGAATGACTTGAAGTTGATCAGCACCCACCGCTACGTGCGCCTTCGTGAACTCGTCCCCCACCTGGTGCCTGGCCAAGCTCGGCCCTCAATCTAGCTTGGAAAACGCTACCAAACACAACGCCTTCACGAATGATTTGCCATTGATTCCCTTCGAATTTTCTGATCATGACCGTTCACATCGTAGAGCTCGCGAAGCTCTTCCATTTTGTAGTTGATAGTTTTAGCCAATAGTTGATGGATTGAGAGATCAGAGGGGAAAAAGTGGGAGATTTCTGGCCTTTGAATCTAAAAGTGGCGGCCGGCCATGGATCTTTCAAACCCTAGTTTTATTTTTTTATTTTTTGTGAATAAGAGTCTATTTATAGGAAAAATCGAACACTATTCATTCTGAAATTCCAAACTTCGATTTACGCGCGGTGACTGGCGCTTTTGGGGTTTATCCCGCATTCCGGACACAATGTAATAGGTTTCAGAAGCTAATTCGATCGTCTGTGCGAGTTATGGCTATAAAGGATCGATTTAAATTAAATCGATTTAAATCAATTTCTATGCGTTTTCGTTTGCCCCGGACAAACGGTAAATCCGATTGACTTGTAATTTGAAACCATATAATAATATCACATTACGGGTCCGATGAAACTGGTTTCGTTGAAATCTGAGACTTTTTGAAAAATGACTATTTTAACTCGCCAAATTAATATTAAAAACAATTTCGATGCGTTTCGAGCTGCCACGACCAAACGACAACTCCGATTGCTACGAAAATTGAAATCCGATAATAACAAACTATTACGGATCCAATGAAACTAGTTTCGTTCAATTCTGAGACTGCTCAAAAATTGGCTATTTTACAGTCGATAATTAAATATTAAAATATTCAATTTTCACAAATTAACTTTTAATCCAATTTTAAAAGTTTTAAAATATCGTTATAACTCCAACACGATTAAATAAAATTTTACAAATCATTTTAAATCATATTTAACCCTATTTTCAATTATTTCTGTAATTTAACATATTAAATTATCGATTTAATTATTCAATTAAATCCAATTATTCGAAATAAAATTTATTCGACTTATAAATTTCACTTATTAATATTTAAGATTAATTAAATATTCAAATCTTAATTAATAAAAATTCTGGGTCGTTACACTATGAATGTAAGGGTAAATTAGAAGAGTGAAGATGGAAAGGTAAATTATGTTGCAATCAATATCTAATCAACTCTAATTGAAAAGGAAATAGTAAGTGTAAATTTATTTTACCCCATTTATCATCTCTTATTAACATCTAATTTAATATCGTATGAGATTTCAAACCTAAATAATCCATTTTTTATGATCTAATTGGATCTGAAATATAAGTTTATATTTAGGTATAAACATATATGCCGTAAACTAGCATTAAATTTTGAAACATGAACTGAATTAATTGGAAATAAATCATCCAATTTAAACTTATTTCAATATATGTTTACAGTTAATGTCTTTCCTCTTTTTAATTAAAAGATTCCAATCACATTAATTGTCATTGATATCTAAGTTAAAAAGAAACGAGACAATTCAATTCCTTTTTATAGCAATTTAACGTATTTACGAAATTATTGTATACAAACCAAAAGTTATTAATTTCTTATTAAATAATTGATTTATTATTCCTGTAATAAATTTTAAACTACCAACATTTTAAATAAATAAACATATAATTTTTTATTTAGTAAAGAAACATATATTATACTTTTTTTTAACATTTATTATTCTGATCAATTGGAATTTACATTCATACAAACATTTGTTTTCCTCCTTATTAAAATTTACAATTATTTCCAATTTAAGACCTACAATTACATTCCTAATTAGCTTTACCATTATAATTGATTGAAATCACATTAACAATTGTCAATTTCATTTAATCAACATTATTAAATTACATTTAAATTTTTTTCCATTAGTAAATTATAAATTTTAATTTCTCACAATATTCAATTCCAAAATCTTATTTAGTCTAATATTTTTAATTATCAAAAATACGGGTTGTTATAATCTTCCCGACTCAAAACTTTTCGTCCTCGAAAAGGAACAAGAAGGAATTAGGAAGTTTGATATATATTTATTCAAAATATTCAATTTATAAACAATTAATTTACATAATGTAGTTTAATAAAAATTTGAAAATTACTCAACCTTTACAAAAAATTTCTAAGTCCTAAATTTATGGAAAATTTTAGCAGAGTCTCCTTTGTGTGGTTAGGTCCGAAAAATAATAATATCGATAATTTCAATATATATATATATATATATATAAACATCCCAAACCATGGGAAAAACATTCAAATACTGTTCAAAAACCGTAATCCGAAAACGTACCTATTTGTCGGGCAAATAACTTTATTTATGAAACCGAAAGCAGTAGCTATTGCTTCTGTAACGACCCAGAATTTTGAATAATTTAATTTGGAAATATTTAATTAATTTTAAATATTTGAATGATGGTTTGGATTGAATTTTCAATATAACTTTGAATTTGGCAATTTAATTATAGAATTTAATCTATAGAGAGTTGAATAAAAATTTGAATCTTCAATTTTAAGCCGATTAAAAAAATATTTCAAAGGCTTGTAAAATTCATATTGACAATACTGAAGATTTTAGATGCTTCAGAATTTAATTTGAAAGTGATTTGAACAGTTTTGAAATTTATATCGTTTGAATCGATATTTAAAATAGCCGTCCGAGGCACAGTCTCGGAATTCGACGAAACCAGTTCCATTGGGTCCGTAATATTGAATTATTGCCGGATTTCAAATTTCGTATTTTTCGGAGTTGATATGTGATTACACGGCGAGAAAACGCGTCGAAATTAAACCGGATTCAATTTAAATTTAAAATTTGAATTGGTCAACGACATCACGTTCTCTTCCCTAAACCTACGCCTTCGATCACGCCTGAGATCGTGAAGGGAACGTGCAAACACGTTCTTCTGTCTCCCTCCATCCTTCTTTAAAAAAAAAAATAACGCAAGCTTCAGTTCAAAAAAAAATCGAACGAGATAAATTATTAATGGCCGAAGTCGATGACCCCCCCTCCTTCAAAATCAACGCAGAAGAAAAGAAAATAGGGCCGAGTTCATTCCCCTTCCTCTTCAAATTCGTTCGTTCGAAAGAAAAAAAAAATTTAATCATGGCCGCTTTGTATAGCGGTGAATTGGGATCGAGGCATGGCAATCGTGAGCGGCATAGGTCGCGACTGGGGAGCAGGCACGAGCGCGTGCTCGCGCGTGGGAACGGAGGCTGCGGCGACACGCGATTCGAAGAAGGCGTGTGGGGCGGCGACTCGTGTGATGATGGTGGCTGTGGGACTTGGAGGCGCGCGTGGATGGTGGAACTGGGGATGGCGTGCGCTCAAGGCAGTGGCGACGTCGAAGGCGATTTAGGGATTTCGATCATGTGCAGTGATGGGCTGGTAATTGTTGAGTTTATTTTAGTTTTGAATTGGGATAGTTAATTTTTTTTTAGATAAAAAAAAATGTTGATTTCGAAAAAAAAAGTTACAGTAAGAAAAAAAAACATACTGTTTGTTGCAGAAAGTAATATGTAGTTTTAATTTGGAATAATAATGTATTATGAAAATAAAATTGTTTAATATCAAATTTTTAGTTAAATGAATTTATTAACAGGAAGTGGTTAAAGAAAAAATGGTTCAAGCACTTTATTTAAAAGAGTAATCTGTTTAAAATTTAAAAAGAGAAATTTGTTAATTTAAACTATCAAAAGAAATATTATTTATTATCGGGAAAAAAATGGGTTAAGAATAATTTGTTAAGGTGTTTAATTAACTTAGTAAATTATTTTGGTTACTGATGAAAATTAGTTTAAATTTAATCTTTAGTTAGATCAATTATTAAAGTAATAGTTGTTATGAATGGAAATTAAATTTTGACTAGCAAAGTGATTTGTATAAATGGTTCATTTAATTTTTGTCATTAAAAATAATTTAATAAAGGAAACTTAGTTTGGAATTTTTAATTGAAATTAAAAAATTTATTAAAGAAGAAAATTTAGTTTAAAATTAAATTGTAGTTGAATAAAGTTATTAAAGGAATTGGTTTAGAACAAAACCATTGAATAATAAAAACAATCTAATGAAAATTTATTTTTCGATTTATTTCGAATATTAATAAATTGTGTAAATATTTATACAAGGTATAAATCAAGAAATCGAGTCAAGAAGGAAAATGGATTGCTAATTAAAGCAAAGGTGAGAACTTCTCACTCAAAAGGAATTTTGTTATTTATTTAAATTTTAAATAGTTAGATTTAAAATTGATTGACTGTGTTGATTGAATGCTTGAATGATGATTGTTATATATATATATATATATATATATATATATATATATATTGGATGTGAATAGACCCTATACGCCGTTAGTAAGCGGAGGTTATTTATTACACACATATACCGCGATATTTCACCTTGAAGTGGAATTGGTATTATATTATATATATAGCAATATATATATATTGGCATATGTATATATTGCAGTTGATTGATTTCCCGCATTTGTATAGCGGATGAGACCCTATACGCCGTTAGTAAGCGGATAATATTTTATAAAATCCCATATACCGCGATATTCCGTCTTGAAACGGAATTGGTATTGTGCTAATGTCTGTGGATGCAGGGAAACAGGTTGGAGGGATCCAACTGGATTCCTCACAAATATTTATTTGATTTCATATATTGTGATATTTGATTGTTTATCATGGATGATATATGATGTTTGAAAGTCGTGATTGACTAATTGATGTGTTGCATCATCGGATCCAATTTTGAAGTTTAAAAATATCGATTTTGATTTTAAGGGATTTCTAAAGATATTTTTGGAAATATACGTTTATAAAATATTTTTGGAATTGATTCATTCTAAATAAATAAACGTTATAATTTTAATGTTATAAAAATTATATTTTTGAGAAATATAGTTAAAAGTTGATTTTTGAAAATATGGGATTTATGATTTTATAAAATAGTTTAAACTGGGATTTTTAAATTTATCATAAAAAGTTGTAAAAAAATAGGATTTATAAAATTTGATTATTTTATAAATCAAGAGAATGGTGAAATTATAAAGGAGATTAAAATGTTTAAAAAAATAATAATATAAATTGAATTATATAGAGGATTTATAAATTGATATTTATAAATTAAGAATATTGGAATTATAAAACGAGCTTTTATAAGTGTTAGAATGAATTGTAAATGAATTTCATAAATGAATGAAATTTATAGAATTATAAACGGTGAAGTTATAAATGGAATTTTATAAGAAGCAGGTTTATAAAATTTATAAGAGTTAGAATGAATTGTGAATGAATTTCACAAATGAATGAAATTTATGGGATTATAACGATGAAGTTATAAATAGAATTTTATAAATAGTAAGTTTATAAAATTTGTAAAGGAAAATAAAATAAAATTCATAAAGTTATTAAAGGAATGGATTTGGATAAATAAATGAATCGTTATAAGATTTATAAAATTTATGAAGTTTAAAGGAACGATTTTATAAACAAATAAATTATAAGTATTTGACTTATAATATGAATTTTTAATATATCATTGTGATATGAATTGAGATAGGTTAATAAAGGAAATTTATAAAAGTAAGTTGTTATAAAATAAATAGAAATAGAATTTATAAACATTGTTTTGTAAATCCGCAACGACTTATTTTGATAAGTGAATTGTTGTAATTTATTTATGGAGTTATATTCATGTTTTAGACAGTGAATAATTCTTTAAAATAAAATGAATAGAAGTGATGAAATTTATTAACAAGGTATATTCACGTTTTTGAATAGTGAATAATAAGTTAAAGAAATTATTTTGGATGTGATGTTTGAAATAGAATTAAAACGATCTAAAGATGTTTTAAAAGGTGTTTAGATTCGAAACCATAGATTTCAACATTTATTGTTGAAATAGATGTTTTCGAGAAATAAAAGGAAATGGTGGACTATAACACTGTTGTTATAGTAAATGATTTCCAAAAGGAAATGTTTGTATAGTATTGAGATTTATATATCTATTTTAATTTTGAATCCCTATACTAGTGATTTGGGGTTATTGTAACGATGTTTTACGCAACATTCGTTTTGGCCCAAATAAATATGTTAAAGAGAATGATTTCCTTAAAGAATGAAACATATACTTAATTTCGATTAGAGTATATTGAATATTTTCCAAAGGTTGAAAATAAA
Organism: Allium cepa; assembly: GCA_030765085.1. Taxonomy (NCBI): domain Eukaryota; kingdom Viridiplantae; phylum Streptophyta; class Magnoliopsida; order Asparagales; family Amaryllidaceae; genus Allium; species Allium cepa. The sequence continues at coordinate 665,468,631 of CM060929.1, read as the reverse complement.
TAAATTTGTGAATTACTTATAAAATAAATAAGTATGGAAATGTTTTTCCAATGTGAAATTAAAAGTTTAGAGAATTTATCCTTTTGAAGATAAATTGAAAATGAATAATTGAAATGGTATGTTCACAAATATTTTTGGAAATGTAAATTCAATATGGAATTTATAAATGTAATTTATAAATGAAATTTGTAAGATGGGTTTTAAAAATAAATTTTGATTTATTTTTGAAGTATGGAAAGTTTATATCTTCTAAAAGATAATTTTGGAAAATAAATAATTTGGAAAATTATTTGGAATCTGGTGATGTTGTGCATATCCATTGATAGTTCAATAACCGACTATCGATATTTACCTTTGAATGCTATTTGTTGTGATTGCTTGAATTTGAATGCACACTTATTTATTTTTTAAAATAAGCGCTCACTATTCGGGTTAACGGGGAAAGGACCTTAGGGTCGTATAACCCATTCCGGATATGTGATACGTCGTTATGAATTGCATTCGAAGACCGGTGTTGAAGACCTGATATTCTCGAAAACGAAAGGGTTTCTTGTCGAATGTCTTTGCATCGACTGGTCCCCGGTATAGAGACTCCATATGTGATGGGAAGTCCGAACGTGATTAGTGAATATCCGGATTGCAAGGACTTCTTTGTAAGTGCCTTCGGTTCTGTTCGAGCCCGGAACAGACTTGTATGGATTGTATGTCTGACATTACAAGTTGAGATATAAAGCCGATTTCTTTCAAATATATTTCTGTTGGTGGCGGAGAATTTATTCTCTTAGCTTAGCACCCTTCTCTGAGATGTACGAGCTCAGAGGTTATATAGTTGAAGGTTATCAGCGATATATTCCCAATTTTGGTAATGTGACATGCTGAGTGTTGCTGTGAAATGATCATTGTGTTGATTATTTGTGATAGGATCATTTGTTTGATCGTCTATCTTGGTGATCATTTCTATGATCATTTGTTGACCCAAAGCACGGCTTTTGTATAAAGTGTGTTTTTGTGGACGTGACTTCGTCGAGCCTCACACCCCGGAATGGTCAAAACAGGAAAGATGCGGCAAGGTTATGAGGGGTAGCTCCCTTTAGGGTGTGTGCATTTCCTTCTGGAAAAGGGTGGTGTCATGGTATGGAGCCCAGATGCTTACTCATGTTGAAACACTTTTTATTATGGTGTGATGTTGATTAGAGAGCTCTCGGATAAAGGTCCCAAAGGACCGGGGGATGGCATGCTCGTGTCAGTAATTACCCAGTTAGGGGTAACCCGGCCTTGTGTTGGCAGAGATCCGGTTTGGTTCTCGGGGATGTCCATCCAGAGGCATTCTCATGTGGCAATGGGAAGTTCCTTGGCCTGATCATTCGTTGGAAATCCAAAGAAACAATACGAGACTTGTACGGTTTTAGTTGTAGAACCTGCCATTTAAAATGGTAGCTATAGTAGGCATAATATAATGGTACCTATGCTGGCTAAGATTTATATTCTACTTTCGAAATATCTTCTACACTATGCACTAATAATAATATCAAAATTGATTTGATTTTAATGCGTATCAAGCATCTTTGACTAACATAAGAAGAAATCTTCCCCAAGTCTGCGTTTGCATTGTGTGTGTGGCGGGAGGTCTTATGGTAGTCTCATTTTTAAAAGCATTGCGAATTGAATTCAAAAATATTCCTCTATTTTGATTTTAAAGAAAATAAACTGTTTTGAGTTCTCACACCAGTCACATGACTGACTCGGAGTTTATTGTTTTCCTTCCTAAACTCTGGGTGCCCACCAATTTCCACACGGGCAGTCAAGAGTTAGGTTTATCAGGATATTCTGGATATTTAGGAGTTGCTGGAGGCAAGCTGGATGGCGTAGCATATTACTAGTATATAGTATTTCTTTTCCGTTGTTTAAAACTGTTTGTTGTTGTACACTCTAATGTAATGAAATGTAATGTGATGTAATGTAATAACTGATATAGTTCTTTGTTTAAAGATTATTCATTTATTATTATATGTTGTTCCGCTGTGAATTGTGAGATTCTGATGTTGTTATGTTATTTCTGTTCTGTTCTATTTTCTGTTTTCTTTTCTCTCTTCTTCTACCTCTTTCTTCTTTCTAAAAAACCCTAAGGGTTCGTATTTTCGTTCATCTTGAATTAATCAATGGAGATTAGTGTCTATTCAAGGAGTACGGATTTACGGGTCTTTACAGTTGGTATCAGAGCTGTTGGTTATCTGTAAGGTATTACTCGTTAGAGATAGAGTCAGCAGTACTCTAGAATGAGTTTGAGTGTAATAATAGATATGAGCGCGTATATGTTAGTGAATATAAAATTGTTTTGAATCGGGTAAATAAGGTAATTTTGCCCAAAACTATTTTGTATAGAAAAGAAATGATTTTCTATGAATTATTAAAGATTTTCTATGAATTATTATAGTATATGGTTGCATGATTGTTAGGAAGTGATAATATTGAATTATTATCATTAGTATATTAAATAAAATAAAATAGATTGAATTCAGGTAAATTAACTTGATAAATTATTAATTCATGGACTAATGAATTGGAATTTGAATTGGTTAAATTAAAGTTTAGTCGTGAGCTAAATTTGAAGATAAATTTGAATTTGTATATAAATTCAAGTAAGTAGATGAAATTGAAATTTCCTTTGTTGGTAATTAAGTAAATTCGTGATGAATTGAATATGGAAATTGAAATTTGAAATGAATTAGTGAATGAAACTAATTTAAAGTAGTAATATGAATTACTAAATGAAAGTAAATCGATAGAATTCAATATTTAGAATTGTGAATTGAATTCGAATAGAATTGAAATTGTGAATTGAAATTGAAATGTAAAATTTAATGATAATAAATATGCAACTTCAATAGTGAAGTAAAAATGTATAAGAAGTATATATTGAATATTTTGTAATGGAATAGGCAAAATGGTTTGAATGTTGGATTTGGATGCTGCTACTAGCAGGTTATACAGGTGTATAAAGGAATTGAGATTTTGATTTCAAAGATAAAAATTTAATTGCTCGACAAAAAGGTACGTATTTCAATTTCAGTATGAGATTTGATGACTTTATTCTCTAGCCACTTGGCTTTTCTCTTTTCTTTTTGATTCTGAGGGGCCGTGGTGCCATTTTGTAGTCGTACCGAGCTAGCCGCGCAAAGGAAACGCTGGCGAAATTTTTCGAAAATTTAGAGTGTTAGAAAAATTTTGAATTTTTTTGAAAGTTTGAAATTTGAATTTGAATTTAAATTTGAATGGTTAGTAAAACAATGTTGTTTGAAACCTATAATTGAAGTTGAAAAGCTAGTTGAAAAGATAGTAAATCTCTAGTAAAAAGATTTAGGTTAGTGAGTTGATAAAATTATTTGGATTGTGAAAAATAATAAACGAAATAAGGGCATTCTTCTTAACTTGTAATTTCGGGACGAAATTCTTTTAAGGAGGGAAGATTGTAACGACCCAGAATTTTGAATAATTTAATTTGGAAATATTTAATTAATTTTAAATATTTGAATGATGCTTTGGATTGAATTTTCAATATAACTTTGAATTTGGCAATTTAATTATAGAATTTAATCTATAGACAGTTGAATAAAAATTTGAATCTTCAATTTTAAGCCGATTAAAAAAATATTTCAAAGGCTTGTAAAATTCATATTGACAATACTGAAGATTTTAGATGCTTCAGAATTTAATTTGAAAGTGATTTGAACAGTTTTGAAATTTATATCGTTCGAATCGATATTTAAAATAGCCGTCCGAGGCACAGTCTCGGAATTCGACGAAACCAGTTCCATTGGGTCCGTAATATTGAATTATTGCCGGATTTCAAATTTCGTATTTTTCGGAGTTGATATGTGATTACACGGCGAGAAAACGCGTTGAAATTAAACCGGATTCAATTTAAATTTAAAATTTGAATTGGTCAACGACATCACGTTCTCTTCCCTAAACCTACGCCTTCGATCACGCCTGAGATCGTGAAGGGAACGTGCAAACACGTTCTTCTGTCTCCCTCCATCCTTCTTTAAAAAAAAAAATTAACGCAAGCTTCAGTTCAAAAAAAAATCGAACGAGATAAATTATTAATGGCCGAAATCGATGACCCCCCTCCTTCAAAATCAACGCAGAAGAAAAGAAAATAGGGCCGTGTTTCATTCCCCTTCCTCTTCAAATTCGTTCGTTCGAAAGAAAAAAAAATTTAATCATGGCCGCATTGTATAGCGGTGAATTGGGATCGAGGCACGGCAATCGTGAGCGGCATAGGTCGCGACCGGGGAGCAGGCACGAGCGCGTGCTCGCGCGTGGGAACGGAGGCTGCGGCAACACGCGATTCGAAGAAGGCGTGTGGGGCGGCGACTCGTGTGATGATGGTGGCTGTGGGACTTGGAGGCGCGCGTGGATGGTGGAACTGGGGATGGCGTGCGCTCAAGGCAGTGGCGACGTCGAAGGCGATTTAGGGATTTCGATCGTGTGTAGTGATGGGCAGGTAATTGTTGAGTTTATTTTAGTTTTGAATTGGGATAGTTAATTTTTTTTTAGATAAAAAAAATGTTGATTTCGAAAAGGAAAAAAAAAAGTTACAGTAAGAAAAAAAACATACTGTTTGTTGCAGAAAGTAATATGTAGTTTTAATTTGGAATAATAATATATTATGAAAATAAAATTGTTTAATATCAAATTTTTAGTTAAATGAATTTATTAACAGGAAGTGGTTAAAGAAAAAATGGTTCAAGCACTTTATTTAAAAGAGTAATCTGTTTAAAATTTAAAAAGAGAAATTTGTTAATTTAAACTATCAAAAGAAATATTATTTATTATCGGGAAAAAAAAGGGTTAAGAATAATTTGTTAAGGTGTTTAATTAACTTAGTAAATTCTTTTGGTTACTGAAGAAAATTAGTTTAAATTTAATCTTTAGTTAGATCAATTATTAAAGTAATAGTTGTTATGAATGGAAATTAAATTTTGACTAGCAAAGTGATTTGTATAAATGGTTCATTTAATTTTTGTCATTAAAAATAATTTAATAAAGGAAACTTAGTTTTGAATTTTTAATTGAAATTAAAAATTTTATTAAAGAAGAAAATTTATTTTAAAATTAAATTGTAGTTGAATAAAGTTATTAAAGGAATTGGTTTAGAACAAAACCATTGAATAATAAAAACAATCTAATGAAAATTTATTTTTCGATTTATTTCGAATATTAATAAATTGTGTAAATATTTATACAAGGTATAAATCAAGAAATCGAGTCAAGAAGGAAAATGGATTGCTAATTAAAGCAAAGGTGAGAACTTCTCACTCAAAAGGAATTTTGTTATTTATTTAAATTTTAAATAGTTAGATTTAAAATTGATTGACTGTGTTGATTGAATGCTTGAATGATGATTGTTATATATATATATATATATATATATATATATATATATATATATTGGATGTGAATAGACCCTATACGCCGTTAGTAAGCGGAGGTTATTTATTACACACATATACCGCGATATTTCACCTTGAAGTGGAATTGGTATTATATTATATATATAGCAATACATATATATTGGCATATGTATATATTGCAGTTGATTGATTTCCCGCATTTGTATAGCGGATGAGACCCTATACGCCATTAGTAAGCGGATAATATTTTATAAAATCCCATATACCGCGATATTCCGTCTTGAAACGGAATTGGTATTGTGCTAATGTCTGTGGATGCAGGGAAACAGGTTGAAGGGATCCAACTGGATTCCTCACAAATATTTATTTGATTTCATATATTGTGATATTTGATTGTTTATTATGGATGATATATGATGTTTGAAAGTCGTGATTGACTAATTGATGTGTTGCATCATCGGATCCAATTTTGAAGTTTAAAAATATCGATTTTGATTTTAAGGGATTTCTAAAGATATTTTTGGAAATATACGTTTATAAAATATTTTTGGAATTGATTCATTCTAAATAAATAAACGTTATAATTTTAATGTTATAAAAATTATATTTTTGAGAAATATAGTTAAAAGTTGATTTTTGAAAATATGGGATTTATGATTTTATAAAATAGTTTAAACTGGGATTTTTAAATTTATCATAAAAAGTTGTAAAAAAATAGGATTTATAAAATTTGATTATTTTATAAATCAAGAGAATGGTGAAATTATAAAGGAGATTAAAATGTTTAAAAAAATAATAATATAAATTGAATTATATAGAGGATTTATAAATTGATATTTATAAATTAAGAATATTGGAATTATAAAACGAGCTTTTATAAGTGTTAGAATGAATTGTAAATGAATTTCATAAATGAATGAAATTTATAGAATTATAAACGGTGAAGTTATAAATGGAATTTTATAAGCAGTAGGTTTATAAAATTTATAAGAGTTAGAATGAATTGTGAATGAATTTCACAAATGAATGAAATTTATGGGATTATAACGATGAAGTTATAAATAGAATTTTATAAATAGTAGGTTTATAAAATTTGTAAAGGAAAATAAAATAAAATTCATAAAGTTATTAAAGGAATGGATTTGGATAAATAAATGAATCGTTATAAGATTTATAAAATTTATGAAGTTTAAAGGAACGATTTTATAAACAAATAAATTATAAGTATTTGACTTATAATATGAATTTTTAATATATCATTGTGATATGAATTGAGATAGGTTAATAAAGGAAATTTATAAAAGTAAGTTGTTATAAAATAAATAGAAATAGAATTTATAAACATTGTTTTATAAATCCGCAACGACTTATTTTGATAAGTGAATTGTTGTAATTTATTTATGGAGTTATATTCATGTTTTAGACAGTGAATAATTCTTTAAAATAAAATGAATAGAAGTGATGAAATTTATTAACAAGGTATATTCACGTTTTTGAATAGTGAATAATAAGTTAAAGAAATTATTTTGGATGTGATGTTTGAAATAGAATTAAAACGATCTAAAGATGTTTTAAAAGGTGTTTAGATTCGAAACCATAGATTTCAACATTTATTGTTGAAATAGATGTTTTCGAGAAATAAAAGGAAATGGTGGACTATAACACTGTTGTTATAGTAAATGATTTCCAAAAGGAAATGTTTGTATAGTATTGGGATTTATATATCTATTTTAATTTTGAATCCCTATACTAGTGATTTGGGGTTATTGTAACGATGTTTTACGCAACATTCGTTTTGGCCCAAATAAATATGTTAAAGAGAATGATTTCCTTAAAGAATGAAACATATACTTAATTTCGATTAGAGTATATTGAATATTTTCCAAAGGTTGAAAATAAATAAATTTGTGAATTACTTATAAAATAAATAAGTATGGAAATGTTTTTCCAATGTGAAATTAAAAGTTTAGAGAATTTATCTTTTTGAAGATAAATTGAAAATGAATAATTGAAATGGTATGTTCACAAATATTTTTGGAAATGTAAATTCAATATGGAATTTATAAATGGAATTTATAAATGAAATTTGTAAGATGGGTTTTAAAAATAAATTTTGATTTATTTTTGAAGTATGGAAAGTTTATATCTTCTAAAAGATAATTTTGGAAAATAAATAATTTGGAAAATTATTTGGAATCTGGTGATGTTGTGCATATCCATTGATAGTTCAATAACCGACTATCGATATTTACCTTTGAATGCTATTTGTTGTGATTGCTTGAATTTGAATGCACACTTATTTTTTTTTTTAAAATAAGCGCTCACTATTCGGGTTAACGGGGAAAGGACCTTGGGGTCGTATAACCCATTCCGGATATGTGATACGTCGTTATGAATTGCATTCGAAGACCGGTGTTGAAGACCGGATATTCTCGAAAACGAAAGTGTTTCTTGTCGAATGTCTTTGCATCGACTGGTCCCCGGTATAGAGACTCCATATGTGATGGGAAGTCCGAACGTGATTAGTGAATATCCGGATTGCAAGGACTTCTTTGTAAGTTCCTTCGGTTCTGTTCGAGCCCGGAACAGACTTGTATGGATTGTATGTCTGACATTACAAGTTGAGATATAAAGCCGATTTCTTTCAAATATATTTCTGTTGGTGGCGGAGAATTTATTCTCTTAGCTTAGCACCCATCTTTGAGATGTACGAGCTCAGAGGTTATATAGTTGAAGGTTATCAGCGATATATTCCCAATTTTGGTAATGTGACATGCTGAGTGTTGCTATGAAATGATCATTGTGTTGATTATTTGTGATAGGATCATTTGTTTGATCGTCTATCTTGGTGATCATTTCTATGATCATTTGTTGACCCAAAGCACGGCTTTTGTATAAAGTGTGTTTTTGTGGACGTGACTTCGTCGAGCCTCACACCCCGGAATGGTCAAAACAGGAAAGATGCGGCAAGGTTATGAGGGGTAGCTCCCTTTAGGGTGTGTGCATTTCCTTCTGGAAAAGGGTGGTGTCATGGTATGGAGCCCAGATGCTTACTCATGTTGAAACACTTTTTATTATGGTGTGATGTTGATTAGAGAGCTCTCGGATAAAGGTCCCAAAGGACCGGGGGATGGCATGCTCGTGTCAGTAGTTACCCAGTTAGGGGTAACCCGGCCTTGTGTTGGCAGAGATCCGGTTTGGTTCTCGGGGATGTCCATCCAGAGGCATTCTCATGTGGCAATGGGAAGTTCCTTGGCCTGATCATTCGTTGGAAATCCAAAGAAACAATACGAGACTTGTACGGTTTTAGTTGTAGAACCTGCCATTTAAAATGGTAGCTATAGTAGGCATAATATAATGGTACCTATGCTGGCTAAGATTTATATTCTACTTTCGAAATATCTTCTACACTATGCACTAATAATAATATCAAAATTGATTTGATTTTAATGCGTATCAAGCATCTTTGACTAACATAAGAAGAAATCTTCCCCAAGTCTGCGTTTGCATTGTGTGTGTGGCGGGAGGTCTTATGGTAGTCTCATTTTTAAAAGCATTGCGAATTGAATTCAAAAATATTCCTCTATTTTGATTTTAAAGAAAATAAACTGTTTTGAGTTCTCACACCAGTCACATGACTGACTCGGAGTTTATTGTTTTCCTTCCTAAACTCTGGGTGCCCACCAATTTCCACACGGGCAGTCAAGAGTTAGGTTTATCAGGATATTCTGGATATTCAGGAGTTGCTGGAGGCAAGCTGGATGGCGTAGCATATTACTAGTATATAGTATTTCTTTTCCGCTGTTTAAAACTGTTTGTTGTTGTACACTCTAATGTAATGAAATGTAATGTGATGTGATGTAATAACTGATATAGTTCTTTGTTTAAAGATTATTCATTTATTATTATATGTTGTTCCGCTGTGAATTGTGAGATTCTGATGTTGTTATGTTATTTCTGTTCTGTTCTATTTTCTGTTTTCTTTTCTCTCTTCTTCTACCTCTTTCTTCTTTCTAAAAAACCCTAAGGGTTCGTATTTTCGTTCATCTTGAATTAATCAATGGAGATTAGTGTCTATTCAAGGAGTACGGATTTACGGGTCTTTACAGCTTCCATAAACCTGTATGTCACTTATATAGTCCAAAGAGTGAGAATTATGTACAAGAGAAATATTTGGTTTTTTCCATTTTTTAAAAAAGCAAATCAACACAAACATATGCAAACAAAACAGCACGACCATTATATGCAACAAAGAATCCATCATGCATCCGTAGCAACTAAAGCAAATGGTTTCATCATACAAGGGTGATAAATAACCTACCAAGTGTACCTTACGCTCAATAGCCTTAGATAATTACTTAATAAATTATTCCTACATCCTTAAATAATTTGAAGTATCATTTCCCAAACTTCCCATTAGCCAAAACAACAAAGAGTTTAAGTACTATATAAGTTTATTTGATTGGTTTCTTTTTCATCATTTACTTTCCACTTATTTCCATTCATTCGTACAATGCCTTTTTTCCTTAGATATACATTCATTTACTTACACAAATTATTTTCCTTTCAATTTTTAAAATAATCAATAAATTCATTATTTTAGTATTACATACATTTTATTGCAGTTTAATTCACATTTATTATTTAATTATGTACTTGATTTCCATTTAACATTAATATTCAATACTGAATAAATTCATACTTAAATTTCTTAACTTTTAAATTTACAATTCATTCCTTCGAATATAGTATCATTTAATACTAAATATATTTATGAATCATTTCATCAATTTCTTAAGTTTATAATCATTTACTTAAGTGATTTTCACTTTTACTATTAAATTTGATTATTAAGCATTTCAACCGTTTGCTTAAGCTTATATATTACTTGTACGTCTTAATTTTTCATTTATAAACATTTGTTCATTTTGAAGTATTTTTTTAAAGATTTTTCTTATATAAGATTCTATTAATATCCATATTAACATTTTAACTTTTAAGCACTTCTGGTAAGTTTTAAACATATTTTTATATGTAAGTGAATGTTATACAAATTATCTTATTCATTTTAGTTAACAAAAATATTCAATAATTTACATCTTCTAAATTTTCATTATCTTTTAAATTTACAAGTTACAAATCTCAATCCCTTTATTTTTTTATTATTAAACAATTATCTTCTTAATTCAGATTTCAATTTGGATGTTTCCAATCTTATTAAAATAGTCAAGATTCCATTCTATTATAATGACTAAAAATCATTCATTAATAGAAAACTTAAGAACTAAATTCCGGATTTCATAGCGAATCATCTCAAAATAAAATAAACTTATCTATTGTATAGAAAAACATATTTGGAATTTAAATCAAAATCTATTTATCAAACCAAATGCGTAGCAAAGCTACTAAGTGGTCTCCCCCACTTTGAAACTCGAGAATGAATGTTGATGATGCAGCAGTCATCACCGAAATTATCTTCCAACAACAGAAGAGGGAAGTACAAAACTTATTTCCTTTTTAAAACTCCTTTAAAACATTTCTTTCAAATCACACTGAAAATATTTATATCCAAAAATACTTCCAAATAATTCTAATATTATTTTCCAAAATCTTTGAGAACTAATTTCAAAACCCCGAAACTTAAGTTCTCAATTATATTCATTTATTTGTAAATCCTATTTTGCAACCAATATTTATAAAACTCACTTTCTAACAAACAAACATATCACAAACAACTATATCCATTTATAAAAAAATTATTCTTTTGTATACAAAATATAATACTAGGTAAAATTATTTCATTTACCCATTTTTCAAAACAATATTGTGTTGGTCTACCCTATTAAGTGTTTAGAAATCCCTATTGATGCCATAACGTCCTATGTACAGATCGGAATTTATAAAGACTAAACACAAAAAATTAACGCAATATAAAACATTTTTATAGCACTAACGATTACGCTCTCTCACATATATACACTCAGACAAACTCATTCTAGGGTATTACTACCCTATCTCTAATGAGTCAAACCTCGCAAAGCTAAAGTTATCACTAAACATGGCTCTGATACCAACTGTAACAACCTACCTTATTGGACGGTTTAAGTCGACAATAAACTACACATGTCAACTCAAACCATTCAAAAGAGGGTAATTGTTAATGGGGTAAATAAGAAAATAAGAGAAAAGAAGGAAAAAACAATTCACATAATCTCACAGTGGAATAACAAAATTTAATAATCAAATAAACAGCTTCAAATAAACAATTCATGAAGCTGTTTTACAAATAATATTTGATTACACTTTTATAATATATCAGAGTTATACATACAACAGGAATAATAAGATAATATAAAGTAACAACATGATACAATGGGATAAAATAATAATATAATACTAAACTCCATCTTTGTCCTCTAGAATAATGTCTTTAACACTTAAAAGCTCAGGCAGACCCGAGCATAATGAAAAGACAAAACACTCAAGTTAGAACTAAAGATCTTATGTAAGTTAAATCAACATAAATAATATGAGGGTAACGGCTTCAGAGATGTTTACAGGATTTTACATCTCCTATCCAGTGTATAACGTGCGTGTAGTAACTAAAGTGATGTTAGAGATTTCCATTTTCTAAGGATCTATTAAACTATATATATAATACAATATGCTATTATAATATGTCTATAGTAAAGTAAAGTATTAAAATAGCATTAAGGTGTTACTATATCCCCCTTAACACATTTCTGTATAAATATAGTCTATACAGATACTGTAAGCTCCACCAAACCGGTGGTTTACTCGAGGAGCACTCTATAGGTACGATACAGACCAAAGTCGTAATGGGCTCGATCATGATAGATATGACAAGGCACGCGAGGCAATACCCAGGGTAGGATTCTACCGTTTTACGCTCCCGGACTGGTGGTAACGCATAGCAGCTGCTACCACCGACCTCGAGACACACTTCCATAATCAAAATTGAGGGGTGGCCACCAATTAATCACGAAGTAACAGATATGGTATTAAATAAATGTGTCCGATCGGAGGAGTGACCTCACTTGGCCCGGTATAGCTCCTGTTTTAGTCATGTTAATTATGACCTGAAAGTCAAGGCTATCCATCATCGTTCTCTTACTTTACTCCAGTAGCGGTCTCCAAAACATCCTACTTCATTCTGGATTCTCCATCACGTGCACAATTGTTAAAGAGGTTTCGGTATTGGCAGAGAACAATATCCGACTTTGGTCTCATTAACAACCAAACGCTTATTTTATACCATGGTCATTTTATAAGACATTTATATAATAAACCCAGAAAACAGTCCATCCATATCAAGATATCCATATACTTATTCCAAAAGTATAAAATTATTTTTAAATACCAAGGAAGATTCCTTTCAGTCAATTTTGAAAATAATTTATAAATCTCTCTCAAACCACTTATAAACTATTGATATGCTTTAGAACCGTTTATAAAGCTATTTATAAATTCCAAATAGTTTTCAACTCTTTTCCTTTTCATAAACTTCGACGCAAATTCCGTTAAAACGCTTCAAAATCCATCTATACAAGTTATTTGATAAAACCCCTTCATTGAATCCTTTAAAACCTTTATAACTACTTTTAAAACTATCATAAAATCCTTTTTTTTTTAAATCTTTTATAAAAATCCTTTCTTAAAATCCATTATAAAATCTCTTACAAAATTTTATAAATTCCTTACAAAACATTTTACAAAATTCTAAAATATTTTACAAATTTTTTTATTTATTAAGTTATTATATAAGTTTATATTTATTATCTTAATCTTTAAAACTATATTTATTATATTAAATTAAATTTAATATATATATTAAAACTATACTAAATATTTTATCAAATTAAATTTTGAACTATTTAAAATATATATTTAAAACAAAATAAATATAAGTTAAATTCTTAGATTTACGTTTAAAACCATATATTAACTTATAATTTGAAACTTTGAAACATATAAAACAAATTACTTTCCAAATGTAAATTTTAACTGAAACCATTAAATTAAATTTAAAAATAAAATTTCTTAAATCAAACATACTTTACCATTTAGAAAATAATTTTTGGCCTACTACGTCCGTATATAATTTTCTTTAGTCAAGTGATACGGATATATATCATTCAACCCGCAATAAATTTAGATTTCCGATATATATCATTTCAACCCATATCCTGAATCACAATTTTCCAAATCCATAAAATTATTCTAGTATAAATTCAACCCATAACGGTTTTTCCCTAATTCATAAGATCGTTCGAGTATGTATAATTTCAACCCATAGTATTTTCCTAACAATAACTAAGGGACCTTTCAGTGTCAAAACAACATATAAAATACGGATACCTTATTAATTAAGTTTAACGATTTGACTATAAGGTATTTTATAATAATGTTGGGTTAAGGATAATGAATTTATATAAGATACTAAATGAGCATGTTTTGTAAAAGTGTGTTTCACAAGAAAATCAAATGATTTTGTAAATGATGAATTTCGAAAATATTTTTTATAAAGGGATTTTAAGAATTTAAATCCTACTGTTGTGAAATTTTTTGGAAAAAGTTTAAAGAAATTGGAGAAAAGCCATCTAATATAAAGTAATTAAACGTTTTACATAAAGTGATATATACATGTATATATATACATGTATATATATACATGTATATATATATTAAGAGCAAAATTTATGAATGTGATATTTCATAAATAAATTAATAGATTTATAAAATGGTGTTTTACAAATATTAAAAATGAGTGCAATATAAAAGGATGTATAATATAATTATGATCTTTTATTTTAACTTCATTCATTAGCAAATATGCAAGACACTTAAGAAAATTATAAGAATGCTTGATAAAGGAAACAAAGCTTAAAAGGTGAATTTTCTCTATAAGATAAAAGTGGTGAAATAAGTTTAGGAAACTAAAATGGGATTTATTGACAAAGAAATTTCAAAAATATTTTGAATCATAGTTTAGATTCTATGAGATGTTTTCATAGAAATATATTGTAAAGGTTAATAAGTACGTATGAGGTACATTGATTATTTCATCTCACGATTCTGATCTAAGACTTGAGTGCAGAACTTTGAGGTGGTTACACCAGTCCGAAAATGGATTTATAGCTGATTCTTGATGATAAATGCTGATGAGAGATTGTGGTTGGATATTTGAGTTTTCTATCATAGTTGAGAGCTATGCATGGAAAACTAAAATTCTGATCTGAAAGCCTGATTGGAGTCCGCACTAGAAGATCGAGGGATCAATACTAGTTCGAAAGTAAAGTTATGGACCGAATAGTAGATCGAATTAGATATTGCATACGGATGATCTATATACATCGAATGGGAGTAAGTTTAAAAATTAATGTTTTGGGCAAATATCTTTGGGTTTTATGTTGTAATTTTGAGGACCAAAATCTTTTAATGGCGAGTATGTAACGTTCCACATATTTATCTTTTTGATAAATTATCTTAATTTTCAAATATTCAAATATAAGGGTTTTTAACATAGATTATGATGTCTCGAATAACAAAATAATAATGGTAATCTTATTTTGAATAACTATTTACAAAAATATATACTTTTGAAAAAATATCGATAAAATGGTTGAAAACCGTTTTATCAATAAACAGCCCTATAATTATTAGAATTCGTACGCGGAGCTGGATATATAAACTTATTTATCCATATAAACGAGAATATGAAATAAAATTATTTATTTATTTTTAGGAATAAAATGTATTTATGACATCACCATCGATGTCATCGCTTTATATATTTCTCCAGAAATTCAAGTTAAGTTTAAATAATCAAATATTAGTTTTAGTGTGCTTATAATTCCTTTTGATTAGTTATAAAGTGATAGTAAATCATTTATAATAGCTTTGTGAAGTAATGTAATTGATTTAAAAATATAAGGAAAATTGATATCATTTTATCGATACGATAGCACCTTTTGCAAACATTTGTTATCTTCTCTGGTCTTTGTTGGCCTTTGATTTCTCCTCATCGCGCCGCCTACGTTTCATATTGCCTTCACTCCCCCCTCACCTCTCCACCCCTATGCATGCGTCATCCTCTGTTTCCCCTTCTCTAAATTCGTACCCCTTGCCCTTTCCGTCCATAACCAGATTTGGGCGAGCTTTTATACCAACTACCCCTTCTCCCGATGTCGCTCCATCTATCTAAATCAGAATTCCCCCTTCTTATCACCTCCAAGCCTTGCTAAATGACTGCCTCTTTAACTGCTGGTGTCCAGACTATCAATCCTTTCTACACTCAGAGATTCGACTAGTGTTTTCATTCAAAATGCAGAGCCTGTGCCCGATAAGCTTCTTCCAACTTTTGGTTCCACTACGTCTCCCTTTATTACTGCTGTGGATATTGGTGGTCAGGGGAATGAAGTTGGTTTGACAACGTTTGAGAAACTATCGTATAATGGGGTCTGTGTAGAGGGGGAATTGTCTGAACGGTTGGGCTCTGCAACTAAGGCATTGAATTCTAGAGTCGGGTTGTGCGCGTCTCATGTTTGTGTAAATGCCAATGAGTTTTCTGATGTGCATAAAAATGTCTTGGATTCGGAGGATTGTATTTTTGGTAACTCTGAAGGATTACAGAATGGTGGTGTTTTTTACATTGCAAATTCTACAATCTGCTGTCCTTAGCCCACCATGCACAAAACCATGGTCGTCTCTATTCACTTTCCTGCCCCGTAATGTGGGTGATCACAACCCTATTGACTTTGAAATCGTGGAGGAAAATGGCGTTGTGATTCCTCCACCTAGTGTGATTCCAGCCGATTTGGACTATTGTGTGAGCAATGCGGAATACGGATCTTAAGGCTAGAATTAACACTAGAGGGGGTGAATAGTTTAAAGGAATTACTAAATCTTTTTGAGTTTTTCTTAATATGAACACAAATGTATGCAATATTCTGACACAGATATGATCACAGAATCAAACACAGATGCAGAAATAAAGTAAAAGCAATAAAGGAAAGAACACACCGGATTTTATACTGGTTCGAATTTACCCTACATCCAGTGCCGTACACAAGTACAGATTTCCTTTCAAAAGCAGTTGTACAATTACACCCACGATTTCATGGCCACGAGGTACACCACTCCAGATTCATAATCCTCAGGGCAGAGATACTTGATTTCACGGGCAACAAGTTCATCCAATTGATTTCCAAGGCTACAATCACACCTTTTCTCGCTTGATTGATTTCACAGGCTACAATCACACCTTTTCTCGCTTAGTTTATGACAAAGAAGCCTATAAATCTGAATAGCACCGAGATCTTGTTGAGATAGTTATAGAGAATCAAACCAGAAATGATCTAGTCAGATTCAATGTTGATTTCGACAGAGTAATGGAAAAATTTGTATAAAGAAATGTGGAAGAAGAAGAGGAGTGAAATCAGAGAAAATATGAATGAAAATTCATTTAAAACTGCCCCTATTTATAGTAGAATAACAGCCATGTCCATTCATGAAAGGATATGACGAATAGACACTTCCTTTGAAATTCAAATTTTTGAAATAAACTGCTACCATGTCGGCATGGGGTACTCGAGGATGTCGACACGCCTAATGTATTTTTGGTAATTTGCTTTTCTTTTAAAATGACTTCTATCTTGTATTAAAACTATTTTAAATTTTATAAATATACTTAATTATAGTTAAAACACATAAGTAAACATAGAGAATGATATTTTGGTGTATATTATATATAAAATTTTACTATAATTTTATATTTAAATCTAAGTATAAATATTAAAAGTTAAATATATTATTATTAAACGATAGTTTAAAACTAAGGATAATTTGATTTCGAAAATAAAGATTATTTTAAGGCTAAAAATATTTAAAACCAGGATAGATGTTTTTTATTCTTTTAAAAGGAAGGTTTTGAAATCAGTTTAAAAACAAGATATAATTTTGTAAAAACATTTGAATAAAACGTTAGCGGATACAAAACAATTTTCCACTATATTTTTCGTAGGTTCCATCCTACTTAAGGTTCCATCCCTTTAACAGGCTCGAAGTGGATTCCATTCCACGAATAAATTGGATTTTAAGATGCCAATGCTTTTCTAGGAGTTTTAACAAAATTCCTAATTAAATTACTTATTATTGAAATCTTGAACTCTTGATATTCTTGATACTCATGAGTCTTCAATCTTGATATCTTAAATCTCTATGTTGTACAGTCTTCATTCTTAGCACCTGCATGGTTAGATCCTTCATATACATATATATCTAAATTATATTGTTAGTATTTATATTTTATAATCTTATTCTAAGGTTGTCGTCATCAAATCCATCATCCTAAGGACTAACAATATCCCCCTTTTTGATGATGACAACCTTTGTTTATAAAATATTACTTCTATCCTAATAACTCCCCCTAAAACTAATAACTCCCCCTTAATCTATGCCTAACTATCCTATTTTATACTTCTCCCCCTTTGTCATCAACAAAAACTAAGTCGAAACTATATAACTCCCACTTAATCTAATACTCTATGACATGTGATTAAAATGATAGTGTTATCATAAATGATCAACACTTGATTCTAAAACTAAAACTTAATCCTAAATTACTAACTATCCTAACTAAGATTCCATATACGATAATACTTATAATAGTGAGAAATCAAATATAAGAACACAAATTATTTATTTATTATATTTGGTTTTATTTACATTTTCGTAGAGAACATAAGAAAGAACATACAAAAATAGGAAAGAGAGAAAAGAAACTAATGTATGTCTTTGAAAATGAGAGATCTATGAACCGAACAATTTGGGTAGTGGAACAGAAATTTCCACGTTATTCGACTAGATTTCCATCATTGTCAAAGCACACTTCTCCAACGCAAACGACTTTGTCGTCATCTTCAGCATGCTCTTCTTCCATGAAGACTTCTTCTTCTTCTTCCTCGCTGTCCTCTTGCACTTGATCTCCTAAAGACTCATCATCAATCAAGATCGGATTAGCGTGATTGTCCATTAGAAATTTTGCAAATTTCTAAGGATTTTGCCTTGCCGTTCTTGTTCTTTGTCCATTCTATGTTGCACCACTTGAATTTCAGTCATTAGTTGCAGTGCGTCCTTCAAAGAATCCTCCATTTTCATCACTCATGCGAGCGTAGTTCGTTGAAATGGTCCAGAAGAAGGAGAAGGAAACGAAAAGTTGAAATTTTGTTTGATTTGGAAGAGGAGGCCATTGTTTAATTGATTTTAGAAGTTAGAACAGAGAGAGAACAAAGAGAATGATCAAAATTTCGAAATAGGAAGAATATATAACCACTTATTTGAATTTTGATGGGAAAATTTTCAAAAATAAAAAATCGTTATATGTCGACATGGGTAGAGGGGGGATGTCCACATGGTGCTTGATATTTTTACTATTTGATTTATTTTTATTTAATTTTTAATTATACTTTGTTATTTATATTTTATATTTCAGTTATTGAACAAATACCTAATTCTCTTCTTAATTTAGTAAATATAGATTCATTTAAGGGTTTTGTTAAGATATCAGCAATTTGATTCTTAGAATTGATATAATCGAGAGTAGTAACTTCCTTACTTATATTATCTCTGAGAAAATGATGTCCGATATCAATACGTTTAGTTCGAGCATGATGAGTGGTATTTTTGGATAAATTTATTGCACTAGTATTGTCACAATAAATTGGTGATTTTGAGATATTTAAACCAAAATCTTTTAAAGTTTGTTGCATATATATTACTTAAGAACAAGCCAAAGCAGCAGAAATATACTCTTCTTCGGCTGTTGATAAAGAAACTGTGTTTTGCTTTTTACTAAACCAGGAAATAAGAGAATGCCCCAAAAAGTGACAAGTTCCACTTATACTTTTTTGGTCTGATTTACCAGCATAATCAACATCACAGTAAGATATTAAGTCAAAAGAATCATTTTTAGGGTAAAATAAGCCATAATCAAAGGTGTGTTTAACATATCTTATGATATGTTTTATGGCTTTTAAGTGGGCCTCTTTAGGTTGAGATTGATATTTACACAGAGACAAACACTACGCATGATATCAGGTTTACTAGCAGTGATATAGAGTAGTGATCTAATCATTCCTCTATATGATTTTTGATCTACATCTTTCGAGAGATCTTCTTTACTTAAGTACACATTGGTTGCCTTGGGAGTGGGTCTTCCACTTGCAGTAGTCAACCCAAATTTACTAAGTAGGTCTTTAGCATATTTTTCTTGACTAATAAAGATACCATTATCTAATTGTTTTATTTATAATCCTAGAAAGAAGTTTAATTCACCCATATGACTCATCTCAAACTCTTTTGTCATTATTTCAGAAAATTCTTTATTCATTTCAAAATTAGTTTATCCGAAAATGATATCATCTACATAAACTTGTACTAGTTGAATATCGTTTTTATTTCTTTTAATAAAAAGAGTATTATCTACTTTACTAATTTCAAAGTTTGATTGTAATAAGTAAGATCTCTATCATACCTGGCTGTAGGAGCTTGTTTTAGACCATATGGAGCTTTCTTAAGTTTGTAAACATGATTTGGTAATTTTTCATTTTCAAAAAGTGGTGGTTGTTCAACATATACTTCCTCTTTTACAAATCCATTTAAAAGGGCACTTTTAACATCCATTTGATATAATTTGAAATTATGATGATTTGCGAAAGCAAGTAGAATCCTAATGGCTTCTAATCTTGCTACGGGAGCAAAGGTTTCATCAAAATCTATTCCTTCTTCTTGACAATAACCTTGAGCGACTAACCGGGCTTTATTTCTAATAACCTCTCCTTGTTCATTCATTTTATTTTTATAAACCCATTTAGTTCCAATTATAGTTTTATTTTCAGGTCTAGGAACAAGTTTCCAAACATCATTTCTAGTAAACTGATTTAGTTCTTCTTGCATAGCCAAAATCCATGAATCATCGGTTGATGCTTCTTTTGGGTTTTTGGGTTCAATAGTTGATACAATGGCTACATTTCTCATTTTACTTAATTGATTTCTAGTTGGAACAACAGATTGCATATCTCCTAGTATATTTCCTATAGGATGATCTTTTGAAAATTTAGTTCTTTTATTAGGAAGATTTATTTCATTATCAGTTTCAGTTGACTCTTGATTTTGAGTGATTAAATCCTCTTCATCGTTTGTATCTTCAAAATTTTTGAGATTTTCAGTGAATGAAACATGCATTTTTTCTTCGATGGTGTTAGATCTTAAATTAAACACTCTCTACACTTTACTTCTATTAGAATATCCAATAAAGATACCTTTGTCGGATTTAGGATCAAATTTATCTAAGTTATCTTTTGTATTTAAAATAAAACATTTGCTTCCAAAAATTCTAAAATAAGATACCTTAGGTTTCTTTCTGTAAAGAAGTTCATAAGATGTCTTATCAGTTAAAGATCTAATTAAAATTCTGTTTAAAATATAACATGCGGTAGCAACTGCTTCTGTCCAAAAATACTTTGGTAATTTACTATTTGAAAGAATAGTTCTCGCACACTCTTGAATCATCCTATTTTTACGTTCTACTACTCCGTTTTGTTATGCAGTTCTTGGAAATGAAAAATTGTGAGTTATTCCCTTTTTATTGCAGAATTCTACAAACTTTTCATTTTCAAATTCACCACCGTGATCACTACGAATGGTTATAATTTTTTAGAGAAAGTTGATTTTGAATCCTTTTTGTAAAGTTCTTAAAACATTCAAAAGTATCACTTTTATGTTTCAAAAATATTGTCCATGTAAATCTAGAATAATCATCTATAATTACAAAAACATATTTACTACGATTTACTGATAGAATTTGAGATGGACCAAATAAATCAAGGTGAAGTAATTCAAGAGGTTTTGAAGTTGAAATCATACCTTTTAATTTAAAGGAACTTTTTCTAAGTTTTTCTACTTGACATGCATCACATAGATTATCAACTTTAGAATTCATTTTAGGGAGACCTCTTACTAGATCATGTTTTGATAGTCTAGGTAGGAGTTCGAAATTCAAATGTCCAAATCTCTTATGCCAAATCCAAGGGTCACTTGTAGTTGCCAAAAGACATAAGTTATCATTTGAGTCTTTCATACTAAAAATATAAATATTCTTTTTCCTAATTCCCTCAAATATTATGGTTGAATTATTATCTTCAATGTGATGCTTATCTTTTTCAAATTTAATTTTATATCCTTTATCGCAAAGTTGACTAATACTTAGCAGATTATGTTTCAAATTCTTAACTAGCAAAACATTAGTAATAATAGGAGTTTCAGAGCTATCGACTTTGTCGATGCCAATCACATATGCTTTTGAATTGTCTCCAAAGTTAACCAGTCCTCCGTCTTTATATATTGTATCATTCAGCATATCTGGATTCCCAGTGATGTGTCTAGAACATCCACTATTGAGTATCCATTTATTCTTTTTGATCTGCACAATTTGTCCATTGTGGATTGATTCCTCCACACCCATAAAGCATGTTTCTTGCACATCATACAATTTTGGTAGACAACTTGAATTTGAATATTGATTATATGCAGACTCAAGAGACAATGATGATCTGAATATTTCTAAACTAGTATTAACAAGTTTTTCAAACATAGCCATTTTAAAAACTTTTTCAAAAATCATATTATGAAACTTTGAAAACCTAGCTCCGATACCAAATGTGAGAAATGCGGAATAGGGATCTTAAGGCTAGGATTAATACTAGAGGGGGGTGAATAGTGTTTAAAGGAATTACTAAATCTTTATGTATGCAACATTCATACACAGATATGATCAAAGAATCAAACACAAATGCAGAAATAAAGTAAAAGCAATAAAGGAAAGAGCATACCGGATTTTATACTGGTTTGGAGTTACCCTACATCCAGTCCCGTGCACAAGTACAGATTTCCTTTCAAAAGCAACTGTACAATTACACCCTCGATTTCAAGGCCACGAGGTACACCACTCCAGATTCACAATCTTCTAGGTAGAGATTTCACAGGCTACAATCACACCTTTTCTCGCTTAGTTTATTACAAAGAAGCCTATAAATCTGAATAGCATTGAGATCTTGTTGAGATAGGGATAGAGAATCAAACTAGATATGATCTAGTTAGATTCAATGTTGATTTCAGCAAAGTAATGGTAAAAATGTGTATAAAGAAATGTGGAAGAAGAAGAGGAGTGAAATCAGAGAAAATATGAATGAAAATTCGTTTAAAACTGCCCCTATTTATAGTAGAACAACAGCCATGTCGACACTTCCTTTGTATTAAAACTATTTTAAACTTTATAAATATACTTAATTGTAGTTAAAATACATAAGTAAATATAGAGAGTAATATTATGGTGTGTGTATATATATAAAATTTTACTATAATTTTATATTTAAATCTAAGTATAAATATTAAAAGTTAAATATATTATTATTAAACGATAGTTTAAAATAAGGATAATTTGATTTTGAAAATAAAGATTATTTTGAGGCTAAAAATATTTAAAACCAGGATATATATTTTTTATTCTTTTAAAAGGAAAGTTTTGAAATCATTTTGAAAACAAGATATAATTTTGTAAAAACATTTGAATAAAAGGTTAGCGGATACAAAACAATGTTCCACTATATTTTTCGTAGGTTCCATCCTACTTAGGGTTCCATCCCTTTATCAGGCTCGAAGTGGATTCCATTCCACGAATAAATTGGATTTTAAAATGCCAGTGCTTTTCTAGGAGTTTTAACAAAATTCCTAATTAAATTACTTATTATTGAAATCTTGAACTCTTGATATTCTTGATACTCATGAGTTTTCAATCTTGATATCTTGAATCTCTATACTGTACAGTCTTCATTCTTGGTACCTACATGGTTAGATCCTGCATATACATATATATCTAAACTATAATGTTAGTATTTATATTTTATAATCTTATTCTAAGGTTGTTGTCATCAAAACCATCATCTCAAGGACTAACATATTGGATGGACTATTTGGTTGGATTCTTTTTGGATCCTAGTCACCTCCTCCATGATGCGGCTAAAGTTTGCCGTAGGCTTGGAAGCTCATGGTGAATTGCTTGATTTGTTGGTTGACTCAATGTATTTTCTTAAGTTTTCCTCCTCCGAGGAACGCTGGCAAGTTCTTGAGGCTGAGCCTTCTTTTGTCGATGGAAAACCCTTTATTATTACTTCCTGGACTCCCACAGTAGTCAGTGCTTGTAAACAAGTTCTTTCTATTCTTGTATGGGTCTTCTTTTCTCATATTCCTTCTGTTTTCCAACCATTGCTTGGTTTGAATTGGCTAGCGTGTAACGTAGGATAACCGAAATGTTTCGACTCTAATAAAGTAGCATGTGAGAAACTGGTGTATGCAAAGGCACTGATTCAAATTACCCCTGATAATCCCCTCCCCTCCTCTATTCCGATTCGGCTTGCTGTTGGTCATGTTCTGGATGTCCGTGTTCATTACAGATCGGTCCCTAACATATGTTCTTCCTGTCATTCCTTTGGCCACATTGCCGTCGCATGCAAGCATTCTGTCGCCACCGTTGATGCTCCCAAAATCCCTTTGCCTTGCCTCCCTCTCAGGAAATGGCTTCCTAAGGCTTCTTCCTCTGCCTCTCAGTCATTTATTCCTGATGTGCCATTACCTGGTCCGGTTCCTGCTCCTTGTCCTATTGCTAAACTTGCCTCTCCTTCCAACCTTGAATTAGTGGTTCCATCTGATGTCATAGCTAGACCTTTAGCTGTTCCCAATCTTGTGCCGCCTCGGATGTCTGTTGTTTGGGATGAGTCCGAACAGTGTTTGATTGATCTCAAATCTGATATGAGATATAACCCACGGAGGATTCCTTTTTTGTATTTGTTTCCGATGATCAACTGGACCTCAAGTGCCTCCATTACAACATTTCTTGTGATTTTCTAATGCTAGCTTTAGATGTACGACATGTGAAATGGAATGCTACCTTGTTACATGATGACGGGACATATCCTTCATATACTCTCATGATTCTATGGATTATGATCCCTGTCTTGCTATGCTATTTTGCCCTTTCGCTCATAGAGTTGGGAATATTCCTGTGGTTTCTACCCAGGAGACCGTGGACGATGATGCTTCTTTCTCTTCTGAGAAGACCTAGTCGCAGGGTAGTTCGTAGTAGATGTGACACCTCTGTCACACTCCTGTGCTGTATTTTCTTTTTTTATTTGTAGTTAAGGTGTTTCTACCTTACTCTTGTATTAAATGCTTTTATTATGTTTGTAATAAAAAGTGGACGGTCCACTATAAAACCGACCGGCCTTGACATATATATATATAGTTTTCTAATTCAAGTGAGATCGTTTTAATTCATTCAAAATGATGAGAAATATATTCACTAGTTTTGATTATTAAAACATATAGTTTAACTAAAAACTAGAAATGTGGCCGACAATTGAAATCAGAATTCGTAACGATTTAACATATAGAAGTTGTACAACTTTGTTTATATCACTTGAGTACATATCTAACATACGTATGCATACCTAGTCACATACATATGCAATTAACACATCTCAAAAAGTAAAAATATACCTACTATTTACACTAGAATTTACATATAGTAAAAACTATAAATATCCAAGATATTTTCTACCTTAAAAAGCAAACATCAACTCACTTACACACCATCATCAGGACACATAGAAGATGACACGGGGAGGATGACATGGGGGAAGCCGTGCGCCTTGATGGGAGAGGAGGGGTTTGGGAAAGGGGCAAAAGAGTAATTGCACATTTGGAAATTTATTTCCAAAGTTTTTTGAATAAATACCCTCCATTCTCTTCATAATTTTACAAACCGTTCTACTTCATCTTCTTCCTCATTCTCAAGCTTTTCAATGGTTTCCTACCTTAAAGAAATTATGAATAAAAAATTTCAAAAAGAAAATAAATTTGTATAAGTATGTATACATCTGCAATCCATTTGAAAACAAGCTCAAATCCATTGCTTCTATTAGTCAATACCAATGGCCACCACCTCTTACCACCAAGGCCAAGCCTATCTCCACTTGCAAGCATAAGCTTAGTCCATTCAAAGATCCAAGGCTTGATTCCATAAGCTTTGATTCGATCATAGCGAAGCTACAATCCATTTTCATAAACCCAATATTGAATGAAGATGAGAAACTCTATTTATATTATGATATATTGGATGATATATATGTTTTGTTATACTTGGTTATGATCATTGTGAAGCATGTTTGGATTTGGTAATATGTTTGTTTGAATGTGTGAATAATTCACGTTTAATCCACGTTGAATACCAAAAAGGCAATCACTTTCTATTAATAAATAAATTGGTGTATATGAGATTTTTAAACCTATTTCAATTGGTTTAAAATGGCATATGAATGTTTTTAAACACTAAAACCTAATATGTTGAAGTTTTGATAGGGTTTGAAAATTGAGTCAAAAAAGTGGCGCATTGCGTAATGGCATTCGCGTTTCACGCCATGAAAGCTTAAAATTTTATACGATGGATTTAGAGCCGGAATTATTTGGCATAAGATTTTTCTGAACTCTTATAATTATAGTTTTCAAAAAAAAAAGATCGACATTTGAAATATGAGTACAACAAGTTTTCAAATAGTCGCGGTTTGGCAGTTCGAAAACCAAAGCAACAAATTCTTTAAAATTGATATTTTTATTTACTTAAAAATATAGAATAAATTCTATAAACATTTTTTAATTTTTTAAAAGTGATTTGAATTATAAAATGGATTTCAAAATGATCGAAAAGTTGTTTTGATCAAATAAGCCTTAAAAGCACTATTCACAGCACTATTCGCAACACTTTTTGCACCACTTTTTAATAACTTTTGAAACATGGCTTTAAAATTAAGTATTCTTTCCCAAATATTTTATAAATGTTGTTAGATAAATAACTAAGCATTTTAAAGGTAACATGGAGGTTTATAATTTATTTTAAAGAGTTCAACTAAACGATTTAAAGAAAAATTGTTATAATTAAGTGATTTAGTCTTGGCTCTAATAGCGATGAGTAAACTGGATTTTTCTATTCATGAGATCTGGATGTGAGGTGCTTAAATCAATGAGATGTTCAAGAGAAACCAATACCCTGGCTCAATTGGCCTCTTTTCTGGGCGAGGAATAAATAAGGTCGAAATGTCAAAAACAAGACAAGTGTAAAAGATTTAATTTTTTCAAATTTAATATGACTTGGATTATATATATAGAAATAATCTTTCTATATTTGATATTAAATTCCAATGAGGGAATCTGTACTATCCGTGTGAATTTAAAAGGTGATTTACCGTTATTCGATAGATAGTAAAGGTTGGATATGAAAATTGATATTGAGTAGAATTAGTATAATTTCTACCGACCCTTTTTACTCCATAAGATTTTACAATGTGATTTATGAGAATGATTTTTGATTTGGTATTTCCAAAGTTAAAGGGAGGTTCGACGATTTCGTATATACTAGAAAAGAATATCATTTAAAGATTTATATCTCTAAAATAGATTTTAATATCCGATAAAGGATATTAGTAAATGAAATGATAATCACTCTCAAACTTAACATTATTTTGTCAAGGATTGGTTCGAAGGAACCGGGATCGGATTTGGGTGATTCCTATCCAAAAACCACTCCAAACCAATTTACGTGTTCGAAGGTGAAGACATGGAATGGTAAGATGGAATGTAGGGCTGCTTGTCAGTGTCCCTCGGGGGAAATTTCCTATATCATATATATGTGGTAGTAGCATCTTCATTTGATCTTCGATGCAAGGGCTGCACGCTACTAATCCTAGGCATGATTCTTGGCAGGATGTGGTAGGAGATATCCTTTATTTGTCCTTGTAACAGCCCGCACCTCACCTAATGCAGATATTGTCCCCAACTTAGTCACCTTCGCCTCATGGGCCAAGCCAAGGTGTGGGGTTTTGTTGCTCAAAAGGCCTCGACGTTATTATGAGGTGAAGGCTTTGGTATATAAGCACCCACTTTATATTGTTTTTCCACTATGTGAGACTATTATTCCCATTTTGAAGGGGTGTTACAGTCCTGGTCTTGGACAACTTGTATGGACAAATATATGATCTTGCATATCTAACATACACGTACATTGATTTTTACAAACGTACATCTATTTGGTGTGTAGGAACCAACTCTGTTACACTTAACACCCTTCTCTGAGATGTACGATATTAAAGGTTGTACATATGTGAAACTCAATAATGTGCGATGGAATTGGCAATGTGACCTTCAATGTCAAATGTGCTATTTGAAAGGTAATCGCTACCTTGGGTCACAGCACCCAAAAATGGCATAAACAGGGCAAGTCGTAAGGCTATGTGGTTCGCAGCCATTAGGTTATAGTCATCACCTTTTTAGATTACCCTTTATATATCTAGTATGTTGTTTATGCTATGAGAGCTCTCGGATAGGTTAGGAACGACCGGGATGATGCCATATTCGGTTCTATTCGCCACCAGATGGATATGCGGCTAGACCCATCTTGCCAGGCACATATGTTTCAAAGGTGTAGATCCTCAGTACATCCCCCAGAGATGTACTGTATGAAAGGTAGTTCCTTACCTGCCATTGTATGGAAATCCATTCTCCAATAAGAGCCTTCGAACTTGATTGTAGAACCCAGTATGCTGGAATTTAATAATGTTTATTTTCTTTATTTTGAAACTTCTTTAATAAACTTCCTTTATTTATAAACTAAATCCCTACATAAACTTTATTTAATAAAGTTCCTTCAGTAATAATCAATTATTTAAGCCATCTTTAATAACCAAGTTATTATTTAACATTCCTTATTTAATTATCTTTAAACCTCTATCAAAATAATAACTTTAAAATACACTTAATAATAAATTAGATTAATTTTAAATGGTATTATTATACTAATAAGTTTGCTACAAATCAATATTAAATAATAAATAATTAATTAATTAACTTCCTTTATTTTAATACAATTATTAATTAATTTCAGAGATTATTAATAGAATAATAAATTTACTTTAAAATATAATTAAATAACTTAAACTTATGCAATTAAGCAACTTTAGTTTAATAATTACAATATAATTAAAACTTTTAAATCAATAATTAAATAACTTTAAAATAATATTTAAATATTCTATAATAATTAATTATTAAATAATCAAAACTTATAAAATGTTTTCTCACCAAATTAATTTGGGGCAAGCCCGCTTCCACATAGACCTAAACATGCTTCTACATGAGCTTCTTCCCTAAACACTAATAACGTTCCCTAGCCTTTCCTTCACCGTGCATCGCACACACGTGCATATGCACAACTATTGCGACCACCACTTGACGAACCCGAAGTCACTAACAAGTCTGGCTCACCACTCTTGTTCCATGTCAAATGAAACCCGATCCTCATAGCAGCGTACTAAAATGCGTCTGGGCGAACAAAGTCGCGACAGTTTTTATAACCTCCTTGATTGTAGAACCCAGTATGCTAGAATTTAATAATGTTTATTTTCTTTGTTCTGAAACTCCTTTAATAAACTTCCTTTATTTTTAAACTAACTCCCTACATAAATCATAACCTGCTTGATTGTAGAACCTAGTATGCTGAAATTTAATAATGTTTATTTTCTTTGTTTTGAAACTCCTTTAATAAGCTTCCTTTATTTTAATACAATTATTAATTAATTTCAAACATTATTAATATAATAATTAATTTACTTTAAAATATAATTAAATAACTTAAACTTATGCAATTAAGCAACTTTAGTTTAATAATTACAATATAATTAAAACTTTTAAATCAATAATTAAATAACTTTAAAATAATAATTAATTATTCTATAATAATTAATTATTAAATAATCAAAACTTACAAAATGTTTTCTCACCAAATTAATTTTAGCCAAGCCCGCTTCCACATAGACCCAAACCTGCTTGCTACATGAGCTTCTTTCCCAAACACAAATAACGTTCCCCAGCCTTTCCTTCATCGTGCATCGTGCATGCGTGCATATGCACAACTATTGCGACCACCATTCGACGAACCCGAAGTCACCAGCAAGTCTGCCTTACCACTCTCATTCCAACCACCACCTCACCTACCCCTATGGCCATGTCAAATGAAACCCGATCCTCATAACAGCGTACTAAAACGCATCTAGGCGAACAAAGTCGCGACAGTTTTTATAACTTGCTTAATTGTAGAACCTAGTATGCTGGAATTTAATAATGTTTATTTTCTTTGTTTTGAAACTCCTTTAATAAACTTCCTTTATTTTTAAACTAACTCCCTATATAAACTTTAATTAATAAAGTTCCTTCAGTAATAATCAATTATTTAAGCCACCATTAACAACCAACTTATTATTTAACATTCCTTGTTTAATTATCTTTAAACCTCTATCAAAATAATAACTTTAGAATACACTTAATAATAAATTAGATTAATTTTAAATAGTATTATTATTATA
Organism: Allium cepa; assembly: GCA_030765085.1. Lineage (NCBI taxonomy): Eukaryota > Viridiplantae > Streptophyta > Magnoliopsida > Asparagales > Amaryllidaceae > Allium > Allium cepa. The sequence continues at coordinate 665,438,669 of CM060929.1, read as the reverse complement.
CAAATAAGTTAGCTACAAATCAATATTAAATAATAAATAATTAATTAATTAACTTCCAACATTTTAATATGATTATTTATTAATTTCAGACATTATTAATATAATAATTAATTTACTTTAAAATATAATTAAATAACTTAAACTTATGTAATTAAGCAACTTTAGTTTAATAACTACAATATAATTAAAACTTCTCAATCAATAATTAAATAACTTTAAAATAATAATTAAATATTCTATAATAATTGTAAAGAATCATAATAATGAAATGATTAGCTTTAGACCATTATTTAAACAATTATTAATTATTTTTAATAAAACATTATTAAGAAATAATAAATATATTTTAAATCTTATTAATACATAATAATTATTCTTAAAATAACTTTGATTCCAAAATTAGCTTTCAAATATTGAAAGAGACTTAGCAACTCCAATGGTACTTAATCAGTTCACCGTTTTGTCCATTAACTATCCAAATTATAATCCAGGTATTTACATAACATCAGATATGTATATTAAATCCATAATTAACAAGCAATTGTTAATGTAACACTTAGCCAATATTAATCAGCTGGAAGGCACAAAAGTGTCTATACTAATGTAATAGTAGAACGAGATTTATTTCTGCTAAATAAATGCCTAAATTTAAACTATCCAGTTAATAATAGCAGAACAGTGATTTATTTTGCTAAACAGATTTCCAATTAATTTAATTTTTGGACTTGCTAAACAAATGTCCAATTACCATATTCAACCCAATTTAACCCAGCAATAATTTATTTGGCCAAATAAATATAATAGTTAAGGTATATAAATTTAAACAACGTTATTAATTAAAATAGCATAATTTAAATCCTATCTATTACCATATGTCATAAATTTATACTTGCCCAAAGCTATCAATAAGTTATGCTAAAATACTGTACTCGTCCATACAAGCCTAACGCAAAAATCCGAAGGTTAATCGGTTTTAAAATGAGAAAGTTATCAGGTTTGAAAGTTAACAACATTTAATAATATTAATTAATCAAAACTTATAAAATGTTTTCTCGCCAAATTAATTTGGGCCGAGCCCGCTTCTACATAGACCTAAACCTGCTGGCTATATGAGCTTCTTTCCCAAACACAAGTAACGTTCCCCAGCCTTTCCTTTACCGTGCATCGCGCACACATGCATATGCACAACTATTGCGACCACCATTCGACGAACCCAAAGTCACCAACAAGTCTGCCTTACCACTGTCGTTCCAACCACCACCTCACCTACCCCTATGGCTATGTCAAATGAAACCCGATCCTCATAGAAGCGTACTAAAACGGTCTAGGCGAACAAAGTCGCGACAGTTTTTATAACCAAAGTCCACTAAAAAGACAGCACTCGAGCGCCTCTCCTCCATAAACACAATGCCAAGCATTGATTCATGAATTGCTACCAAAATACCCGAAAACTTAAACCCTGTAACAACCCACCTTTTTGGACGGTTTAAATCGACAATAAACCATATATGCCAACTCAAACAATTCAAAATGGAGGATTGCTAATGGGGTAAATAAGAAAAAGGGGAAAAGAAGGAAAAAACAAAACACGGAATCTCTTAGTGGAATGAAAAAATATAATAATCAAATAAACTATTCATAAAGCTATTTTACAAATAACATTCGATTACACGTTTATAATATATCAGAGTTATACAAACAGTAGGAATAATAAGATAATGCAGTGGAACAACATGATATAGTGGGATAAAATAATAATATAATACTAAACTCTGTCTTCATCCTCCGGAATAATGTCTTCAACCAAGAAAAGCTCAGGCTAACCCGAGCGTAATAAAGGGACAAAACAACCAAGTCAGAACTAAACATCTTATGTAAGTTAAACCAACATAAATAATATGAGTGTAATGGCTTCAGAGATGTTTACGAGATTTTACATCTCCTATCCAGTGTACAACGTACGTGCAGTTACTTAAGAGATGTTCGGGATTTCCATCTCCTAAGGATCCTTTAAACTATCTACATATATAATACAATACACTATTATAATATGTCTACGGTAAAGTAAAGTATTAAAATAGCGTTAAGACGTTACCCATATCCCCCTTAACACATTTTTATATAAATATCATAGCCTATACAGATACTGTATGCTCCACCAAACCGGTGGTTTACTCCGAGAGCACTCCATAGGTACGATACAAACCAAATTCATAATAGGCTGGATCAGGATAAATATGACAAGGCATGCAAGGCAATACCCAAGGTAGGATTCTACCATTTTGCACTCCTAGACTGGTGGTAACGCATAGCAGATACTACCGTCTACCTTGAGACACACTTCCATAATCAAAATCGAGGGGTCGCCACTAATCTATCACAAAGTACAGATACGGTATCGAAGAAATGTGCCTAGTCGAAGAAGCGACCTCACTTGTCCAAGTTTAGCTCATGTTTTTGTCATTTTAGTTATGACCCAAAAGTCAAGGCTATCCATCATCGTTCTCTTACTTCAATCCAGCAGCGTTTGCCAAACCATCCTACTTCATTCTGGATCTCTACCATGTACACATGTGTTAAACTTTTTTCGGTGACGGCAGAGAGTATGACAATATCTAACTTTGGTCCCTTTAACAACCAAACGCTTATTTCACACCATGGTCATTTTATAAAACATTAATATAATAAATCCAGAAAACAATCCATACTTTTATATCAAGATATCCATATACTTATTCCAAAAGCATAAATATATTTCTAAATACCGAGGAAGATTTCGTTGAGTCAATTTTGAAAATAACTTACAAAACTCTCTCAAACCATTTATAAACTATTTCTATGCTTTAGGACCATTTATAAAGCTGTTTATAAATTCCAAACAGTTTACAACTCTTTCCCTTTTCATAAACTTTAATGCATATTCCTTTAAAACGCATCCAAAGCCATTTACACAAGTTCTTTGATAAAACCCCTTCATCAAATCCTTTAAAACCTTTATAATTACTTTATAATACTATTATAAAATCCCTTTAAAAAATCTTCTATTAAAATCGTTTTATGAAATTCATTATAAAATCTCTTACTATTTTTTTATAAATTCCTTACAAAACCTTTTACATTCTAAAATCTTTTACAAAATCATTACTTATTAAGTTATTATAAAAGTCTATATTTGTTATCTAAAATTAAATTTTAAATCAATCTTTAAACTATATTTATTGTATTAAATTAAATTTCCAATACATATATATATTAAAACTATATTAAATATTTTATAAAATTAAATTTTTAACTATTTTAAAAAAAATATTTAAAACTAAATAAAATTATAAGCTAAAATCTTAAATTTACATTTAAAACCATATATTAACTTATAATTTGAAACTTTTAAACATAAAAATAAATTATTTTCCAATTATAAATTTTAAATGAAATCATTAAATTAAATTTAAAAATTAAATTTCTTAAATCAAATATACTTTACCATTTGGAAAATAATTTAATACCAACCTGCCGTGTCCGTATATAATTTTCTACCGTATGGTCAAGTGATACGGATATACATCATTTCAACCTATAATGGATTTAAATTTCCAGATATATATCATTTAAAACCCATATCTCGAATCACAAATTTCCAAATCCGTAAAATCGCTCAGGTTTATCATTTCGACCCATAATGATTTTTCCATAATCTATAAGATCGTTCGGTTATGTGTAATTTCAACCCGTAATGATTTTCCTAACAATCACTAAGGGACCTTATAGTGCGATAACAACATGTAAAATAAACATAAGATCAAATCATCCAAAATGTCAACAATTAAGCATCCATCACAATCATCATTCAAATCAACCATTAAATCACAAAACAATTAACTAGTTAGCAATATCAGGTATTTAACTAACAGTTTAAATTCTAATTTAAATGGAAATTTAATTCAATAAAATTCGGTTTCAATTAAAATTTCAAATTAAACCACCAAACAGCAATCAATAAAATTCTTATCACATTATAAATTTAATTCAACTAACATTTAGTATAGTGTGAGTGGGTTAAATCACTCATCTTTATATGAATATGAAAATAATAGACTTCTAATAAATAGCTCCTCTCTATGTTTCCTTAGTTTCCTTCTAGGTTGCCAACTTTGCTCCTAAATTTTGCTTTTGGTTTGATTAACATTAATTTTTCCCCTTATATATTAATATATGTATGTATGTATGTATGTATGTATTTTTAGAAGGTTTGGAAAAAAAAATCTGAAAAAGAAGAATTGAAAAAAAAAGGATTAAAACAACAAGAATTGCAAATGAAAGAGAAGATCAAGATTTGAAAAGAAAAAAGAAAGTTTGAAATAGAAGAAAATTCGAAGAAGAAGAATATTTGAAGAGGAAAGAAAAAATAAAATGAGAGAGAATAAAAAGATTTGAAGAAGATAAAGAAAAAAGAAAAAGAAGATTAGAATGGAGGTGGGGTTTCATTTGCATCATACCTTATTTAAATGGTTAGAGTTTGGTTTAGGGCCAATGAGATTTGAAAAGAGAGGCTTCTATTAATTAGAAATAAATGAAATGAGGTTTCAGGAAATGAAGTTGGAAAATGAACAAATAAAATAAAATATGAACAAACTAGATATTGAAATAAAATGAATATGAATAGCCCTTTTAAAAGTAGCAGGTATTAAAAAGAGGTAAAAGAAAGAATTAAAAATATGAAAAGTAGTTCATGTTTTCAAAATGGAAAAGCTTAAGGCAATGTAAATGGAAAGGAGTTATGGAACAAATGAGGAAATAATGAAAAAAAATGTGGCAATTGTTAATTAGAAAGGGAATGAATGAACCAACTCTATACTGTAAATAAACTTTTGGAATTCGAATTTCAAAAAGATTTGTTCACTTAATTAATTTAGTTAACCCCAAACATACCAAAATTGACATCCATTAAAGATTTAATTTAACATACAATAAATGAAAATAAATTCTCTATACAAATTTGTGTTGTAAAGTAAAAGAATACAGAGCATTAAGAACTTTTCATTTCTCTCTCTATTTGTGATTAGATTGGGAATTTAAACAAACATGTTAACATTTCAATTGAATGTTTTACTAGGAATGCACTAACATAAATTTATGTTGCAATCAAAATCTAATCAAGTCTAACTGAAAAGGAAATAGTCAAGTGTAAATCTATTTTACCCTCTTTATCATCTTCCAAAATCTTTGAAAACCAATTTCAAAAACCCAAAACTTAAGTTCTCAAATTTCCAATTAAATTCATTTATTTGTGAATCCTATTTTGCAACCAATATTTAAAAAAATTACTTCCTAGCAAACAAATATATCACATACAACTATATCCATTTATAAAAAAATTATTCTTTTATATAGAAAATATAATACTAGGTAAAATTATTTCATTTACTTATTTTTCAAAACAGTATTATGTCGGTCTGCCCTATTAAGTGTTTAGAAATCCCTATCGATGCCATAGCATCCTATGTACCGATAATAATTTATAAATACTAAGCAGAACAAATCAACACAATATAAAACATTTTTATAGTACTAACAAGTACACTTTCTCATATATACATGCTTAGACAAACTCATTCTAAGGTATTACTACCCTATTTCTAATGAGTCAAACCCCGCAAAGCTAAGGTTATTGCTAAACCTGGCTCTGATACAAACTGTAACAACCCACCTTTTTGGACGGTTTAAATCGAAATAAACCACACATGTCAACTCAAACCATTCAATAGGAAGGATAGTTAATAGGGTAAATAAGAAAATAAGAGAAAAGAAGGAAAAAACAAAACGAGAATCTCACAGCGGAATATAAAATATAATAATCAAATAAATAGTTCATGAAGCTGTTTTACAAATAACATTTGATTACACTTTTATATTATATCAGAGTTAAACATACAACAAGAATAATGTGATAATGCAGCGGAACAACATGATACAGTGGGATAAAATAATAATGTAATACTAAACTCCATCTACATCCTCTAGAATAATGTTTTCAACGCTGAAATGCTCAGGCTGACCTGAGCGTAATGAAAAGACAAAACACTCGAGTCAGAACTAAAGATCTTATGTAAGTTAAATCAACATAAATATTACGAGTGTAGGGACTTCACAGATGTCTACAGGATTTTACATCTCCTATACAGTGTATAACGTGTGTGTAGTAACTTAAGAGATGTTTGGGATTTCCATCTCCTAAGGATCCGTTAAAATATATACATATATAATACAATATGCTATTTTAATATGTCTACAGTGAAGTAAAGTATTAAAATAGCGTTAAGGCATTGCCCGTATCCCCCTGAACACATTTTTATATAAATACCGCAGTCTATACAGATATCGTACGCTTTGCCAATCCGGTGGTTTACTCGGGGAGCCCTCATGGGTATGATACAAACCAAAGCCGTAATGGGCTCGATCAGGATAAATATGACAAGGTGCACGAGGCAATGCCCAGGGTAGGGTTCTACATTTTGCACTCCTGGACTGGTGGTAACGCATAACAGTTACTACCGCCCACCTCGAGACACGCTCCCATAACCAAAATCAAGGGGTAGCCACCAATCATTCACAAAGTAATAGAAATGGTAACGAAGAAAAATGCCCAATCGGAGGAGCGACCTCACTTGGCCCGGTATAGCTCATGTTTTAGTCATTTTAATTACGACCCGAAAGTCAAGGCTATCTAGCATCGTTCTCTTACTTTATTCCAGTAGCGTTTGCCAAACCATCCTACTTCATTCTGGATTCTCCACCACATGCACAGTTATTAAAGTGGTTTCGGGGTTGGTAAAGAGTATGACAATATCTGACCCCAGTGTCTTTAATAACCAAACGCTTATTTCACCCCGCGATCTTTTTATAAAACATTTATACAATAATTCCAAAAAATAGTCCATTCATATCAAGATATCTATATAATTATTCCAAAAGTAAAAATATTTGTAAACACCGAGGAAGATTTCTTTCAATCAATTTCGAAAATAATTTATAGATATCTCTCAAACCATTTATAAAATGTTTATATGCATTAGAACCATTTATAAAGCTATTTATAAATTCCAAACAGTTTACAACTCTTTCCCTTTTCATAAACTTCGATGTAAATTCCTTTAAAACGCTTCCAAATCCATTTATACAAGTTCTTTGATAAAACCCCTTCATCAACTCCTTTAAAACCTTCATAACTACCTTATAAAACTATTATAAAATCCTTTTAAAAAATATGTTATAAAAATCTGTTTATAATATCTATTATAAAATCACTTACAAAAATTTTATGTATATATATATACACAAAACCTTTTACAAAGATTCTAAAATCTTATACAAAATCGTTTAAATATTAATTTATTATAAAAGTCTATATTTATTGTCTTAAATTAATTTTTTAATAAATCTTTAAAACGATATTTATTATAACAAATTAAATTTAATTAATATATATTAAAATCATATTAAATATTTTATCAAATTAAATTTTAAACTATTTAAAATATATGTTTAAAACTAAATAAAATTATAAGTTAAAATCTTAAATTTACATTTAAAACCATACATTAACTTATGATTTGAAACTTAAAACATATAAAATAAATTATTTTCCAATTATAAATTTTAAATGAAATCGTTAAATTGAATTTAAAGATCAAATTCTTAAATCAAATCTACTTTACCACTTAGAAAATAATTTAATACCGACCCACCATGTCCGTATATAATTTTCTTTGGTCAAGTGATACATACATACATACATACATACACACACACACACGCGCACATCATTTCAACCTACAATAAATTTAAATTTCAGATATATATCATTTCAACCCATTTCCCGAATCATAATTTTCCAAATCTATAAAATCGTTTTAGTTTATCACTTCAATCTATAGCAATGTTTCTCTAATCTATAAGTTCGTTCGGGTATGTATCATTTCAAGCCATAGTGAATTTTCTAACAATAACTAAGGGACCTTGCAGTGTGATAGCAACACATAAAATAAACATAACATCAAATCATCCAAAATTTAAACAATTAAGCATCCATCACAATCATCATTCAAATCAACCAATAAATTACAACAATTAACTGGTTATCAATTTCAGGTATTTAACTAACAATTTAAATTTGATATTAATGTAAATGGCAAATTAATTCAATAAAATTCAGTTTCAATTAAAATGTCAAATTAAACTACCAAACAGCAATTAATAAAATTCTTATCACATTATAAATTTAATTCAACTAACATAAGAAAGTTTAGTATAATGTGAGTGGGTTAAATCACTCACCTTTGTACAGATATGAAAATAATAAACTTCTAACCAATAGCTCCTCTATATGTTTCCTTAGTCTACTACTTGATTGCCATCTTTGTTCCTAAATTTTTATTTTGTTTTCATTTACTTTATTTTTTCCCCTTATTATATTAATATATGTATGTATGTTTTTTAGAAGGTTTGAAAAAAAGAAGAAGATTTGAAAAAGAAGAATTGAAAAAAAGAAATGGATTAAAATAAGAAGAACTAAAAATGAAAAAGAAGATTAAAGTTTGAAAAGAAAGAAGAAAGAAGAAAGTTTGAAATCGAAGAATATTCGAAGAAGAAGAATATTTGAAGAGGAAGGAAAAATAAAATGAGAGAGAATTAGAAGATTAGAAGAAGAAAAAGAAAAGTAAAAAAGAAAAAAGAATAAGAAGATTATAATGAAGGCTAGGGTTTTATTTGCATCATATCTTATTTATATGGTTAGAGTTAGGTTTAGGGCCAGTGAGATTTGAAAAGAGAGTCTGCTATTAATTAGAAATAAATAAAATGAAGTTTCAGGAAATGAAGTTGGGAAATGAATGAAAAAAATAAAGTAATATGAACAAACTAGGTATTGAAATAAAGTAAATATGAACAACCCTTTTAAAAGTAGCAGGTATTAAAAAGAGGTAAAAGAAAGAGTTAAAAATATGAAAAGTAGTTCATGATTGCAAAATGGAAAAGCTTCAGACAATGTAAATGGAAAGAAGTAATGGAACAAATGACAAAATAATGAAAAGAATGTGGTAATTATTAATTAGAAATGGAATGAATGGACCAACTTTATATTGTAAACAAACTTTTGGAATTCAAATTTAAAAAATAATTATTCGCCTAATTAATTTTGTTAACCTCAAACATACCAAAATGACATCCATTAAAGATTTCATTAACATACAATAAATGAAAATAAATTCTCTACTCAAATTTGTGTCATAAATTAAAAGAATATACAACATTAAGAACTTTTCATTTCTCTCTCTGTTCGTGATTAGATTGAGAATTTAAACAAACATGTTAACATTTCGATTGAATGTTTTACTACGAATGCATTAACTACATTCAAGAATATGATAGCATAAATAAGGTAATATAAGCATGTGTATAATATATATACACATCTTTATCGCCACTTATAATTTACATTCATAAATAGAAGGTATGAAAATAATCCACATAAGGAGGCAATGTATGTAAGAGTAAATTAGAAGAGTGAAAATTGAAAGGTAAATTATTTTGCAACTAAAATCTAATTAAGTCTAACTGAAAAGGAAATAGTCAAGGGTAAATCTATTTTACCCCCTTTATCATCTCCTGTTAACATCTAATTTAATATTGTATGAGATTTCAAACCTAAATAATCCTTTTTTTATGATTGAATTGGATCTAAAACATAAGTTTATATTTAGGTATAAACATATATGCAGTAACATTGCATTAAAACATGTGCTGAATTAATTGGAGATAAATCACCCAATGTAAATTTATTTCAATATACGTTTACAATTAACGTCTTCTCTGTTTCTAATTAAAAGATTCCAATCATATTAATTGTAATTGATTATAAGTTAAAAAGAAATGAGACAATTCAATTCTTTTTTATAGTAATTTAACGTATTTATGGAATTATTGTATACGTACCAAAAGTTATTAATTTATTATTAAATATTTGATTTCTTATTCCTGTAATAAATTTTTCAACTACCAACATTTCAAATAGATATACATATGATTTTTTTTGATCTAGTAAAGAGACATATATTATTCTTTTTTTAACATTTATTACTCCAATCAATTGGAATTTAAATTCATACAGTCATTTGTTTCCTTCCTTATTAAACTTCACAATTATTTCCAATTTAAGCTCTATAATTACATTCCCAATTAGCTTTACCATTACAATTGATTGAAATCACATTAAAAATTGTCAATTTCATTCAATCAACATTATTAAATTACATTTCGAAAAAATTCCCATTAATAAATCATAAATTTTAATTTCTCACAATATTAAATTCCAAAATCTTATTTAGTCTAATATTTTTAATTATCAAAATGCGGGTCGTTACAAACCTTAGGCAATAACCATCGTCAATCATCGTGATGGAATCACGCCGAAACTTCAGCAAAAATTCTATATGGCCATATGATCCCAATGACACATACGACGTCGATCGATTCGAAGCAAATCAAGAGAATTAATTTTTTGAAGGTTAAGAACATTTTTGTTCCCTTTTTGATTTTTGATGATAACTCGATCGATACTCAACATAATCGAGTGTCGTTAATTTAAAAAATAGTGTGGATCAATATGAACAACTTTCATGTTGATTGCTAAGGCTAATTTTGAATGGATTGAGAGATAGTGGTTTTTGAATGAGGAAAAAATCAACGTTTTCAATACTGGAAACAAAGAAAAGGAAAATGGAGAAGAGAAAAAGGTGGTGCGTGTATCCGTATGTATACATATACATACACACACACATATATATATGTGTGTGTGTGTGTATGTACACTTGATCATCTTGACAAGGAGGCAAAATGGCTGCACCGTTTTACGAATAAGTTGGGACAAGGGAGACACTGGTCGACAAGTTTGTGTGCTAAGAGAATATGGTGGCTATGGGGAAAAGGTTATGACTGGATGCATATGTATGTGTGTTTGTTTTTCGGTATGCCGACACGCCATATTGCATTCTCGTCTTAACTATGAATGACAAAAAATCAAATAAGATCGTGTATAGAAATGTGACGTGATCACAAAACAGGGATAAAACATATTGGTTATTTAATTTTGTATATTTCCAAAATGCCAATGTTTGACGTAAATTAAGTCAAGCGACAATTTAATTATTTCAAAAATTGTGGAAAAATTCGATAAATTAAATTGAAAATACATCATTGAAAACCAGATCTTAATTTGAAAATAGATTTCTATAATATTTCATAAATCCCAAATCGAATATTTAAAATTCATTAAATATCCCTAAAAATCAAAGTGATAAAATTCTATATCGTTACATTCTCCCCCCTTTAAAAGAATTTCGACCTTAAAATTTCACCACAAGAACACCCAATACAACTCATAAGCCCGCATAATGATCATAGATCATTCATATACAAAATCTAGTTCAATTCCCACTTAAATACATAACATTCCTTCCGAACTAGTATCGCTTACTCGATTTCCTGGTGCGAACTTCGATCATGCTCCTTAATTAGAAACCTGTCCTCTTTACATAGCCATATACTATGATAAAAAAACTTGGTTCCATATCAGGAACCCTCATCAAGTGCTCGCCATCAAAAAACGATTAATGGATCCTTATTCGGATTGGTGTGAAACACCTCAAAGTCTTATATTCGAATTTCATATCAAAATTATATAAAAGGTGAAATGATCTATATCCATCCCATGGATTTATTTAATTAGTTCTCAGTAATACCAATTCTCTTTCCATAAAATTATTTATGAAAACTTTTTCATAAAACAGCTTAATTTTAAAAATTGGTATAATACCCAGTCATACCCTAAGGGTATACACAATAATGATTCAAACTTTTACTTGAATTCACTTAAGAATTTTAAACACAAGGGTTTTTAACCAGTGAAATGATATTATATATTTTAATCCATAGAATATATATATATATATATATATATATAGCTCAAGTAACACCAAATGTCGTCAAGGAACTGGGTACTACCAAAAAGTAACATATATTCCCTTATCAAGAAGGATAATACTAAAGAGAAACGTTTACCATCGAATGCATCTTTTATCCAATTTTAGTTATTTTTTAGCCACTCGAACTAGTAAACTTAAAACCACATCATTCTTTTCAAGTCCATTTCGAATATCCAACTTACTTTGGATTCGTCGGATTCGAACTCATTTTGATCGTACAATGACAAATGGAATAATTTACTAAGTGCACAATACTGTTAGTTTAAGCAAACATCCGATCATCACTTAGAAGATTATTCTGATCACAATAAACAAATCAGGAGTCATTTCTCGAACAGTATCCAAAGAAATACACATTTCTTTTAAATTCCTTTTTTCAAAAGAATTTATCCTTAAAATATATTTTTAAGTAAACCGTCACTACTATTTTCAAAATCATTTGAAATAATGTATACAATATTTTCTTTCGTAAATCAACACATGCTTTTAGGATCAAATAAAAATCTATTTTATCAAACAATTATATAGCGAGATCCTTATAGTAAGCAAACCCCCAAATAGAAACTCAAAAATGTCATCGTCAAAATTATTTTCAATGACCAAAGCGAGTTCAGTGCTTTGAATCTCCTTAAAAAACCTTTAGAAATATTTTTATTCTAAAAATATTTTCAATTACTATTATTAACTTTTAGACCTTGAAAACTATTTTCCAAAAATGCCGAGATTTAAATTCTCAAATTTCTTTTATTTATACACACATTTTTATAAATAAAATTTATAAAATATCTCATTTTAAAGGGAATTATTTCTCAAAAATTTATTGCGAAATATTCTAGCTTCCTTATATAAATTATTTTTCAAATATTTATTTATGAAATACTTAAGTTTTCTTTTAATAAATATCTTTTATTAAAACACAATTTTATACAATCAACTTTTATATAAAACCATTTTCAAAATATTCCTTTCAAAATATTCTAAATTTCATTCAATAACCCATTCTTATCAAAACCAAATTTTAACCCAATATTTACATCGAACGCCTTATAGTCAAACTGTGAAATTTAATCCACAAGGTGTTCATTGCAATTTCCTTAAAATTTCTATCTACCCAACTCAGATTACAAAAGGAAGATTTCAAATAGACCAATAGACAATAGTCAATGCTCAGAACTAGGGGAGTATGACTAATCAAATCCTAGATGAAAGTGGAGAAATATTATCAAATTTCTTAACAAACAAACACAGCTAAGAATAGCTATTAAATTTTTGGAAAATTATTCTTTTATATATGTATAATATGTCAAGGTAAAATTATTTCATTTACCAATTTTAAAACAATATTGTGTCAGTTGGCCTTGTTTAAGTATTTAGAAATCCCTTTCGATAACATTGCCCAAATGCATCGACTAGCATTCTTAAGCCACTCAACAGATCAAACAACACAATATAAATATTTCTATATCACTAACAAATACGCCCTCTTATATATATACTCTCAACTCATAATAAGGCATTCCATTACCTTATCTCTTAATGAGTTACCCCACCAATGCCAAGGTTCTCCCTTAACCTTGCGTGCTGATACCACGCTGTAATGACCTTCCTTTTCGACCCATTGAAATCGATACTAATACATCCACGATATTCACGTGCCGAATGTCCAAGTGCAAAAAAATAGATTATTGGGTCAAAGAAAGAAAAGAAAGAACAGAATCTCACATCATAGTGAGATAAATATATAATATGCACAAGATCTTTGCCAAATAGAAATCATCTTAAATATACATACACAATAACAACCTGTCCTTACAATTTGCTGATGAATATGTACAGAAGTCAAGAACAACATAACAGTGGAAAATATATGTTTATGAGTACATCTTGGAGAATCTAGCTCGTCTTTTGAAAGTTCCAAAGCATCCAGCTTAATCTGGAAAATATGCTCAGGCTGACCCGGGCATTATAGAAAACAATGCTTGGGTCAGTCTGCTAAAACCAGTGTGAGAAACTCAAATCACAAGGAACTTTATTATAAATTATAAAACCTTTTTAAAATCAAAAGTATCTCGTAAGATCACACCTCACATAAACTATGATAGAGTTTTACCTTACATAACCAAAACATTTTCTGTAGAAAATCTAGTGATATTATAATAATGACTAGAATACAAATACATATTAATCATAGCCGAAATTGTTACATTATTAATGTAACGATTTGCCTTTCTTACATTAAAGACGACACTTAATACATTCTTGGTATTCATGTGCTGATCATTTAGGCATCTGAAAGACATGTCATTTGGGAAGAAAGAAAAGATAGAATAGAATCTAACAAAACGCGACGAGTAATATATAATATGAACAAGTCTTTACAAAAAGAAATTATCTTTACTATACACAACATCATAGTACACTAACCTATTATTAGCAGTTATAACAGACCGTCCTTACAATTACTGATAAATATAGACAAGAACAAAAAAAATTGAACAATGGAAGAATACATCCGGGAGAATCTAGTTTGTCACCTGAAAGCTCCGAAGAATCCTGCTAAATCTAAAAAATAAGCTCGGGCTGACCTGAGTAAAATAGGGAAACAACGCACGGGTCAGTCTGGGAAAACTAACGTGTGAAACTCAAATCATAAGGAATTCATTATAACTTGTGAAAGACCATTAAAATAAAAGGTATCTCATAAGACCATGCTGCACATAAACACAAATAGGCTTTGATCTTACGATAACTAAAACATTTTTATAGAAAATCTAGTGATATTATAATAATGTCTAGAATACAAATACATATTAATCATAGATGAAGTTGATACATTATTAAATTCCAGCATAATAGATATACAATCAAGTCCACACGACGCTTATTAGAGAATGAATTCCACCAATGCTAAGATAAGTGACTACCTTCCGCATAGTACACATCTAGATAAAATGTACCTGGGGTCATACCTTGAACTTGGTCCACCCCTGCCAATACAGAACTGGCCTACCCCTGGAAATTGGATAGTACCAATATGCCATCACCCCGATTGTTCCCAACCATTATCGAAATCTCTCATGCACAACCAATCCATAATATGATAATTTGACACACCTTAATGGAAGCAACACACATAGCCCTGCTACATCTACCCTGTTTTAGCAATTTCTCGAGATGTGGGCTTGATGCAACCCTTTTACCTTTTCTCTTGGCAGACCATCTTGGAATGCTAACACAGCCCTCCGGGAAGAAATACAATGTCAACATTCATCCATGCAAGTTCGTTCTAGGTCTGAACGAAACCGAAGGCACTACCTCCACTATATCCATTTTGGAGTCACCCTTGGGATTAGTAGCAAGTAGCCTTTGCATTTCAAAAGCACCTTCTTCAACCATCTTCAAGGTATCTTTAGTTCTAAACGCTTGAGTTGGATAAAAGTGGTTTTCAGATAATTTATACTTATCTGATCCCAGTCTCTTCGAAACAACTTTCGATTGTTTCCGGTAAACTCAATCCCGGTTCTTTAGGAAATAAGCAGATAAAAGATAAGAACGGAGTTCACCTCCTAACCGTTTATGGATGGATTTCCTTATCATCTATCCTAGAATAATGAAACGAGATTTATATGCATAGAGCAACATCATTGGGGATGACTATGCCATATAACTCATGTGTTTCTCCTAGATACTTCCAAAGTTACATTTTGGTCCAGATTGGATAGTCGGTTATTCAACCAACAAATGAACAATCATTCAAACATTGATTTAATTCCATATGGGATCCACTAGGCCTTTATTAATTAATCTTTTATTAAATAAAACACTTTGCAAAACTTGATCAAAAGATCTTTTTAAAACACTATTCCCGTAACCCTTTACATTCCTTTTATACTTGAAAAATGTTTTTACTTATCTTACAAAAAACAAGTATTTATCAAAAACACTTGGAAAATTCCCTTTTTCTCAAATTCCATATTAAATGGCCAAGAAATTCCTTTTTCAAAACATCACTTACTATAAAACCCATTCACTTATAAAACCCATTCACTTATTCCATATAAAAAATCATTTTATAAGTTTACTTCATATTTCAAACCTCCTTATAAATCTTCAGATTAGATTTAAACTTCTTTTTAATAAAATCTTTACAAAATTTCCTTTTTAAAATATCTTTGACATTACAAAATCTCATTTTAAATCACTTCAAATAAACCTTTTTATTTAGTAAAACTGTAATGACCCTGCTTTTGACTAACATTAGTTAGGACATTAAATTAGATAAATTAGATGAAATAATGAAAATGGTTAAGGGATCGATATTCGTATAGTTATAAGGTAGTCGTGCCTTAATGAATGAATAAATGGAAATTTAATATGAAGTAAGTAAAGGTAATAAGATAAGGGAAAAACAAGAATAAGTTATATTCTTATACCATAAACTCTTATTCCTATTTCATTTACAACATTCATAAACAAAACCAAACCCAGAGCTTAGCCGGCCACCATTAGAAGTAATCTAAAGGAAGATAAGCAAGGATTCGAGTAGGAAGCTCAATCAAATCAAATCAATTCAAGAGAAAATCTCAACTTTCTTAATAATCAATCTAACATGAATAATAGATTACATCTCATTTTATTGCTTTCGATTTCTAGCTGAGATCCGAATTAATTTTGCAAGAAAAATGCCATGTTTTGATTGTTTAAATGGTTATATATGGTAGTTGACGAATTTTATTATTTCATATAGACTTTTGATAAGATTTTTTGAAAAACCTATTAAATGCCATCCAAGTGGCTTGCATTTTTGATATAAGTCCAGAAACATTATTTCAAAGATGAGTTTCAAGTTTCATAATTTTCTAAGTTAATGTGGATTTATTATGAATTTTCTAGTAAAGAAAATGGTTAAATTTGATTAAAATTGTTTTCGGCTATTATATCCGAGATTCGGGTCAGAAATTTAAATATGCTGGAAAACATATTAAAAGTGATTTATGTGAATTTTTGAGAATTTTCCTAAGTAATTTATTAAAGATATAAAATTATTTAAGGTATGAGACTTAAATGTTTTGTATGTCTATAAAAGGAGGAGCAGTTTGCTAAGTGTTTTAAATTGTTAATTATTGAATTCGGCAGCATTTTTAGAGAAGATTTTGAAAAAGAATTGGCAACCAATTATATGTTGGCAAATAAGGCAAGTTAGTTGGAAAGATACTGCTTTAAACAGTTAAAAACCAGTTTTGTAAAGGATTGTTGCTATGCCACTTTCGGCAGCCATTTGACCCCATACTGCCGCCTCCAACCTAGTCGAAACCAATACACATGGTATCAATGCCTTGGTACGTAGTGGATTGGAGATAGAAAAAAGCCATAAAGTCGAAACATGCATTCGAAGGGGTAGAAGTAATCTTTATAAACTCAAAACTATTTTGGTTACCAAATGAGGATAGCTTTCGGCTTAGTCAAATATGCCTTTGTTTTAAAAAAAGGCTTTCGGAAAAGGTTGCCACATTTTGTTTTTAAAATAAGCATTCAAAGGGGTCGAAACCCCTGCTATCGCATTCTACCTTTCGAATCAATGCCTTCGAAACGGTTCTTGTGCATTTAACTTTGAAGCCGCTTCTCCATAATTTCGAAATGACAGGTTTCAAAACCATCCACTTTCTTTTACTTTGGAATAATGCTTTCGAAAGAGTTGCTTTCGCCCTAGTTCTCATAAGACCCTTAAAAATATTAAAAGTTAACCCAAAGGTTTTGAAAGGAATTGTTTTAAAAGGTTTCAAAGCTATGTTCCACAATCATTTGCTTGAACCCAATGCTTTCGAAAGGTTTGTTTTACGCAAGGAATTTCGATACTTTGAAAGGTATATAACATCAGTTTCGAAGGAGAGGTTCCCCAATGTTTTCGAAAGGTTTACTTGAGTCTTTAAATGTATGGTTTCCAATGCTTTCGAAAGGCAAGTTTATAGTGTTTTGAATGTAATGCCCCACTCCGAGACCCACATTAGCAAAGAGTATTACAAGGTAATACCGTCTACTAATACAGAGAATAGAGCTGGATAGGAGCGACCATCTATAGCCTTGTCTTAACTATCTAATGAATAAGTCGATAAATGTAGCATTTTTTTTCATATGGATCGACATATCCAATAGATACTTAATACAAAACTATAATGACTATAAGATCTAACAGAACCAAATATAACAACTCAAATGTAAAACATCATGGAACAACAAAACGACATACATATGTCTAAATACAAATACATCTCCAGCGCAAATCCAAAATGATACAGCTAAGTGGTATGACGACCACTACTCATACATGAGCCTAAAAAATAATACATAGATCAGAGTGTCAATAGATAAGGACAACTATAACGATCCTAATTTTTTATCAAATGTAAATTAGTAATTAAATTAATTTTTGAATTAAATTGTGAATATTTGAAAATTTCCATAATGAAAATATATGTGTATATAAATTGATTACAAGTAAAATTTGGATTAGAAATTCAAAAATAAGTGTTTTTAAAACAAATTGGATTTAAAACTTTATATTTTGAAATTAATAGAAATTTGTTTTCTAATTATAAGAATTAATAAAAAGTTTTAAATTATACATATCTTTTGGAAATTAATAAGAAAACATATATAAATATATTTTTAAAATTTGAAATTTGAAAATCAAAATAAATATTTTAAATGAATTGGATTGATTTGGAAATCCAACAAAGTGTGTTTGCATATATATATATATATATTGTAGAAAGAATTTTGGTTTGAAATTCTTTAATAAATATATGGAAAAACAAATTAGATTTTAGTTTGGAATTAATATAGAAATTAGTAGTTAAATCATTTTCTTTATAAGCTATGCAAGTATAAATAATAGTTTAAAAATGTATAAAAGGTGATTTACAAAATTATAAAATGATAAGGGTTTAAAAAACAAAATTTATTAATTGAAATGAGTGAAGGATTTACACATAAAAATTGATGTAAATGACATTTGTACATTTATAATTTCTTGCGTGAACAAGTGTAATAAAATAATACAAGTGTAAATGTTTTATAATGCAATTTGACAAGTATAAACTCTTTTAGAAAAAATTTATGAATAAAATTAAAACAAGGATTATATGCTCATCTATCTATCTCTTTTCTTATTTTCTTCATGCATTCAAACTAAAGAAAATTAAAAAGCAAAGGAAAAGGAAAAAACTGTAAAAACCTGGAAAACAAGAACAAAAAGCAAACCAGGGAAAAAAAATCTGAAACAAAATCAGATAAAAGAAAATAAAATCAGAAGCATAGCAAGCAATCTTCAAACTATGCCTAAGAGATCCAAGTTTTAGATTTTTTTTTTCAAATTCAAGTTCAAACAATCAAACCTGAAAGCCTGGAAAACAAGCAAGGTACAAAATCAACAAGATCAGTATCAAAACATAAAAATCAAAAGCTCGCAAAGCAAATCAAATGCAAGTTCAACTCAATACAAAGATTAAACAAGATCAGATTCAAGCAAGATTCCAGGTTGAAAACAATCAAATCCAGATCAAACTCAAAAATCATTTTTTTCCAGACTCTGCTCTTCTCTGTTCCAAACCAAGTGAGTGAACATCTAAACCTATTTATATGCTAATGGATGTGATGAATTCTTAATAATGCTTGCCTGAACAAATCAGTGTGTTTGCATGTATGAAATTATGTGTGGTTTCGATATAAACACAGAATAATCTATGTGCATGTCTGTGTATATAGATGTTAGCCTATGTAGTGTTTACAGACTCAAGATCATCATACATAAAAAAAATTCCTATCTTTCCAAGAATTAATTTTAGACCATGATCTTTAGAGAAAAATGATTTTAACATTATGATATCATTTTTAAAAATGGTTTCGAAATTTTATGTTAATCAATCTTTTTAGAATTTAAAATTTACAATAATAATCAAAAATTAGTCTAAAATGATGCATCTGAATTTCAAGCTTTAATTACATGAATGGGTTCGTATTGCGAATCTATGAATTTTGATGTAAATTTCAAGAATTTTAAGCATGTATTTGGCGAGAGGTTTCAAGTTGAACAGAAAACTTGCTTTCGTCAATATCTGATGAACAACGACGAAGTGGTCGTCGAGATTTGAGCCAGAGGTGGCTGAAGGCTTGGGGCCTCTTTGAAAAATAGTGGAAGGTGTTAAAGGTGGCTGTGGTGGCAGGAGTTCGTCGATCTAGGGTTTAACACCTGACTTGTTCGATTGTGTTTTGCGAAGCTTGTTCATCGACGTGATAGAATTAGAGGCTATCGGAGGTGGTGGAATAGAAGGAGGGAAGCAAGGCAGGGGTTAAGGCAGTAGACGAGGTCTCCGGCATTGGAGAAAGGCGATACGAGGCGTTTTTATTGGAGGGGTTGGTTCCAGTTTCGAGTTGAAAAGCTCGATTTCGATCTACGGCGTGATTGAGTGACCTGGGTAGTCAAGCTTGTTGTCCAGGTCAAGGTTGACCCGTGGGTGCCGGCGACGATGATCGAAGTCGCTCCAATCGATGATACATGTGCACGCGTGTCATTTTGTATCTGGGTGGTTGATCTATATGAGGAAGAAGATGTTGTCTCGAAGTCGTTCTCGGGGGAACTTAAAGATGGCTCGGGTAGTTTGCAAAGTTTGGAAACCGTTTAAAATTTAAACAAGTAAATTTAAAAAAAAAATAAGGGTCTCGGGTTGTGACTCGAGTAAAAACGAGTTTAGATCAGGATTTTGTAGTTTAGGCCCAGGTATTATGAACAAGTTTGAAAATTTTAAAGTAAAACTTTGTACAGGTTTTAAAAACAAAGAAGATCCAAGTTTGTCAAATTTAATTTTTAGAACAAGTTTCAAAGTTTAAATGTTAAAGTAAATACTTTAAAATTGTTTTGTTTTTAAATAATCATATATTGGGATAATTGTTTAATTTAAAATCTTTAATTGTTTACAGATGTGATTTGATGAATGTGATTAATTAAGGATTAATTATTTAATGATTAAAGGTTAATTAATTTAATAATTGATTAGTTAAAGGTGATAATTAATTAAAGGTGAATTAATATATGATTACAAGATAATTATTTAAAGGTGATTATTTGAGGATTAAATTAATTATTGTGATTAATTAAGGAATAATTATTTTGAGTAAATTTATTAAGGACAATTAATTAATGAAGTTAATTAATGATAAATAATTAAAGGTAATTAGTTACTTAAATATAATTATTTAATTAAGAATAAATGATTAAAAGTTGACTAATCAAATAATTAAAGGATAATTACTTAATGTACTAAATTTGTGATTTATTTATGGTAATTAATTAAGAATAATTAATTAATTAGTAATTAATTAGGGGTTAATTAATTAAGGATAATTAAATGATTAAGGGTTAATTATTTAATTGAGTAAAGGTTAAGTGATTTATTAATTAAGGTTGATTAAGTAATAATTAATGGT
Organism: Allium cepa; assembly: GCA_030765085.1. Lineage (NCBI taxonomy): Eukaryota > Viridiplantae > Streptophyta > Magnoliopsida > Asparagales > Amaryllidaceae > Allium > Allium cepa. The sequence goes on along the minus strand of CM060929.1, from coordinate 665,417,148 downwards.
TAATTAATTGATTATTATTAAAGGTTAATTAATGGTTAAAGGATAATTAATCAAAATGATTTGTAATTAATTAATATTAATTAACCTGCATTAGTGATTAATCTGATTTAGATTAATCAGATGATTAATTAATCTTACTGATAGATGTTTGGATTCTATTATATGTTGAATTGTTTGATATCCCTTATGTGTGATGCTCTGTTTTGATTTTGAGCTATGATGAATGTAATTATCTGTGATGAATGTAATTTATTTATCTGTGATAAATTTATTTTATCTGTGAATCTGTGAATGGAGATAAGCGTTTTAGATTATACCACTTTTCGATATTGATATGATTGAATCTGTGATGATTGATGTTGTTGCGCTATTGTGTAAAACCCCTAGACAACACCATACGCACAAAAATATGGATTGCACGAGGAAATTGGTTAAGTCGCAGATTTTTGAAATGGTTTTAAAGTTGACTTTTGAATCCAAAATAGTTTTGGAAATGGAATTGGGTTAAATATGAAAAGCTTTTGAAAAGGAGTTTCAAAGATAAAAGTTATTGTGATAACTTGATAAAGTTTTGAAATTTAAATAATTTGATTTGAATTTGAATTCAGGATTTGAAATTGAATTCTATATTTGGAAATTATGGTTTAAAAAGGTTATGCAAGTTATAAACGTGTTTATATGGGTTTTAACCATTTTAAAAATATTATTTTGGAAATTTGAATTTAACCCAAGTTTCATACTTGAAGGGCTTTAACTTGTTCAAATGCAATCGGATTTTTTCGAAACGAAAAGGATTATTTTTCAAATAATAATAGCTTTCATATAAAGAAAGGATTTCCAATTTATGTTGAAAAGATTTCATTTTTGAAATAGAATTGGTTTGGAAGCTATGAATAAATCTTTGCGAAAGATTGTTGAACTTTGTTTTGAAATTGAAGAGAATCTAAAAGGTGTATCTTTTGTATAAAAGATTCGAAATAGAAATGGTTTTGAAAGCTATGAATTGAATTTTTGATTTAAAGATTGGATAAGTTAATCCAATTTGAAAGGGAAATTGTTTAGAAAGGCTATGAATGAATCTTTGAGAAAGATGGGTGAACTTTGTGAAAGAGAATCTTTTTGTTTAAAGATTTGAAAATGGTAATTTGTTTAAACCATTTGAAGAAAGGTTTTTGGGCTTTAAGTTGTGACTTAACTAAGATCCCGATATCCATATGTTTTTAAATATTGCGCTCATTATTGGTTTAGCCGGGAGAGGACTTTGTGTCACATAACCCATTCCAAATAGTGATATGACGAAATGGATAGCAATTGAAGACGGTGGTGAAGACCGAGAGTCTTCGAGAACGATAGGATAACCTGTCGAGTGACTCTGCATTGAGTTGCTCCGGTATAGAGATCTCCATATGTGATGGGGAGTCCGATCGGGATTGAGGATGCCCGGATTGCAAGGACTTTTTTTGAAGTGCCTTCGATTCTGATCGAACCCAGAACAGACTTGTATGGATGTGTGTCTGACATTACACTTTGAGATGTAGAACTGTTTCTATCAAATACATTTTTGTTTGGTGGAAGAGAATTTATTCTCTTAGCTTAACACCCTTTTCTGAGACGTAGGAGCTCAGAGGTTATGTAGTTGATATTTACCAGTGATATATTCCCAATGTGGTAATGTGGCATACGAAGTGCTGCTGATCATTTGTTGATCAAAGCATGACTTTTGTGTAAAGCGTATCTTTGTGGACGAGACTTCGTCGATCCTCACAACCAGGTAAAGGTCGAAACAGGAATCGTTGTAACAAGGTTATTTGGGGGTAGCGCCCCTTGAGGTATGTCCATTTCCTTCTGGATTATAAGTGGTATCATGGTACGGAGCCCAGATACTTAATTTGTGGTTGCTGCAAACTTATTGCTTTGTGGTTGTTGGTGTTGAAAGCTCTCGGATAAAGGTTGGTAACGACCGGGGGATGGCATACTCGTGTCAGTAGTTACTTCCTGGCAGGGGTAACCCGGCCTTGTATTGGCAGAGATCCGGTTAGGTTCTCGGGGGCGTCCCTCCAGAGGCGTTCCATTCGGTGTAGGAAGTTCATTTGCCTGACCATTGTTGGAAATCCAATCATCCAATACGCGTCCTATACGGTTTTAGTTGTAAAACATGCCATCTAATATGGTAGCTATAGTAGGCATACTATAATGGTACGTATGCTGGCTAAGATTAATATTATACTTGCAAATGTTTTCTGCACTATGAACTAATAATAATATCAAAAGGATTTTCGTGTATCAAGCATGTTTGACTGTCATAAGGGGAAATCTCCTCCAAGTGTGCGCTTGCATTGTGTGTGTGGCGGGAGGCCTTATGGTAGTTTCATTTTCCAAAAAGCATTACAGATTTCTTTTTAATTCTTTTTAAAAGGTAAGCTATTTTTGTTTGCTCATATCAGACCCATGACTGACCTGAAGTTTATTGTTCTCTTCCTAAACTCTGGGTGCCCACAATTTTCCACACGGACAGTCTAGAGTTGGGTTTTTTCAGATAATCAACAGTAGATGTAGATTCAATAGCATCCAGTCTTTATATTTTGGTTATCGCTTTGTGCTTCTCTTTAATATTCTGGACCGACCTTGCTTAATGTATCAATGATGGGGGTTCGAGCCTTTGGTTCAGGCTATCTTTGGTTGGAGTTTTGGAGATGGAGTTGCAGGATGGTTGGATTCTTTTGGAGACTCTATTGATGGTCATCTTTCCGCTATCGACGGTCGCAAAGTCTAGACCATCCTTGTTGTTGTTATCCTATTCCGCTGTTGTATATTTATCTTTGATATTGTTGGAATTCATATTGTATCGAATATTGTATTCATTGTTGTATCAATGATATATTCATTTCTTCCACTGTGTTGTTGTACTTAATGTGTTATAAGCTCCGGCGAATCTTCGAACGTTTGAATCTGCGGCATTCGAAAACAGGTGAAATATGGTGTTGATTTTCGAACGCGAAAATTCGGGTCGTCATATTTGGTATCAGAGCTAAAGGTTGAACTTTAGCTATTAGAGTATAACGCACTAAGTGACTCATTGGAGATAGGGTGAAATATACTCTAGAATGAGAATATCCTTAAGATATCCGTCTGTATGCCTCAGTAAATTCTCTTACTATCCACTGAAAGTAAGTATGAGTGCAAAAAGAGGACGAGGTAGGGGACAGGGGAGTACCACTATAGATGGCTAATACCCTGCAACAACATGGAAACAGTTATTCTCATTCTCCTTTGATCCAATTTCAGTTCTTTGATTGCTTCGTGGAAGCTCCAGAAGAAGTTTTGATGTAGTGTTGGCCCTGCGAATCGTGTAGATAAGTTCCTATCTCATATTCTCGTTATCAGCTTATCGTTTTAACTCTAATGAATTTTAAATTTTAATTGAATTAAATTAGTTAACAAAATATATAGATTTGTGTCAATTAAAGAACTTCGGTCAAAACCAAAGTTTGAAATTTTCGTTATGATTTCTTATGAGGATTAAAGTCCGAAGAGGGACAAGTTGGTGTATACTTTGAGATATTCCAACCTGGATTGAGTATCCATCGCTTGTTCTGTTGGGTCTTGATATGTTCTACTAACCAATACCCTGTATATCTTCGTTGATTTGGCGAACCATTTCTCTGTGTGTTCATCTGTTCTTTGTTGTCTCCTTGTCTGACAAATTTCGAGGACGAAATAAACTTAAGGGGGCAATCTGTAACGATCCCAATTTTTTATCAAATGTAAATTGGTAATTAAATTATTTTTTGAACTAAATTGTGAATTTATTGGTAAATTATTTGAAAATTTCTAGAATCAAAATATATGTGTATATAAATTGATTATAAATAGAATTTGAATTAGAATTCAAAAAATAAGTGTTTTAAAAACAAATTGGATTTAAAACTTTATATTTTGAAATAATTGGCAATATGTTTTCTAATTATAAGAATTACTAAAAAAATTTAATTATACATATCTTTTGGAAATTAATAAGAAAACATATATAAATAAAATTTTAAAATTTGGAATTTGGAATTTGAAAATCAAAATAAATACTTTAAATAGAATTAGATTGATTTGGAAATCCAACAAACTGTGTTTGTGTGTATATATATATATATATATATATATGTGTGTGTAGATTGTGGAAAGAATTATGGTATGAAATTCTTTAATAAATATATGGAAAACGAATTGGATTTTTACTTTGGAATTAATATAGAAATTAGTTTTTAAATTATTTTCTTTATAATCTACGCAAGTAAAATAATAGTTTGAAAATGTATAAAAGGTGGTTTACAAAATTATAAAATGATAATGGTTTAAAAAACAAAATTTATAAACTGAAATGAGTGAAGGATTTAAACATAAAAATTGATGTAAATGACATTTCTATAATTACAATCTCTTGCATGAACAAGTGTAATAAAATAATACAAGTATAAATGTTTTATAATGCAATTTGACAAGTGTAAACTCCTTTAAAAAAAATTATGAATAAAATTAAAACAAGGATTATATGCTCATCTATCTCTCTCTTTTCTTATTTTCCTTCATGCATTCAAATTAAAAAAAATTAAAAAGCAAAGGAAAAGGAAAAAAAATATAAAAACCCAGAAAACAAGAACAAAAAGCAAACCAGGGAAAAGAAAAATATGAAACAAAATCAGATAAAAGAAATTAAAATCTGAAGCATGGCAAGAAATCTTCAAACTGAGGCTAAGAGATCCAAGTTTCAATTTTTTTTTCAAATTCAAGTTCAACCAATCAAACCTTAAAGCCGGGAAAACAAGCAAGGTACAAAATCAACAAGATCAGTATCAAAACATAAAAATAAAAAGCCTGCAAAGCAAATCAAATGCAAATTCAACCCAATGCAAAGATCAAGCAAGATCAGATTCAAGCAAGATTCCAGATTGAAAACAATCAAATCCAGATCAAACTCAAAAATCATTTTTTTCCAGACTCTGTTCTTCTCTGTTCCAAACCAGGTGAGTGAACATGTAAACCTGTTTATATGCTGATAAATGTGATGAATTCTTGAAGAAATAATGCTTGCCTGAACAAATCAGTGTGTTTGCATGTATGAAATTATGTGTGGTATGGATATAAACACAGAATAATCTATGTGCATGTCTGTGTATATAGATGTTAGCCTCTGTAGTGTTTACAGACTCAAGATCATCATATATAAAAAACTTCCTATCTTTCCAACAATTTAATTTTAGACCATGATCTTTAGAGAAAAAATGATTTTATTAAAAATGGTTTCAAAATTTTATATTAAGTAATCTTTTCAGAATTTAAAATTTACAGTAATAATCAAAAAATAGTTTAAAATGATGCATCTGAATTTCAAGCTTTAATTACATGAATGGATTCGTATTGCGAATCTATGAATTTTGATGTAAATTTAAAGAATTTTAAGAATGTATTTAGCGAGAGGTTTCGAGTTGAACAGAAAACTTGTTTTCGTCAATATCTGACCAACAACGACGAAGTGGTCGTCGAGATTTGAGCCGGAGGTGGCTGGAGGCTTGGGGGCTTCTCCGAAAAATAGTGGAAGGTGTTAAAGGTGGCTTTGGCGACAGGAGTTTGTCAATAGGGTTTAACACCTGACTTGGTCAATTGGGTTTTGTGAAGCTTGTTCGTCGACGTGGGTGAATTAGAGGCTATCGGAGGTGGTGGAATAGAAGGAGCGAAGCAAGGTAAGGGTTCATGCGAGTGGATGTGGTCTCCGACGTCTGAGAAAGGTGATACGAGGTGTTTTTATTGGAGGGGTTGGCTCCAGTTTTGAGTTGAAAAGCTCGATGTCGATCTACGGCGTGATTGAGTGACCTGGGTAGTCAAGCTTGTTGTCGAGGTCAAGGTTGACCTGTGGGTGCCGGCGACGATGATCAAAGTCGCTTCGATCGATGGTACACGTGCACGTTTGTCATTTTGTATCTGGATGGTTGATCGATATGAGGAAGAAGATGTTGTCTCGAAGTCATTCTTAGGGGAACGTAAAGATGGCTCGGGTAGTTTGCAAAGTTTGGTAACAGTTTAGAATTTAAACAAGTAAAGTTTTTTTTAAAAAAAGGGTCTCGAGTTGTAACTCGAGTAAAAAACGAGTTTGGCTCGAGATTTTGTAGTTTGGGCCCACGTATTATGAACAGGTTTGAAAATTTAAAAGTAAAACTTTATACAGGTTTTATAAACAAAGAAGATCCAAGTTTGTCAAATTTAATTTTTAAAACAAGTTTCAAAGTTTAAATGTTAAAGTAAATATTTTAAAATTGTTTTGTTTTTAAATAATCATATATTGGGATAATTGTTTAATTTAAAATCTTTAAGTGTTTTCAAATGTGATTTGATGAATGTGATTAATTAAGGATTAATTATTTAATGATTAAACGTTAATTAATTTATTAATTGATTAGTTAAAGGTGATGATTAATTAAAGGTGAATTAATCTATGATTAAAAGATATTATTTAAAGGTGATTAATTGAGGATTAAATTAATTATTGTGATTAATTAAGGAATAATTATTTTGAGTACATTTATTAAGGATAATTAATTAATGAAGTTAATTAATGATAAATAGTTAAAGGTAATTAATTACTTAAAGGTAATTACTTAATTAAGAATAAATGATTAAAAGTTGATTAATCAAATGATTAAAGGATACTTACTCAATGTACTAAATTTGTGATTTATTTATGGTAATTAATTAAGGATAATTGATTAATTGGTAATTAATTAAGGGTTAATTAATTAATGTAATTAATTAAGGATAATTAAATGATTAAGGGTTAATTATTTAAATGAGTAAAGGTTGATTGTTTTATTAATTAAGGTTGATTAAGTAATAATTAATGGTTAATTAATTGATTATTATTAAAGGTTAATTAATGGTTAAAGGATATTAATCAAATTGATTTGTAATTAATTAATATTTATTAAACTGGATTAGTGATTAATTTGATTTAAATTAATCAGATGATTAATTAATCTTACTTATAGATGTTTGGATTCTATTGGACGTTGAATTGTTTGATATCCTTGATGTGTGATGCTCTGTTTTGATTTTGAGCTATGATGAATGTAAGTATTTGTGATGAATGTAATTTATTTATCTGTGATAAATTTATTTTATCTGTGAAACTGTGAATGAAGATAAGCGTTATAGATTATACCACTTCGATATTGATATGCTTGAATCTGTGATGATTGATGTTGTTGCGCTATTGTGTAAAACCCCTGGACAACACCATACACACAAAAATATGGATTGCACGAGGAAATTGGTTAAGTCGCGGATTTTTGAAATGGTTTTAAAGTTGAATTTTGAATCCAAAATAGTTTTGGAAATGGAATTGGGTTAAATATGAAAAGCTTTTGAAAAGGAGTTTCAAAGATAAAAGTTATTGTGAATAACTTGATAAAGTTTTGAAATTTAAATAATTTGATTTGAATTTGAATTTGAATTCAAGATTTGAAATTGAATTCTATATTTGGAAATTATGGTTTAAAAAGGTTATCCAAGTTATAAATGTGTTTATATGGGTTTTAAACCATTTTAAAAATATTATTTTGGAAATTTGAATTTAACCCAAGTTTTATACTTGAAGGGCTTTAACTTGTGCAAAAGCAATCAGATTTTTTCGAACGAAAAGGATTGTTTTTCAAGTAATAATAGATTTCATATAAAGAAATAATTTCCAATTTATGTTGAAAAGATTTCAAGTTTGAAATAGAATTGTTTTGGAAGCTATGAATAAATCTTTGTGAAAGATTGTTGAACTTTGTTTTGAAATTGAAGAGGATCTAAAAGGTGTATCTTTTGTATAAAATATTCGAAATGGAAACGGTTTTGAAAGCTATGAATTGAATCTTTGATTTAAAGATTGGATAAGTTAATCCAATTTGAAAGGAAAATTGTTTAGAAAGGCTATGAATGAATCTTTGTGAAAGATAGGTGAACTTTGTGAAAGAGAATATTTTTGTTTAAAGATTTGAAAATGGTAATTTGTTTAAACCATTTGAAGAAAGGTTATTGGGCTTTAAGTTGTGACTTAATTAAGATCCCAATATCCGTATGTTTTTAAATATTTCTCTCATTATTCGGTTTAGCCGGGAGAGGACTTTGTGTCATATAACCCATTTTGGATAGTGATACGACGAAATGGATAGCAATTGAAGACAGTGGTGAAGACCAGGTGTCTTCGAGAACGATAGGATAACCTGTCGAACGACTCTGCACTGAGTTGCTCCGTATAGAGATCTCCATATGTGATGGGGAGTCTGATCAGGATTGAGGATGCCCGGATTGCAAGGGCTTCTTTTGAAGTGCCTTCGGTTCTATTCGAACCTAGAACAGACTTGTATGGATGTGTGTCTGACATTACACTTTGAGATGTAGAACTGGTTTCGATCAAAAACATTTCTGTTTGGTGGCGGAGAATTTATTCTCCTAGCTTAACACCCTTCTTTGAGACATACGAGCTCAGAGGTTATGTAGTTGATATTTACCAGTGATATATTCACAATTTGGTAATGTGGCATACGAAGTGCTGGTGATCATTTGTTGATCGAAGCATGGCTTTTGTGTAAAGAATAGCTTGTGGATGAGACTTCATCGAGCTTCGCAACCCGGTAATAGTCGAAACATGAATCGTTGCAGCAAGGTTATTTGGGGGTAGCGCCTCCTGAGGGTATGTCCATTTCCTTCTGGATTATAAGTGATATCATGGTATGGAGCCTAGATACTTAACTTTATGGTTGCTGCAAACTTATTGCTTTGTGGTTGTTGGTGTTGAGAGCTCTCGGATAAAGGTTGGTAACGACCGGGGGATGGCATACTCGTGTCAGCAGTTACTTCCTGGCAGGGGTAACCCGGCCTTGTATTGGCAGAGATCCGGTTAGGTTCTCGGGGGTGTCCCTTCAGAGGCGTTCCATTCGGTGTAGGAAGTTCCTTTTCCTGACCATTGTTGGAAATCCAATCATCCAATACGCGTCCTGTATGGTTTCAGTTGTAGAACCTGCCATCTAATATGATAGCTATAGTAGGCATACTATAATGGTACGTATGCTAACTAAGATTAATATTATACTTGCAACTGTTTTCTGCGCTATGCACTAATAATAATATCAAAAGGATTTTCGCATATCAAGCATGTTTGACTGTCATAAGGAGAAATCTCCTCCAAGTGTGCGCTTGGATTATGTGTGTGGCGGGAGGCCTTATGGTAGTTTCATTTTCCAAAAAGCATTGCAGATTTCTTTTTAATTCTTTTTGAAAGATTAACTGTTTTTGTTTGCTCATTCCAGTCTCATGACTGACTTGGAGTTTATTGTTCCCTTCCTAAACTCTGTGTGCCCATAATTTTCCACACGGCAATCTAGAGTTGGGTTTTTCAAATAATCAACAGTAGGTGTAGATTCAATAGCATCCAATCTTTGGATTTTGGTTATCGCTTTGTGCTTCTCTTTAATATTATGGACTGACCTTGCTTAATGCATCAATGATAGGGCTTGAAGCTTTTGGTTCAAGCTATCTTTGGTTTGGAGTTTTGGAGATGGAGTTGTAGGATGGTTGGATTCTTTTGGAGACTCTATTAATGGTCATCTTTCTGTCGTCGATGATCGCAAAGTCTAGACCATCCTTGTTGTTGTTATCCTATTCCGCTGTTGTATATTTATCTCTGATATTGTTGGAATTCATATTGTATTGAATATCATATTCATTATTTTATCAATGATATATTCATTTCTTTCCGCTTTGTTGTTGTACTTAATGTGTTATAACTCCAACGAATCAGATTCGAATGTTTGAATATGCGGCATTCGAATACGGGTGAAGTATGGATGTCGATTTTCGAATACAAAAATATGGGTCGTCACAACAATAAAAAGCTAAATGATAATGAACATGCAAGGTCATAAAGTACCACAATAATCTCTAAAAGAGATAACATGATCATCAAACAAAAGATGAATCATAACACGCCTCATATCATTGGCAACTCAAATAAACAAAGGATATGAATATCCCAAATCAAGCCGAAAAGGAAAATAATAAATATCAACGAAGGTAACATAAGTTTCCAGAAGGTAATCGCTATGTATTGTGTGGTTCAAAGGACCTACTCCGAAAGGCGATACTCTAGGGAAATATATAAATATCAAAGAAACAAAAGATGCATGTCCTTAGTACTGTATAAACAAGGATCCACAAGCCTGAAGGCGACAAACCCAAGTATCCATCGAGCGGTGAAGAAGGACCAACTCCCAAAGCGATACTATAGGGCAACAAAGCCAAAGGAAACAAACCTAAAGGCACAAAACCCGAAGGCACAAACCCGAAGGCAACAAACCGTAGTGGCGAAGGTCCGGAGGTCCAGTACTGGACACCACGAACTGGCAATATGTGTCACAAACCCCTCGGTAGGAACCCGTAAAGTGTTAACGTGTGTCCCATACCACACGTTCGCACTAAACAGTTTACTAACCGTTAGTCAATTCCACACTCAAAGTAGTACAAAGTTGACCTCATCTCATCGGTAAACCAGACCCGAAGGTCAAAACGATCAAGCGAATAGATTAGGATTTAACTGAGAAGATAAAACGCAGGATGTCTAAGGTTTATAAAGCTTTCGAAGCGATACCTTCAACAATTTTGAAAGGTTTATTTTAAAGGTTTCGGAAGGTACATTTTGGCCTTTTGGCCTTGTGTTTCAAGCTATAGTGGTTAACTTATTTTAAAAGGGGTACTTTCAATGGATTTGAAAGTTATTGTTTACAGTTTTTAAGCAAAGGTTTCGAATGTTTTATCTTGGCAATATGGTCTAAGTTTTTTTAATTAAAAAGGGTTTTTAACTTGCATTGGAGGGATAGATAATCCCATTACATTTCATGGACATTGTTTTGTGTAAAGCATATATCATGGAAAAGATATTTGAGTAAAACAAAGAGCATATTTTCCTTGTTTAAGTATAATTTAAAGGGTTAAATCATTTGAAAGAAATGTTTTCAAGGAAAATTTAATGGCATATTTAACCCTAAGTAAATGACTCAAATATTAAAATACCAGATGAGACTTGTATAGGGTCATGCCCTATACTTCAGTTAATAAGCCCCTAGTTAATATAAGTCCAGAATTCCAATGTGTAAGGCTTTATCACATGTAAGACTAAAATAATGTCACATACATAAAGGAATATACAGAGAGAGGATAGGTTATTGGTGATCCTATAAAACCTTTAGGTTCAGTTGATCTTAGAAGAAGACAGTTAATGACAAAAAGCCTAGAAGTATGTCTAACAGATGTTAGATAATTGAGTATATCTAGTAGGCCCGAGTTAGCCAATGGTTAGTAGTTAGTCAACAAAACTTTATTGTTCGGACAGATATTCCTTTGATTACCTGATATATGTGCATATATGTTATTGCTATTATTGCTTTAATCAGTTTGATTGTAGGATTCTGATTTGCAAAAGATATGTTTTAAAAAGGATATTAGCGAAGTGAAACCCATTTCGCTAAGCGGCGTGGTCTCACTTAATATTATATTACCGAGATGTAATAGTGTTATTCACATCAGGCTTTATGTCTGACTCTTTATGTTTTCCTTTTAAACTCTCGGGTGCTTAAAATATGATTTGAGTAGATTAAGAGTTGAGGATTTTCAGGTTTAGTGGGTTGGACGAATATGCTTACGAAGACTTGCAGGAGGCCAAGCTAGCTATAAGAGTTATTTAGTTTTATTTCCGCTGTGATGTAATAAGACTGATACGTCTATTTAATACTCTGATCATCTAAGGAGGCAGCTTTATATGTCGCTCTTGGCGTAATTTGTAATAATTATATTTGATCAAAATCTGGGAATCATTCGGGATGATGTGTCTAAATATGAAATATTGATTTGAAATGTAATCAAAAAAGCTACTTTAAATCCATGATGATTTTATTTCATATTCATGTTCTTCTGATATTATGGATACCATTAACACTGTTATATTTTGTCATCGGAAGTTAATACTATAGATGACCGCAACAGCTGTAGCGCTTAGCATCAGGGCTCAAGATAGGGGATGTTACAACTTGGTATCAGAGCATAGGTTTATAAAAAACTTAAAATAAATTTCAAAATCAGAATGATTTTGAAAGCATGATCCTAAGGAATTAGAGAAAAGATTAGGGTATGGGATAACGCTATAGTAACATGCTTGTATTTGCTATATATAAGTTTATATTTTATCTTTATTCTCCTATCTCTCTTAGGCTATTCTTCTGTATCTTACAAAGACTCGAATGCAGATTTTACGTACGTAAGATATGGATGCTGGAGGGGGAAGAGTTAACACTGGTGGAGGAAGCACTATGACTAATGGAAATGCCATACCAAACACCAGGAGAAATCCAGGTCAGGCTCAAGATACTAATGTTTGTGTTGGAATACCGTAAGTTGATATAGGAGCTATGTATAAATTCTTTGTTAACATGATGCAGGCTGGAGTTGCTGTAGGTTTAGTTGGAGGAAACGCTGAAGGAAGAAATTAGGGATCCCCATTGGTCAATAACTATGCGGTGTTGAGTAGAGATTATACCAAGCTAGGAGGAAAACCGTTTATCGGCTCTGAGGATGCAGTTGAAGTGGAGAATCGGTAACTTCATTGCAAGAGGGTTTTTGCTTATTTGGGAATTAATGATGAGCAGAAAAGGAGGCATGCTCCTAGGTAGTTACAGGGAGCAGCACTGTACTGGTGGAACAATGTTACGGTCGTAGTCAATAAGGAGACTATGACTTGGGCCTAGTTCAAAAGGAGGTTTAAAAGGAGGTTTATGTCGAAGATTGCAAAGTCAAATTTGCTCAAGAAGTTTGCCAAGTTGGAGCAGGGAGATATGACAGTGCTTGATTATGCAACCAGATTTGAGAAGCTATTGAGATACAGATATGCTATGGTTGATACTGTCATTAAAAGGAATGAAAATTTCATTAGAGGGTTGAAGCATGAGCTTGCTAAGGCCACATTATCGCATATTAGAGATGTGTGTGATGTAATTGTTGAGACAGCTTTAAGGCAAGAAGAGATGCTTGTTTTTCTTAAGGAAAATAAGGCAAGGGAAGCTTAAGGAGGGCGAAACCAGAAGAAGAAGTTTTTTCATAAGAATGGAGCTCGGAAGAGTGGAGCTGCCAAGAAGGAAAGGGCAGAAGTTGCCTGTTATAAGTGTGATAAGAAGGGACACTATGCTTATGAGTGTTGTACATGCAACGGAAAGAAAGTTGCCGACAAGAAAGGAGTGAGATGTATTAACTGTGATCAAATTGGACAATATAAGAAATAGTGCAAGGAGCTAGCCAAGGATGGAAAGGCTAAAGTGTTTGCATTAGAGCCAACTACTTAGAGGCCGACAGCAGAGGAGAAGGGAATAGCTATTTTGGGAGATAAGCATTTTATTCATGGTGTATCAATTAGTTTTATTTGCATTCTTTTTATATCTCATTGTTTGATAGAAAAGCTAAACCTAGAACCCTCATACCTAATTACTTCGTTAAGGGTTGTGAATTTGATAGGAGGATATGCGACTCTTGGAATGAGATGTGACCACCTAGAGTTTGAATTGTTAGGTCATCTGCTTGTTTGCATTTTGCATGTGTTTGATTTCATAGGGTTTAGAATTATTTTGGGTATGGATTGGTTGAGTAAATATGATGCTAGGATATTTTGCCATCATAGGAAAATATCACTCAGACACCCTAGCTGCAGTGACAGATAACATACTCCATAGAAAACCCTAGTTTTGAGGTTAATGCTCTGTTAGGTGTTGTGGAGGCAGAAGATGAATTAAATCAAGTATTTTTTGTTAGAGAATTCGCATATGTTTTTGAGCCCGTATTAGGGCTCCCGCCAAAATGAGCTATTGAGTTTCAGATAGATTTAGTACCAGGAGTAGAACTGATGAGCAAACCGCCAAGCAGAATGACACCTAGTGAGATGAGGGAGATAAAGGTGCATTTGGTGGAGTTAGAAGGTAAGAATTTTATCACGCCAAGTAGTCCGCCTTAGGGAGAAACCATAGTGTTTGCAAGGAGACCAAACGGATCATTAAGATTATGTATTGATTATCATAAGTTGATTGAGAAGACGATAAAGAATCGATATCCGTTAACTAGAATTGACGATTTTTTCGACCAGCTTAGTGGGGCCAAAGTATTTTCCCAGTTGGATTTGGCAATAGGATTCCATCATCTTTGAGTGGCTGAGGACAATATTCCTTTTGTGGCGTTTAGAACCATATATGGATTGTACCAATGGTTAATAATGCCATTCGGACTAACTAATGCACCAACATTCTTTATAGATTTGATGAACCGGGTTTTCCAAGAGCACTTGGATATGTTCGTATTGGTATTCATAGATGACATTTTGATATGCTCTAAAGATATAAGAGAGCATGAAGTTCATCTTAGAGTGGTGCTTGAGACGTTGAGGCAGCATCAGCTGAAAGCCAAATTTTCGAAATGTCATTTCTGGAGCAATGAAGTGAAGTTTTTTGGTCATGTAGTCTTAAAGAAAGGGTTGTCTGTAGATCCAGCCAAGATCGGGGTGGTGAATAGTTGGAAGAGACCCGAGACAGTGACTGAGATTAAGAGTTTTATTGGATTAGCTGGGTATTATTGGAGATTCGACAAGGATTTTTCACGAATAGTGGCACCAACGACAAAGCTAACTAGGAAAGATGTGAAGTTTGTTTGGACTGAAAAGTGCGAGGTGGCATTCCAGATGCTGAAACACTTATTGACAAACGCACCTATGTTAGTATTTTCAGAGGGGAATCAGGACTTAGTGGTGTACATGGATGCATGTGGGATAGGGTTTGTAGTTGTATTAATGCAAAGAGGTAAAGTCATTGCCTGTGCTTATCGAAAGCTCAAACCATATGAGGTTAGATATCCAACTCACGATTTGGAATTAGCTGCAATAATTTTTTCATTGAAAGTGTGGAGACATTACCTATTGGGAGAGAGATTTGAGTTATATACGGATCATAAGTCACAGAGATATTTATCCTATCAAAAGGAGTTGAATATGAGACAATAGAGGTGGTTAGAGTTTCTAGCCGCTTATGACTTCGGTATTGACTACACACCAGGAAAAGGCAATAAGGTTGCTGATGCACATAGCAGGAAACATCAGAATGCAGCATTTGTAATAATAATTGAGTGGAATGATTTGGAAGCATTGACTACATGCAGAATACAGTGGAGATCGAAATCCAGATCTAGTAAGGAAACCGCTATGTTGTCATGTTTAAAAGTTCAACCAGTGATGATCGAAAGAATTGCTTCTAAGCAAGGGGAGGATCCAATATTAGTTGAACAGATCAAAAAGTTAAAGGATGGAACGGAGAGCGATGACTTAAAAGATTTCGGTCTTGACCAAAATGGGTGGTTGAAGAAGAATGGAAGACAATGTGTTCCGAACGTGAGAAACGTTAGGAAGTTTTCGGACAATGCCATTGTTTGAAGTTCACCATTTATCCAGGAGGAACAAAGATGTATTAGGACATGAAAAGAAGTTTCTTCTGAGAAGGCATGAAAAGAGATGTAGGCTTTTGGGTGAAACAGTGTTTGAGCTGTCAACAGGTAAAAGGTGAACATCTAAAACTAAGTGTGTTACTTCAGCCTTTTGAGGTCCAGTTTGGAAATGGGATCTATCTCAATGGATTTTATAGACGGCTTGCCAAGGTCGAGTATAGGAAATGAAAGCATATGGGTTATAATAGACAGGTTGACCAAGAGTGTCCATTTCATTCCAGTCAAGTCAACTAGGACGGAGCCTGTTTTGGCAAAATTATTCATGAAGAATATAGTCGGGCTGCACAGAATTCCTAGTAGTATAGTAAGTGATAGAGATTCCTTATTCGCTAGCGAGTTCTAGAAGTGTCTACAGGAGACTTTGTGTGCCAACCTCAAGATGTGTACCACTTACCATCCATAGACAGATGAGCAAACATAAAGAGTTAACAAAGACTTAGAAGATTTGTTATTAGATTTTGGGGGATCATGGAAAGACCACCTACACTTAGTTGAGTTTTCGTACAACAACCATTATCAGACTAGTATAGAGATGGCACCGTTTGAAGCATTGTATGGAAGGTCATGCAAATCTCTTATTTGTTGGTTAGAGACCAAGGATAGCTTAGTTCATGGTCCAAATATGGTTAGAGAAGCTGTAGAAAAGATTGAGTAAATTAGAGCCTGAATGAAGGAAGCTCAGTTTAGGCATAAGAGCTATGCTGATAGAAGACAGAAAGACATAGAATTCTCAGTTAGAGATCATGTTTTCGTCAAGGTGTCATCGATGAAAGGTCTAACCAGATTTGGAAAATAAAAATTTGCACCAAGATTTGTTGGACCATTTCCTATCGTAGAAAGGATCGGGAAACTATAAAGTAGAGTTACAGAATTGTTTGGCAGGAGTCAACGATGTTTTCCATATATCTCATCTAAGGAAGTGTATTCGAGATCTAAAAACTACTACTGCACCGACTGTGTTAGATGATTTAGTAGTGGAACCCGATATGACTATTGTTAGAAAGTCAGTTCGTATAGTCGCAAGAGATGAGAAGAGACTAAGAAACAGGGCAGTCAGATTAGTTAAAGTCCAGTGGGTGATGACAAGAGCGACTGTACATGGGAAACTGAGGGCAGGATTAGAAATACTTATCCTAACTTGTTTCATGGTATGTTTTACATTTATGATTGATTATTTTGAGTACGTTATCATAATTTCATGGACGAAATTACTTAAGGAGGGGATTTTGTAACGAACTTACCTTCGACTAACTTTATTTAGGACATTTAATTAGATAAATTAAACGAAATAATGAAAATGGTTAAGGGATTGAGATTTATAAAGTTATAAGATAGTCGTGCCATAATGAATGAACAAATGGAAATTTAATATGAAGTAAGTAAGGGTAATAAGATAAGGGAAAAATAGGAATAGGTTATATTTACAACATTCATAAATAAAACTAAACCGGAGCTTGACCAGCCATCATTAGAAGCAATCTAAAGGAAGATAAGCAAGGATTCAAGTAGGAAGCTTAATCAAATCAAATCAAGAGCAAATCTCAACCTTCTTAACAATCAAGCTACGGGGAATAAAATTTTACATCTCATTTTATTGCTTTTGGTTTCTAGATAAGATCCGAATTAATTTTGGAAGAAAAATGCAATGTTTTGGTTGTTTAAATGGTTATATGTGCTTGTTGATGAATTTTGTTGTTTCATATAGATTTTATGATAAGATTGGATTTGAAAAACCAATTAAATGACATCCAATGGCTTGCATTTTTGATATAAGGTCAGAAACATTATTTTAGAGATGAGTTTCAAGTTTTTATAATTTTCTAAGTTAATGTGGATTTATTATGAATTTTCTAGTAAAGAAAATGGTTAAATTAGTGTTCAACGTCTAACTTTCTATCGGATTAGCAAAATAGCTGAAATATTTAAATTAACAATTACCACAAGCGCATGGTGTATAATTTTAGTACGTGGCGAGTACGGGTCGATTCACAAGGAATTATATCTATTTAAAATTTTCTAGTCAATCAAATTAAACCAAGAACTGAAGTTGCGATTAGCTAAAAATTTCAAGAAACTAACAAAAAAAGTGGATAAAAATATGAGAATAGAAGTCAAATTAGAGGAAATGTCCTTCTGAAGATCACATAAATCAACATATATGAAATTATGATCTCTCTTGCAGTCGTTAGTGAATTTAGTTAATATGTTTACTATAAGTATGGCCTATTTGTGCTATTAATTAGTCCAACATAAACCATCAAACTTTAACATACCCACTAAACCACTTTTTGACTCTCATAAAAATGATAATGAACTTGAAAATAAAATCTATTCTAAGCATGATCTATTAACTATTGATTTGAAATATAGACCATCAAATTTTGATTTTAAAATCCACTTCATTACCACAATCATATGTAGATGAAGATGTAATTTGTGTTTGTGTTTGTTTAAGCGTAACATATTTGGTGTCAACAACATAGGCTATCAAATTTAAAACTAAAACAACAAATTTTACCCATTAAAACATTGCCATTAAGAATAAAAAGAGATCAAAAATTAGCAAAATGTTGAATCCACATGATTAAGAGAGCTTTATTACCCCTAAATTGAAGGGGTTTAGCTTCTCATATTTGTTATCATATCAACAAATGCAGACTTCAACATAAAACAAAAGCAAGATGAAAACGAGAGCTAATTAAAATAAAATGAGAGCTAATCTACTTGCATAAAATAATATCTAAGCTACTAACATAAAAGAAAAGGAAGCATGTAAATATAAAAGAGCATGAATTAAAATTGCATATAAGAAAATTACATAAGAAGAAAATGGCTAAGTAGCCATGAAAAAGAAAAGAGAGTTTTTTGTTTATTTTGAGCCTAAAACTAAACTAACTAAAGAGGAGGCTAAGAGCTTAATTACTTGAACATACAGGGTATTATACACTCCTAAAACCCTAATGTATATTTTTAGGGACTAACCAAGATACCCTCTAAAAAGTGTGGCCTCCAAGTTGTTATTAGCATGAGCATAATCCACCATTAGATGTGCATGTACCTTTTATCTCCATTAACATGTGCATTACGTTACTATAAATCAAAGTAAGTGGGTAGGTGGTGATGCATAAAATGAATTATTTCCGTCTTCATTTTTTTTCCCTCTCTTGCATGCACATTTCTTTATGAAACCTCTTGTAATTTTCATCCATTTTTCCCACAAATAAAAATAACATGTGCAAATAAAAGTATCAAAATTAATTCATTCACAAAATGACCATTTTGCCCTATATGAAGAGAAATAAATGATGATTTGAAAATAATTGAAATTTTGGTTTAAACATTTTAAAATACCCTATATGCCCATTTATTCAATTCAATTAGATTCCTTATGGAAGTAGAAATATGCACATTTACATGCACATCAGATACCCCTACATTTATATTTTTATTCGTCCTCGAATAAACTAAAACTAAGATAAATCCGTTTTCGTAGGAAACATGATTGCATTGAGCATATGCAACAAGCCTTTAAACCTCTAGGTGTCCTTAGTAGGATGAGTGTTGTCTCATGAGGGTTTTCAGTGGATAGTACCCACAAAATCCAAATGTGAAATGTTAAATTCCTAAATGCAAGATTTATTTACAAAGATATGAATGCAAGTCTTTGAAAATATTTAAAAATGAAGAATTTTATTTTAAATTAACATGAATAAGTTAAATACAAGTTCTGGTCATTATCAAGAAATTTAAGTCCTTTTGCTTGTCAAAATTTCCAACGAAAATTAAGTTATCAATACAAATAGACTCTAGTTTGGCTAGTTATTTCAGTTGAGAACATAGTGTAACTATGAGACGAATCCTTAGTTGATTATCAAAGTTTTTTAAAAGTGGTTTTCTATTTCTTTTGAATAACAAATTGAATCAAACAAGTCAAAATAGTGTTTGGATTTCAATTGCTTACTCACTCTTTATTTAAATTTTTATTGATATTAATAATATTTATATATGTCTAACTCAGAAAACCGAGGCTAGATATATTACTCATGCACTGCCTTTCAGGCTTACATGAGGGGAATACAGAGCGCAGCGAGTGAACGCACAAGTGTGAACACCTATCGACTGTAGGCGTTATTAATGAGAATTTTTATATACATATACCTAACTCAGATAAACTTAGGCCGGATATCCAATCATGCACCGCCTTTCGGGCTTACGTGAGAAGGGTATAGTGCGTAGCGAGCGTACACACTTGCAATTGAAAGATTTCGTCGAAATTGTTCGTTTGGAATTTCCCGAAAACATGACTCTAAGTGTTTATAAAATATATACATATCTACAAAAAAAATTGTTTTTTTTATTTCCTTATATAATTTTTTTGTTTTTTTTGGAGAGAGTTTTGCAAATTCATCTTAGTGTCATTTAACTTAGAAGATAAAAAATGTTATATCCTTTCCTTTTAAATCCACAACTTTTTTTTAAACAAAGACTTCAATTAGGATATACTTCATAATTAACACCATGAATCTTTCTATATACTAGTTAAACAATCGTTACTTGTAATCAAACATTATTTTTATTTTTGTTGAGACAAATAAATTTTCAAAAATTTCAATTTAATAACCAAAATCATATATTTATCCTCTAGCGTTTCTTCAAAAGTAATTAAAAAGAAAATTGGTTTTTGGGATTATTTTTTTCGTTTTTTTGTTTTGTTTTTTTTTGTTTTTTTTTTGAGTTTTGGAAAGAAAATGCAAAAAATAAACCATGAAAAATAAAAAAGAAGATGAGACTCCCCCACACTTGATTTTAACCGTGTCCCCATAGTCAATCCAAGCGAAAGGAGAAAAAATAAAAATAAAAATATGACCCATATTTACATGAAATGATTATTATTTACAAGACATCAGAAAATATATTGTTAAAGAGTAAATGAAACGGTCTTTCAAAGACCAATTCATTTGTCTTTTGTCAAGTATGAGAGACACACTTTGAGCATGGAAAACCAAACCATAAAATATTTCACAGTTGAACGTTGATTTAGAAAAACGAATGTCGTTTTATTAAAAATCGTATGAGTTGTTTTATTTTCGATGATTTTTGGGGTTGATAAAACGATTTATTGAAGTTCAAGTTTATTTTCACCAAATTTAAATTCAAGTTTATCATTAAAAACTGCTTTAGAATTATTAATTTCAAACTCAAAATGGTGATTTAAATCTATCCCCTTAGAATTCAACAACTCATCCTCAAAAAGTCCAAAAAATTTATGTTCACTAAATTTGTCTTCCTTTGTTGAATTCTTCACAACTTCATTGCATATATTAAGTTCAAAATACAATGTTGCTGTATTCGATTTTCAAATTCATAAAAAGGAAGATTGAATTTTAAATCAAGTTTCTCACCCTAAAAAAAATTGAAATCTAACTCAATTATCATTTTTTCAACAACTTCATTACGATTGTCGTTTTCAATTTCAAAAGTTGTTATTTGAAAATCGTCAATTTTGGTAAAAGGTGGATTATTATTTAACTCGTCAATCATTGGGCTTTGATTTTGTTTCATACGTTGTTTCAGATATGTTTTAAACAATAAATCTGTGTGTTCATTGTGAATTTCATCCATTTTCTCAACAAAATCAAATTTATAATTATTTACTTGAAAATTTTCAATTTGAAATTGTTGAGAACATAAATTGTCACCATGATTGAAACAGCTCCCAATGCCAAAATCATTTAAACAGCCATTTCCATTTTCGTTTTGATTTTCAAATTCATTGTGAAGTTCGAAATTGAATTAGCATGGGTTATAATTGAAATCATTTAAATTTTGAAGTGAATTCAATTCTTGATTATTTTGAAAATTTTGACTTGAGTTATTGCACAAGTATGAATTACACAAATCATTTATTATTGATCATTTTATGTAGAGAGTTTAGGTAAAGACGAAATCATTTCAATACTCTTTTCAAGATTGAGGGTTGCTCATCATTTTTAAAATTTTATGGTTCAAAATTTGAATTGTTTGTACAATAGTTGTCGCTAAAATATCCGTAAAAATTTGATGTGAAACTATATGGATTACATTGATTTTCACAACTATCGTAAAATTCATGTAAGTAGGGAAACTCGGATGTTTTCAAAAACTATTTTTCTTCTTCTTTTTTATAAAGGAAAACTATTTACCATAAAGAATTTATTTTTTTCAAATGGAAAATTTGATTTTTGGATTTTCAAACTTGTTTGAAAAGGTTTTATATTTTTTTTTTGCATTTTCGCTTTTCTAATAAAAAATAACTCAAAAAAATTTTTGGATTTTTTTAATTATGATTGAAAATTTTCAAAGGATTAAAAAACTAAGTTAAGAAAAATTTACAATTTTTTTTAGTTTTTAATTTTTTTTAAATGTTCATGAACTAATGCAACTAAATGAATGCAAGGGCTTAATTATAAATTTTCTATCCTAAGTAGCTCTTAAGCCAAAATTGTATAATTACACTTTGTCTTAATCCGACAATATAGTTCTCAGCCAGGTAATGAACATGATTTATCGGTGCATTAGGAATCAGTATAATATTTACAAATCACCGTAATATTTATAACTGATTATTGCTCTACCGTAACCTAGACACCAAGAAAATAAATTGTCCAAAGAAGACAACTTGTCAATATAAAATTAAGCCCTAGGTGAGCTCATGATACACTTAAGTTCGATGTCTAACCGTTATTATTAATCAAAATTCTAAGATGAAATGCAAAACTAAAATTAAACGTGTATTAATATGACAACTACGAATGAATTTTTTTTTTGTTTTTTTTTTTTTATTTGCAAGCAACCGAAAATGCAAAGCAAATAAAAACAGGTGATAAAATCACAATACCAAAACGAGCAGAATTATTAGCAATTTATTTTAGAGCTGGCGATTTATATATATATATATATATATATATATATATATTATATACTAATAATAGAAATTCTTTACTTTGATGAAGCTTTTTACCAACCCCTGCACATGCTAGCTACACAACTAAATTGAACAGGGCATATCTATCCTTTACCATTCCCATCATCTACTGCCCACTACATTCTGTGGTTGTTCAACATTTCTCCCCATTTTCCATCTCCCCACTTTCTCTTCCGACATTCTCTCCTAACCGACTTCCCCTTACCTCCTCCGCCTGGCCCACATCTCACAACCTACCCCTTCTTCCCTACCCTCTACTAATTTACTCTCTCTCCACTTCTACAACCTACAATATGTGCTTTCCCCATAATTCTCCTCCCCAACTTCAATTTCTCTTCGCTTTTGCTGTTGCCACTGTAATTCGACCATCTGCCAACCCTACCTTTTGATTCGACCCTGTGTGGGCTTTCCGCTATTTCCCCTATATCTCATCCCCACGCTAATTTGTTATTCGCATTCACTGTTCCTGCTGTAAATCGACCATCTATAGACTCCGCTTTGATTTGGGTTTCGATCTGCCCTGTCGATGACCGAATATGATGTTTGGAGACCTTAGTTGACCATTCATGTTGATTGCTTACGCTGTCTTCCTCGCCGTGGACATAGACGTCAGGGCACTGCATTGCGGTCAGACATGGGGACGCTCAAACTTCCTTCAGCATTGCGCTTAAATTCAGATGAGCGCTGTGGATTGTTGAATCATTTGAATGCCGAGAAAAGAAAAGAGGTTGAGCAAAAAAAACCGCTGAAGGTGATGATCTACATCATTTGTTAACTTGCTATTTTTTTGGAACAAGACTATTCATTTTATATCTTATCCTTTCACTACTCTATGTTTATATATTTATTCAGAATACAGAAAGTGAAGAGAGTGCAGACATGGGCGGTGATAAACGTTCAGTTGATGACCTCTTATCATTTATAAGTGGAGAAGATGAAGGTAAAACTTTGAGATATATCATGTAATAATTTATTTATGGTGTTTGTTTTTCGGATTTCTACAGTTTATTACTAATATATGCTGAAATTGTCTAAATATATACAAATAAATGCAAAATGTTAAAAAGAATAAAAAGAAAACTAAAAGAAGGAAAGATCGAACAACAAATAATTTTAGTGAAAAATACACATGAACAGGTTATTTGCTTTCTCCACACTGCATTTTGAAGCTGCAAAATATTTATTTCAATGTATTTACATTCTAGGTGGTTGCTTGCAATCCAAATGATGATCCATCTTCCACTACTCTAAGTACAAGCTCAACACTACGATATTTTGCAAAGATCCAGTTGCACAATGATGATGTTTATAACGACTTGGATTTAGAACCTAAAGAGAAGGAAAAATTGGACAGGAACACAACAATTTGGCATTGTATTTTACAACAACAGTCATCAACATTACTGCATTGTAATCTGACATATACAAGTACAGTTTTCATTGTTTCTTTTTCTATCTATTTCACCTTAAATTATATATCATGTGAAGGGATGGATATGAAAGTGCATTATTAATTGCTGATGGGAAAGTATCTTCTAAACATCAAGTGAAGAGATAGCTATTTTTAGGTATACTAATTTTCAAGTTATTTATTAGTTAGAATATAAGTTATATCAGCAGAAGCTTGATTTTTCCCTTATTTGCTTATTTACTGATTTTTGTTTACATGGTGCTTTAGTGACATGCATCATTCAGTAATAGACAATCATTATGGATATAATATATCGTTAATATAAGATAATATTTTTTAACAATGTAGTGTCAACAAACAAAATTTACACCTTTATAGCTTACAACGTACAAAAGATATGAGAATATGTTCTAAAATTAAGGAAATTATTTTTTCAACGAAGGTATGTATGTATACACACACACACACATGTGTGTGTGTGTACCCCTGAGTATATATAAAGTTAAGCCTCATTTTTAATGATATGAAGTAACCTAAAAAAAAGCAGTACTAATAATTATGACTACAAAATCTCCAACTGCACACTTTTATACCTTGCGGCATATAAATAATACGTTAATATGTTATGAAATAAAGTATAAAATATTTCCTTTTCTTTTCTTGGCATACATCATTAAATGTACAATCAAATGTTGAGTATGTTTTCCTAACCTAACGACACGCTTAGTGAATAAAATTCTTTTTGTTTGTTTCCTTTGTTGTAGACAGGTTTACATACATTTTCTGTCTAGCAGTCCTTGCTTGATACCAACCGTAACGTGTACTAAATATCTTTTGGGCTTAGAACACTAAATCAACAGTTGAAAGTAGATAAAAATATATGCCAAAGTTTTGATTTCACCATACTCATGTCCCATGTTCAGTCTTTTTTTTTTTAATCTTAGATCACTAACTATACAATGAAATT
The DNA here is from genome assembly GCA_030765085.1 of Allium cepa. Lineage (NCBI taxonomy): Eukaryota > Viridiplantae > Streptophyta > Magnoliopsida > Asparagales > Amaryllidaceae > Allium > Allium cepa. Next base: position 665,392,197 of record CM060929.1, on the reverse strand, counting down.
AACTATCTTTTGGGTATAGATCACTAAATCAATAGTTGAAAGTAGATAAAATATATGCCAAAATTTTGATTTCACCATACCTGTGTCGTATGTTAAGTAATTTTTTGATCTTAGATCATTTTTTTATTAAATATGAACAAAAAAACTACTCAAGTTTATGAATTAGAGATAGTATGAACATTGATCTATATTATACAAATAACTACCATATTGTTTTTCACAAATTCAATGCAGAATCCTAATTATGTTTCATGTTTTAAATTTAGCTTTATGAATATTTACACTTACCAAATATTTAAAAATCCATGAATTAACTATTTAACAGAAGATCCCAAAATTCAGTGCCCGCATCCTAATTATATTTAATTATTTCAAGTTTAATTTAATGATAATTTACACTTACCAAATATTTTAAAATTTTCCACAAAATAACTCTTTAATAACTTACCCTTAAGTTTGCAGTAGATTAGATATGCAAAATTTAGCATCCAAAATTTCTGAGAACAACATTTCTGTTTATTTCTTGATTTCCAGCTGCATTTTCGAGTTCTGCCTCCATTTATAATGTGTTTTTAATCATTTTGGATTGGATCGAAGATTTTTTTGTACTACTATTAGGAGTTGATCTCGAGATTTATCTTTAAACATACACATTGTTAATGGTTTGTGTCTCTACACATCATGAGTTGTTCAAACAAAACAAGTGGAAATATATCTACTTGCTATTTCAAATGGTCATTTATTGCTCATATTTTAAGGCAACCAATCCTGAATTTAACATAAATGACTCAAATTTACAACATGTTTGTAGTAACATTGTCAACATTTGTTAGAATATTGCAATAGACTTAATATTTTATTTCTTTTTTCTTATTTGATTAACTATTACAAGGTAAAAATATATATACACTTAATGACCTAGGAAATTAGTTATGATTGTCAAATATTTGTTTTAATTGCAAAAATATTTATTATGTTTGTTATAACTAAAAGTTAGCCAAAGTCCACCTATGCAAGGATAAGATATATTTACATTTGATTGTTATTGGCTTCCTTTATAGTTGGTGGATTTTCAATGCTCTTATTATACTAACTACACAACAATGTAACAACTGACATAACATTTTCGTTTGACGCTGTATGGATCTACAGATTATATATACTCATTGAATTTGACAGGCCATTTTCCGTATATATATTCACTTCCCCCAACTTGGCTATTGGATACCATCTCCCTACACTCAATACCTTACCTGAAAATCAGGCTTTATGCTACTTTCATGAACAGTCAGATTGCACTTGCTATCATCTGTATCAGTGCAGCTGTCTTGAGCCCTTTCCTGCCTCCATTTGTCTCCCAATCAAATTGCGTCGATTAGCATAATGGAACTGATGTTGGAGGGTACGTCTTAGGAGGCATTTTCGTAAATCCACAATGGTAGCAGGTAAATAAAAGAAAAAAAAGTATTATATCACATATTTTGAAATGGGATCTAAATAAATATATATTAGCAGGATATGATAAGAGAGCAGTAGCAGCATGTTGCACAGAAGCAGACAGCCATGGCAACAACAATAAGAGGGAGAGTGCAGGAGTTGATGATGGCGAACAGTAAGAGTGGTAATAATGTTTTGACGGCAGGGCCCATAGTGGGGATTGGCCCGGTGTATGAGGATTTGGGTCCGGGCCCATTGTAGTTTGACGACGGTTTCAATATGCATGGTTAGAAGGTCAGAGCAAGGTGCAACTGCAGCAGCAAAATGTTCAGATGCAGTATCCGTATGTCGATATAGCAGGTAATCTTGGAATCCACAACCCGAATCCGCATCAGCAGCATAATCATTTTAGGCAGCATCAAAGGGATAGCAGAAATGAAGGGAGGAGTGGTTGAATTATTCTGCTTTTTAACTGATGCATTTTTTTAATTTCAGTTTTGATGGTTAAGAAGAGATTTTTCTTAATGCTATTTGAAATAACTTTTAGATGAGTGAATAGTACCATGCTGTGCATTTTATATGTTCGGCTGATTTATGTATATGAAATTTTATTGCAGTGCTAGCTACAATAAAAGGATGCATGTTATACATAAGAAGAGAAAGAGGATAAAAGTTGGGTATTAATTTTTAAGTTGAGTTTTTTTTTTAGTTTTGGATACTGTAACAAGTAATGTAATAGTTCTTTTACTGTTGTACTGTTTTGTCAATTTATGTATCGTAGCAACTGAATATGCAAAGTGCACCGAAGACTATGATATTTCATCATTTCATGTAAAGGCTCTGATGATCTAATCTATGCAACGGTTTGATCAAAATAATTTTATAGGAATTTTGGGTACAGAAATTTGCAGTTCACACTTTAATTTCTGTTATGGATATTGATCAATATAGAGAACGTACTGTTGTATACCTTGAAAATTGAGGTACTTATTGATTTGTAGTTCATTGCTTGATTTGACATCCTTTTTAACTAGAGATGATGATGCATAGGACATTCTAATTGATTTATAAGCACTAAAATTTGTCATAAACCAATCGATAACATTATGCATTATTCTTCAATGATACAATAACAAACAAGTATTTTTTTAAGTTACATGTTATAATTTTTACTTTTAACATTGTTAAATTTACCGTTTTCATCTTATATTTACTATCTCATTTGTGACTCTTCTGAATATATTTCGGCACCTTTAGGTCATTGGTAAATTTATACCCGCGATCTAATTTTGCATAATATATTCAAGTTGATTTTCATACTAGGTAATATTATTATTAGGTGTTCCAAGTATCGGATAACATTATACACATTTATATCGAAATGATGTTCTTATTCGGTGACTACAGTTTAGAGGTTTGATAATCTACATTGCTTCTTACCTTTCAACTTTATTGAATGTATTTGCAATACAGGTAACCCAAAATCTGTACTATAGATTTTGGTATCCACTATCACAGTACACGGTTGCATAAAAAATAAAAGAGTAAAATAAGGTACCTTATGTGACACAAATTATATCCACCTTTTACTGTAACATGTAAGCTTTTACCATTTTTCGCTATTAAAACTATCTTTTACATGTACAACAGTTCCACTACTATTACTGTCATACTATTCACGTTATCGATATTTATAATCCGCTTTTGCACTACTAAAATTGTAACACATTACACATATCTGTGATACACAAACACATACATATTTTAAATATTGGTCACGTATATTACATATCCAAGTTTCACATGCATATCTTATAGGTTAACTCAGTATGCATTTGAAGAAAATTTTGGTGAAAACAAATTATATTACCAGCACTAAAGGCATGTTGTCTGTTATTCTAGCATGTAACGGCAACCTGAAGGGTCAGCAGGAGAGGTGGTTGAAATTCTCAGTATGACCTGGAAGCCAATAAGCTTTTCAAAGTGGGTACAGAATTATGTTTTTCCCATAGTAAACCAAATGTGGAATTAAAGAATGTATTTTACGAATTTCAAAAAGACATTGCCCAACCTCTACTCATTGATTTCTGTTCGTTACAAGTATAGATGGGTAAAATAATGACCAGTAGAACGCTGGAGAAACATACATGCTAATTGAACTGAGATAGTTACCTTACTTTATTCCCCACATCAACTTCCGATATAAAATTGACAAAATATGTACATCGGACAACAAATTGAATTAACACCATAATATTTTTTCTGTAACGTCCCGCCTTTTCGCACGATTTAAACCGACACAGTGCCAGTTCAACCATACGGAAGGGCGGATTGTTATGGGGTAAATAAGAAAAAACAAGAAAGAAATAAAAGAAAACAGAATCTCGCAGCAGAAGGAAAAAATATAATAATAAAATGTATAGTTTATAAAACTGTTTACAAAACATTAGATTCTTCTTTATACAATTAAATATCAGAGTTCACATACCAATAATATCAATGCAGCGGAATATAGTGTAGTGGAATAATAGTAGATAATAGTAATACAAATCTTCGTCTTCGTCCTCCAGAGCTAAAACTTCAAATCCTGAAACACTCGGACTGACCTGAGCGAATTTGAAAAGACAAAAACACTCGAGTCAGAACTAAAAGAACTTATGTGAGTTAAATCAACAGGAGTAAATATGAGTGCAGTAACTCAAGAGATGCTCGGGATTTACATCTCCTAAGGATCCGTTAAACTATTTACTATATAGTATATTGAGCTAATATAATAGTGTCTAATTATAAAATAAACTTACTTTTAAATAGCGTTAAGGGGTTACCCATATAGCCCTTAACACAGAATATATTTCCATAGTCTATACAGTACCGTAATCTCCCCCGTACTGGGCGTCGTCAGAGGGCACTCCATAGGTATGGTACAAAGCCAAAATCGTATAAGGCGTGCTAGGGTAGGTGACACGGCACAACTAGGCAATGCCAGGGTAGATATACCAATTGCTATCCGGGCTGGTGGTAACGCATAGCCGCAGCTACCGCCCACCTCGAACTAACACCCCCAAATCAAAGAAATCAATAGTGGCCACCGAAACCATCCAAAGTCAGAGTATAGTATCGAAGGAGTGCGTTCGATCAGAGGAATGACCTCATTGGCCCGAGAATCGCTCCTGTTTTAGCCACCTTATGCCAACTCACGGGAGTTGGGTCCACGTATTTACCTTACAGGAAACGTCGCCACCAACCTACTTCACTCTGGAATCTCCACCGCGTACACGGTTAGTCAAAGTGGTTTTCAGTATCGACAGAGAGTATGTCCATTTCCGATCCCGGTCTCTTTGCCAACCCATCGTTATTATAACACCGCGGTCATTTAAAAATAGTTTATACTTTAAAACCAGAATAAAATTTCCCATACGATATCAAATTAAAACCCAAAATAATATGATATCATTTTATCTCAAATATAATCCTTTTCCAAAATCATACTGGTTTAAAATTTAAAATATCTGGAAACCAAATATTTGAATTATACTTTCAAAACATAAAATTTCGGAATTCATACTTTTAAAACCATAACTTCTAAAACTTGAATGGTTTGGATATTCAACGGTATATAAAATAAATGGTTCAACTTTAAGGTTACTTGGTAAAGAAAATAATTTCCATGGCTTTACAAATATATTTCTTTATTTAAAGTCCAAACCAAAATTTTAATATCACTTTCAAGTTCCAAAACCACTTCAATTCCTATATATATATATATCCATTTGGAGTATTAATATTTCAAAACTAAAGTTGGATTTTATTCTTTCAACAATTTGATGTTCCATTATTTAGTCTTGAATATTCACATAAATTCCTTTAATAAAATTCCAATTTCTAGCAATTAAATATTTTCTCAAATTTACTTTATACTAGAATATTCATTTTTAAATTTATCTTGGAAAATCCAGTTATAAATATCATATCTTAAAATTTCCAAACTTAACATATAATATAAATTATCAAATTCCATTTTCTCAATTTTTTCATTTTTATTTAACAGATTTATACACAGCTTAAATTCAAAAATTCAGCTTCATATGTATATATATAGAAGAATAATATTTATAAAATATCAAATTTAAATTTTTTTATAAACCGTATCCCATCCAAAACATAGAAATCACTTTTTTTTTAAAATATTTTATATATAGACCATGGTGCCTGTATATAGTTTTCTATCCTATGGTCAAGTGATACGGATATTTATCATTTCAATCCGCAATTTAAAAATAAAATGCGGTTGTATATCATTTCAAACCACAATCCCGAATGAAATGAAAATGCATGATAACTTGAAGTTTAATGATATAAAATAAAACATCCATTCATCCATCATCCATCATCCAAATCACAATCATCATCCAATAATAATTCAATATCCATATATATCTGATAATATATATCAGGTAATAACTGGCGGTTATATTCAAAAATAAATTTAATCAACTATTAAACTAACAGTTTATATTTAGTAATAAATTTTATAAATGTTTACTAGCAGTTCCTATGCAAATAAATAAATTCTAACTATCAATTAATATGCAATAAATAAAATAAATTAACAGTTAAATTAAATAACGCGATTTAGCAAATATGATGAACAAAACATGCCAAACAGTTATAAATAAATTTCTACTCATATCTAAAATAAATTTAACAAACATAAAAACTTTTAGAAGTTGTGAGTGGGTTAAAACACTCACCTTTTGAATTTAAATCGAATTTAAATCCGATTTAAACCCAAAAATTCGACTATCTCCAAATCTGTCCAAACCAGTGTCAAAAGATCTGGAATTTAATTTCGATCCTAATAAAAAAAAATTGCGTGAAACGGAGTCCGTATGTACGAGTTATGATTATTAGAACTAATTGAAATCAAAATTAACAAAAATAAATTAAACAAAAATAAAATACCGTGCCACATCCACTCTTCCTTCGTGAAAAACGCATATGCTTCTTCTTGATTGCTAACTTTGTTCCGTAATTTTTCTTTTATTTCGATTTACTTTAATTTTCCTCCTTATTATATGAATGTATGCATTTTTAAAAGGTTTGAAAAAAAAAAAGATTTGAAAAAGAAGAATTGAAAAAGAAAATGATTAAAATAAGAACTGAAAATGGAAGAGAAAATCTAGATTTGAAAAGAAAGAAGAAGGTTTGAAATAGAAGAAAATTTGAAAAAGAAGTATAGTTGAAGAGTAAGGAAAAATTAAAATCAGAGATAATAAGGAGATTTGAAGGAAAAAAAGGAAAAAAAGAAGAAGATTATAATGGAGGCTGTGGTTTTATTTGCGTCATATCTTATTTAAAAGGTTAGAGTTAGGTTTAGGATCAAAGAGATTTGAAAAGAGAGACCGCTATTAATTAAAAATAAATGAAATGACGTTTCAGAAAATGAAGTTGGAAAATGAATGGAAAGAAATAAAGTAAATATTGACAAACTTGGTTTTGAAATATAGTAAATATGAACAACCTTTTTAAAAGTATCAGGTATTAAAAAGAGGTAATTATTTATTAGAAAGGGAATGAATGGACTAACTCTATACTGTAAACATACTTTTAGGATTCAAATTTCAAAACAATTGTTTACTTAATAAATTTTGTTAACCCTAAATACACCAAAATTAACTTCATTAACTCAAGTAATATTCGAATTTCTACGCATTTGGGTTTTTGTCTATGCATAATAATTTTTTATAATTGCCTTAAAAATGAAAACATTTGATTTGTTTTTCCCAAAATGATATCTAATTACCATTAAAACACCCTTTTTGTTTACCATAAAACGCGCGTTTTTTTATTATTAAATCTATTAATTGCAATCACCGTTTTCTTTTCTTTTAATTGAAATATTTGAACTACATTAATTGCAATCACACAAAATTAAATTTTAAAACAGATAACTAAAATGCATAAAAATAAAAAAAATAAAAAAAATAGAAAAATTGTTTATACACAAGAGTAATAAATAGATTATTTTCCTATTCTTGTAATTAGTTTGTAAGCTAAACACAGTTCAAATAAACATATATTTCTTTCTTTAAAAATCAATCTTTCTATATTTTTATTTAAATTAAATTAAACCTACATTCATAGATGAAACATTCATTTTATTGATGTAAATGTTTTTTTTTTTCATTGAATCAAAACTTTCCTTATATTTCACAAAACATAAGCTGCATTTAATTGCACCTATTTCAATTAGTATTCTCTCTCCTATTAATTGAAAACTTTCAATTACATTAATTTTAGTTGATTAAGTTTCAAAATGGGCTAAATGAATGTAATGATAAGTAGAACAATTACTTCCTATTAACCTAATATTTAGATGTTAAATTTTCATTTATTTTGCAATACTTCAATTAAATTAATAAATATTGCTCTCTATACTTAAATCTATATTAACAAAACGTTAGCTTTGGATTGGTAGAATTTGATTTACCAAAGTTTACTTACATAATACAAACTATATTAATTTGCCACCTATTAGTTCTTAATTATATTTTTAAGTTCGTTACCTATCCACCTTGATTATAATTCCATCTATAAAGCAAATTTAGTTAGCCTTAACATTACTACACTAAATCTACAATCAGTTTCAATTAATATAGAATTATATCTTAAATACTTACCATTTATTTATAAATTAGGCTACCTTCAATTAAATTTTATTCCTAAGTATTTAATTGGATTGCCATCTTTACTATGTCTATTATTAATTAGCTTCAAATTCTGCAATTTCACTTCTTAAATCCACCCTTTGCTATATTATAAATAAAATTTACATTGGTTACATTTCACATAAATGTATCATTTATTTACATTTATTACAAACTTATTCCCAATTCCAACTAAAAATCTAAATAAATGAATAGGCAACCTACCATAAACATTACCGTTACCTTTTTGTCACATACAAAATCTTTTATTACAAAATCAATTTTTGCATATATTTTCATACTACAAATTCAATTTACTTATGTTCAAATTATAGCCAAACCTGACTTTTAAATTATTTTATATAAAATTGGGATTTCATTAAGTTTATTAATTATTACCCTTAATTGGCATTTATCACCTTGTATTCTCATTATCATTTCATAGATATGATTCCCAATTCCTTATTATTGACTTAAATTGGCATTACTAACATTGCATTAAACGTTGTTACTTAAATCTCTACCCAATAGTAATTAATACTCTAAATAAATGCGCTTACTCCTTTCGTTATTTATTAATCATCACAAGAAACGTTTAATCATTTCAACAACATTGTAATTTCAAATTACCTACATTGATTGTATACGCTTTCCATTATTATCATTTATTAGAATTCTATTCAACTTTCCATCTTATGCATATAGTTAACCTTTCTATTGATTTTTCCTTCAAAATTTTCAGTTACTTCTTAACTTACAAAAAGGCAATGATTAATTACATTTAATCGCTATAAATTAAATGCATTGGTAACGAACAATAGCTGTCACCATTATACAATTTATAACATTTGTAATTTATTCTCTACAACAATTATTACCTATCAATATTATTTCGCCCATAATTACAAACTTGCAATTGTTCTTATTAGCATATTCCATTTACTGTTAACAATGTTTATTATATTATATTAGTTTAATATTTTCCACAAATTCCTCATATTCAACTCATATATAGGTAAAATTCTTTTCACCACTTAAAATCATTTGAATTAACTTCGAATTACTATAAGTAGGTTTTTAATTTATTTTTCTTCTAAATTTAATTACAACTTATTAATTTAACCAAATTAAATCCATAAAATCTACGGGTCGTTACACTCTCCCCCACTCAAAACTTTTCGTCCCCGAAAAGGAAAAGAAGGGAAAACGAAGAACTAAGAAATCAATATACCTCATTCACACATTAACTTTATAAACAATTAAATTTATAAAATTAATTAATTTAGATAAAATGTATCAATTTATAACCACAAAAAAAATTATATCTAAATTACTAAAGTTTGGAAAAACATTTCAAAATACTTCTAAGTTCAAAATTTACGGAAAACTTTTGGCAGAGTCTCCTTTGAACGGAGAGACTCGGAAGAAAATATAATATCAAAATATAACAATTATATTACATATTTTATCCAAAATATTATATCTCAACCCGGAAAAATATATAAAATAGCGCTATAAATCGTAATCCGAAGCATACCTATTTGTCGGGCAATTTACGCTTAATTTATGGACCCAAAAGCAGTAGCAATTGCTTCCATAACCTGCATTTCACTTATAAACATCCAAAGGTTTAACAATTTATATAAAGCGAAATATTTTCATGGTTTCAACTACTAACAACACCAAATATACAATCATAAATTTCAACAAACAGCATACACAACAAAACAACCATTCGATCAAACAAGCAAATAGTTGTTCGGGTTCAAAACTTGAAATGGTACGGAATGAAAAATAACTATCCAGTGCATCATTTACTCAACAGTGTTATATGGGACAGAATAGATTATTTATTCATCCAACTACTTCAAATAGATTATTTATTCGATTTAAACCAACAAATCAAATTAACTTATATAATTTTTTTTCCTCCTACACTAGCTGTTTGCCCTTTTCATTCATATAACAGTTTATCTTTTATTTTCATTTATTTTCACTTATTACTTACAATTATTTATTCAGGTCATGCAGATTTCTTTTATTTGTATTATATTTAATACACTTCTCAATTTCAATCATTTATTAAATGCTTACATTTATATTATATTTAATTATGGCAACCCTTTTTTAATTTCACTTAATTCATAACTTTATAACATCCATTCTTATAAGTAAGTATTTTTATTAATTCTTTAACTAGGGTTTACAGTCATTTACTTATATTACCTACTTTCTATTATATTAAACTAGCAATATTTAAATCATACCAAATTTTATAACCATACACATCAATCCTTATTTATTAAAGAGTTTCGTTTTATTTACTTAAGTTTAAAATCACCTATTTATAATACTTACCTTTAATTATGGTAAAATTTCAATTATAACTTATGTTTATAACATTAAATTTTCATTTAACAGCAATTCATTGAATACTTCATTATTTCCAAAATTTCTACTTTTATAATATTCTATTCCGATCACTTATTTAACCTTTCAACCTTTCATATTTGGTAAGTTATATATGTTAAAGAAAATGCAAAAGAACTTATACAAGTTTTATCTCTTCTTTTAATTAAATTTAATGTTCAACAATATTACTTTTTGTCTCATATGTTAAAATTTTCATATTTCCCTTTATAACTTTGCATAAATTTTCTTACCTAAATTAGAGGTTTAAATTCATTAATTACTTACCTTTTATTTCACTAAAATAATTTAAACTATTAATTAATGGAAATTTAAGAATTAAATACCGGGTCAAATTTCAAATTATTTTAAAATAATAGATAAATAATTTCTTACAACTTTTATATCTCTAATTATATTTAAAACAATTAAAATTTTAAATAATATCAAAATAAATCTGCAGTAGAATTTACCATAGTGGCCTTTCCCCTTCGAAACTCGAAAATGAAAGTCGATGATGCGGCCGCCATCACCGAAATTATTTTCCAGCGACAGAGAGGAAAGTACAAAACTTATTTTCTCCAAAATCTTCTTTAAAACAATTCTTCCGGATTATACTGAAATATTTATATCGAAAAATATTATTATACTTCAAAATCCTTTGAAAGCAAATTTCAAAATCCCGGACTTAAGTTCTAAAATTTCCAAATTTCATTGATTTTAAATTCAATCTTATTTACCTATTATATATAAATTTTATTCCTAACACCCAATCTATTGCAACAAAATATATATGTATAATATCATTTAAAAATTTATTTTATATATAGAAAATATAATAGGCAAAAAATTTTCATTCACCTATATTAAAACAGATATTATGTCGGTCTGTCCTATTAAGTATTTAGAAATCCCTATTGATGGCACGGCGTCCCATGCATCAACCAGAATTTATAAATACAAAACGGAACAGATTAACACAATATTAAAATCTTTTTATAACACTAACAAATACGCTCACTCATATATATACACTCGCGACTCCCATAGGGTATTACTACCCTATTAACAAAGAGTCAAACCCCACAAAGCCAAGGTTTATCGCTAAACCAAAGCTCTGATACCAACTGTAACGTCCCGCCTTTTCGCACGATTTAAACCGACACACGTGCCAGTTCAACCATACGGAAGGGCGGATTGTTATGGGGTAAATAAGAAAAAACGAGAAAGAAATAAAAGAAAACAGAATCTCGCAGCAGAAGGATAAAATATAATAATAAAATGTATAGTTTATAAAACTGTTTACAAAACATTAGATTCTTCTTTATACAATTAAATATCAGAGTTCACATACCAATAATATCAATGCAGCGGAATATAGTGTAGTGGAATAATAGTAGATAATAGTAATACAAATCTTCGTCTTCGTCCTCCAGAGCTAAAACTTCAAATCCTGAAACGCTCGGACTGACCTGAGCGAATTTGAAAAGACAAAAACACTCGAGTCAGAACTAAAAGAACTTATGTGAGTTAAATCAACAGGAGTAAATATGAGTGCAGTAACTCAAGAGATGCTCGGGATTTACATCTCCTAAGGATCCGTTAAACTATTTACTATATAGTATATTGAGCTAATATAATAGTGTCTAATTATAAAATAAACTTACTTTTAAATAGCGTTAAGGGGTTACCCATATAGCCCTTAACACAGAATATATTTCCATAGTCTATACAGTACCGTAATCTCCCCCGTACTGGGCGTCGTCAGAGGGCACTCCATAGGTATGGTACAAAGCCAAAATCGTATAAGGCGTGCTAGGGTAGGTGACACGGCACAACTAGGCAATGCCAGGGTAGATATACCAATTGCTATCCGGGCTGGTGGTAACGCATAGCCGCAGCTACCGCCCACCTCGAACTAACACCCCCAAATCAAAGAAATCAATAGTGGCCACCGAAACCATCCAAAGTCAGAGTATAGTATCGAAGGAGTGCGTTCGATCAGAGGAATGACCTCATTGGCCCGAGAATCGCTCCTGTTTTAGCCACCTTATGCCAACTCACGGGAGTTGGGTCCACGTATTTACCTTACAGGAAACGTCGCCACCAACCTACTTCACTCTGGAATCTCCACCGCGTACACGGTTAGTCAAAGTGGTTTTCGGTATCGACAGAGAGTATGTCCATTTCCGATCCCGGTCTCTTTGCCAACCCATCGTTATTATAACACCGCGGTCATTTAAAAATAGTTTATACTTTAAAACCAGAATAAAATTTCCCATACGATATCAAATTAAAACCCAAAATAATATGATATCATTTTATCTCAAATATAATCCTTTTCCAAAATCATACTGGTTTAAAATTTAAAATATCTGGAAACCAAATATTTGAATTATACTTTCAAAACATAAAATTTCGGAATTCATACTTTTAAAACCATAACTTCTAAAACTTGAATGGTTTGGATATTCAACGGTATATAAAATAAATGGTTCAACTTTAAGGTTACTTGGTAAAGAAAATAATTTCCATGGCTTTACAAATATATTTCTTTATTTAAAGTCCAAACCAAAATTTTAATATCACTTTCAAGTTCCAAAACCACTTCAATTCCTATATATATATATATCCATTTGGAGTATTAATATTTCAAAACTAAAGTTGGATTTTATTCTTTCAACAATTTGATGTTCCATTATTTAGTCTTGAATATTCACATAAATTCCTTTAATAAAATTCCAATTTCTAGCAATTAAATATTTTCTCAAATTTACTTTATACTAGAATATTCATTTTTAAATTTATCTTGGAAAATCCAGTTATAAATATCATATCTTAAAATTTCCAAACTTAACATATAATATAAATTATCAAATTCCATTTTCTCAATTTTTTCATTTTTATTTAACAGATTTATACACAGCTTAAATTCAAAAATTCAGCTTCATATGTATATATATAGAAGAATAATATTTATAAAATATCAAATTTAAATTTTTTTATAAACCGTATCCCATCCAAAACATAGAAATCACTTTTTTTTTAAAATATTTTATATATAGACCATGGTGCCTGTATATAGTTTTCTATCCTATGGTCAAGTGATACGGATATTTATCATTTCAATCCGCAATTTAAAAATAAAATGCGGTTGTATATCATTTCAAACCACAATCCCGAATGAAATGAAAATGCATGATAACTTGCAGTTTAATGATATAAAATAAAACAACCATTCATCCATCATCCATCATCCAAATCACAATCATCATCCAATAATAATTCAATATCCATATATATCTGATAATATATATCAGGTAATAACTGGGGTTATATTCAAAAATAAATTTAATCAACTATTAAACTAACAGTTTATATTTAGTAATAAATTTTATAAATGTTTACTAGCAGTTCCTATGCAAATAAATAAATTCTAACTATCAATTAATATGCAATAAATAAAATAAATTAACAGTTAAATTAAATAACACGATTTAGCAAATATGATGAACAAAACATGCCAAACAGTTATAAATAAATTTCTACTCATATCTAAAATAAATTTAACAAACATAAAAACTTTTAGAAGTTGTGAGTGGGTTAAAACACTCGCCTTTTGAATTTAAATCGAATTTAAATCCGATTTAAACCTAAAAATTCGACTATCTTCAAATCTGTCCAAACCAGTGTCAAAAGATCTGGAATTTAATTTCGATCCTAATAAAAAAAATTGCGTGAAACGGAGTCCGTATGTACGAGTTATGATTATTAGAACTAATTGAAATCAAAATTAACAAAAATAAATTAAACAAAAATAAAATACCGTGCCACATCCACTCTTCCTTCGTGAAAAACGCATATGCTTCTTCTTGATTGCTAACTTTGTTCCGTAATTTTTCTTTTATTTCGATTTACTTTAATTTTCCTCCTTATTATATGAATGTATGCATTTTTAAAAGGTTTGGAAAAAAAAAGATTTGAAAAAGAAAATGATTAAAATAAGAACTGAAAATGGAAGAGAAAATCTAGATTTGAAAAGAAAGAAGAAGGTTTGAAATAGAAGAAAATTTGAAAAAGAAGTATAGTTGAAGAGGAAGGAAAAATTAAAATCAGAGATAATAAGGAGATTTGAAGGAAAAAAAGGAAAAAAAGAAGAAGATTATAATGGAGGCTGTGGTTTTATTTGCGTCATATCTTATTTATAAGGTTAGAGTTAGGTTTAGGATTAAAGAGATGTGAAAAGAGAGACCGCTATTAATTAAAAATAAATGAAATGACGTTTCAGAAAATGAAGTTGGAAAATGAATGGAAAGAAATAAAGTAAATATGAACAAACTTGGTTTTGAAATATAGTAAATATGAACAACCTTTTTAAAAGTATCAGGTATTAAAAAGAGGTAATTATTTATTAGAAAGGGAATGAATGGACTAACTCTATACTGTAAACATACTTTTAGGATTCAAATTTCAAAACAATTGTTTACTTAATAAATTTTGTTAACCCTAAACACACCAAAATTAACTTCATTAACTCAAGTAATATTCGAATTTCTACGCATTTGGGTTTTTGTCTATGCATAATAATTTTTTATAATTACCTTAAAAATGAAAACATTTGATTTGTTTTTCCCAAAATGATCTCTAATTACCATTAAAACACCCTTTTTGTTTACCATAAAACGCGCGTTTTTTTATTATTAAATCTATTAATTGCAATCACCGTTTTCTTTTCTTTTAATTGAAATATTTGAACTACATTAATTGCAATCACACAAAATTAAATTTTAAAACAGACAACTAAAATGCATAAAAATAAAAGAAATAAAAAAAATAGAAAAATTGTTTATACATAAGAGTAATAAATAGATTATTTTCCTATTCTTGTAATTAGTTTGTAAGCTAAACACAGTTCAAATAAACATATATTTCTTTCTTTAAAAATCAATCTTTCTATATTTTTATTTAAATTAAATTAAACCTACATTCATAGATGAAACATTCATTTTATTGATGTAAATGTTTTTTTTCATTGAATCAAAACTTTCCTTATATTTCACAAAACATAAGCTGCATTTAATTGCACCTATTTCAATTAGTATTCTCTCTCCTATTAATTGAAAACTTTCAATTACATTAATTTTAGTTGATTAAGTTTCAAAATGGGCTAAATGAATGTAATGATAAGTAGAACAATTACTTTCTATTAACGTAATATTTAGATGTTAAATTTTCATTTATTTATGCAATACTTCAATTAAATTAATAAATATTGCTCTCTATACTTAAATCTATATTAACAAAACGTTAGCTTTGGATTGGTAGAATTTGATTTACCAAAGTTTACTTACATAATACAGACTATATTAATTTGCCACCTATTAGTTCTTAATTATATTTTTAAGTTCGTTACCTATCCACCTTGATTGTAATTCCATCTATAAAGCAAATTTAGTTAGCCTTAACATTACTACACTAAATCTACAATCAGTTTCAATTAATATAGAATTATATCTTAAATACTTACCATTGTTATAAACAAATAAGAATATGTTATAAAGAAATAAGAGCAGAAGCCATTAGAGTAAAAGAGTGGAGATATTTTATTCATTCAGAGATTGGTTATATCAGATTGATTCATACAATTACATTACACAGGCTCCTTTATATATAGGCATTGGAGCATGAGATGGAACATATTCCATGATGTGGGACTAATAGAAAAACACAAAAGCATATTCACTTATATATTTACATATATTATAACACTCCCCCTTGAATATGCGTCTTCAAAATCTTGAATGCTCGGATAATTTGAAAATTTCTGTTTCGAAACGTGTATGATGATTGCTCCCCCTCATTATTATCTTGCTTGCATTTATCGATTCAATCGATATAGATTTGCCTCGTTAAAAACCTCTATTAGAAAAACCCAGTGGGAAGAAACCTTGAACGAGGAAAAGAGTGCAACTTGTGAAATCATAAATATCATACTAAAAATGATATTTCTTATAAGAGTTTGATACTTCAGGATCAAAATAATGCCTCATTAAAACCTTACTAAGAAAAACCCAATGGGAAAAATCTTAGTGAAGGAAAAAGAGTACAATGACATATTTTATTTTCTTATTTCTTTAAATAAAGCTTGATACTTCTGGATCAAACTAATGCCTCATTAAAACCTTACTAAGTAAAACCCTATGGGAAAAATCTTAGTGAAGGAAAAAGAGTACAATATAGTATGTCATATTTCAATAATTTACCGCATCTGACAGAGTTTGATACTTCTAGATCAATTTAATACGTCAGTAAAAAACCTTACAAAGGAAAACCCGATGGGAAAAACCTTAGTCAAGGATAAAAATATAATTTAACTTAAATAACATATTTGAGATGTTATTTCTTGAAAAGACGTTTGATTCTTCTAGATCAAGATAATGCCTCATTAAAACCTTAATAAGAAAAAACCCAGTGGGAAAAATCTTAAATAAGGAAAAAGAGTACATTATAGCTTATTTCAAATGTTACTAGGGAGTTGATACTTCTGGATCAAGATAATGCCTCATTAAAACCTTACTAATAAAAACCCAATGGGAAAAATCTTAGTTAAGGAAAAAGAGTGCATTATAAAATACTTATGAATTCTCCCCCTGATTTTTAATTTTCCTCTGAATTCATATTCGTCTTTCGATAACTTAAATTGGTTATAGATACTTCTGGATCCATAAATATGTATCTCATTCATAATAAAATTTGTTAATAGTTTTCTTTGATACAATCAAATTTTCTAAGATGTTTCTTCCAAACATGGTTTGCATTTTATGCATTTGTATGCTACTTTTATGACAAACACTTCAGGTGCTTTCATTTTTATGCTTCAAATTAGTTTTGCGCATTGCAACTATACATCTTTCATGAATATTAAAAATTTCATTACAACATTACTAGAAAGCAGGAAGTAATCTACTCATCTTGATGTATCAAGATTTTCATTACAACAATACTTAGAAGAAATTTGTAATTTACACTTCATGTCTTTTTCATTCTTTATAACTACAAAAGTTATATATATTCTTCAGAAGTTTGTATACTTTAATAAGTATTTGCATATCGCAACTATCACTTCAATGGATATTAAGAGTTTCATTACAACGATACTTAAAAATAGGAAGTAATCTACTCATCATGAATTATATCAAGATTTTCATTACAACAATATTTAAAAGTAGGTTGAAATTTAATCTCCTTGTTCTTTGCAATCTTCATAACAACGAAATTTATTTATATTCTTCAGGAATTTGTATGCTTTCATTATTTAATATGATTTTAAACCATATTTATACCTTCGGGGTATATTAAGCATTTCAAGTACTTTTGGTACTTTGCGGACTATAAGTTCAGATTTCTTATTAAGGAGAATTTCATGATGGCCAATCATGTTTTTCTCTATTCCAGGATCTTTAATCCATTTATAAACATAAGCGCTTTATTATTTATAAATTTATTATCGATGATTATTTCTTGTCAGTTCTAGACATGATTTATTGAGATCTCTTTAATTATCATGTTTTAGGTACCTAACCCACTTCTAGGGTTATTTGAGAATCATGTCATGGATCTCTTTCAGAGCATCCTTAAGTGTTTCTTCAAGAACACTCACCTCTTTTATTTGGCATCTTTATTACTTGCTTCAAAAATATTTTGAACTGACTTTTGAACCATATTTCAGATGTGGTTTACAAATTTTAATCCATCAGGGATTCAAATCTACATTGGAGAAAGTCTACTAGGGATAATATTGATAATATTTTGCATCATTTTATATTTAATAAATATTTAACACTGATGATCAAAATGAACTTGCATCCCTTTATCCTCCCTCTTAATGATGACAATTGTCACATTAAATAATAATCCTTTTTGGATTCTCATTTTAATCCACTATCACATTGCTGCTAGCAAATACATTATGTGTATATCAGTTATAGGAGGATAATCATTTTATTAGTTGGTAAGATGCATTCAATTGATATTTCTTAGTAGAGTTTGTTCTCATTCATTGATCTAGTCAATTGGAGGAATTTACTTACTGTATAGATCATTTGACCACATACACAACTTCAGGTCATTCAACATTTATGTTGATTGAATTTTAAATCACTAAATAATATCTATACATGATCTATAAGATGAGCTCATTACAAACTTCAGGTTGTTAGCTGAATATTTACATATATGGATGTATACGTGCGTTCACGTATTACATATATATTATATTTTTTCTCATTTGAATTAGTGATTTTTTTAGAACAAACTATTACAAGGTTCCAAGACATTTGGTTTGGAACCATATCGAACTTCTAGTTCGAACAACTTCAAGTTTTTTAGTTTTGTTCCTCAATTATATCTCAAGTATAATTTTTGAACATTAATTATATTACTTATCAAAGAATAATTTATAATTGCATATAGACATTTCTGCACATCTCTTTTGAGAGTTCGAAAAAAAATTACAACAAAAATAATAATAAGAGTATCTTCTGGATACTTGGAATATTACAGATACAAATCTCCTTAAGACCGTATGTATAGCTTGCATGAAAATTATGATATGAAATATAGACCATCTCTTTAGGAGAATATTTAAAGATTTATCTTCAAGAATTGATTATATGTGCATTATTTCTTATGAAATAATAAACTAGGAACATGACCTTTATGATATAATTAGACATATGAACATAGAACAATATATTCTAGAGATAATCTTAAACCTTTTGGATCTAATCTAAACTAAATTAGGATCCTTTATAATCATATTTATGTACATTTATTTGGTTTAATAAAATCACCAAATATATAAATAAATCTCTTCTAGATATATGTTATCATTTTCAAATTTATAAATCTCTTCTAGAGATATATTAGTATCACCACTTCTGGAGTGAACTCTCATATATATATATATATATATATATATATATATATATATATATGCACTATTTGAATGCCATATCAATATACAATATTTATTTTATGGCGTATCAAACTTTAAATGCAGTGACAAAATTAGATTCACCAACTGAAAGTAAGATGCAAGAGATAAAACCACTACTTCTGGAGTGTAACATTGGTATACAATATCATTTATTTTTGTACAAATTATTGTTATTACTCAAATTTTTTTTATCATTATTCCTTCGGGGAATATAGTATTTCCTTTTAAGGAATTGCCATGTAACAAAAATAAAATTCATATAACATCTCTTCTGGGAGTTAGATTTTGCAATATAAATAGAAATAAATCTCTAAAACATCTTTTCAAGAGATTAATACACACACACATCCAATGATGTTTGAAATATCATATAACATAATATCTTTAGGATATTTGGTTAATATAGTGTAAATGTTAAGATATAAGGTAAGGTATAACTCATATGGAGATTTTTGTATTCTCTTGAATGCAGCATCATTTTCTCAAATGATTAGTTATTAATTTTCTTTAACTTCTTCAGGAAGTACAACCTTATCATTTTACATAATTTCAGTAAAGCTTCGGGCTTCTAACTCATGAACTTCAAGTTCATTAATTTGTTATGAACTTCAGGTTCTCAAATTTTGTGTAAACTTATCCCCTTTTCTTTGTACCATATTGGTACAAAATAAAAGTCTATTCTTATTTCAAGACTTGTACATTTTGACAAAAAAATACTGACAAGAATTCGAGCTTGTCAAGTTTATCAGAAAATCTTTTCATAATTCAAGACTTCAGGTCTTGGACTTTGAGTTATACAACTTCTGGTTGGAAAAAAAATCTTTGCACAACTTCAGGTTGTTGTTCAAACTTATTTCTTTCATTATATCGAGCATTGTTTGCCAAAATGAATACACCATATAATAAACCATATGTCTATTCTTATTCCAAACATAAAAATACAACATCATTTAATTTACTGTAGCCAGTGCATTTATGATGATATGGTAATTTAATTTATTACCATGACGACAACATTTAATGCATTTATAATTAAAAAAATGAATGCAATTTACCATTATTGTGGCATAAAATATAAAATATTATCACAACGAATTAATTTCTTTACAAACAAATAAATCAATCTAACTAACTTTAGTTAGCAGAATTTAATCTCAAAGCTAAGTTTAATATACTCAATAATAAAATTAAATGAATACCATAAGAAAAACTTTATTTCTTAATAGTAAAAATTTCTAAAATAACTAAAATAATTCTTATATATATATGTATATACATACATACATACATACATACATATATATATATATCCTTTTTTTATAATCCAAGTTTCTGCTCTTTTATTGAAACTCTGGTTCTTTATTATAAGAAAACTTGAAATTTAATAATTTATGGAAACTCAAGCTTTTAGCATTATAGGAACTGCAGGTTCTCAACTTTTATTTCAAATACTAGAAATTAAGTTTATCGTATATGTTTTCATTAACGTTTCCATTCACTTCAGGTGTACTAAATCAATATTAATATTGGATCTAAACTAATATGATCTTCAAAATATGCAATATTCTTGTATATGTTTCTCTAAGAAATAATAAAATATTTCTTCTGGAAATATAAACAATATATCAAAATAATTTCCAAAATCAAAATCCAAATCAAAGAGTTTTCAAAATGAAAACTTCATTTATCAAACATGAATATATTACTTAGATCTATATCAAAAACCAAAACGTAATCAAGATCAATAAATTTATTTGAATCAACAACAGAAATTGTCAAATTCAAAACTTGCTGTCCAAAATAATGAACTCAAAAAAAACATGCAATAATAAGCAAGTTTGAAATCAATTCAAATCCAAATTCAAAAAAATCACAAGATTTTATTTTTAAACAATGTACAAATCTCAAAGGTATATTATTTGGGTGTGATTTTGAGATCTACAATATAATGAGATCAGGAAAATAAGAACAAAAAAAAAACGGATCTATTATAGGATGAGATCTGAAATATAATAACAAAAATACATGTACAGTGGAATAAGATCTATAAATTTAGATCTATAACAAAATAAGATCTTGAAAAGATAAGATATATTTAAACTTAAATCCAAATCTGAAAAATTAGAAAATAGATATAGAATTGTGAAACAAGAATACTTAAATCTAGATCTAAATCTAAATTAATCGCAAAATAAATCTAGAAAAACATATCTAGAAAATTTCAAACCTGATTTCAATGGTTGAATAAGAGGAAGAGATAAATCTGATTTCAATAACTGAATAAGAGAAAGAGATATACCTACATGAAAAAAAAAACGGATCTAATCTTCTGAATTAGAATATCCAATACATTTGAGAAAAAGATCGTGCTGATAACGTGTTATAAACAAATAAGAATATGTTATAAACAAATAAGAATATGTTATAAAGAGTGGAGATATTTTATTCATTCAGAGATTGGTTATATCAGATTGATTCATACAATTACATTACACAGGCTCCTTTATATATAGGCATTGGAGCATGAGATGGAACATATTCCATGATGTGGGACTAATAGAAAAACATAAAAGCATATTCACTTATATATTTACATATATTATAACAACCATTTATTTATAAATTAGGTTACCTTCAATTAAATTTTATTCCTAAGTATTTAATTGGATTGCCATCTTTACTATGTCTATTATTAATTAGCTTCAAATTCTGCAATTTCACTTCTTAAATCCACCCTTTGCTATATTATAAATAAAATTTACATTGGTTACATTTCACATAAATGTATCATTTATTTACATTTATTACAAACTTATTCCCAATTCCAACTAAAAATCTAAATAAATGAATAGGCAACCTACCATAAACATTACCGTTACCTTTTTGTCACATACAAAATCTTTTATTACAAAATCAATTTTTGCATATATTTTCATACTACAAATTCAATTTACTTATGTTCAAATTATAGCCAAACCTGACTTTTAAATTATTTTATATAAAACTGGGATTTCATTAAGTTTATTAATTATTACCCTTAATTGGCATTTATCACCTTGTATTCTCATTATCATTTCATAGATATGATTCCCAATTCCTTATTATTGACTTAAATTGGCATTACTAACATTGCATTAAACGTTGTTACTTAAATCTCTACCCAATAGTAATTAATACTCTAAATAAATGCGCTTACTCCTTTCGTTATTTATTAATCATCACAAGAAACGTTTAATCATTTCAACAACATTGTAATTTCAAATTACCTACATTGATTGTATACGTTTTCCATTATTATCATTTATTAGAATTCTATTCAACTTTCCATCTTATGCATATAGTTAACCTTTCTACTGATTTTTCCTTCAAAATTTTCAGTTACTTCTTAACTTACAAAAAGGCAATGATTAATTACATTTAATCGCTATAAATTAAATGCATTGGTAACGAACAATAGCTGTCACCATTATACAATTTATAACATTTGTAATTTATTCTCTACAACAATTATTACCTATCAATATTATTTCGCCCATAAATACAAACTTGCAATTGTTCTTATTATCATATTCCATTTACTGTTAACAATGTTTGTTACATTATATTAGTTTAATATTTTCCTCAAATTCCTCATATTCAACTCATATATAGGTAAAATTCTTTTCACCACTTAAAATCATTTGAATTAACTTCGAATTACTGTAAGTAGGTTTTTAATTTATTTTTCTTCTAAATTTAATTACAACTTATTAATTTAACCAAATTAAATCCATAAAATATACGGGTCGTTACATTTTCCAAAGTGCACATTCGTCATAGTTCTCTTCGCATCCAACCATTTTTACACCTGATTGTCATACTCACGTCCATCGGACGTGCCTACATACTTCTATATATAAGCAAGCATGCTAAGCAAATTTTTTCGCACGTTAATCCTTTTGATTTTGATTTTCTGCTTTTGCAACCTGAAAATTTGAACAACAAAAGGAAATTGAAAACAAAGTAAATAGTCTCTTTTTAAAAAAGTAAGGATTGAACTTAAAACAAATTAAAACAAACAAAGTAAAACAATTTTTCAAATGAAAATTTCAAAGCCATATTCACAAACACAATGCTAGCCCGACCCAAAAGGGAACGCACGATAAGCGCTCACGGATGACAACTTTCTTAAATAAATTTAGACAAAAATCTTTCAAACAAAATTTCACAAATGAAAACAAAATTCGAATTTGATTCACTCGCGGATTTCTTGGAAGGTGAGCATCCAGGCGTTCGATTTTCGGGATTTTGGTCACGAATTGAAATTGGGGTGGCGACTGAGGTTGCTGGTGCTTTTGGGGTTTTTCGCGAAGGCGGTTTTGGTGAGTTGGAGAAAGTGACGATGGGAATTTGCGAGTATTTTGTGAAGTAGATGGGTTGTTCGGATGAGGTCACTGTTATGGTTGGTTGGTGAAGAGAAGATGCTTGATGGTAGACGCAGTTTGTAGTAAGGTAGGATGATAGTGGAAGGAATGTAGGCTGGAAGATGGTGGAAGAGGAGTTACAGTCAGGTGAAGCATCGAAGTGCACGGGCAATTTAGGGGTGTGCAGGGTGGTTAATGTTGTGGCACATTGGTGGTTTATATGGCAGTGATAGTTTGTGGTGAGAAGAAGCAGTGATGGCAGCAGTGTGGTGGAGGAGTGAAGAGATATGAATACGGAGTAGGGCTGCAGTATTTGATCAGGTAGAATGCACTGCATTGTTGTAGATGGTCGCACTGGGGATGATGGTTTACAGTGGATAGTGGGTGTTGAAGTCGAAATGGTGATGGAATTAGGTGAAGTGACAGTTTGGTGGTCTGTTGCAATGGAGATTGAAAGGCAGTTCAGATTTGTATGTTGTAGTAGGTGTATTTGATAGCAGTTGCAAGGGGGCAGTGAGGATAAAGGCTGTTGTGGGAGATGTTAGATGGGTTTAGGCAATATAGTTCAGAGTTGAATTGCAAATGGAAAATTGAGGCAATTTTGTTGAAATGCAGGCGGTTAAAGATGTTCAAATGGTCTGAGGGCAAGTGAATGTGGTTTGTTATGAAAATGCGGTGAAGTGGTGGTAGATTGTTTTATGGTTTGTATGACATATATGTTAGAAAACTGCTATTAGAAATTGCAATCGTTTCATTTACTTTTAACGTTATGCAGTTTCTAATCTTGATATGACCCTAATAATTAGGTCATAAATAGAACGTTTCATTTATCTTTAACGTTATGCAGTTTCTAATCTTAATGTGATCCGATTAATTAAGTCATAAATAGACCGTTCTATAATTAGAACATTAGGTCTGTGATTAATCTTAAGCGTTGAATTGGTATATGATGGACGTAGCAGATTTAAAGTTAAATGTTATATAAAGGATTGGGTCCTCTCTCTTTTGGATATAGATGTATTCTTCTCCATCAAGAAACATATAAAGAAATAGGTTTAAAAAAAGAAACCAAATTCTGAGAAGAAGAGTAATTATTAGAAGTCAGAAGAAGAAGATGACAGCCATTACATCTTCCGCTGTTAATCAAGGTACGTCATCTTAAAAAAAAATCATATTAAGCTTTGTTTGTGAAATATTCGGTGTTGGTGATTCTTGGGTTATTGCTTGAATTGTTCATCATTAATCATGAATGATCAAACAGTAAAGAATTTCTGACATTTGGTATCAGAGCCACCAATCAATAACTGAATATTTCCTATGATTGCAATTGATCTGTTCTATGCTTTACTCGTGATGTTTAATCAAGTATGTGTTATAAGTCAATTATGCACATGAGATTTATGATTTTGTTAATCACTAAAGTGGTCAAAATCAGAATAATCATTTAGTGCATAAGTGACATAGTGATTATTGATAGAAATTGCCAGTTATAATAATACCAAAAAAACTGGCGTCCCCAATGGTAGAACCTGAGAACTTACCCAAAGCAAAGTCTTGTTCTATAACTAGTTGACATGATGAGGTTTCTTAGATATCTTGATTAAATAAATATTGATCATCCAAAGATGTCAGTTTTATTTAATTGAATATATTTATTACTTACTTATGTTTTGGTATTTAATTATGTTAAGTATAAGATAGTATCTACCCAAAGGAGTGTTATATTATACTATTATGTACATATCTGAATCGCGTTAGCTATGAGCTTATAGTTATTTCAATTTTTTTTAATTTGCAGTAGTTTCCATGAATACACATGCTTCATCTGTTACATTGTTCACTGGTGTTAATTTTTCCAAAGGGAGAGAACAAGTCAATTTCTATTTAGGTGTTCAGGATCTTGACTTGGCACCCCTTGAGGATAAACTTGTTGCTCTTACAACAGCTAGTACTGAGACAGAAAAATCACACCATAAAACATGGAAACACAGTAACAGATTGAGCCTCATGTTTATTGAGATGACTGTTGCTAACAACATCAAGTCAATAATTCCGCAAACAAAAAGTGCTAAGAAATATATGCATTTTTTGGAAGAGCGTTTTCGTTCAGCTGATAAGTCACTCGCTGGTACTCTTACGGCAGAACTCACGACCATGAAGTTTGATGGGTCGCGAACTATGCAAGAGCACATTATAGAGATGACCAATCTTGCAGCAATGTTAAACTCCCTTGGACTTACAGTAGATGATTCTTTTCTTGTCCAGTTTATCCTGAACTCGCTACCTTTTGAATATGGACCATTTCAAATTAACTATAATACTATAAAGGATAAGTGGAATGTTAATGAAATGGCTAGTAGACTTGTTCAGGAAGAAGGACGTTTGAAAAATCAAGTGAATCACTCAGTAAGTTTTGTGAGTAATAAAGCTGGTAAAGAAAAGAATGGAAAATCAAGTCATTTCAAGAAGAAAAACGCACCTGCTAAGAATGGGCAGGATAAGGAAAAGAAGGAACTAAAGGATGTTCGATGTTATTTCTGTAAAAGGAAAGGACACTATCAAAATGACTGTCCGAAAAGGATAGCTTGGTTCGAAAAGAAAGGTAATCATCTATCTTTCGTATGTTTTGAATCAAATTTAGCAGAAGTTCCTATTAATACATGGTGGCTTGATACTGGTGCTACAACTCATGTCTCCAATAATATGCAGGGATTTCTTATGATCCGAACCATAAATCCAAACGAATATCGTTTTCTCTTTATGGAAAACGGAATGAAATCCATAATAGAAGGCATTGGGACTTATCGTCTAATTCTAGAAAGTGGATATGTATTAGGCTTATATAGTACCCTTTATGTACATTCATTATCTAGAAACCTTATTTCCGTAAGTACGTTGGATATTTATGGTTTTAGATGTACGTTTTGGATCTGGTTGTTTTGATTTATATAAGAATACTGATAATGTTGGTTCTGATATTCTAATTGATGGTTTATATAAATTGAAACTCAATGACACTTATGCGAATTCCTTGCTGAATGTAATAAATAATGTTGGATGCAAACGTAGCATGTTGAATGAAAATTCTGCTTTCTTATGGCATAAAAGATTAGGTCACATATCCAAAGAAAGAATGATGAGATTAGTAAGTAATGAAATTTTGTCAAATTTGAACTTTAGTGATCTAGAATTATGTGTGGATTGTATTAAAGGTAAACAAACCAAACATAATAATAAAGGAGCCACTAGAAGCAGCCAGATTTTTGAAATAATACACATTGATATTTGCGGACCTATGAACACTGTAGCCTTTAATGGAGAAAAGTATTTCGTCACTTTTATTGACGATTTTTCTCGCTATGGTTATGTCTATTTGCTTCATGAAAAATCTCAATCTGTGAATGTCCTTGAGACGTTTGTAAAAGAAGTTGAGAGGCAATTAGATAAAAATGTGAAAATCATAAGGTCTGATAGAGATGGTGAATATTATGGAAAATATAACGAGTCGGGCCAGTGTCCAGGTCCATTTGCAAAATTCCTCGAAAGTCATGGCATATGTGCACAATACACAGTGCCAGGTACACCACAACAAAATGGTGTAGCAGAAAGGCGCAATAGGACGTTAATAGATATGATTAGGAGTATGATGTCAGATTCTACATTGCCTAAGAATTGGTGGCCGTATGCTCTCAAAGCTGCTAATTATTTGTCGAATAGGGTTCCCACTAAAGTTGTTCAAAAGACTCCTTTTGAATTATGGATTAACAGGAAACCTAGCTTAAGACACCTGCATTTTTGGGGCTATCCAGGGGAAGCGAGAATTTATAATCCACATGAAAAGAAATTAGATTCTCAAACGATTAGTGGGTATTTTTTAGGTTACCCTAAAAAATCTAAAGGATGTGTGTTTTACTGTCCTAATCATAGTCCAAGAATTATAGAAACCGGTAATGCAAGATTCATTGAGATTGGTGAAGTCAGTGGGAGTACTAGAAAAGAAATAGTGAAAATAAAGGAAACAAGAATAAATGTTACATTGCCTAGAATAGTTCATCCATCTACTATTACTCCAAATGTTGTTCCAGCTGTTGGAGAACAGCATGATGATGAACAACATATAAACGAAGAAGTACTTCCTGAAGGAAATGACTTACATAATGCTGATATGCATGAACCACAACAAGTAGCATTAAGAAGATCTCAAAGAGATCGCAGGTCAGCTATTTCTAATTATTATATGGTTTATATGCAAGAATCAGATTATGATATAGGAATCAATAAGAACCCAGTTTCGTTTTCACATGCTGTAGAAAGTAAAGAGTCAAAGGAATGGATTAATGCCATGAAAGAAGAACTAAAATCCATGCAATAAAATGAAGTTTGGGATCACGTTGAGTTACCACATGTCTGTAAAAGAGTCGGATGCAAATGGGTTTTTAAAACCAAACACGACTCTAGTGGTAATGTCGAACGGTATAAAGCTAGACTTGTTGCTAAAGGTTGCACTCAGAAAGATGGTGTTGATTACATGGAGACATTTTCTCCTGTTTCTAAAAAGGACTCACTAAGAATAATAATGGCATTAGTAGCACATTATGATTTGGAATTGCATCAAATGGATGTGAAAACAGCCTTTCTGAATGGAGACCTTAATGAGGATGTTTATATGGATCAACCTGAGGGTTTTTCTGTAAAAGGTAAATAACAATTGGTGTGTAAACTTAAGAAGTCAATATATAGGCTTAAACAAGCATCCCGACAATGGTATATAAAGTTCAATATCATTATTACATCTTTTAGTTTTAAGGAAAATATGGTTGATCACCGTTTATACCAAAAGATCAGTGGGAGCAAGTTTATTTATCCAGTCCTTTATGCTGATGACATCTAGCTTACAGAAAATAACTTAAGCATATTGCATGAGACTAAGAAATTTCTCTCAATGAACTTTGAAATGAAAGATATAAGAGAGGCATCCTATGTGATTGGAATAGAAATAATTCGTGATCAATCACAAGGAATATTAGGATTGTCTTAGAAAGGATACATCAAAAGGATTTTAGAGAGATTTGGAATGAGTAAGTGTTCACCTGGGAAAGTTCCTGTATGGAAATGTGATACATTCAATCTCATGCGATGTCCCAAGAATGATGTTGAACGAAAGGAAATGGAATCAATTCCATATGCATCTGTAGTTGGTAGCCTAATGTATGCTCAAACCTGTACTAGACCGGATATTAGTTTTGCGGTCGGTATGTTAGGGAGGTATCAAAGTAATCCAGGAAGGGAGCATTGGCAAGCTGCAAAGAAAGTGTTAAGGTACTTACAAGGCACGAAAGATTACATGCTCATGTATAGTAGATCCAATGAATTGGAGGTGATTGGATATAGCGATCCAGATTTTGCTGGATGCATCGATACTAGAAAATCGACTTTTGGTTACCTATTTATGTTTGCTCAAGGAGCCATATCATGGAAAAGTGTGAAACAAACTATCGTTGCTTCATCTACTATGGAGGCAGAATTTGTGGCATGTTATGAAGCCACAATTCATGCATTATGGTTGCGGAACTTTATTTCAGGACTTGCGGTTATAGACACCATTAGCAAGCCGTTGAAAATTTATTGTGATAACTCTACAGCGGTGTTTTTCTCAAAAAATGACAAGTACTCTAAAGGTGCCAAACATACGGAACTAAAATATCTTGTTGTGAAAGATGAGGTGCAGAAATAAAGAGTGTCAATCATGCACATCAGGACAGAACTTATGATTGCAGACCCTTTGACGAAAGGGTTACAGCCGAGACAATTTAAGGAACATGTTCAAAGAATGAGTCTTGGTTGTATTAATAATAATTGATGTGTGACATTCTGAGCTCATTTTTGTGTTTCTGATATATAATTATGTGTCTCTTGTTTTAATATGGTAGTACGTACTTTATGTAATTTTAAACAAGAAAGAGTCTTATAAAGATATTATGTTTAATCATTATGATATAAGACATTATGTGGACTATTATGTTGTTTTATATAAATTATGAGTATAAAACGATAGATTGCTGGTATTGTAGTATATGGAAGGGAATGCATTGAATTAATAATGCACAACCGCCATAACTCTCAGCAATTTAGCACAGTATGATGTTCAACACTTGATATTATGAATAATCGGGTCAAGTGGGAGAATGTTAGAAAACTGCTATTAGAAACAACAATTATTTCATTTACTTTTAACGTTATGCGGTTTCTAATCTTAATATGACCCTATTAATTAGGTCATAAATAGAACGTTTCATTTACCTTTAATGTTATGCAGTTTCTAATCTTCATGTGACCCGATTAATTAAGTCATAAATAGTCCGTTCTATAATTAGAACATTAGGTATGTGATTAATCTTAAACGTTGAATTGGTATATGATGGACGTACCAGATTTAAAGTTAAATGTTATATAAAGGATCGGGTCCTCTCTCTCCTGGATATAGATGTATTCTTCTCCATCAAGAAACATATAAAGAAATAGGGTTAGAGAGAGAAACCGAATTCTGAGAAGAAGAGTAATTGTTAGAAGTCAAAAGAAGAAGATGACAGCCATTACATCTTCCGCTGTTAATCAAGGTACGTCATCTTAAACAAAAAAATCGTATTAAGCTTTGTTTGTGAAATATTCGGTATTGGTAATCATTGGGTTATTACTTGAATTGTTCATCATTAATCATGAAAGATCGAACAATAAAGAATTTCTGACAGTATAGGCTGTGTATATATAAGGGTTGATGATGGAAGGTTGCAGAAGTGTGAATGGCTACTGTTGTATATATGTGTACAACAGAGAGGATGTTTTTTAGCGATTTTGAGTTGATGAAGTGTTGGTTATTTTTGGCAGAGAAGTAACTGATGGTGAATGTTATGATGTGAGGTGAAATGGTATGAATGATGGTTTGATATTAAGGCAGTAAGACAGGGTGTTGAAGTTTTGACATGGTGATGTGGTTGATGGGAGTCGATGAGAAATGATGTGTGTATGTTGGTGGGTAAAATTGTAGTGGCTGCTGTTGTTTGTAGATATGATGAATGAGGGAAGTTAAGGGTGTCAGTGTTGTGCACAGTGGTAATGGAGCAGTAATGTGGGTAGGAGTGAATGTTGTACACAACAGAGCAGAGATTGGTATGTGGATGGAGATTGGTATGTGAACACAGTGATATAATAGTGGTGTGCTTGAGGAAATAATGTAGTGTGGTTGGTGAAATGAAATGAAGTTTTGATGATCAAGGATAGTATGTTTTGTAGTTTCACTGTGATGGAGGGAGAATGTGGTGGTGGACTGTATGTGTGGCTGGAGTTGTATATGTGGATGAATGGTGGTTTGAGTGATGTTCACTGTTGATTCTTGCTGACGTCAAGCACAGTGGCAATGAGGAAGGTTAGAAGAGGTAACAATTTGATGGGGGGAGTATTTGGTGAATGCGACGGTGGTTTGTAACATTGCTTCGATGAATTGTGATGATAACAAAAAATGCATAGTGGTGGGAATGGATTGTAAACAGAGAGAGTGAGAGTAAGAGGCAGAGAGAAGTAAAAATGGGTGAGAGGCAGTAAGAAGGAAAAGGGAAATGTAAAAAGAGAGAATTGTAAATGTAAAAAAAATTCAAGTGTAAATAATAAATATTTTTGTTTTGAAATTGTGTATATATTTTTTTTAATAGAAAATCAAATGCAAATACCACTAGAAAAAAAAGCAAACAAACACAATGCAAACAAAAATCACACACAAACACAATTTTTTTTAATGCAACTAACACACAATAAAATCAACTAAAAATAATTCAAAGAATAGAATAAAATCAAATAAATTCCCTGGAAATGGTGCCAAAAACTTGTGCAATGACTAACTTCCTATCGTATTAAAAAAATAGCCAAAAAAATTAAATTAAAAATTACCGCAAGCGCACGACATACAATTTTAGTACGTGACGAGTATGGGTCGATCAATGGGGAATTATATTGACTTGAAAATTCTATTCAATCAAATTAAAACAAGAATTGAAGTTGTAGTTAGCTAAAATTTTCTAGAAACTAACAAAAAAAAGTGGATAAAAATACAAGAGTAGAAGGCAATTTAGAGGCAATGTCCCTCTCAAGATCACATAAATCAACATATATGAAATTATAATCTCTCTTTTGGTCATTAGTAAATTTAGTTGATATGTTTATCATTAGTATGGTCTAGTTGTGTTATTAATTAGCCCAACACAAACCATTAAACTTCAGCATACCCAATAAACCACTTTTTAACTCTCATGAAAATGACAATGAACTTAAAAATAAAATCTATTCCAAGCATGATCTATTAACTATTGATTAGAAATATAGAGCATCAAATTTTGATTCGAAAATCCACTTCATTACCATAATCATATGTAGATGAAGAGATAATTTGTGTTTTTGTTTGGTTAAGCATAACTTATTTGGTGTCAACAACATAGACTATCAAATTCAAAACTAAAACAACAAAATTTTACCTATTCAAACATTGTCATTAAGCATAAAAAGAGATTAAAAATTAGAAAAATGTTGAATCTACATGATTAAGAGAGCTTCGTTACCCCTAAATTGAAGGGGTTTATCTTCTCATATTTGTTATCGTATCAACAAATGTAGACTTCAACATAAAACAAAAATAAGATGAAAAAGAGAGCTAATTAAAATAAAATGAGAACTAATCTGCTTACATAAATTAATATTTAAGCTACTAACATAAAAGAAAAGGAAGCATGTAAATAGAAAAGAGCATGAATTAAAATTGCATGTAAGAAAGTTACATAAGAAGAAAATGGCTAAGTAGCCATGAAAAAGAAAAGAGAGTTTTTGTTTATTTTTGAACCTAAAATTAAACTAACTAAAGAGGAGGCTAAATGCTTAATTATATAAACATATAGGGTATTTATACATGTCTAAACCCTAATGTATATTTCTAGGTACTACCCAAAATACCCCTCTAGAAAGTGTGGCCTCCGAGTTGTCATTAGCATGAGCATAATCCACTAATAGATATGCATGTAACTTTTATCTCCACTAACATGTGCATTAGCTCCTAATTGTAGATCAAAGTAAGTGAGAAGGTGGGGTCCTCCATGATGCATGAAATAAATTATTTCCATCTTCATTTGTTTCATTCTCTTATGCACGCACATTTCTTCATGAAGCCTCTTGTAATTTTCATCCATTTTTTCCTACAAATAAAAATAACATATGCAAATAAATATTCTCAAAATTAATACATGTACAAAATGACCATTTTGCCCCTATATGAAGAAGAATAAATGATGATTTGAAAATAATTGAAATTTTTGTTTAAACATGTTAGAATACCCAATATGCTCATTTATTGAATTAAATTAGATTAAATATGGAAGTATAAATATGCACATTTATGTGCACATCAATTGAGTTTAAATTGTTTTCGGCTGTTATATGTTAGTTTTGGATCAGAAATTTAAGCATGTCAGAAAACATATTAAAAGTGATTTGTGGGAACTTTTGGAGAATTTTTCTAAGTATTTTATTAAAGATATAAAATTATTTAAGGCATGAGACTTAAATGTTTTATATATTTATAAAAGGAGAATGGACAATTTGCTATGTGTTTTAAATTGTTAGTTACTGAATTCGACAACATTTTTAGAGAAGATTTTGAAAAAGAATTGACAACCAATTATATGTGACAAATAAGACAAGTTAGTTGGAAAGATATTACTTTAAAAAGTTAAAAACCAGTTTTGTAAAGGATTGTTGCTTCGCCACTTTCGGCAGCCACCTTTTGACCCGTACTGCCGCCTCCAATCTAGTCGAAACCAATAGACATGGTATCAATTCCTTGGTATGTAGCGGATTGGAGATAAGCAGAAGGTATAGAGTCAAAACATGCATTCGAAGGGATAGAAGTAGTCTTTATAAAGTCAGGACTATTTTGGTCAGAAAATGAGGATAGCTTTCGACTTAGTCAAATATGCCTTTGATTTAGAAAAGGTCGTTCGGAAGAGGTTGCCGCTTTTATTTTTAAAAAAGCATTTGAAGGGGTTGAAACCCCTGCTGCCGCATTCAACCTTTCGTATATGTGCCTTCGAAAGGGTTCTTTTGCCTTAAACTTTGAAGCCGCTTCTCCATGCATTCGAAAGGACTGGTTTCGAAACTATCCAATTTCGTTTACTTAGGAATAATGCTTTTGAACGGGTTGCTTTCGCCCCAGTTCTTTTAAGACCCTTAGATATATTAAAAGTTAAACCCAAAGGTTTCAAAGCTATGTTACACGAACTTTTACTTGAACCCAATGCTTTCGAAAGATTTGTTTTAAGTAAGGAATTTTAATACTTTCGAAAGGTATATAGCATAGGTTTTGAAGGGGAGTAACCTAATGTTTTCGAAAGATTTACTTGAGTCTTTCAATGGAAGGGTTCCTATGCTTTTGAAAAGCAAGTTTATAGTGTTTGAAAAGAGGATGTCTAAGGTTTATAAAGCTTTCGAAGGGATGGCTTCAATGATTTCCAAAGGTTTATTTTAAAGCTCTTGAAAGGTATGTTTTGGCCTTTCGGCCTAATGTTTCGAGGTATAGTAGTTAATTTTTTTTTAAAAAGGTACTTTCAATGGATTCAAAAGGTATTTTTTTTGAGTTTTAAGCGAAGGTTTCGAATGGTTTGCCTTCGCTTTATGGCCTAAGATCTTTTAAGGTAAAAGGGATATTGGAGTAAAGCAAAGAGTATACTTTCCTTGTTTGAGTAAAATGTAACAAACCGGATTTTCGACCATCGAAAATCGACACTAATACGTCCACTTTCCAAAACCTTGAAAATCATTTTTCAAAAGCACCGGGATTTAAGTTCTCAAATTCTCAACGATTTTTTTTAAAAGACACATCTTTTTTGGCCCATTTCCAAATATTTATTTTCAAATATTCTAACCTTTAATAAATACCCTTTAATCGAGTCAAATTTTAATCCAATATTAACATCGAGCGCCTCAAAGCAAATTGTGAAACCTAATTCACAAGGTGTTCTTTTCATGTTTCTCCATATTCCTATTTACCCAACCCATATCTTAAAAAGGAAACATCCTA
The DNA here is from genome assembly GCA_030765085.1 of Allium cepa. Classification (NCBI taxonomy): domain Eukaryota; kingdom Viridiplantae; phylum Streptophyta; class Magnoliopsida; order Asparagales; family Amaryllidaceae; genus Allium; species Allium cepa. Next base: position 665,357,130 of record CM060929.1, on the reverse strand, counting down.
TACACACTAACCATAGTCAATGCTCAATTGGACGAACTTGACTAAACAAGCCTTAAAGGATAATAATAACATATTATTATCTCCTAATACCTCAACCAACTATACCATACTATTTTTGAAAATCATTCTTTTTATATATAAAATATATTCTAGTTAAATTTATTTCATTTACCCAATTTCAGAATAATACAGTGTCGATTAAAATTATTTAAGTGTTTAGGAAATCCCTATCGATATAGTTGGCCAAACGCGTCATCCGGAATTCTTAAGCCACTCAACAGATCAAACAACACAATATAAAACATTTTATATCACTAAAAAGTATGCACTCTAATATATATAGACACACACACACTCAAACTCATCCAAGGGTCTCACTTACCCTATCTTTGATGAGTCAAACCCCACTAAGCGAAGGTTCTCGCTTAACCTTCAGCTCTGATACCAAATGTAACAAACCGGATTTTCGACCCTTGAAAATCGACACTAATATGTCCACTGCATCAGATCCAAACATTCAAGTGCCTTGAATATCGATTTGTTAGGGTGAAAGAAAAAGGCAGAAGATAGAAGAAAACTAAAAAAACTGAATCTCATAATGCAACAATTAATATATAATACAACAATGATCTTTTCAAAAAAGAAACATCTTTATTCATGTAACATCAGAGTACACAAGACTTATCCTAAATTTGGATAGTTATAGAAACCCGTCCTTACATTGACAAACATATAGACTCTATAATACAGTAGAAGAAAAATATATGTGACTACGTCTTGACTATCTGGCTCCTCTCCAACTCCAAAATATCCAACTAAACTTGGGAAAAACATGCTCGATCTGACTCGAGCATTACATGCAATAACGTCCGGCTCAGTCTGGTAAACCAACGTGAGTAAAAATCGATAACAAGGAACAACAAAACTAATTTATACATTTGAAAAGTTTTCAAACAAAGGGTATCTTGTAAGACCACACCGTACATAAAAACGGACGGATTTTTACCTTACGAAACCAAAATATTTTATATCAAAATCCAATGATATTATCATAGTGTCTAGGTTTAAAATAAATAGATAAAATATCTGAAATGCATCCATCTTACATTCTAACATACTAGGCTCTATAATCAAAACAGTAAGGCACGAATTGGAGATTTGATCCCAATAATGGCAAGGTAAGCGACTACCTTCCGATGATACACCTCTAGGAAATTCACTGATGGCAATACAGAGCCGGCTGCCCCTTTAACATGGTAGACAATTTCGTTCTGGGCCTGAACGATACCGAAGGCACTAATTCTGGTACATCAATTTTGGAATCACCTTCATGATTAGTACCAGTAGCCCTTGCACTTCAAAGAGTACCATCTTCAATCATCATCAAGATGTCTTCCACTCGAGCGTACATGTTGGATCAGAGTGGTTTTTGAATATATAAATCCAATCCCGGACTCTCCGTACCAACAACCGATAATTTCTGGTTGACTCATTCTCGATTCTTTTGGAAGTATTCGAGTCTTCATCGGGGAACTTGAATTTATGTTCATACTTCCTAAGTCAAATTAGGTCAAACTTGGTAGTCGGTTATTTAACTACCAAATAAGCAACATCCAATCATGGTTTAATTCCCATGTTGGGTCAACTAAGCCTTTTGTTAATTCTTTTTAATTGAAAATAACACTTTATAAAACTTGATCAAAAGATCTCTCCAGAACACTATTTCTAAACCCCTTACATTTCCTTTATACTCGAAAAAACATTTATATACTTATCTCAACCGTATAAGTATATTACCCAAACATTTACTTTTCATGCCTTGAAAACAAAATTATATACTTATCTTATCAGTATAAGTATGTTTACAAAGTTTTCTTCTTTCCAAATCCCATGTTAAATAACCAAACATTTCTTCCGAATAAAACATCTCGCTTACCCTTTATCAAAAATTCCCTTTTTAAAAGCTCATATCATATTTCAATTAACTTAGAACTTTCAAAATAAAGTTATAACCCACTTTTATAAACCCTTAAGTTAATTTATAAACCTCTTTCCAAATCTCGAAAATGATTTATAAACCTTTTTCCTTTTTTTAAAACTTTGTATATAAACTTTTCTATACTCCTTTATAAAATATCCTTTATAAATATCATTTACAAATGTCATTTGTAAAACACTCTAACAACCCTTTTCGTTTGTAAAAACCCCTTTCTATAAACAATTTATCATTTATAAATACCTTTATAAGAATTATATAACTTGAAAAACCATATATAAACCCTTAGCTTCAAATTGATTAAAGAATTAAAGTATATTCAAAATCATACTTTATAAGTTCCAAATGAGGCTTGGCAGTCCCAATGGTACTAATTTAAGTTACCATTTTATTTCAATTTAATTCAAGGTACTTATCAATTATCTACATAGGCCAAAATGTATGTAAATCCAACCAATTATCAAATCAGGGAATAACCTGTCAATACAACTCAACTAACATATACATGTCTAATAAACATAATAGCAGGATGGTGATTTGTCCTGCTAAATAGATGCCCAAAACAATTCAATCAATTGATAGCAAAACGAGGATTTATTCTGCTAAACACGTGTCCAAACAATTCCCTTATAGTAAAATGGTGTTTTAATTCTGCTAATAAACGTCCATACAACACAAACAATCACATTCTAACTTATCACAGTTGTTTGTCTATTTAATATCATGGATGAGAGATCCTTTGGTTAAAATCAAACCACTTAGAAAGAACCTAACTTAAAACATAACCTATAACGTTTAAAATAACTTTTAATAATTAAATCATAATTTAATATAAATTAAAGCTTAATTAAATCTTAAATAATCACAATCAAATCATAATTAAGTCTTAACTAATTAGAAGTAATAATTAAACTTTAAACAAGTAAACATTTACTTAAAATTAATCCCTAATTAAGTAATTAATCTTTGTATCAATAATAATTAATTAAATAATTCAACATTAATTAAATAATAATTAATATAACTAAACTTGATTACATAAAATAATTACTCTTATTAACTTAATTAATCATTAATTAAACTTCTTAATAGCTTGCTTAATTATAACTAATTAGTCATTAATTACTTAACCTAATTACCGGTTAATTTATAAAAAATTAACCTTAATTAATAAATTAATTATTAAACCTACTTAATCAAGTTATAATTAACTTATGTGCAGCTAATTACGTTTGAAAATCGGTTTTCAAATCATTTTAAAAAGAAACTTTAAAGTTTGAAATCAAACTTTTTCGAACTGCATCCATAGCAACTATCGCTATGGACGCAATAACTTAAAATTACTTCTCTAAGTTACCATCTAAAGTTTTAACCTTACTAGATTACTTTTTAATACATAAAAGAAAATGTTTTTTGAAAACCTTAACTCGAGTTAGAATCTAAACGAGACATTTATTAACTCAAAACTAGTAAACAATTAAATTTTCAAAATGGATCTCAAGTCCCTTAACAACTCAAGTTCTTATTTTCCATACCATTCAAGCATAATCCAAGCATATACGAAAGATACCAAATAACATCATCATCATATTGTAGTAAAATCACCACATTCTTATTCAAACACGTCACCTAACCATCAATCTTAAATCAAATGCTAAACTACAAGTTAGCACATACAAAAACATCCAAGCCATATCATAATCCAAACACAACATCATATACATATAACCATATGATCAACAAATATATAAAGGTAAGATCTTTCCCAAAAAGTTAAGAATTTACTCACCGAAAGCTATCCAAATTCTCACTAAATTAGAGTATGACATAGCACTTTTATTCCTAAGAATAATGATGGATTCTTGAATCCTAAATGCACTGGGTCGGCTCGACCTTGAAGGGAAGAGGAAGTGAGACTTGTTTTTGGTAAGGTGGAGCGACTTTACATAAACATCGTATTCTCAATAATAAACCTAAAAATTAGTCGTTTTGCAACTGATTTTGGCTACCTACTCATGGAATTTCATAAAACACTCAAAGCGAAAATTATTGAAATTTCTATTCTTTATCATTTCAAGAAAAGCATCACTCATTTTCGATTTCCTTTGAAGAAGTTATGGTCTAAAGAAAATGGACCATTTTTAGTGTTTAAATTCTAAGCTCAAAAATTTATCTGTAAATAATTGGTTTTTGACAAAGCTATGATAGAAATTTGAAAAAGTGGTCAAATAAAATGCTGTAGCCATTAAGAATTCACACGGTTTCAAAAAACAAAAACTCCATTTGAGTTAAAAATACGGAAGAAAAGGTTCGTGGAAAGAGGAGGAAAAATGGAGAAACATATGGGCTATTCATAAGTAAGATTTTACCTCATCATTTTGTCAAGTGACATCACTCCCTTTATATATATAATTATGTTTAGTCACATCACTCTTGTATATATATATAATTATTATGTTTGGTCGCATCACTTTCTTTATATATATATATATAATTATTATGCTTAGTCTCATCACTTTCTTTACATGTATAAGTTAAATTATTAATTAACTAAGATGTGAAAAGAGATAATTATGGTTAATGATTACAAATCTAAGATGTGACAAGAGAGGAATATATATATATATATATATATATATATATATATATATATATAAGATTATTATTTTTAAAACTACATCTTGTCGCGTCACTTACTAATCCAAATTAACATATGATAATTTATTTCTAAGTGTATTATTATTACTTAATTAACTCTTGTATATATGTACGTATAGTGCACAAAGTCGAACAATGTTTTCGACAACTTTCCGGTGTCGAAAGGTCGAAATTTCGAAAAACGTTCTTTGGTCGCATTTTCTGTTTTTCTACGAACTATTTAATTTGGTAAACAAATTTTGAAAATGATTTTACCATCATTATTAATCAATTAAAATGATTTTATATTCATTATAAAACCTATATATTGAATGTTTAAAATTAATTAAATATTCACTAATCAAAGCAGTGAAATTTTGGGTCATTACATTCTTCCCCCTTAAAAGGATTTAATCCCCAAAATTACACATTGACCTATTCCATAAAATACTTAACTCTATACATCCACTCGTATAATGTATATAGATCATTATTATGCAAAATCTTATTCGATCTCAACTCAAATACATAAATTTCCATCCGAACTAGTATTGCTCACTCGATTCTTTGGTACAGATTCCGATCAGGCTCCTTGATATGGAACCTCTATAATCCTTACGTAGTTGTAACTATGATAGAAAACTTTAGTCCCACATCAAGAACCCTCATCAAGTGCTCACCATCAAAAGTTGAGCAATAGATCCTTATTCGGGATGGTGCAAACACCTCAATGTCATGTACTCGAATCTTGGATCAAAACTATATGAAAAGGAGAAATGATCTATGTCCACCCTACACGCTTACCAATTAGTTATTCCTAATAAAAATTTAATTTCCACTAAATCATTTATGAAAACATTTCATAAACTACACTGGTTCTACTTGGATAATATTCCATTACAGCCTAAGAGTATATACCTCTATTTGATTCCATTATTCATTTTTCATTTACTTCCCTAAGGAAATTCAAGATCCAAATACCCGACTTTTATTTTCAAAACTTTTTGAAATGGAACTCTATACTTTAAATCATACTAATATATATATATATATATATATATATATATATATATATAGCCCGACTAACTCCAAAATGATACTAAGGGGTTGGGTACTACTAAACAACATTATACATTCCCTTATAGAAAAGAGTAATATTCAAGAGAAGTTCTTACCATCTAAACACGTTCTTTTCCCAATTTAAAGTCATTTTCGATCCACTCGAACTAGTTAAATTAAAAATATTCCTTTTATTTCCAAATTCTCATTTTTGGAATAATACTTTATATTTTCAAACAAAACATCTATTTCCAACTTACTTTTGTTTCGTTCGGGTTGAGCTTGTTTCGATTCTACAATGATAAAGAGAATAATTTACTAAGTGCATTACAATGTTCGCCTAGGCAAACATCTGATCGTTACTTAGAAGATTATTCTAATCATCACAAAACAATCAAGACTCATTCCCCTTAACCAATCCAAAGAAAATACTTCCTACATAACATTTTCATTTCCAATATATTTTTTATTGGAACCAAACAACTTTCAAATAATACTAGTATCACTTTCCAAAACCTTAATCATTTTTCCAAAGCACTGGGATTTTAAGTTCTCAAGTTTTCAACTGAAATTCTTTTATTTAAAAGACTCATCTTATTTGGCCCATTTCCAAATATTCTAACCATTAATAAATACCCTTTAATCGAATCAAATTTTAATCCAATATTAAATCGAACACCTCAAAGTCAAATTGTGAAACCTAATTCACAAGGTGTTCATTTCATGTTTTTCCACATTCCTATTTACCCAACCCATATCTTAAAAAGGAAACATCCTATACACACTAACCATAGTCAATGCTCAACTGGACGAACATGACGAAACAAGCCTTAAATGATAATAATAACATATTATTATCTCCTAATACCTCAAACAATAATACTATACTATTTTAAAAAAATCATTCTTTTTATATATAAAATATATTCTAGTAAAATTTATTTCATTTACCTAATTTCAAAATAATACTGTGTCGACTAAACTTGTTTAAGTGTTTAGGAAATGCCTATCGATGACGTTGGCCAAATACATCGACCGGGATTCTTAAGTCACTCAACAGGTCAAACAACACAATATCATTAACAAAAATGCACTCACACACGCACACACTCAAACTCATCCAAGGGTCTCGCTTACCCTATCTTTTATGAGTCAAACCCCACCAATCCAAGATTCTCGCTTAACCTTTAGCTTCGATACCAAATGTAACAAACTGGATTTTCGATCCTCGAAAATCGACACTAATACGTCCATTGTATCTATGACGATCCGTAAATTTCCGATAATTTTTTTTATTTTAACAAGATTTTGTAAATTTAAGTTGGAAAGAAATAAAAACTTTATAATTTAATTTTGAAATGAACGCTAAAATGAAATATAACTTTGGTAATTAAAACTAATTATTAACGATTTGAATGTAAACTAAGGTAATAATGTTAATGCAAGTTGATAAATAATTAGTGCAATCCCAAGTAATTGAAACAATTGTGAGGTTATAATTGATTGTATTTAGTAAATTGGAAATAAATTTCAATAAATGTAGTTAAATAGTATGTTAATGTAAATTAAGATAATATTTGAAAATAATGACAATTCCATTTATAATATGACAATTGGTTAATTTAAAGAACGGAAATCAAGTTTTATTAATTTATTTGAATTTAAATTATAGTGATTGGGTTTATTGCAAATAAATGGAATTAAATATTTAGATATTACGTTAATGAGAAATTAAGGTGAAATTTGAAGATTTTTATGCAATAAATCATGAACCAATGTTAGTTGCATCCTTATTTTGATAAAAGATGTGAATAACAAGGTTTGAAAATTTAATAAATGGATTTTTGGGAATTTTAATTTATAATTTTTGAATTTAATGAAATTGAAATTAAACATTGAAATTGACGGATTAATCAACTTTAATTTGACATCTAAATTTATTTAAAATTATTGTGATTGTTTAAGAAATCAAAAATGACAAGATTTGTTGATTATAGAATTTAAATTGAAGAAGTGATTAATTAATTTAATATTAATTTTTTTAATTAACTGGAAAATAGCCATTTTGGCCACTGACTCGGATTTTGATGAAATTAGTTTCATCGGATCCGTAACGGTGAATCATTATAGGATTTCAAATTTCGTAGCGATCGGGATTGTCGTTTGATCGTACGGACTCGAAACGCCTAGAAATCAATTTAATTGAAATCAATTTGAAATAACTAGATTTTAGCATAACTTCTTCATAAGATGGAATTTGGACTTGAAACCTGTCCCATTGAGTTTAAAAAAAATTAAAAGCATCTATTTTGATATATGGGTTGATCCAATTTCATTCCGGAGTCAAAACGGGCATTTCGGGCCATTTATCGTTCAACGGTCCAAACCAATCATATCCATTCCTCTATTTCTCAGCTCTACCTATATATATCTTGTTATAAACCTAGCAGCCTTTCTATTTCTCAATTCTGTACATACAGAAACTTCTGTTGCTCCTCTTTCTCAATGGTAGACAAACAAAAAATTCCAATTGCAATTCCAAATAAAATTCAAAGCCAAAAATCCAAACTCCTCAAACAAACATCAAATTATATGTCAATCCGAAGCTCTCGACGAGCGCATCTCAGATTTGTAATTTATTTTTCAATCTGGGTTCTGATATCGCCAGAAATTGTCGATTTATTTTCGGTCGTTCATCGCTCGTCGATGAACCTCAACTGATCGTCAAATCGATGATACTGAGGCGTGGAGAGTGGCAAGCGCAACTCATCGACATAGGTGATTCATTATTTCAATGGCTGGACCTCAGCGAATAATTAGATTAGGGTTTTTGTTTCGGCAGCGGCTAGGGTATTTGGGCGTCGATGGCGATAGTAAGGGGCACCGCGGTGGTCGCAGGCCGAGCTCGGGAGGTGGCGCCGTAGCCACGACGATTGATTCCAGTGGCGCGACGTGTCATGAAAGTGGCGGTCATGTGTATCGTGCTCGATCGTGATTTTGATGGCTAGGGTTCGGCTGTGTTCAGCAGGTGGTGACGTGTTATTCCTATTTATTATTTTATTTATTTTAATCTTTATCGTAAATTGTTCTAATCTCATTATCTTTCACATACGAGGTCCGTTTAACGCGTGGTTTTCTCCCCTGCGATCCTATCAAAATTTTCGACATTTTGACGTTGGTTTGGATGAATTCTGCGACTGTTCAAAGTTTTGGTTTAAATTGGATTTAAATTTAATTTAAATTCAAAAGGTGAGTGTTTTAACCCACTCACAACTTCTAAATTTTTTTATGTTTGTTAAATTGATATATGATGTGAATAGAAATTTATTTATGACTGTTTGGCATATTTTGAATCATCATCCCAGTTTATTTGAATTTATTTGAATAAAATAGCTATTTAATTTATTATTGAATATAAACTGCAGGTAAATACCTGTTATTTATTATCTACTCTATATTGATGTTACTGATTGAATTGGATGATGATTGTTATAAATGTTTGATGATTGATACTGGATGAATGGATGTTGTATTTATATTGTTATAAACTGCTAGTTGTTATGGATTTTTATTTCATTCGGGATTGCGGTTTGAAATGATATATAACCGTATTTATATTTTAAATTATGGATTGAAGTAATAAATATCTGTATCACTTGACCATAAGATAGAAAATTATATACAGATACCGCGGTCTATATATAAAAATATTTTGAAATGATTTCTATGGTTTTGTAAAGAAATATACGGGTTATATAAATATTGATATCAGATGTTATATAAATGTTATTTTATTATTAATTTTTAGCTATGTGAATTTTTTTTTGAAATATAAAATAAGCCAAATAATAAAGTTTGATTGCTTTTATATAATATGGTTAAGTATCTGTTTAAATTATATTGTATATAGAGTTTATAATGACTTAAATAAAATTAAGGTTGGAAGATAAATATGAAATTGATTTGAATTAAATTATCTAAGAATTATACTCAAATAAATTTGATTTTAAATTTAAATAAAATTGAGATTTTAAAGGGTATGATTTTTATAACTTGATTTTGGTTTAGAGTGATTTAAATGAATATCAAGTTGATTTAAATGAATATATCAAGTTAAATAAATTGAAAGAATATCCAGTTATTTAAAGTTTAATTTTTTACTTAAATGATATTGGATTTATTAAGTAAACATTTCAAATCTAAATAATAGTAGTTGAATTTGATATATATGGAATTATCAAATAATTAGTTTTGAAATGGTGGAATATTTAAAGCTTTGAAATATATGGAAATTGAAATGGTTTATTTGGGGGTTCAGATATGTATTTGGAATTGATTTGTGAAATTGAAGAAGCTATTTTATTATATAAAGTAATTTAATATTTAAGCCATTTAAGTAGTGTAGTTATGTTTCAAAATTATGAGTTTCAAAGTATTATGATTTGAAAGTGTTATACTTTATGTGTTTTGATTTCGAAGTGTTATAACTTCGAAAGTGCTATGATTTTGGAAAAAGGATATATTTGAAATAAAAACGATATTATATTGATATGGGTTTTTTTTATAAAAATGATATCATATTGATTTGTGTTTTAAAACAGAAATGATATCGTATTTATATGGTTTTGAAATGGATATTATATTTTAGTTTTGAAGTATAATTATTTGGAAATGACCGCAGTGTTATAATAATGTTCGGTTGTTAAAGAGACTGGGATCGGAAGTTGTCATACTCTCTGCCAACTTCGAAAACCACTTTAACAACCGTGTACGCGGTGGAGATTCCAGAACAAAGTAGGATGGCGGCGGCGTTTCCTTTGAGGTAAATATGTGGAGCCGACTCCCGTGAGTTGGCATAAGATGGCTAAAACAGGAGTGATTAACGGGCAAAGATGGTAGCACCTTTTATCGGACACACTCCTTCGATACCGTTCTCTTACTCTGTGATTGATTTGGGCCCTTTTGATTTTTGGGGTGTGGCTCGAGGTGGGCGGTAGTAGCTGCTATGCGTTACCATCGGTCCGGAAGCGTAATTGGTATTCCTACCCTAGAATTTCCTAGTTGTGCCGTGTCACCTACCCTAGCGTGCCTTGTACGAGTTTGGTTTCTCCCGTAGCCCATGTGGTATCCTCTGGTGGCTTCCCGATCAGGAGGAACCATGATACTGGATGCTGGGAATATTATGTGGTAAGGGCTATATGGGTACCCCTTAACGCTATTTAAAAGTAAGTTTATTTTACTATAGACATTATTATGATAGCGAAATATTACTACATAGTAAATAGTTTAACGGATCCTTAGGAGAAGTGAGTCCCGAACATCTGTTAAGTTATTGCACTCACGTTAGACACTAGATAGGAGATGTCAAATCCCGTAAACATCTCCGACATCGTTTTCACTCATATTTATTTACCGTTGATTTAACTTACATAAGATCTTCTAGTTCTGACTCGAGTGTTTTGTCTTTTCTATTCGCTCGGGTCAGTCTGAGCATTTCAGGATTTGAAGACTTTATTTCTCAAAACGAAGAAGAAGATTGCATTACTATTATTTATTATATTATTCCACTGCATTCATACTATTCCGCTGCATTATTTATAATTCTCTGGTATGTGTGACTCTGATATGTGTTATATAAGTATAATCAAATGTTTTGTAAAACAGCTTCATGAACTGTTATTTGATTATTATATTTTATCATTCCGCTGTGAGATTCTGTTTTTTGTTTTATTTCTTTCTTTATTTTTCTTATTCACCCCAATAACAGTTCGTCCTTTTGTGTGTTTTGAGTCTGACGTGTGTGGTTTATCGTTGATTTAAAACGTACAAAAAGGTGGGATGTTACAGTATCACTTGCTGAACATTCAAGTGCCAGAAATATCGATTCATTAGTGTGAAAGAAAAAGGTAGAAAATAGAAGAAAACTAAACAACATAGAATCTCACAATGCAGTAATTAATATATAATACGACAATGATCTTTACAAAATGGAAACATCCTTATTCATATAGCATCAGAGTACACTAGACTTATCCTAAATTTAGGCAATTACAGAAACTTGTCCTTACATTGACAAACATACAGACTATAATACAGCGAAAGAAAAATATAAGTGAATACGTCTTGACCATCCAGCTCCTCTCGAACTCCAAAGTATCCAACTAAACTTGGGAAAAACATGCTCGGTCTGACCCGATCATTACATGCAATAACGTCCGGGTCAGTCTGGCAAACCAGCGTGAGTAAAACTCGATAACAAGTAACAACCAAACTGATTTCTACATTTGAAAACTTTTCAAGCAAAGGGTATCTCGTAAGGCCACACCACACATAAAAATGTATGGGTTTTTATCTTACGATAAACAAAACGTTTTATATCAAAATCCAGTGATATCTTCATAGTGTCTAGGTTTAAAGTAAATAGATACAATAGCTGAAATGCATGCTTCTCACGTTCCAACATACTAGTCTCTACAATCAAAAATGTAAGGCATGGATTGGAGATTGGATCCCAATAATGGAAAGGTAAGGGACTACCTTCTGATGATACACCTTTAGGAAATGCAGTGATGCTTACACAGAGCCCGCTGCCCCTTTAACATGGAAGATTGGATTAACTCACCCCCTTGACACCGAGGCCTTATATTACCTTGGTGTTTGTGCACAAACCAACTCTGAAACGGACATCTAGAATGGGGTGACCGCTCCTAATGGTAACTAACCATATAGCTCTGCTGCATGTCCTGTTTTTGCCATTCCTCCCGGTTTGAGGCTTGAGGCTACGCTTTACCATTGTAAGTAGAAATCCATCTTGGAATGCTAACACTACCCTCCAGGCATCAATGCAATGCCAGCATTCATCCATACAAGTTCGTTCTGGGTCTGAACGAAATCAAAGGCAATAACTCTACTACTCCATTTGGGAATCACCCATAGGATTAGTAGTAATAGCCCTTGCACTTCAAAGAGCACCATCTTCAATCATCATCAAGATTTCTTCCACTCGAATGTATATGTTGGTTCGGAGTGGTTTTCGAATATATAAATTTGATCCCTGCCTCGCCGTACCAACAACCGATAATTTCTGGTTGACTCATTCCCAGTTCTTTCGGAAGTAAGTATTCGAGTCTTCATCGAGAAACTTGAATTTACGTTCATACTTCCTAATTCAAATTAGGTCAAACTCGGTAGTCGGTTATTTAACTATCAAATAAACAAACATCCAATCATGGTTTAATTCCCATATGGGATCCACTAAGCCTCTATAATTCTCTTTAATTAAAAAACACTTTATAAAACTTGACCAAAAGATCTTTTCAGAACACTATTTCTAAACCCTTTACATTTCCTTTATACTTGGTAAAACACTATTTCTGAACCCCTTACATTTCCTTTATACTTGGAAAAACATTTACTTTTCTTGCCTTGAAAAAAAATACATTTATAAGCAAAATTTCACTTCATCATTTTCTCAAGTCATATAACTCCCTTCATATATAATTATGTTTAGTCACATCACTCTTTTATATATATATATATAATTATGTTTGGTCACATCACTTTCTTTGTGTGTGCGTATGTGTGTGTATGTATGTATATATAATTGTTATGTTTAGCTACATCGCTTTCTTTATATATATATTTTATGGGGGTAGGTAACCCTAAGTAAATGACTCGAATATTAGAATATAAGACGAAACTGGTATAGGGCCGCATCCTATATTTTAACCAATAAGCCCCTAGCTAATATAAATCCAAAATTTCAGTATGTAGGGCTTTGTTACAAGTAAGACTAAAATGATGTCACACAAAGAAAGGAATATACAAAGAGAGGATAGGTTATTGGTGAGCCTACAAAACTATTAGGTTCAGTTGACCCTAAAGAAGATAATTAAAGGCAGATAACTGAAAAGTATGTCTAACAAATGTTAGATAATTGAGTACGTCTGGTAGGCCCGAGTCAGCCAATGGTTAATAATTAGCCGAACAAAACTATATTGTTCATACGTATAGTCCTTCAATTACTTGATTTATGTGCACATATGATATTGTTATTATTTCTTTAATCAGTTTGATTGTAGGACTCTGATTTGCAAAGATACGTTTTCAAAGGGATATTAGTGAGGAAAAACTCGTTTTGCTAATCAGCATGATCTTACTAAATATTAGATAAACGAAATGTAATAGTATTATTCACACCAGGCTTTATGTCTAACTCGAAGTTTATGTGTTTTCCCCTTAAACTCTCGGGTGCTCAAAATATGATTTGAGTAGATTAAGAGTTGAGGTTTTTCAGGTTTAGTAGGTTGGACGAATAAGCTTTCGAAGATGTGTAGGAGGTAAAGCTAGCTATATAGGAATTATTTAGTTTTATTTCCGTTGTGATGTATTAAGACTGATATGTCTATCTAGTACTCTGATCATCCAAGGGGCATCTTCATATGTCGCTCTTGGCGTAATTTGTAATAATTATATTTGATCAAAATCTGGGAATCGTTTGGGATTATTGTCTAAATATGAAATATTGATTTGAAATGTAATCAGGGAAGTTATTTAAAATCTGTGATGATTTCATTTCATATTCATGTGCTTCTGATATGATGGATACCATTAATATTACCATATTTTGTCACTGGAAGTTAATACTATAGATGACTGCAACATCTGTAGCGCTTAGCTTCGGGCTGCAAGATAGGGGATGTTCCAAAAGCCCTTTTTTTAAACAAATTATTATTTATAAATACTTTTATAAAATAATTATATAACTTCAAAATCGTTTATAAACGTTCAAACCCCAAAGTGATTGAAGAATCAAAGAAAATTTTAAAACCATACTTTTTAATTTCAAAAAGAGGCTTAGCAATCTCATTGGTATTTATTCAAGTTACCATTTAATTTCAATTTCATTTTCAAGTCAGTTCAGCAATTTTATTTTCATAAGTCAAAGTATAAATAACATGTCAATATAAACTAACTAGTATAAACGTGTTCAAATAACATAATAGCAGGATGGTGATTTGTCCTGCTAAATAGATGCCCAAACAATTCAATTAATTAACTTATAGTAGAGTGGAGATTTATTCTGCTAACATATATGTCCATACAATCAAACAATCATTCTATAGCAGAATGGGGATTTATTATGCTAATGTAAGTTCACAATTATCAAATCAATAACATTATGCAGAATGAGGATTTATTCTGCTATCAAATATCCATATAATCAAACAATCATATCATAAATCATTCATAGACATTTGTCTACTTAATAATACTACATTTGAATTCCTTGAGTTCAAAACCACCTCTTAAAAAGAAGTACCTTTAAAGCAATTTGATTCTCTGAGACAAAGGATTTAAAACTTAAAACTCCTTTTTACAATAATTACTTACAGGTTAAACCCTTATTCAAAACATAATTAATCTTAATCAAATCTAAATTAATAATAAATTAAGAAAAATTAAAACTTCAATAACTAATTAAACAATGATTAATTGTTATATAAATAATTTAACCTTAGTTAATCCTTTACTAATTATTAAATAATAATTTAGATCTTCATTAATAATTAATATTAATTAATCTCGTTTAATTAATATAATAACCTTTAAATAAAACTTAATTAATGAACTAAACCATAAATAAATAATTTATTTTAAATTTAAGCCTTAATTAATAAATAATAAAAAATATATTTAACACTTGATTAATTAAATAAATAAATAAATAACTCTATCTTTAATCTATAATTTATTACAATTAATCTTATCTTTAGAAGATAATTAATTAGAAACTAGACCTCATTAATTGAGTTAAATAAACCTTGTTTAATACTTAATTAATTATTAATTATCAAACACAATTAATTAACAATTAATTATTAAAACATAATTAACTTTCTAAAACATCATTATTAAGTTTATAAAACATTTTCAAAACTCTTTTAAGTATAGAAACTAAATTTTCAAATATCTGATTTTTTTTATCGAAACTGCATCCATAGCGACTATCGCTACGAATGTAGTAACTTGAGTTTGTTTTTTCCAAGTTATAGCTATCAAATTCTCCATTTCAAACCTTGTTTCATTTAAACCATAAGCAAAAGTTTAGAGACTAAACTAAAGCTTTTCCTCTAAAGTTTTAAAAAGTTAAATACTTTAAAACCATTTCTTTCCAAAGAATCCAAATCTCCTTTTGACATCTCAATGTTAATTAATACACATACCACATCACAACTAAGTTCACATTCATATCATGTCCAAACTTATAACCAACATCAAATCCAAAGTTTGAAAACTATATCATAACCAAAGTTTACAAATTTACAACAATACTAAGGTAGACTACATTTCATATCCACCTTTTCCATCTCAAATCATCCATATCCACAAATAACCAAACTTATAACAATCCAAACATATTTCACACACATCATTAAGCAATTTATGCAGCATGTATCAAGTTAAAACCTTGAAATTTAAAACTAACATTTATTCACCCAAAGCATGTATGCAGCATGTGTATACACTTATGCTATTTTGATTACAACATTTTCGATAACTTTTAACTGATGAAAATCGAAAATTCGAAAAACGAATTCCAGTCACATTTTCCATTTTTCATCGAACTATATATTTTTGTAAATTTTTTTTAAAACTATTTCACTATCATTACTTATCATTTAAAATAGTTTTTTATTTTCATTATAGAATCTATATATTGAACATTTAAAATTAATCAAATATTCGCAAATCAAAGTAATGAAATTTCGGGTCGTTACAATTAAATTCTAGCATAACAGGTTTATAATCAAGTGCGCATGACGCTTATTGGAGAATGGATTAGAATAATAGAAAGCTGCGGGACTATCTCTACCATACAATACACCTTTAGATAAAATGTACTTGGGGTCAGACCTTGGAGTTGGTCCACCCCGCCAACATAGAACCGGCCTACCCCTGAACATGGATAGTACCGAATATATCATCACCCCGGTTGTTCCTAACCTTTATTGAGATCTCTCATGTACAACCAAATCCATAATATGAAAATCTGGCAAGGTGATGACACATAGTAATAGGAGCGAACGATGTAGCCTTGCTGCATCTACCCTTTTGTAGCCATTTCCCGGGTTGTGACGCTTAAGCAACGATTTTACCTTTTCTCTTATAGACCATCTTGGAATGCTAACATTTCCCTTTAGGTAGAAATGCAATGTTAGCATTCAACCATACAAGTTGGTTCTAGGTTTGAACGAAATCAAAAAACTACCTCTATTACATCCATTTCGGAACCACCCTCAAAATTAGTAGCAAGTAGCCCTTGCACTTCAAAAGCTCTATCTTCAATCATCTTCAAGATATCTTCATTTTGAAACGCTTGAGTTGGATCGAAGTGGTTTTCAGATAATTTATACTTATCCAATTTGGTCTCTTCGAAATAACATTTGATAGTTCCAGTAAACTCAACCCCAGTTATTTTGAAAATAATCAGACAATACATAAAAGCAGGGATCATCCCCTAGCCGTTAAAGTGGACGGATCTCCCTATCCTTTGTCCTAAGAGATCAAAATGACATTTATATGTTCAGTACAGCATCATCGAAGATGACTGTGCCATATAACTCCCGTATTTCCACTAGATATTTCCAAAATTATGTTTTGGTCCTGATTTGATAGTTGGTTATTTAACTATCAAATGAACAAACATTCAAATAAAGATTACATTTTCCATGGAATCACTAAGAAGCTCCAAAATTAATCTTTCATTTCTTAAAATCACTTTGCAAATACTTGAAAATCACTTCCATATACTTGTCTTAATAGGATAAGCATATTTACAGAAGTATTATATGTTATTTGGGTTTACAACCCAACAGAATCCAAAGGAAGTTGGAATAGCTTGGTCGAGTCAGAATAGCTCAAGAGCTAAACAAAAAGGCTAAGCATCTAATCAAAAGAAACTAGACGAAATAAAAGTGAAAATAAGCGAAGGCAATGGATCGCTAGCGATCCATTATATATGGATCACCAGTAATCCATGATCTCGACTCGAAGATTCTTTAGTTCAATTGCATCATAGTCCAATGGGTAGTCAAAGACAAAGCTCAGAAATACACTAAGTACATTGATCGCTAGCGATCCATGCACTATGGATCGCTAGAGATCCATACCATTTCACCAGGTCGTCGTGGACTTTGAAGCGAAGGGTAGAGGGAAAGAATCTTAAGCCATTGGGTCGCCATCGAGACAGAAGCTATCGATTGCTAGGGATCTATCAAATTAGCATGGTTTGCGATGAAATTTTTAGTGCGAATTCCTACTGTCATTTGCAAGCATCTGGCAAGAAGGCCTAGCCCGGTAGCTCTCCAACCTCTATAAATACTCAACTACCCGCAACATAGCGGGGATCCTTTGGACTGGCTACTAAAACTCTGCAGAAACTATTCTTCACTCTTCTCCTCCCTCCTCACAACGGTCATCCAAGGGGTTTACTGTGATTCTCTAGTAGACTCCAGCATTGGGGACTTAGTCTAACTCGGGATATTCAATAACTTTGTAATCCAATTCACCTTGTAACAACAGTCGGTTAATAATAAAAATTATAAAGCGGGCGTCGGCTTCATTAACAGCCGAACCGCTATAAAATCTTCTTTTCTTCTTACTATTTCTACTTTTTCTTCATTTATTCTCTGTATTATTGCTCTGCAAGGACTGGGCTTGTGCTTTCACGCTCAATCCAGGGTGTTCATCCATTTTTTGGGTTAATATTTTAGTGCTTCCATTGAGAACCAAAACTCAAAATTTAGATCTAGCTATTTACTTTGGATTAGATAGGTACAAAAGTTAGATCCTTAATCTTTTCTTAAAAAATCTATTGCTTAGAATCAATGGCACCGGAAAAGAAATAACTGCCTCTAGAAGATCCATAAGGTGCGATAATAGCCAATGTGGAAGTCAATGTGGAAGGAAATAGAAGTACTCTACCAACCGCAAGGCAACCAGCTACGAATTTGAACCAAGGAGCAAAGACCACACAAGAGGATATAGCCATGGACCTCTTTGACTCATAAGATGGAGAGCAATTTAATGATGGCAAGTTGGAAGGAAACGCCAATGCATTTGACAATGCCAGGAATGTCCAAACTGTCCCAGCCAGGCTAACCGCAAGCCAACGGTACCCCGAAGGAGTGGCTCTTCCGAAGATAGAAGAGCTTAGACTTCAACCTACTCACCAAGACCGTTTGCAAAGCCAAACTTTCAGTGTGTTGACTGGTAGCCGACCCCCGAGCTACTGGACATCAGAGGCATTTATTGTGGATATGGTCAAGTAGTTGATGGATGAGAATAAGAATAGAAGAGATGATGAATGGGGATCTGCTCCAAGTTAGACTCCCTTAACTAATGGGATCTTAAATGAGCCGTATCCAGAAAAGTTTATTATGCAAACCATTGCATCCTATGACAGAACAAATGACCCAAAACCCCATTTGTACAAGTATAGTTGGTACATGGACGGAGCGAATGCTTTGGACGCTGTTCGTTGTAGATGTTTTCCCATTTTTCTTGAAGGAATTGCTTCGATGTGCTTCACTAGGCTTCCGCCAAGATCTATCTCTACTTTCGACCAACTGGCGACAAGATTCCTTGATCAATTTAGACTTTACACGGCATAGCCTAAAGACTTGTTGTCCTTGTCTGGCTTATTCAAGGACGAAATGAATCTCTGAAGTCCTTTATGAATCGGTTTAATACCGTAGTGATAGAGGTAGGCAATCCAAACGAGGATATGATTTTCATGGCTTTGGTCCACGCCATCCACCCTAAAACCGAGTTTGGAAAATGGATTAAGATGAAATAAATTACCACTAGGAAGGACTTCAACTGTAAGGCAAGTCGGTACTTGAGATTGGAAAAGCACAGGAGTTGGAAAGGAACTGTACTAGCGTGCAATCGATGAATTTTGGGTAGAGTGACATGGCGATGAACTAAAACATAAATGCCTCTGGGACCGCTGAAGGAAGTGCGGGGAAAGACGAAAATCAAAAAAGGAAGAAATAAAATTCCAATAAAAGAGATGGCAACAATAAACGACTTAAAGGCTTTAGGCCTAAGGATTACACCCCGCTCAATGATACTTCAAAAAACATCCATCTCGCAACACAAGGGGCATAGGAGTATAAAAGCCCCATAAGAAGGAAGCAACTGAACAACAAAATCTCTCGGGGAAGTTTTGTTGATCCCATGAGATGGATGGTCACTACACAAACGAGTGCCATCATTTAAAGAACTTGATTGAAGAGTTGATCTGGGAGAACAAGCTTTAACAATACATGAGAAAACAACAAAATCATGACCAGCCCGTGGCTCTCCAGTCTCCTAAGGATCGAAGAAACCAAGCCGGAACTAGTGAAGAGGGATCAAAGCGAACTAACCAGAGACTCATCATTGGAATGATATCTTAAGGACCACAACTATGCATAGAAGTTGGGGAGAAATGGAGAGGTATGCCAGTTCGTTAAAGCATGCTCTGAAGGAATCATGCCTCACAATTGAAGATGGAGCACTAGCCAAGTAGTAGAAAACTTCGAATGATGATAGAGTGTTCTAAAATTGGGATACAGAAGGGATTGAAGCTCCAACTCTCGATCCCATGGTCGTGACAATAGGTATCGGACCCGTCATGGTCCGACGAGTATTGGTTGATAACGGAAACATCCTTTTAAAGCGCACCTTTGATCAAATGAAGATCAGTATGAAAGACATATCAGCATACGAAACCAAAATTCAAGGATTCACCGGTGAGCCTAAGCAACCTATTAGAAAGACTGAATTACTTGTAGAACTTGGAAAAGGCGACTGAAGAATCACCCTCACCCTAACCTTTGTGATCGTAGACGAAATGTCGGCATACATGCCTTCTTGAGACGACCCGTAATAGTGGATTTCAAAGTCACTTTAGCCCAATGGTGCATTATTATGAAGTTCCTAATTGAAAATGGAGTTATATCTCAGAATTGCCAAAAGAAAAGAAAAGGGGAAGAATGTGGAGAGAAGTCTTTACATTCGTGACCCTGCAAATAGCAACTACAGAGCCACCTTTGGCTTGGGGACCATAGCCGATTCGACAAGGCTTTGGACCCTAGAATGAAGAGTTCAAGGAAGGATCGGGCAGCACCGACAGAATTGACGGTGTCTGTTCCTATCGACATGGATGACCCGACCTGGGTCTTGAAAACTGGATCGTACCTTGGAAACAAGATGCGATTAGAACTCACCAAAATTCTTTGTGCCAACTTAAATGTGTTTACTTGGACAGATACAAATATGTATGGGGTATCGCCATAAATTGCATGCCATGTGCTCAACATTGATCCCAGGTTTACACCAGTAAAGCAAAAGAGACGCAACCCGGGACCCAAGTGGTCCAAGGCATTGAGAGAAGAAGTAAACAAACTAACTGTCAATAGTTTTATACGAGATGCGATCTACCCTGAAGGGGAATCTAACTCAATTTTGGTCAAGAAGTTTAACGGGAAATGGCGAACTTGCATCGACTACTCAGACTTAAACAAAGCCTACCCGAAGGATAATTTTCCACTTACCAGAATTGGCTAGCTTATGGACAGAACAGCTGGGCATGAACTGCTGTCATTTATAGATGCATATTCGTGCTATAATCAAATCTTAATGCACGAGCCTGACCATGAAAACACCATCTTCATCACCGACCCAAGATTATACTGCTATAGGTAAATGCCATTCGGTTTAAAGAATGTAGGGGAAACCTACCAAAGATTAGTAATGCCATGTTCAAGCGTCAGACCGGAAAAACCATGGAGTTCTACATGGATGAAATGTTGGTGAAATTGCGAGTAGTTTCCAACCACCTAGATAATCTCACTGAAATGTTTGAAATACTTCAAAATTATGAATGAAACTCAACCCACTCAAATGTCACTTCAAGGTAGCCTTTGAAAAGTTCTTAGGATTCATAGTGAGTTCCAGAGGCAATTAAGCAAACCCATAGCAAATAACTACCCTGCAAAAAGTCCAAGCCTAAAAGAACAAGAAGGAACTACAAAGCTTGAACGGGAATTTCGCAGCATTAAACCGGTTCATCATGAAAGCCACCAACAAGTGTGTATCATTCTTTGATGCATTAAAGAAAGGAAATAAAAACTTCAAGTGCAATGAAGCTTGTCAAAATGCATTGCTGCGACACATGGAAGCCTCGCAAATCCTATCAAAGCTAGTGGATGGAGAGGACTTGTTCATCTAATTAGCAGTCTCACCTCATGCGTCGAGCGTTGCCCATGTGCGTGAAGAAGCAAAAATTCAGCGACCCATATACTACATTAGTAGCGTTTATTGGAGCCGAGAAAAATTACCTGAAGTTGGAAAAGCTAGTGTATTGCCTCTTAATCATGTCTAGGAAGTTAAGGTAATATTTCTCGGCACACCCAATCAAAGTACCAACTGATCAGCCTCTAAAGCAAGTATGATACTGACTTGAAACTTCCAGGAGACTCCTAAAATGGAATCAATGGCAAGATCTAGTAGATTTCACATTGAGTTTACCATACGGGATAATGAGGAAGAAATACCATTGGAAATTGAAATGCGATGGAAATTTTTCATCGATGGCGCATCTAATAACCTCTGCTAGAGGGCAGATGTGGTGCTTGAAACCCCTGAGGGACGAGCCATTTGCTACGCCCTATGCTTGGAATTCTACGTGACAAATAAAGAGGTGGAATACGAAGCGTTGGTAGCAAGACTGAAAGTTGTGAAGGAACTCAGAATAAAGTCCATTCACATGTACAACGACTCTCAACTAGTCATCTGTCAGGTGTAGAGCGAATATAGGCTCGAGGGGAGAACCTTGCCCCAAATCTATCTAAAGTGCAAGAGTCGCGGGACAACATCGAACATCACACTATAACTTACATCCTAATGGAGCAGAACATGAAAGCTTACAATTTAGCCAACTGGCCAGCTCTAGAGAAGCTCAATCGTTGGGATTAGTCCCAGTCGAGACCCTGGCCACTCCAAGTATAAGAAAAATGGATGTTTACTGGATTCTTGAAACCACCGTCGAACTGAAAACATGGATGACACTAATCAAAGACTACTTGCTTACAGGGACCCTTCCAACAAATAGAAACTGGTGGAAAAAGCTTCTCTGGAAAACATTGTGAATCGTAATAAAAGATGGGATACTCCGTCGAAGGGGTTCTCTACCCCTTGCTCGGATGCGTGACCGACGACGAAGTTCGATAGATCTTGAAGGAAGTTCACGAAGGCGACTGTGGAGACCATACTGAGGGACAAACCCTTGCAAAGAAAATTTTGGTGTGGATATTATGGCCAACAGTGAATCGCGATGTAGTAGATTATGCCAAACGGTGCGATCAATGCTAAAGATTCATCAAGATTAAAAGAACTCACTCAACAGAGCTAACATAGATGGTCAGCCTATGGGCGCTCGCAATATGGAGAACTGACCTAATTGGCGTATTGTCGATAGCTAAAGGAGGGGATAAATATGCTATAGGTGCCATTGACTATTTCACAAAATGGGCTGAAGCGGAGCCGTTGGCCATTATTACCACAAAGAAAGTTATTAATTTTGTTACTAAAAACATCATTTGTAGGTTTGGTGTTCCATAGAAAATCATCACTGGCAGATGGGACCCAATTCAAAAGCGCCAAATTCAAGACTTTTGCAAATGCTTCTGAATCGAGAAAAGCTTTTCCGTAGTCTCCTATCCGTAAGAAAATGGGAAAGTGGAAGCAATAAACAAGATCATCAAGTCCACTATCAAAAAGAGGTAGACTAAAGCTAATTCAAATTGGGTCGATGAACTTCCATTCGCACTATGAGCTTATAGAACAACACACAAAGCTGCAGCTGGGTTACTCCGTTTGCCTTGGCATATGGTTTAGAAGCATTGATTCCGGTGGAATAGAAGTCCCGTCTCACCGAAGAGAACATTTCAATCAAAGGCAAAATGAGCAACTCCTACATGAATTGCTTGATATGATTGACGAAAAGAGGGAAAAAGCTGAACTTAGGATCGTTGCTCACCAAAAAGGGTCGCACGGTACGTCAACTCTAGAGTGTGCAACCAAAGTTTTGAAGTAGGAGACCTTGTCCTCAAAAGAGTCTATCCTATGCCTAGAACCTTTGGACCAAACTGGGAAGGGCCACACATGGTCAATCAAAAGTTGGGAGATGGAACTTTCAAACTGATAATCGTGTACAGAATCAGAATTCCCCAAGCATGGAACAATGAATCACTGCGACCTTACTTTATTTGAAACTGCCTTATGTACTTTTTGTTTTTCAACAAATAAGCCACCCCGGGATACAAGGGGCATTGTTTATAGGCAGAACTTGCTCAACCTTTCTTGATAAAATTGATTTGCTTTTTGAACTAATAAAACTGCGTCATTATAGTAACCTGCCGAGTCAACCGGGTCAAATCGGCTCAAAACCATTCAAGTGATGCTTGAGATAGTGGAATCACGCTCAAGTATGCCTTACTTATCCATTGGGCCAATGGAAGCAAATCAACTCGAACTTTTGGATCGGCAGAACCCGACCCTCACCTTTTAAGAATCGGTGTTTCTCCAGCGACATTGAGAAGGCTCGATTCAAAGCCGCGCATCCCATAAACCACGCACTACCTTTTTGAGCCATATAATCACACTCTTAAAGACTAAACTCCTCACATTGCCCAAGATTGGCAACGTCGAGAAGTTCCAAAATCGTTCTGGATCGACGGGTCATATCTGTCCCAAAATACCGTGCATCACATAAGCCGTGCACTACATTTTTAAGTCGTGGTATCATACTCCTAAACATAAACTCCTCACGTTGCCCAAAGATTGCCAACGATGAGAAGTTCTGAAACCGTTCTGGATCGATGGACCATACCGATCCCAAAAGTTGCGCATACTTCTAAAAAAGTTATGCACTTAGTAATAAGCTACGCACATTTTTAGGTACAGAAATTGCCCTGGCGATACCAGGAAACTTATCTATTGCAGGAATAACAAGGTCAACCCGCTCCCATTATCAGGAGTAATGGGCAATGAACACCATAAAAATCAAAGTGCAACAAATCGACAAAAGATTCCAAGTGTCGACCAACAATAAATCTGTAATTAAGCCATTCAAATCATAAGTTCCCAAGGATAAGAACCATAAAGCAAGTCCAGTGATAAAGAAGACCAAAATAAACAAGCACTTGGATCAACCGGTCGTTTGTCAGGCATTCGAAGTAAACATCCCTATGAACTGGGGGGCCTACACGTGCAGGCAAAGAGGAATGCTCAAAAATAGTTCACAAGTGTTGTTACTCCAAACAAAGAATTTTGACAGTAATCACAGTACTAGATAAATAAAATAGCAACAAATGAAATAGACATAAATACATAAAACACAGATAAGTAGACAGGTAAATTAACAATCAAAATGTCAGCATTGTATTACTTATAATTTTTTTGTACAAGGTAAAAATGTGGGGGCATCCCAAACAATATCGGCCAACAAAAACGAAAAGTACAGGCGCTACAACAAAAGAAGTAAGTGCAGACTCTACACTTGAAGAAAACAAAAAAAAAAGGTCAAAAATCAGCTCCACTGCCATCCGGGCTTCTCGACACCTTTATTCGCCGCTCCCCTTCCCGCCTTAGGTTGGAAGTTTTTTCTTCCCCTCAGAATCCCAGCTAGGGGTAGTGTCATTTCCAGTGATATCGACTATCTCCTCGATGCCGATATCTCCTCCCTACTCTTTAACCTTCTCGGAAGTCTCCCCTTTCGTCTTGCGCTTTCGAGATTTGCAATAGCTCCTCGAGGATTTTACTGCTTCAACCTTTTCTTTCTTGACGGCAACCAGTTGCTGTTCGAATTTATGCTGGTGCACAATTTGGACCTCTTGCTCTCGAGCTTCGGCTACCATAAAGTCACCGTCCAAAAATACAGAATGGTCATCTAAGACATGTAATGCAATGATCTACTCAAATTCCGGCCCTGGTTATGAACAGCACATAGACACAGCAACCGGAGCAGCTATGGAGATGAGTACGAGAGGAGTTGAAATAGCGATGAGTCCGAGTATCAAGGAAATTGGCTGATCAGAGGGTAAGGAAGATGGACCTATAAGATCAAAAATGAAAGCATTAAGTTCGTTTTGCTCCTACGGCATGAGTTGAAAATTCTCGAACTCGGGAGAAATAAGGAGGTTACCTGCATCAGAGGAGTGATCGAGAATGCCAATCTCATATTCACTGCCCTCTCCTTCTTTGGATGGTTGCACAATCTATGGAGAAGATTCAGGCCTATAACTCACTAATATATCGCAAGGCTGTCTCAACGATTTGCCAAGTTCGAAAAAAAGGGGCTCCAGCATCGTTTTGGCAGCTGCTCCCATAGCAAGTCAGCAGCTTCCCGTTCCTTTTCAATTCGTAGAATTTCCCGGCCCTCTATTAGCGCCTTCTTTGCTCCTCATTAAGGTAGGAAAAATCTAGCTCCTGCTCAGTGTAGGCATCCCCGCTATCTCGAAAACGGGTCAAAATTTCCTCATAAACCACGGTAAGAATGCGTGGGAACTTGGGGCACAGATAATTGTGAATACCCTGATGCAATAGGAAGTTGACGTAGAAGTTTAGGATCCATCCATCTTCTCCATTTTCCTTTCAAAAGTGTCTGGTAGCTCCAAATAATCTACCATAACGGTGGCTTTTTCAACTTCAATATGAGTTTTGTCAGCACTAAGCTGCGCAACTCTTTCCTGGAGCAGGGTAATCATCTTGGGCCTGATCAGAAATGGTGTTATCATGCGACTTCATGACCTCCTCATATTCCGCGATTGTTTTGTTATGCTTTTCAACAATCTTTTCGTGATCAGCAATGGTCTTTTTTTGGGCTTCAATAATCATGTTGCAAGTTTCGAGCTCCTCTTTCAACTTGACTTCTTCTGCATGGGCCTTCTTAATTTCATCTCTATAGACGATCCCTATTTTCTCATGGGCCTACTTCAACTCTTTTAGCAAGTCAGCGCTATTTTTACTCTCTCGATGCGCCACTTCTATTTTTTGTACCAGACTTTCAATTCGATCAACGCAGTCCGCCAACGTTTTCTCGAAGTCATCCTTCTTTGATTCAAAGGAGTGAATCTCTTGGTAGTTGTTGCGGTTTGTATTAGCTAGATGCTTGCATAGTTTTTCTCATCCCTTGGCTTGCTCCAAATCACTTTGGATCGCTTAAAGGTTGGGCATATATGAATCTTTGCAGATTGGGCGAAGGTCGCGGTCAAACTTAACCCCTTTCAATAACCACCTGTGGAGCGCTATTTCAAGTCATGGAGTACCGAATGGGAGAACATAACTCGATCTCCGGTGAGGACTTGAAGAACCTGGAGCAAGCATCACATGGGAAGATGGAACTTGGGATGGTTATGGAGCTTGAATAGAAGAAACAAAACTTTGAGACTGACTAAAGCTGGGGCCGGGGAAAAGGCCTATTGCTCTGAAGGAAGAGAATTGTGGTCGACCTTTGACTTTTTGGTCGATTCCGCTCGCTTATCAAAGGTCTTTCTCTTCTTATAACCACTTTTATATGTACGAATCCATTCCCTCTCATCCCAGCGATGAGCTTCAACCTTCGAATCCTTCCATCTTCTCCATTCCTCCTTAGTCTCACGAGGCAGATGATGGCTGGTGGATCGTTTCGACCAGCGTCGCGAATCGGTGATCTCTTCGAGAATGTCATGAAGACCATGTCCTCTCATAGTACCTGACATGAAGAATAGATAAAGAGCTTTGGTAATGGAAAATAGGTTTGAGTAACATGCGTGTAAGTGAATGTAACCCTAGCGAAACGTGTAACGTGTCCGAGGGGCCTAAAACGATGTCACAAACCAGATCGGGCAGCTATTGTGGTAGAAATCAGACTAATTTCAGGCGCAAAGCGGTCCAGATGAGGAGAAGTCTCTTCAAATATGAAATCTTCTCCCATAAGATCATCAAAATTGACGTAGACGTTGCTCAAATCCCCAAAGTCCATGCCATCATCTTTTATCTGGGAATCCGAACGTCGGTTGACTTCTGGGGAAGCATCTTTTATTGTAGGTCTCTTGGGGAGGCAAGTTGGGATTAACGGGACTTATCCTTGGAGTCTCGTCACATGATTCAGAGTCTACGTCAGCAGAACATGCATCAATATCATCATCGCTAGAGGATGAATCATAAATACTACTACTTTCAACTTCGCCTTCCTCGTTTTCTATTGCCGCAGCAGCCTTGCCTTCTCATTATTTAAACTCTTCTTCCCCTTCCTTTGGAATTAGGGGCATCCTGGCCAGGCTGCTGGCTTTGGTCGCAACATCTCTTACCTCATGAGTCTCTTTAGCCACCTTGCTAGACAAGCCTTCCATTCCTTGAAAAACACCCCTTCAGAACCATGAGATGAAGAATCAGGGCGCATTCGTATTCTGGAACGAGAAGGAGACGGGATCTCAACCACTACGGCTGATCTCCTTGGATGCAACAGTCCATACCGAAGCAAGTTTTCATCTGTCAACAAGATTTAACTGACCTTCCTTGGGCATATACAACCTTTAGAGTATGGAAATTGTATCAAGCGAAGAGTCGTTATTTGGCTTTGGAATAACTATAGGAACCATTTGAATTGTTAAAAACTCCTTAGCAACATTTTGAAATTCAATGAGTAAAGAAGAGAAAATACTCCCCATTGTCTAAAGGTGATTGAACCCTTCTGGATATCTAACGAAGAAGTACTGAATCTTAAACTGGGACAGATTGCTTTGAAGCTGCATCACGATCATGTGATTCCTCTGGGCCTTAACAATGACAAGGGACATACACTCGTCTCTCCATTTAAAGGAGAGGAAATATCTCAACTCTTTGAAACATGAAGCATAATTAAATGTCCGCATAAACAGAACGTGCAAGCAAGTCAAGATCGCATACCCATTAGCATAGATTTGGAATGGGGCAATTTTTAAGTTCGAAAGATTTTCTCTCAAGAAATCATTAAAGGGAGGCACTGCTCCGTTTAAGCATATATAACGATGGCAAGTAGTGGACCTTGGAGATGGCATATGGGCGAATTCATCCTTCTCCAGCAGGCGCACATCATCCTCTAGAATGCCATGTTCCAATCAAATGTTATGAAAAACCTTGGCGAAGGTTACGAAAGAAGCTCTCTTTGGCGAGTTAAGAAGAACTCTGAAATTCGATGGAGTTCAGTCCACATCTGGATCAACTGGAACTAGCTGACGGTATCCAGCTCGCAAAGTGGAAGAGGAAGAAACGACAGATGATGATTTAGCTTCTAAAAGTGATGGCTTCCTCCGCTAGACTTACAATGAGAAGATGGATACTTCATCCTAAACAACAAGACTTTAGTCTAAAGCTTTCAGATAATTCTATGTTTAACTAAAAAGTCCTCGATAACACTTGAATTTCGAAAGGATATCGATTCATGTCGACTCATCGGATTTCAAGTATAAACCGAGGCAAGTGCAGTGTGTTATCTATGGTAGGTGAGCTCACTGTCCTAAATACTACAAATGCTCTATCTCATGTAGATAGCTCGCTCGTAGTGAAAAGGGAAAAGGACTTTTCGTATCGTTTTTTAGAATTACTTCTGATACACTTACCCATTATCGATCAATGGTCGATAACAAATCTATTGTTTGAAGCAACACTGAAAGTTCTTCCTTGTATAGATACACCGAGCGTGCAAAAAAAAACAAGACCAATCTGAATCCTCTGAAAGGGTAAAATCAATCTGCGATGCGTCATGCGGTATCGGCAATGTAGATTATTACAAGTCAATTTTGGTTCAATGGACAAAGATAGCAAAACATGTCATGCACCGGGGCAAGTCCCAAATATCGTTTGTGAAGAACTCAAGACTCGATTTACTATCTTCCTCTATTAAATCATAATCAACTCAGACTCTTTTCTATTATCATCACTAATACACTCCTCGTCAAATCACTAAATGAATGTCAAAATCAACATCAGCCACCTCGAATCAAGAATCAAAGGACAAAGATGATTAGAGTTTTTGACAACGGCGATCCAGCAACCCAGCGATCTAAAAGGGTAGGGTTGGCGATAATCCAAGAAACTAGGTTTCAGGAGCTAGGGTTGAAGTCAAAGCGACGACGAGCTTTGAGTTGATCAACAGCAAGAGGCTCTAGCGGTAGGTGGTCGGCGATGGTGATAGAATTGATGAATTTATGGTTTGATCAAGTTTTGGGTCGAGTCATAGGAAGTAGCTCAAATCGCAAGAGAAGGATCGGGTCAGAAGAAGAAAGTAAGAATGAAGATGGATCGGCTCGAGGTAGTTAAATAGGAAATTACATGAAAAAAACGTCTAAATCATTGGGTCGCTCACGATCCATGTATTATGGGTCGCCGACGATCCACCAAATTGAAGCTATGGATCTCTTGCGATCTATAGCCTATGGAAACCTAGCGGTCCATCAAGTTGAGCTCGATCAATTTCGAAATTAGCCAGTATTATCCATGTGCTGTCTAAAGGCATTCTGAAAGTTATGGGGCCAAACTTGGTTTGTTATGACAAGCAACAACAATTCAGGTCAAAACTTAAAGAGCAACTGAATAGCCGAAGTCAAATTCACAAGGTCCTAACACGATTACCTAAACCTCTCCAAGCAAAAATGGAAGGCAATTTGTTCCAGAGCACACTTAGTATCCAACGAAGGCATACTCCGGGGAGCAAATGTTGTCCGTGTTTTTAACCCAGCGTAATCCAAAGGAAGTCGAAATAGCTTAGTCAAGTCAGAATAGCTCAAGAGCCAACCAAAAAGACTAGTGCACCTAATTAAAAGAAATTGGAAGAAAGAAAAGTGAAAATACGCAAAGGCAGTGGATCGCCAGCGATCCATGTTCTCGGCTCGAAGATTCTTTAGTTCACTTGCATCATGGTCCAATGGATAGTCAAATACAAAGCTCAAAAATACACCAAGTACATGGATCACTAGAGGTCTATGAACTATGGATCGCTAGCGATCCATACCATTTCGCCAGTTAGCCGTGGACTTCAAAGCATAAGGTAAAGGGAAGTATCTCATGTCATTGGGTCGCTATCGAACAAGAAGCTATGGATCGCTAGAGATACATAGCCTATGGATCGCTAGCGATCCATCAAGTTAGCTTGGTTCATGATGAAATTTGCAGTGTGACATCCTACAGTCATTTGCATGCATCTGACAAGAAGGCCTAGCCCGGTAGCTCTTCAACCTCTATAAATACTTACCTATCTGCAACATAGCGGGGATCCTCTGGATTGGCTGCTGAAAGTCTATAGAAACTATTCTTTTCTCTTCTCCTTCATCCTCACAACAATCATCCACAAACATCTAAGGGGTTTACTATGGTTATCCACTAGACTCCAGCATTGGGGACTTAGTCTAATTTGGGATATTCAATAACTTTGTAATCCTATTCACCTTATAACAGCATTCAGTTATTAATAAAAGTTATAAAGTGGACATAAGCTTCATTAACAGCCGAACCACTATAAAAATCTTCTTGTGTTCTTAATATTTCTTCTTTTTCTACATTTATTCTCTTTATTATTGCTCTGTAAGAATAGGGCTGGTGCTTTCACGCTCAATCTAGGGTGTTGATCCATTTATTGGGTTAATACTATATTTTCGATACTTGGAAAATATAGCCATATATTTATCTCAATGGTATAAGTTTATTCACAAGCCAATTTATTTTTAAAAAATTTGGTAAAACTACTTTTACATACTTATAAAATGGTATGAGCATATTCACTATCACTTAGTCATATTTCTTATTCAAAGTCATATTATATGGGAATATAAACGATACACAACCTAATTTCTTGCATAAATCTCTTTTATCTTATAAATATCTCATTTACAGATCTCTAAGTCTATTTATAAACCCTTTGCAAATCACCAAGTTAATTTACCAATCTCCTTTATAAACATCAAACCATTTATAATCCCATCATAAATGTCCAAATCATTTACAAAACTCTTTTTAAATTCCAAGATCTCTTTTTAATTTATAAAACTTCTTTAATAAACTTCCTTTTTCTTAAACCAACTCCCTACATAAACTTTAATTAATAAAGTCCCTTCGATAATCAATTATTTAAACCACCTTTAACAACCAAGTTATTATTTAACATTCCTTGTTTAATTATCATTAAACCTCTATCAAAACAATAAATTTAGAATACACTTAAGTATTTTAAATAGCATCATTATAGTAATAATGTAGCTCTAAACCAATATTAATTAATTAATTAACTTTCAACATTTTTAATATAAATATTAATTAATTTCAGACTTTTTAATATAATAATTAGTTTACTTTAAAATATAATTAAATAACTTAAACTTACGTAATTAAACAACTTAATTTAATAATTACAATATAATAAAACTTTATAAATGAATAATCAAATAACTTTAAAACAATAATTAAATATTCTTAAGTAATTTTAAAAGAATCATATTAATAAAATGATTAACTTAAATATTATTTAAACAATTACTAATTATCTTTTGAAAAACATTATTAATAAATAATTAATATCTTTTAAATCTTACTAATACATAATGATTATTTTTAAAATAACTTTGATTCAAAAAATATTATTTAAGTGCAATAGAAGAACAAGATTTATTCTGCTAAATAAATGCTCAAATTTAAACTATCCAGTTAATATTAGCAGAACAGTGATTTATTCTGCTAAATAGATGTTCAACTAATTTAATTTGTGGAGCTGTGTTTTATCTCACTAAACAAATGCCCAATTGCCAAGCGAATTTGACCTAACAGTAATCTATTTGGCCAAATAAACATGAATAATGAAGGTACATAATTTTAAACGATGTTATTAATTAAAATAACATATTTAAATCCTATCTATTACCATATGTCATAAATTTATACTTATCCAAAGCTATCAATTAATTATACTAAAATGTTGAACTTGTCCGTGCGAGTCCAACGCAAAAATCCGAAGATTAATCGATTTTCAAACGAGCAAGTTATCAAGTTTCAAAGTTTAAATTATTTAATAATATTAAATTATCAAAACTCATAAAATGTTTTCTCACCAAATCAATTTGGGCCAAGCCCGCTTCTACATAGACCCAAACCCACTTGCTACATGAACTTCTTCCAAAACATAAATAACATCTCCAGCCTTTCCTTCACCATGCACACGCGTGCACGCGTGTATATGCATAAGTATCGTAACCATCATTCGATGCACCCGAAGTCACCAAAAATATGCCTCACCACTCTTGTTTCAATCACCACCTCGCCTACACCTTCGACTATGTAAAATGAAACCTAACCCTTACAGCAGCGCACTAAAGGCGAAAAACGATGTGACAATTTTTATCACCGGACTCCATCAAAAATTTACCACTTGAGTGCCTCTCCTCCGTGGACACAATGCCATGTTCCAATTCGCAAATCGCAGCCAAAATAACCCAAAAACTTAAACCCTAGGCCACGACCATCGTCAATCATTGTCACGGAACCGCACCGAAACTTCACCAAAAATTATACATCGCTATATCATTCCAATGACACATACGACGTCGATCGATTCGAAGTGAATCGGAAGAACTATTTTATTGAAGTTTAAAACATTTTTATTCCCTTTCTGATTATTAGTGATAACTCAATGGAATCGAGTGTCATCAATTTAAAAAAAATAGCATAGATCAATATGTACGACTATCATGTTGATCGCTAAGGCTAATTTTGAATGGATTGGGAGATACTGGTTTTTGAATGAGGAAAAATTAACTCTATCATTATCAAAAACAAAGAAAAGAAAAATGGAGAAGAGAAAAAGGTGGACTATGTATGCATATATATACATACGCGATAATCTTGACAAGGAGGCAAAATGGCTGCACCATTTCATAAATAAGTTGGGACAAGGGAGACAATGGACGACAAGTTTGTGTGCTGAGACAATATGGTGGCTGTGGGGAAAATGTTGTGTACTGGATGCATATGTATGTGTATTTGTTTCCGGTATCCTGACACACCATATCACGTTCTTGTCTAAACCATGAACGACAGAAGATCAAATATGATCGTGTACAGGAATGTGACGCGATCACGAAAATGAGAATGAAACACACCGGTTATTTTATTCCGTAAATTTCCAATAGTGCCAATGTTTGACGTAAAATAGGTCAAACGATAATTTAGTTATTTTAAAAATTATGGAAAAATTCTATAAACCAAAGTGAAAATATGTCAATGAAAATCTAATCTTAATTTTTTAGCATAGATTTCTATTACATTTTGAAAAATCCTAAATCGAATATTTAGAATTCATTAAATATTTCTAAAAATCAAAGTGATAAAATTTCGGGTCATTACAATATTTTTAGATGATTTATATACCCTATTCTCTGAAGAGGAGATCCTTAGGGCGGTCAATTATATGCCTAGCGATAAATCACCCAGACCAAATTGATTTCCAGCAGTATTATTTATAAGATATTTTGGCATGTTTTAAATTACGACTTAATTAAAATGTTTGATGATTTTTATAGTGATGGCCTACAAGTAGAAATATTTAACTTTGGTAATGTAGTTCTACTACACAAGAAAACGGGAGCAATAGAAGTAAAGGATTTTAGAACTATTTATTTAATAAACTATTCATTCAAATCTATTTCCAAAGGTCTTAGTGAACAGGCTGAGCACCAAAGTGGATAAGAAAATTGATACTACAATTGTAATACCCTAAAAATTTTATTAACAAATTAAAGTATTAAAATATTAAAATGGCTAAAAATGTAATTTACGTAAAAAGAAAAAAAAATACTAAACTGTTACAAATGAAGAAATTTGGGGAATTTTACTTTTTGTTCCCTTAGTAGATTTCCCTTAACCAAATTGGTGCATAAGTTGTTAGAAATGAATATCATATGAAGAAAATACAGATTATTTACCATAATGCGCATTTCTTGTTTCACGCTAATTTTTGAAATTAAGTATAAGAATCAATTACAAGAATAAATAAAAACTTGCCGTAGTAATAAATTAAATATGCATGGATTGCATTCAAAGAATACAATCTTGTTAGTGAACATTAAAAGAAAAGGAAGAAGGTAGTTAATGCAAAGAAAGAAAGCGTTGATTATGTTATTTAATTTATTGCAATGACTAATGAAATATATGTCAAATGTGTTATAAAGATAATGTAACAATATATTTAAAAAAAGAATACATCTAATGTTATATGTTTAAAAAAATGAATATGTATGGAGTAAATGGTCATTTTAAAGGGAATGTATTTACATGCATAGAAGTAAAGACATTAATTACCAGGTTAATAGTGGAATTTATAACTACATCATGTTGCTTATGTTAGAAAAGAGATGCAACAATATATTCAAGGAGAAAAGATTGCCTTGTAATGTTATAGAAATGAAGGTAACAAAATATGAAAGTAAATCGTTATTTTAAAAGGAAGGTAAAATAAGCTATTTCTTTATTGTAAAGAAGAAGGGAAGTTTGGTTTTTGAATTTAAAAACATTTATAGCAATCAATTAATGTAATTTATTGCACAAATAAATGGTAAAGAATTCGGTTTCTAATTAATACCACACATATATACATTTTAATATAAATCCAAGATTCTCCCATAGGTAAACTACATGTGTGTGTGTATGTATGTATGTATATGTATATATATGTATGTATGTGTATGTATGTATGTATGTAAAATATTAGTTAAGGATGTTGATTGAAATTATAATAAATGACT
Source organism: Allium cepa (assembly GCA_030765085.1). Lineage (NCBI taxonomy): Eukaryota > Viridiplantae > Streptophyta > Magnoliopsida > Asparagales > Amaryllidaceae > Allium > Allium cepa. Next base: position 665,321,580 of record CM060929.1, on the reverse strand, counting down.
TTCTTTTTTTATTTGACTTAAATTATAATTACTAACATTAATTAGATTAATGTGACATTTATTTTAACAAAGGAAAAGGAAAAGAGATTTATTGGTATATAAGGGTAAGTGAGTATGAATAAAGGTAGGCTTTTATAGATATAGGCTTTTCTTAATTTTCACTTGTAAATACACGGCTAAACCTCATCCTTTTATTTGAAAAACCCTAGTTTCCATCTTCTTCTTCCTCCTCCTCCTTGAAAGTTCTTAAATCTACATATTTTCTATTCTCATCTCAAAAACTTTTGAAATTTTTTAATAATAATAAGAGTACACATTGAATTAAAGGAGGGGTATAATCAAATTAAAAGAAAATGAGAAGGAGAACTAATCAACAAAGAAGAGAAGCAGTGAAATCAAATCCAATTAGAAGTCGAATTCATTCGAGGTGAGTGGTTGATTATTAATTATGTTAATTTACAAGTAATTGGATTTATTAGTACATTTATTTGATCTAGAAATTTAAGTAATTTAAATGTGAGATAAAAGTTTTTTATTTGAAGATTACATATTCAGTAAATTAAAACTACATTGAGATATGAATATATGTATAAATCGTATGGGTATAACTTCTAATTTATTGAATTTTTATTTAAGTGAAGAAGTGGATTTGGATATGAAGTAGATTTTTAAATATAATTAGAATTGATTCAAATTGATTTTTATATGAATTCAACCTTTTGTTTACCTCAAATTGAATATGGAATTTAATGTGTATATATACATATCTATGTCCTGTTGATTTCACCCTTAACCAATTTGAGATGCAAATATACCTAGGTAATTACAAAATTGATAAAACTGAAATCGTATAAATGAAATATCAGTGATACACGAAGAATATTGAAATTGTAGATTTATACAAATAGCTGAAATTTAGTCGAAAATAGAATTAATCACCGCTAAAGAAATAGAATTCATTTTCGAAAATTTATAGTTAAATGTATGATTAATTAATAGGCTCATTGTAGCTTGTCAATAGCAAGGGTCGGTCGCTATAGTAGTCAGTGGTCGATCAGTAGGCATCCTTTCTATGTAGCTAAACCTCGACCTTTGGCCTAGATTTATGGATTTATATATATTATGATATATATATAATAGTATATTAGTAGGGAAAGTAGTTCCTTAGTTCTTGACTTTTGGAATTTATAAGGCTAGATAATGTATACGTTGGTAATTTGGCATAGACATCATCTATTTAGCAAATTTGGTATTCGATATAAGACTGTTCGATCACGAGTGGCACTCATAGGAGGTTTCTTGACGGATGGGAAACACTTTTAGTGGATGCCTGGAGAGGTGTGTAGCCTGGAACTAACAAGAGGTTTCTCATGCATACAATATTAGGTCGTGACACTATTCGTGGATGCCCAATGCTGTGTAATTAATGGTGTTACCATTAAGAGGTGGATATGGATGCAGTGAAACCGAAGTCGTCTTCGACATGAGTTGGTATTGTGGGATCCTCCTCAATGTGTAAGTATGACACGTTACAGTAGTAATTTGGATAATGCAGTCTCGTATGTAATGTGTTACCATTAAGAGGTGGACATGGATGTAATGGCCCCTAAGTTGTCTTTGACATGTGTTGACATTGAGGGCTTCCCATTAATGTGTATATACAATACTTTGTAGTCATAGTTTGTAATGTAGTCCTACAGGCGATATTTTATGCAATTGTATGATAGGAGCAGTCCTAGATATTATTAGAATGATACATTAATGTTTAGTGGTTTAATTAGTTGTTCGACTCCTAAGTATAAACCTCCATAAGTTGTTTGGGTGAAGGTGTATTTGAACTTATATTCCTGAGGTTATATGACCAACCCTAGTAAGTAGTGCACAGACGCAAGTAGGATACTCTAGGTTATGTAGATTATAAATGAAGTCAATTGCATGTGATCATCATACATTAGTTATACAACTCATTCACTTAACCTGGTTGCATGTAGTTGCATCGGGATAAAAGGTTCTGGCATTGTGAACTATGCCGAAGCTTTGTCTCTTACCCCTTCACAACTTGACAGTGTGGTGGGACAGACAAGTTGCGGCCGTGGTAATTAAGAGGCAGGCCTTAAAACCCGTGTGTCTGGGATACCAATTATGGCCACCATCGTACTTCTTGGCAAAACCGAGTCTGAAAGTCATCATAGGTTTAAGGTTTTTATTTCTAGAGGTACGGGTTGTCACATGTGGTACCAGATGCGACGACCTACCTTTCTGACCCTTAGGAACGATACTTAACACATCCTCATTATTCATGTGCCATTGCCCAAGCATCGTAAAGATGAATCGTTGTGGGGTAAAATAAAGAATAGAAAAACTTACAATGAAGCTGCTAAATAAAACATAACAGTAAATAGTACATCAGGCTACTCCTTAACAAGAAGTAATCAGAGTTACACAAAAGTACTACAAATCAGCTTAGGCAGTTATACATTCTTCCTTTATAAATGCTGAAACACACTTACACAAACAAGAAAATACAGTGGAATAGATAACTAAGAAGATGAAAGCCTCCTGCTTGGATGTCGTCTTCAAAAGAGCCTACAAAGACTTGCTACTGTTGAACTACTCAAATAAAATTAGTACCCAAGAGTTTATGGAAACAAACAACTCGGGTTAGACAACATGTCTGGTATTAATAACACTTTAAACAAAGATATGCAATTAAACACAAATATATGAGATTGTGCCGCTGAACATGGAGCGGGTTTACTCCCATATATATCAACATCCATACAAGTGAATCGCTTTATAGAAATTAATTCAACTCCATAAACAATTCAAGCCTTTTCTTTTAAAAACCCAAACTCGTACTTGGCTTCACATTACAAGTATTAGCTTTAAAAAACTTTGTTAAAAGATTTTAATAATTTTAAAACATCATTATAAAAAGGATTTAACAACTTAAAACATCCTTATTACATTTATTAATCAAATTTAAAACTTTATTAATTAAGTTGATAAATTCACTTCAATGCCCTTAACTAAAAAGGGTAAATCACCTTCAAATCATCATTAATTCAATTAATTAATAATGTAGTTAATTAAAAAAAATTAAATAATAATTACATATCATTATTTAAAAGTGATTAATTAATTTAAACTTTATTTAAGAAAAGATTTATTTAAGGCTAAACAGATTTATTAATTTTAAAAAATCGTTAATAGGGTTAATTAATTTTAAAATATCATAAATTAATCTTAATCCATCATTATCAAAAGATTAATTAGCATTAAATATCATCAATTAAAATGATTAATTAAATTTAAAATATCATTAACTAAGTAATTAGTTAAGTTTAAATCACATCGTTAATAAGTTAATTGATTTACCCACATCCTTATTAATTCAATAAATAATTGAATAAGTTAAATAACCATTATTAAGATAATTAGTTATTTTTGAAAACATCATTAATCAAAAAATTTCTTGACTTGTAAAATAATTTCAAGCACGATAACGAAACCGATAGGTTTCGATAAAAGGTGATTTTCAGAAAGTGCCGATATAGCGACATCGTTATACGGACAGTTTGGAATTCACGCATATGACATTTGCAACACACCCATACATCACAGAACAATGGAATGAGCATACATACATGATGATTTGAAATAATAAAACATATGTTAAGCATTTATTTACAACGGGATTGATTTAGCTGCTAGATTTTCATATAACCAATGATTTGCTTATTAACTTTCCGAAGTGACTAACTTTCAAGCAACAGATCAATCCACCAACCAAACCATTATCACAACTATACAATAAGCATTTAATAGCTACTAATATGAGCATGAACATAGTTTTAAATTTTATGGTTCAAAGATGGAAGCTTCACTCATCAAAACGCTTACTACTTGAATCGAAATCGCACTAACTCTTCGAACAACACTAGAACCACGCTTTTCTATGCGCTTGACTTGATTTACTGGACTTTGTATGTCTTTATGGGCTCGACTTAGACCATATTAGGCTCGACCATGGTGGGAATGTGGGGGATATATGTCTTGTTTGATAGGTAGAGTAAAGTAGAGAAGTAAGGAGCTAGTTTATGTGTTTTAACTTTAAAAAGAAGTGGTAAATTTGTGATTTTTAGTAACTTGAAGCCATGGATGAACATGAACATGAACATGAAGAGAAGGAAGTGAATGTGAGAATGAAAATGTAAAGTGAGAATGTGTGAAGGTGGTGGGTATTTATAGGCAAAGGAGTGACATCTTATTTAAATTAGCTTAAACCTTTAAATAATATAAATTTTATCATGTTACATGCTTGCCATACTCCTCCATTCAAGTACACACATTACCTCCCTTTAAGTCCACCTACACCATGCTTTAGGTGCTATCCTAGGCAGTTTAGGTGACGGTTAGGTTATTTAATTAATTTACTAAGGTAATTTAATATATTTTGTGCATTTTATGTCAAATCAAAGTTTATATTTAAATTAAGCATGATTATTAACTCAAACACATTGATTAACTTATCACATGACATTTGTGCATGGGTGTTCATGTGTATGTGAGTTATAAAAAAATGTGCACAACGTTTTCAAAGACTTTCCGAGGACGAAACATCAAAATTTCAGAAAATGTTTTTTGGTCACATTTTCTATTTTTATTTGAACTATTCATTTTGGTAAAAAAAAATTGAAAATGATTTTAATATCATTAATTGATATTTAAAACAGTTTTATTTGGTTTTTAAAATCCATTATTTAAATATTTATAAATGATTTAAATATTCAAATACAAAGCGATTAATTTACTGGTCGTTACATTCTCCCCCAAGAGAATTTCATCCCCGAAATTAATACATGAAAGACAATCCAAAAGGTATGTATTATAATAAGAAATTCATATAATAATGCAAAGAAATTAGTCTATAGAAGAACATACATATTGCATTCAAACAACAAACAAATAACCTGACATTACATTAGGGTAAATTCCCCTAATATTGTCCTTAGTCTCCCAAGTACAATCGCGAGGATCATTACTCCATTGAACCTTCACAAGTTTCACAATCTTATTCCTCAATCTCCTTTCATCCCGATCTACAATATGAACTGAATGTTGGACTACTGTCTAATTCGGTTGTATCTCCAAGTCTTCCTGAACAGAAGTCTCTACAACCAGCGATGGATCATGAACATGCTTTCTCAGATGAGATAAATTAAAGACATTATGAACTTCTAATAATCTTTCAAGCAATTCTACTCTATAGGCCAACGATCTAATTCTCTCGAGGATTCTAAATGGTCCAATAAATCTTGGTGCTAGCTTTCCTGCTCTTCTTAATCTCACAACTCCTTTCATCACGAAAACTTTCACAAATACTAAATCCCTGACCACAAAACTCTAAGTCCCTTCTCCTTAGATTGACATAACTTTTCTTTTGATACTAAGCTTCGTTCACCCTTTCCTTGGTTATAGCCACTTTCTCTGATGCTTCTCGAATCATTTCTAGTCCAAGAACTAAACAGTCTTCGTCCTCAACCTAACATAAAGGTGATTTACGTGGCCGTCCATACAAAGCCTGTTGGGTGCTATGCCAATGCTAGCTTGATAACTATTATTATAAGAGAATTATACCAATGCAGATTATCTTCACAAGAACCTCCAAAATAAAAAATGCATACTCTCAGGAGATCCTCCAAAATTCGAGTCACCCTCACAGTTTGACCGTTTGTCTATGGGTGATAGGATGTGCTCAAATTCAACCTAAAGCAGCTTGCAATGCTCCCCAAAATCGATTGGTGAAGAGAGGATCTCGATTACTAACTATACTTACTGGAATTCCATGTAGTCGAACGATCACCCTCAAATAAATCCCTACCAAAGAAGCGATGTTCTTGTAGACTTCACCAGAATAAAGTAGGCACTCTTCATTAATCGATCTACAATTACCCAGATGCCTTCATTACCTCTTCCTGTTCTGGGAAACCTATCGATAAAGTCCATGAATACTTGCTCCCATTTCCAATTTGGTATCTCTAATGGGTAGAGTAACCCAACAGTCTTCTACTGGTCACTCTTGGCCTAATGAAAGTTTGCACACCGGCTCACGAAGACCGAAATGTCTCTCTTCACCCCTTTTCACCATAAGGTTTTCTTCATATTCTGTAACATTTTAGTTACTCATGGGTGGATAGGTAACCTTGGCCAATGGCACTCTCTCATCACATCTTGTATAATTCCATTAACATCTGGCACTCAAATCCGACCACTCATTCATAAAATGCATCGGGAGTCAATCTGAAAACTAGAAATAATTCCATTTTCAACATCCTTCTTAAGCCGAGCTAAATAGGTTCTTCTTCTTAGAAATATGTAATCCAATGCATTAGAGCTGGCTCAACTTCCAAATTTTCAATCATCGCCATATCCCTACTTAATGCATCAACAACGACGTTTGCTTTCCCCAAGGTATAAAGAATCTTTAGGTCATAATACGCAAGAAAATTCATCCATCTCTACTACCTCAAATTCAAGTCCTTTTGGGTAAAATGATACTTTAATGAATTGTGATCTCCATACTAGTGCCTCCAAACCTTCAATGTGAAGACAATGGCCAAAAGGTCCAGATTGTTTGTAGCGTAATTCTTCTCATGTGGTTTCAATTGTCGACATGCATATGCTATAACTTTACCATTCTACATCAAAACTACTCCCAATCAAATCCTACAAGCATCTATGCAAACTGTTAATCCTTCGCTCCCATTTGGAATAGTTAAAACATGAGCATTAGTCTATTTGTCCTTTAACTCACTAATGTTTTATCGCACTTGGGTGTCCAAACAGACTTAGCATCATTCTTTGCCAACTTTGTTAGATGAGAAGCAATTTTCGAGAAATTGTAGTGAACCTTCTATAGAAACCTTCCAATCCCAAGAAACTCCTGATCTTCAGCTCATTTTCAGGTTTCTTCCAATCTTAAACCGTCACTACTTTAGCTGGATCCACTTATATGCCTTCTCCTGAAACTACATGCCCTAGAAATCTAACTTAGGATTTCCAAAAATGGCACTTGGAAAACTTTGTCTTTAAAACATGACTTCTTAAAGTTCTTAGAACAACATGAAGATGGTACTTGTGCCCCTCCTTCATTTTGGAATAAACAAGGATGTCATTAATGAAAACAAGAACAAACTTGTTAAAAAAAATCCTGAAACGCTATTCATCGAATCCACAAAATAAGCGGGTGCATTAGTCAATCCGAACAGCATGACTAACCACTCATAAAAACTACCAGGGTACGAAAAGCTGTTATGGGTACACTCTCATCTGCTACCCTTAGTTGGTGAAAACCAGTGGTAAGATCCAACTGAGAAAATATCCGAGCTCCATCGAGTTGGTCAAAATGCAATCAATCCACACATAATCTAACTGAACTATCGGCCTTGGTAACGAACACCACTAGCAATCCCCAACTCAATGTTCTATGTTTGATCAAAAGCTTTTGCAATAAATCAAACGTCAACTTTTCTAACTCTCTTCTTTCCTTTGGAGCCAACCTTCGAGGAGGTTAAACAATCGGCCTAGTTCCTAGAATTAAGTCAACACGAAACTCTACTTCCCAATGGGGAGGTAAACCTTGCATTTTTTTTTCAAAAATATCCTTGAAATCCTATACAATTGATATATTCCTTATCTCCTCTTTGGGCACTTCGAGCAAAAAGAGAAAACAGCTGATCAACTTATAGGCTCCCCATAATAAATATCTACCCTAACACCCCCAACATCACTAACTCTAACAATCATTCGGTCGCAATCTATGATCACTCTGAACTTAGATAACCAATTCATCCCCAATAATACCCCAAAACCTATAAACCCCAGAACAAAGAAATCAAAGGGGAAGGAGTAATTTTGACAAAAGATAGGCACATCTAGACACATTATGCCAAGATCTACTAAACCTCCAATTGGGTTCGATACACAAAGTTAATTATTTAGAAGGATAGGTTTAAGGTTAAGCATATCAACAAGATCAATTGAAATAAAACTATGGGATGCACCAATATCGAACAGTACTCTAATAGGATAACCAGAGATGGATAGTGTACCTTGAAACACTTGCTTCCCTTTTGGATCCATAGAAATAGATGGTAACCCATTAATGGAAAAAGCTTGTCCTTGTGATCCCAGCTTTGGAAATGAGCACTTGTACTTTATATTTCCAGGCTAGTGACAATTGTAGCAGACTGGTTCACTATTAGGTTTCGGGCAATGATTTGCAAAATGGCCCATTTTGTTGCACTTAAAACATAGAATCTAAGAGAAATCGAACTGCTTCTTTTGTGCTGGAGCTCCACCCTAAGGGATCTTCCTTTTGCACTTGAAAACGGCTTACTTTCAACTGGGATAATTGATAAACGTTGGGCATTAACTATTGGCACTACATTCTGAACTCCTTACTCAATATCAAGTGATTTAAACCTCAAAGCCATACTAATCAGATTGGTAAAGATACCGTTGAGATGCTTGGTCATTTTGTGATGGAATTAGGGTTGCATTACTTTTACGAACATCCCATTCTTCTTAAGTGGCGTATCAATTAATCCTGGCCCACAACGGGATAATGCATTGAACCAATGCTCATACTATGTCATTGTCATCTCATATTGTTTCAAATCCATAAAACTTCCAAACAACTAAGTCATTCCTACCACTTGGATAAACCGAGCTTCAAAAATCTCCTTAAAATATGCCTAAGAGAAATCTTCTTCTGGTTCATTCATGGTGACCGAATCCCACCAATCCATGACTGCTTTCTGAAGCCAACGCGATGCCAACAATCTCTTTCTAACATCTTCCAACTGAAGATCCCCGAATATCCTTTCTCTCAAGCGAAGCTATGTCTGAACTGTCAGAATGCCCCAGTTCCATAGAAAGACTAACCACCTAAAGAAGTGTAATTCTTGCACAAGGTCGTAAAGTTCTAAGGTGACTAAACTTGCATCACTATTTCTATTACTGGCTCTATACTTGGCTTATTTTAGGAGCTCTGCCATTTGTAGTCATGCTAGTTCCGAATCCCCTCCCTCTTCTTCCTTTTGTACTTATTTTCAATAACCTATATAAGTTATAGGTGCCATTAGTATACAAAGATAGGGTCAAAGATAAAAAAGGGAAACTGAAATAAAGGATATAAAACCAGACTTTTAGGAGAGAAAAGGAAACACTCTCTCAAGATTAACTCATTACAGGGCTTGACTCACCCTATCTCCAATGAGTTGTACCCCAATCAGGCTAAGGTGTTCGCTCAACCTTGCCGCGATACCAACTGTGACGACCCACCTTTCTGGCCCCTAAGAATGATACTTAATACATCCTTGGTGTTCATGTGTCATTGCCCAAACATTAGAAAGATTGATCATTGTGGGGGTAAAATAAAGAATATTATAGAAAACCTTACAGCGAAACTGCTAAACAAAACATAGCAGTAATTAGTACATCAGGTTACTCCTTAACAGAGAATTATCAGAGTTACAAAAAGTATTACAAATCAGCTTAGGCGGTTATAACATTCTTCCTTTAACAATGCTAAAACAAAATACATTTACACAAACTAGAAAATACAGAGGAATAGATAACTAAGAAGATGAAAACATCCTGCTTGGAGCCATCTTCAAAAGATCCCACAAAGACCTGCTACTCTCGGACTACTCAAAAAATATGAGTACCCGAGAGTTTATGGAAACAAACACCCGGTCAGATGACATGTTTAGCATGAGTAAAACTTGAAACAAAGGTATGTAATTAAATACAAACATATGAGACCATGTCATTGAACATAGAACGGGTTTACTCCTACATAATTCAATATCCAAACGTAAAGAATTGATAAATATTTAATCATCACAAAGAGTGGTTGACTCTTCCTGATGCAAATAAAATTGAAGTTTCGAATCAGATCAGAAAAGTAAAATCTCAAACAAACGACTAGGTGGGTGCATCCTCCTTAAAAGTACCTCTAGATATATACTTGAAAACCCCAGGAACACCAAGCCGGACCACGCCATTCCTCACCGAGAATTCGAGCATTTCACATCTAAATGCGAAAAATCGAGTCCAACCTAGATGAGATGTGAAAATGCCCTATGGAAGAAACCCCACATATTTTGGCCCTCGAAAACACCCGCTTTGATTTAGTCATTTCTGACAAAGGATAATAAAGCTCAATGGAGCAATAAATCATCTTAGGATGACGATAATAAAGAAGCTGAAGTAAATGATAGCTGAGGAACCAACTATCGAGTATATTAAACGATCAAATATGGAAATTAAGTCTTGTATACTTATCACCACTCATCGAATTTAAAATTGTACAATTTCTTGGTTAACAATAATACTAGACAAGTCAAGGTAGTGTTACTCAAAGTCATGTCCAATGGTTATTCTTAACTTTTGAAATAATGACAAGTTTATTTCTTCAATGTTTAGTACTAATTATATAAACAAATTGTTTCCATATAAGTGAATCGCTTTATGGAAATTAATTCATCTCCATAAACAATTCAAACCTTTCCTTTTAAAACCTCGAATTCATACTTGGCTTCACATTACAAAGTATTAGCTTTAAAAAACTTTGTTAAAAAGTTAAATAATTTTGAAACAACATTATAAAAAGGTTTAACAACTTAGAACATCCTTATTACATTTATCAATCAACTTTAAAACTTCATTAATTAAGTTGATTAATTCACTTCAATGCCTTTAATTAAAAAGTGTAAATCACTTTTTAAATCATCATTAATAAATTAACTAATAATATAATTAATAAAATTAATTTACATAATAATTAAATATCATTATTTGAAAGTGATTAATTAATTTAAACTTTATTTAAGAAAAGATTTATTTAAGATTAAATGGATTTATTAACTTTTAAAATTCATTAATAGGGTTAATTAATTTTAAAATAGTGGAAATTAGCCACAAGGGCCTCTTTAGCAAGTGTAATTAGTTTCTAGGACACACAAATGAAATAATTACTTTTAAGGACAAAATACAAAATAATTAGTTTCTAAGGCCTAAAAACCTATGAAATTATGTCCTTAAAAATAATTGTACTGCTGACCTTATCCTTAAAAGTAATTATTATGTTGACGTTGGCCTTGAAATTAATTTCTGTGGATGTGTGTCCTAGAAACTAATTGGACTGAAAAGTTTGTTCTTCTAGTGAAATGCTCCTTTAAAATATCATTAGTTTGTAAATTAAGTAATCTTAATCCATCATTATCAAAATATTAATTAGCCTTAAACATCATCAATTAAAATGGTAATTAATTTTGAAACATCATTAACTAAGTAATTAGTTAAGTTCAAATCACATCATTAATAAGTTAATTAATTTACGCCAATCCTTATTAATTATATAATTGATTAATTAATTAATTAAATTAAATAATCAATATTAAAATAATTGATTATTTTTGAAAACATCATTAATAAAAAACTTACTTAACTTGAAAAATAATTTCAAGCACGATAATGAAACCAAACGGTTTTGATAAAAGGTGATTTTCCGAAAGTGCCGATATAGCAACTATCGCTATGCAGGCAGTTCAGAATTCAAGCATATGACATTTGCAACATACCCACACATCACATAAAAAAGGAATGAGCGTACATACATGATGATTTACAATAATACAACATATCTCAAGCATTTATTCACAACGGGAATGATTTAACTACTAGATTTTCATATAACCAGTGAATTGCTTACTAACTTTCCGAAGCGACTAAATTTCAAGCAATAAACCAATCCATTAACCAAACCATTATCACAACTATATGATAAGCATTTAATAGCTATAAATATGAGCATGAACGTAGTTTTAAAATTTATGGCTCAAAGGTGGAAGCTTCACTCACCAAAACGTTTACTACTTGAATCAAAATTGCACTAACTCTTTAAACAACACTAGAACCAAGCTTTTCTATGCACTTGACCTTATTTAGTGGACTTTTTCTTGGCTTTATAGGCTCATCCTATACCATATGGGGCTTAGTCATGGTGGGAATGTGGGGGATATGGGTCTTGTTTGATAGGTGGAGTGAAGTAGAGATGTAAGGAGATAGTTTATGTGTTTTAACTTTAAAAAGAAGTGCAAGATTTGTGTCTTTAGTAATTAAAAGCCATGGATGAATATGAACATGAACATGAAAAGAAGGGAAGCTAATGTCATAATGAAGATGTAAAGTGAGAATATGTGTAGATGGTGACTATATATAGGCAATGGAGTGGAATATTTTTTTAAATTAGCTTTTAAATAATATAAATGTTATCATGTTACATGCTTTCCATACACCTCCACCCCATCAAGTGCACACATTACCCCCTTTAGGTCCAGTTGCACCATGCTTTAGGTCCTATCCTAGGTAGTTTAGGTCATGGTTAGGTTATTCAACTAATTTCCTAAGGTAATTTAATATATTTTGTGCATTTTATCTCAAATCAAGATTTATATTTATACTAAGCTTGATTATTAACTATAACACATTCATTAACTTATCACATAATATATGTGCATGTGTATGCATGGGTATATAAGTGATACAAAAGTGTGCGCAACATTTTCGATGACTTTCCAAGGCCGAAAAGTCGAAATTTTGGAAAATAAATTCTGTCATATTTTTATTTTTATTTGAACAATTTATTTTGGTAAACAAAATTTGAAAATGATTTTAATATCATTAATTGATATTTAAAACATGCTTATTTGGTTATTAAAATCCATTATTTAAATATTTAAAAATGATTTAAATATTCAAATATAAAGAGGTTAATTTACGGGTCGTTACACTATGGCTTAGGTTAAGGGTTTCTTAGGGATTATATATGTATTAGGAAAACATACTTGTCTATTTTGGAAAAGTTTTTCAAGCGTCACTCAAAAGGTTTCCAATATATATATATATATATTTATGAAAAGTTTTTCAAAGGTTTTACACACATAAAAGTAAATGTTAAGATTACAATGGTTGAGGTGGAAAAATAAGTCCCTCATATTTATTATAATTTTCTCCACAAAGAAATGCCAATAGAGGTTCCATATACTAACTATAATAAGTGAGTGAATTATGGTGTAATGACCCAGAATTTCAGTCATTTGAAATTTATATATTTAATTAGTTTTAAATATGCACAAGTAAATTTTATAAGTCGAATAATTATATTTCGAATATCGTGATTTAATTGGCTAATTAAATTATTAATTTAATATTTGAAATTTCAGAAAATAATTGAAAATTGGATTTAATGTGGATAAAAATGATTTATAAAGTTGTATTAAATTCTATTTGAATGAACATTTAAAATCGAAATAAAATTTAATTTCTAGAAATTGAATATTTTAATATTTAACTGACGAGTGAAAATGGTCATTTTTCAAACAGTCTCGGATTTCGACGAAACTAGTTTCATTGGATCCGTAATGTTAAATTATTGTAAGATTTCAAATTTCGTGTCAATTGGATTTACGGCTTTTTGGGGCAAGCTAAAACGCGTAGAAATCGGTTTAAGTGAATTTTTTATTTAAATAGTCGATTTGAAAACCTATCTTTCAAATACGATCGAATTAGCTCTCGATGTATATTCCATTGCGTTCGAAATTGGGGTAAAACATTATAATCGCTAGGCGGCACGCTTCGTTTCGAGTTCGAAATTTTTTCGGATGAATAGTGCGCGTAAATTTTCTATAAAGGCCAACATTTTCCTCATTTGCATCAAAACCCTAGACCATTAGGGCAAGCCGCCACCTAAGTTTCCATGGATAGAAATACACTTCGTTCTTCCATCTTTTTCTTAAAATCTGTTAGCAATTATGAAAAATTATTAGCTGAATAAAGGTAGAGGGCAACGAGTACTAGGAGATCAACGGTGGAGATGTGGAATGAAGGCTCAGTGTGGCGGCAATTCTCGTTCGAACATCCAACATTCAAACATGATTTTCGAGCAATCTATGGGACCAAGCTGTACGAGATGCAAGCCGATGATGGCTCTCGAGTTGGGCTTCAAAACCCTTGTCTTCGATCGTCTTCAAAACGTCGTATGGTGGAGAGAAAATTTCGAGAAGAACGACGGCTATGGGTATGTTCGGTCACGTATAAACCTGGTGAGGGAGAAGAAAGCAAGAACGTCCGCAATCTAGTTGATGAAGAGAACGGTTGGATCTTGAAATATGATTTTAAAAACAAAATGTTAATTAGTTTATGTAATAATTAGTGTGATTAAAAACGCTGTAACTTTTTCATACGATGTCTGTTTCGCACGAAACAAATTGCATTGGAACCATATTGACGAGCACTACATTATGAAGCTGGATTAGGATTTGTTTGAGCTAGTCAAAATTTTGGTTGAAATTAAATGCTTGTTTAATTTTAATCGGAATAAATCGCTATCGCGACGACTACAAGAAAAGTGAGTACAACTCACTCTTTCTGACGCACTGATATTTTTAAATAAGTGAGAAATAGTTTATTATATGGTGATTGATGATTGTTTGGATGATATATGATGCATTGATTGGTATTTGGATATATACCTGCCTAGTGGAGCAGATGACCATATACGTTAGCCTGTATGAGCGGGTGACCCTTTGTACGCGTGTCTGCCTTAAAGATGACATTGTACACATATTCTAATACGTATATTTGTTGCAGGTGATGGGTTGGAGGGATCCAACTGGATTCCTCACAAGTATTGATTTATTTACAGATATTGTGATATATGCTGTTATCATATTATATATGATATTTTCGATGTCCTGATTGATGTATTTAGTGCTGTTGCAGCATTAGGCCCATATTTTGGAATTTAAAATTTTTAAAGTGATGAATTCGAATATAAAAGAATTTTAAAGTTATTTTGAAAATAAATATTTTATTGAATTTTTGAATCGTTCAGAATTGATTTATTTTGAATAAATAAAGGTAATAATTATTATGTTATAAAAATTATGATTTTTGGGAAATATAATCGAAATTATGCTTTTCGTGAAATAAAACCAGAATATGACTTTTGGAATGTGAAGTTAACTATTTTGTAAAATGGTTTATATAGCAGATTTATAAGATTAATATTTGATAAATTAGAATATTAGAATTATAAAACTAATTTTATAAGTGGTAAAATGAAGTTACAAATGGATTTTATAAGTGAATAAGATTTATCAATTTCGAAGTTATAAAAAGAATGATTTTGGAAATAAATAGTTTATAAGTAATTAACTTATAATTTGGATTTTGGCATATAAATGAAATGTAAATGAGATTTGTTAATAAAGGGATTTTATATGTTGATTTTTTTATAAAATGAAAACGGAATTTATAAACATTGTTTTATAAATCCGTAATCAAATAAATTTGATAAGTAATTATAGAAATTTTTAAAGGAGATATATCCATGATTTTGAACAGTGGATAATCCTTTAATTAAATATGTAGAAGTGTTGAATTTGGTTAGAGATTATATTCATGATTTTGGACAGTAGATAATTCTGTATTAAATGTGTAGAAGCTTTGAATTTGATAAATATAGTATATTCATGATTTTTGACGGTGAATAATATATTACATAATTTTTTTGGAAAGTAATATTTTAAAATAGAGTTAAATGGTTTAAAGATGGTCTGAAAATGTGTTAAGGATCGAAACCATAGATTTCAATATTCATTGTTGAAATAGACGTTTTCGAGAAATAAGAAAATGATGGCCTATAACACTGTTGTTATAGTAAATGATTTTCGAAAGGAAATGTTTTTGTTTAGTATTAGGATTTATATATCTACCTTATTTTTGAATCCCTATACTGTTGATTTTGAGTTGTCGTAACGATGTTTTACGCAACATTCGTTTGACCTAAAATAAAGATGTTTGAAAGAATCCTTTCCTTAAAGAATAAAATATATACTCAATCGTGATTTAAGTATATGCATTATTTTCTATGTGTTGAAAATAATTGATTTGTGAATTACTTATTATTAAATAAGTTTTTGGACATGTTTTCCAAAATAGAAGTTGAAATGTTTTGAGATTATATCTTTTTAAAGATAATTTGAAGTGAATATTTGGCAAGTAATTTAATTAATAAAAGTTTAATAAAAAGTGCCTAGTGATTGTATATGGTGCTGAATATTTGTTTGTTTGATTTGATAGTTAAATAACCGATTATCAAATTGCCCAAAAAATTTAGTTCCTCAACTTGATGTGGGTACTATTTAGTCGTACACTTAGTACGTAGGCTACTGTGTAGGCTTGATTATCGTTTGTGTTGAGGATGTTGATTCGTATAGTGCGGAGTATTACTCCAATCTATCGAGCTTCCTTCTTAGCCTGAAGGATAGCAAGTTGAAAGTTGGAGACGTGATAAGTCTATGAGACTTAGTTTCTGTGTGAGGTTAAGAAACGCTTTTGCGTTGTTGGTGCGAAGAGACCGGGATCAGATTTATTTGAAAACCATTTCGGACCAACATATATGCGACGAATTATACAGGTTGCTTGTGATGATATTGATATTCCGGATTTTCATAGTGAGGGACTGCTTTTTGATCGTTTGGGGTTAAAATCCCAATATACATCCAGTAGCAGTGGTCTCTTCATTATGAAATATCCAATGCGAGGACTATTCGCTACTAATCCTAGGGATTTCCCTACAGGATGTGGTAGGGAAGTACCTTCGGTTTGTCCTGTTCCTGGACAACTTGTACGTATGTTTGTCTGACATTGCATTTCTATAGATTACATACATTGGTTTTTACAAACGTACATCAGTGGTGGCGGAGAAGGCAACTTCTCTTAGCTTAACACCCTCCTTGATACGTATGAGCTTAAGGGTTATATTTTTGTGGAAGGCAATTGGTAGTCAACGGAAATGGCCATGTGGCATTCAAAGTGGTGTGATATTTGATTGTGAAAGGTAATCGTTACCTCTAGCCACATCAACCGAAAATGATCAAAATAGGGTTAGATGCAGCAAGGCTAAGTGGGTCATTCCCAAGTAGAATATGATCATCCTCTTCTAATATACCTTTGCACGCTATGACGTCGTGTATCTGATTATTGTAGTTTGTATGCTATGAAGGCCCTCGGTAAAGGTCGGTAACGACCGGAGGATGATATATTCGCTACCATCTAGTTATCGAGGTGGGCCGGTCTTGTGTTGGGAGAGGATCCTTTGTCATGGTCCTTGGTACATTCTTCTAGAGATGTACCGCCAAAAGGTAGTCCCTTCACCTGGTCATTTGTATGAAAATCCAAACTCCACTACGTACCTGCCATTTTATTTGTAGAGCTTAGTATGCTGGAATTTAATAGTGGTAACAATTTCGGCTATTTTGAATATTATTTGTGCAATAGGCACTATTATAATATAAGAGGATTTGATATGAATTGATTTAGTCATCGTAAGGTAAAAACATGTCCGTGTTTATGTGTGGGCTGGTCTTACGAGATACTTTTGTTTTGATAAAGGAAAAGTTTTGGTAATTTAATAAATTCAGACGAGTGTGTTTCTCACGCTGGTTTACCAGACTGATCCAGGCGTTCTTCCCTTTCAATGCTCAGGTCAGACTGAGTATATTTACAGGTTTAGATTAGTGCTTTTGGAGCTTCAACAGAGCGCTGGAGATCTTCATTTTCGTATACACGTTCTTGTTTTGATTATCCGCTGTGCTTTGTTTGTTGTTGTATATTATCGGCAATTGTGAGGACATGTTATTATAACTATTCAAGCTGATAAATATTGATTGGTTGTTGAACTCTGATTGATGTGTATATGTACAGTTTCTATTTTGTAAAGATCATTGATACAATATTATATGTTTTCTATTGCGATGTGAGATTCTGTATTGTTCTATTTGGTTCTATCTTCTCTCTTTCTTCTCTTCTCTTCTTCTCTCTTCTTTTCTTTCTCTTGACTTTCCGTCAGTCTGTGCTTTTTGGGTCGGACATGTGTGGATTATTGTCGATTCAAAGGGTACGGATTTGCGGGTCGTCACACGTGGTATCAGAGCTTAGATTTTGTATATTCCTAAGCTTTGACGTGTACTCATTATAGATAGGGACAGTAGCACACTATATTGAGTTTGAGTGTATTATATAAGAGCGCGTATTCGTTAGTGAATATAAAATATTTTATATTGTGTTTGCTTATCCTTCGAGTTGTTTGTGAATTCTGGTCGGTATGTGGGACGTCATGTTACCGATAGGGATTTCCAAACACTTACATGAGGCAAGTCGACATAGTATTATTTTAAATTGGATAAATGAAATAATTTTACCTCGATTATATTTTATATATAAAGGAATAATTTTTAAAGAATTATTAAAGTGTATATAAATTAATTGTTTGGTTGTTTGAAAATGTAAATATATAAGTTAATAAAGTTGTTTGTATAATCTAAATAAAAACAGCAATTGTAAAAGAATAAATTATATAAGCAAATGAATTATAAATGTGGATTTATAATTAATATGATTTACAATTGTGAAATAATCTTATATATAAGAAATGGAACAACCTGAGTATATTTATAAGCATGAGTTATAAATAAAAATGAATTTAAACTAAGAATTTGAAAATTTGAAACCCATTCATTTTGAAACTTATTTTTCAAAGTTAAAGAGGTTATATTATTATAAATAGAAAATAAGTGAAATTATATGAGCAAAAGATTTATAAATGTGATTTATAAAGATAAAAGAAATTTTTAATAGAATATAAAAAGCACTGAATTCACTACTGTTACTGGAAAATAATAAGGGTGATGACTGTAGCATCATCAGTATCATTTTCGAGTTTTTGTGTGATGTATTTGCTACCAATAATAAATTGAAATTAAAGTTTTGTTTTGATAAACAAATTTGATTTAAAATCCAAGCTAAAATTGATAAAAATGAGTGAAACGAGTTTTGGACTTATAATATATGAGATAATAAAATTTTAGCTTTGGTAAAGTTAAAATAAATGTGAGTTAGCATAATAAATATATGATTTGAAATTTAACTAAAGAAAAGTTAAATAACTTGAATTGGATTTTAGCTGGATTAGATAAGCTATTGAAATAGAAACTGAACTTAACAGGTAAGTGATTATATAACCAGGATTTGAAATTATAAAGAATGAGTTCATTGAATGGAAGTGAACTTAGGTAGATGTTCATGGAATTATGAATAAATAAGTTGTATAACTTAGAAAATGAGAAAATGTAAGTAAAACCAATTGTTATAATGGTTAAATAATTTGTTAAGCAAAACAAAATCTTAATTTGAACAGTAATGAAATTTGACTTAAGTAAAAAAATTAAATAAAGTAGAATTTAAATTAAAATTTGTAGCGAACTTAAGTTGCATAGTAAATGTAAATGAAGTTGAAGTGAAATATAACTTAAGTGATGTTGAATGAAGTTGATTTTGGTATCGAAGTAAATTAATAAAGTGAATTAAATGAATGTGAAATTGAGTTATATAAAGAAATTCAACTTTAATTGTAAAATGAATCAACATTAGAAATGATGTTGTTAACAATTGAATCAAACTTAAGTTAAGAAGTTGTGGATTGAACAATTGAATGAAAGTCAATTGAATGTTAAACCAATTTGAAATTAAATGTGTTGAACCAAATTGAATGAATGTAAAGTAAATTAATTTGGTTATGTTGGTTATGCATTGGTTGTTAGATGGTTGTTAATTGATTGTATAGAAAATCATATGAAATTGAATTTAATTTGAATTGGAAGTGAACCAACTTGAATGTAAATAGTAAACGTAAGCTAACTGAATATGAATGAATGATTAGTAAAATCCAATGTTAATGAATCAAATGTGATTAAATTGAAAATCAATTCAGTAAATATTAATGAGAAGTGAAAGTGTATTGATTTGATTATGGATGTTAGTTGGATGATAGTTGGTTGATGGTTGGATTTGTTGTTTTTGATTGCATTTGCTATATTGACATATATAGTTTTTGATATATATTGTATATTGATATTACTTTCATATATACATGTTTCTCACTGTTTGTTGTGTAACGACCAGATATTTTCAATCATTCGTAGACACACACGTCAGACTTGAATTGCTCAAAATATCAGATTGTTAGTTTAAATTTTGGCAAAACTCAGTATATATAGTAAATAAATCAATCACAGATCACAGACGCAGAGTAATACAGTGCAGCGGAATAGATAAATAGTAGTTCATGAAACTACTATATAAACATCAGAGTTAGAACTAAAATACAATAGAATATCTCAATTACAGTGAAGTCTCCAGTACAACAAATGACTTCTCTGAACAAATCAATTGGGAAGACGAAAGTTGAATCAATAGTTGGATCTCCAAGCGAAGCTCCAAATTCCAAAGGTGAGTCTCAAATGCTGTATCACTCAGTCTGACCCGAGCGTAAAGCAAAAACACAAAACACTCGAATCAGGATTAACATTCTTATATCAATAAATCCAACTCAAGTGAAATATCAACTGAAATACAAGTAACTTAAAGGATGTTTGGGATAACCATCCTCTAAAGGGTCCATGGAACTATCTACAAGGAAATATACACCATTACACCATGGTCATTTCAAATTAATTTATACTTCAAACCGAAATATCATTTTCGTTTCAAATATATCTATTTTCCAAAAATAGTATTTAATTATATTAAATAATTTACAAAGTAAAGTATTTGCAATTTCCTCAAACTTCACAAATCTCCTTCAAATTAAATTCGACTTTCCAATTTAAATTAAATTCAATCTAAATTCCCATTTTACTCCATTTCAGTTTCTAAATAACAAATTCAAATTATAGTGATTTCAAATACAGATCTGAATCACAAAATAAACCATTAAAATTCCAGTATATTTCAAATTTTTAATATTCGACATTTTCAAAGTTAAATTTAACAGTTTCATATAGATCTTGATTTAACTTCATTTTTATTAAGGGGAATATTCGCTTAATAAATTCAATATCATTTAACTAGCCTTACATTTCATTTTTTTTCTAAATATTTCCTTAAATTTATTTGAACGAGAAATATTCATTAAATTACTTAAATCAAAAACCAAGTTATAAATCATATCTTAAATGTTTCAAATCGGTTTAATTAAATAAAATTCTTTATTGAATACAATTTCAACTAAATTCATAATATCTTCCCAAACTTAACTTATTCAAATTATTACCAAAATCTATTTTGAAATATAAATTTTAAATACTTAACCATATTATATATATTAAATCAAATCTTAATTTAATTAAATATTAGTATCAAATCTATATATATCATTACCGTTTATATATATAAAAAATCAACATTTATTAAAACCATATATTTCTTTCCAAAACCATAGGATTTAATTTCAAAATACTTATACGGACCAACGGTGTCAGTATATAATTTCCTATCCTATGGTCAATTTGATACGAATATTTATCATTTCCATCCGTAATTTAAGTATATACGGGTAGATATCATTTCGACCCGCAATCCCAAATTCAATTCAAGTGCAAATCGCTTGGGTCTATCATTCCAACCCATAACGAAATTCTCTTATTCTAAATTCTGTTTGGGTATGTATCATTTCAACCCATTGTGAATTCTAAACTACAGGGAACTTGTAGAGTGATAATAGAGAATATAATAATATATCAGGCATATATCATCAATAACAGTAAAATATAAACAATAAGATATTATGTCATATCCCACAGGTGAACAGTTACAAATAATAGCATAAATATAACAATTTAAATAACTACAACAGCATATTTCAATTGTCGTTTCAATTGGAGTCAAATTTAATAAATATAAGAACGTTAATTGTGAGTGATTTATCACCTTTCGAGGCTAAGGATGATTTGACGATCAAATGAGCTATGAATCCAGTCACGAATTTCAAAGCATAGCTAGATTTGCACGAGTTCAACGGATAAGCTAATAATACGAATAGATGAAAGCAAATCAAAAACCAGATTGACGAAGGTAGATGGTATAAATGAACATATATATACTATATATACTATATACAAATCATATACAACTTATAATTTAAAATAACACATAACTTCCAAAATCTATATATACACCCATAACTATATAGATTCAATATTTTATTTAAACTTCTATAAAAAAAAGTCCTATACGTATCAGTTTTATATATAGAATGACCTATATAAATATATCGCATGTACACTTATACTTATATCATTTAAAAATCAATATTTACAATTTATTAATATATATATAACCTAACTTTAATTGGGAAATAAAAATCTATATATAACATATGTATATAACTACAACAGATATGGACTAACATAAAATGATAGACTATAGTGCATATCTTAATATATATATATATATATATATATAACATAGGGTAACTCACTTATATAACTTAATCTGTGTACTCATGTATAAACTGCAACCTCTATATAGAATCAGCGAAACAAATACATATTGTCCAACTTATGTGCAGACTCAAATACATGCAAACATTAAATTATTGTTTGCAAAGCTATATGAATATACTTCAAAATCAACACATATACACGTTTGATAATTAAAATCAATGCTAACATTTATACACATTTGATTATTTATATATTATATTAAATATAAAGTAACGCTCGAACATAAATATAACTGCAGGTTATAATATGAACGAGCATAGAGATGATTTCGAACATATGTATAAGCTTTATAACATAACTTTTTTTATACTTAAACATACGTGAACCAACAGTATGCACAATGCATTAAAAATCAGTACTTAAATAAGCTTAACAAGATATCCTATCACTCACGCCACAGACAAAAAAAAACTCAATTGGTCATTTCACTCATATATATACCGACACATTTTCAGACAACGTTTATATACTATATTCACGTAAAAAGCAACAGATCGATATATATAAACTAACTATATATGTACTTAAAAACTACATAAACATATGCATGCTATAGTATGCATACAAAGACACACGTAACCTCATTTATAACTTATTATAACATATAACTTAAACAATCACAGAAAGATAACTAACCTATAACTAACAGTACAAAGCATTTTTAAGACATATTATATAACTTGTAAAATATATATATATATATATAAGCATACGAAGGCTATATTATAATATATTTAATATTTAAAATCTTGTAAAACATATATAAACAACGATTTCTATCAATCAAATATAACTACATACCATCAATAGAATTTGTGAGTGAAGGTGATGTGCTGGCTTGCGTGCAGCTGTGAATGAGGCGGGGGAAAGGCGGCTGAAATTTGAAGAGGAACAGTGTTTTCTTTTCTTTTCAAAAGTGGGAGGAGAAAAAAAATGAACCGTTCCAGAGAACACGTAAGAGGTATGCTTTATATATGTTTATAATATAATTTCAATGTGTGAATAGGGCAGAGAAACGGAACAGAGAATAATATTGAAATTTATGGAGATGTAACAGCTGACTATTAAATATTTACCTTTTGGTGGAACAGTTTTTTTTTAAAAAAAAAAGTGGTGAAGGAAGGATTTCATTCCAGGAAAAAGAAAGGACAATGATGGTATAATATATATCAAAGAATTTTCAAGTAATCTAAGCAATGAAAATGGAAAGGCAGAGCAGAACACATCCAAATATTTATGAAATAAAAGGAATATTAACGGTCATCCGTAGATTTAGCTTCCTTATTCAAGCAAATAAATAATGTGGTCCAGCTGTAACGTTTCAAATTTTGAAACAAAGGAAACAGAAATGGGACAGATTGCAAAGGAAAGCCACACATAAATGGAATAAAACGTTAACCATGAAACATGCCACATTCAATGGAAACAAACTGAAATGATATCATCAAGAACGGGAATTAAGGACAATAAAGTAGAAAGCAAGAGAAACGTAAAAGTGAAAACGTTTGAAATGGAATAAATAGGAAAGGAACAACCCGAAATGAAATAGCAACGGGTAGAAAATTAAAGAGCTACAGCACGAATACAGGGAGTAATAATGGTAAGGTATCGATTGGTTTGTAACTGATGTAGAATTTGGATGGACAGGAAAGAAATAAAATTTATGGAAATAGTCGATTCCCTTAATTTCATGCAAATTACTGAAGCAATTAATTATTTTTTTGTTGGGCTGCACGTTTAAATTTAAACTGACAGAAAATATAAAGTCAAAGTTTAAGGAACCGTTACAATGGACCGTTATTAATTGTTTCCTATCGCGTAACGGATCTCCAAATATAGAAATAAATATACCGTTGCGATAAGCACGACAAGACGATCAAAACGGTATATAGATATCAGTGGTACAATGTGAATTATAAAATTCGAATTTTCTACTAGCGGAAAATGCAGCAAAAACACAGAAAAATAAGATCGACGGAGCTAAAGAAGTCTGAATTTTGAAAAACGAAAAATGACGCCTCCGTCAGAAGATGATTTAGAATTTTTCTATGTAAAAATATTCAGGTTTGGAAAATATTTTATTGTCAACAATTATTAACTAACTTGAATTTAATAGAATTTCACAATGAAATGAACTTTCATAAAATAAATTGAAAATTTACCATCTGCTAGAATAAAATGGACGTATTTCAAATATTAAATTTTTATTTTAAAATATTATTGTTTAAAATTTCTCAAAATTCAAATCAACTACGTTATAAAATTTATTAAAATCTACGGGTCGTTACACGTTGAGTGTATAGTAGGCGAATGGCGCTTGCTTCGTATTTAGAGCTTGCTTTCGCGCTATATTAGCCGTATATGCTCACTAATAATACATAAGGTACATATCTCGGTTTATATATTGTACATTTACACTTTTTCCCTTCGGGATATCTCGTCCTCGTAGATGAGATGTATATTTGTGATATATATTGTTTTTTTGGGATCGAACCGTGCAAAGGAGACGCTGGCGAATTTTTTTGAAATTAAAGGCGTTAGAAATTTTTTGGGAAAATTGAAAAAATTTGTGAAAACTAAATTTTGGTTTTTGAATTGAAAGTTAAGCGATATTGGTTAGTTTTGAAAGTATAACTATGAATGGATTTGAAGACTTAGAAAAGCTTTATAAGAAGCTTAACTAGATGATTTTGGAAAAGTTAAACACTAAAGTGATTTTGGTAAATCTAAATTGTACGAATTGTTTTGAAAAGTTAATGGATTTTGTGACTTTTTCTTACTTAGTAATTTCGAGGACGAAATTCTTTTAAGTAGGGGAGAATGTAACGACCCAGAATTTTAGTCATTTGAAATTCGTATATTTAATTAATTTTAAATATGCACAAGTAAATTTTATAAGTCGAATAACTTATATTTCGAATATCGTGATTTAATTAGATAATTAAATTGTTTATTTAATATTTGAAATTTAAGAAAATAATTGGAAATTGGATTTAATATGGATAAAAATGATTTATAAAGTTGTATTAAATTCTATTTGAATTAGAATGGTGTTACAGAACTTTTAAAATCGAAATAAAAGTTAATTTCTAGAAATTGAATATTTTAATATTTAATTGACGAGTGAAAATGGTCATTTTTCAAACAATCATGGATTTCAACGAAACTAGTTTCATTGGATCCGTAATGTTAAATTATTGTAAGATTTCAAATTTCATGTCAATCGGATTTACGGTTTCTCCGAGGCAAGCTAAAACGCATAGAAATCGGTTTAACTGAATTTTAAATTTAAATAGTCGATTTGAAAACCTATCTTTCAAATACGATCGAATTGGCTCCCGATATATATTCCATTGCATTCGGAATAGGGGTAAAACATACCAGGCGTTACGCTTCATTTCGAGTTCGGAAATTTTTTGGATGAATAGTGTGTGTAAATTTTCTATAAAAGGCCAACATTTTCTTCATTTGCATCAAAACTCTAGACCATTAGGGCAAGCCGCAAACTAAGTTTCCATGGACAGAAATACACTTCGTTCTTCCTCCTTTTTCTTCAAATCCGTTAGCAATTACGAAAAATTATCAACTGCAAAAACGTTGAGGACAACGAGTACTAGGAGATCAACGGTGGAGATGTGGAATGGAGGCTCGCTGTGGCGGCAATTCTCGTTCGAACAGCCAACATTCGAACATGATTTTCGAGCAATCTATGGGATCGAGCTGTACGAGATTCAAGCCAATGGTGGCTCTCGAGTTGGGCTTCGAAACCCTTGTCTTCGATCGTTTTCAAAACGTCGTATGGTGGAGCGAAAATTTCGAGAAGAATGGCGGCTATGGGTATGTTCGGTCACGTATAAACCTTGTGAGGGGGAAGAAAGCACGAACAGTCGTGATCTATTTGATGAAGCGAACAGTTGGATCTTGAAGTAGGGTTTTAAAAATAAAAATAAAATGTCAATTAATTTATATAATAATTCGTGTGATATTAAAAACGCTGTAGCTTTTTCGTACGTGGTCCGTTTCATACGAAACAAATTGCGTTGGAACCGTATTGACGAGCACTACATTATGGATCTGGAATGGGATTTGTTTGAGCTAGTAAAAATTTTGGTTGAAATTAAATGCTTGTTTAATTTTGTCACACTTTTTTCATTTCATTTTGTCACGGTTATTATTGTTGGAAATTTGTAACGGTAACTATTGTTACGTTGTATTATCACGGTTATTTCCGTGACAAAATTTGGGCTTTTCATAAATAACTAGAAGACATTGGACAGAGTCGTCATTCATGTTCCAATCCTTGCTTCAGATGTTTGTCACGCTTCTGGCTTCTATCTTTCTTCCTTAAATCTAATTAGGTTAAAGCCGTCACAGCCTTCCTTTTTTGCGAGTCGCCCGCCTATCGCCGCAATTTTAATGCCTCCTTCCATTTCTTTCGCCAAATCCGCCCATCTCTTTCGCCAAATCCGACCTTCTTCAAAGTCAGATAATAATTTTTGTTTTTAATTTGGTTTTGTATGTTTTAAGATTGTTTATTTAGGGTTTTGTATGTTTTATGGGTTTTGTCTTGTTAAAGCTTTTGCATACATTTGGTTCTTCTCATTTTATTTATGGATGGCAGCTTTTACTTTCTCTGCTCGATTGCAATTAATTTAATGCTTGGTGCTCTTGTTCTCCTAAGCGCTCTGTGTAATGTTGGATGGTCAATTTTTTTACACCGTTGATATGTTTATTTTGAGATAATATCACTATGTTGTTGGATACCTGTACTGCTAGATTAGTGGTGCATGTATTATAAAGTGATTAATTAGAGATCATCACACCCATTAGTAATATATACACGAGAGTCTGAATCATAACCTATCGAATTCAATTCAATATGTGATATTTTTGTAGCACTTTATTGTGTGGTGATGTTTCAATATCAGGCTCTATAGTCATTCATATGTCTTAGCTCCCCACCCTTCCCCCTAAACCAACATAAGAAAAATTTATATGTCGTGGAACGAGGTAGTGGTTGTTGTTTTATTTCTAGTTTCAGTTTCAAATTCATTCATCTTTTATTGGTGGCATTTTGAGGTTTCTGGAAACACTTTTAGTATAATTAGGAACTTAGGATAACAGATTTGATCCAAATTTAAGTTTGAGATAGTTGTTCCTTTTTTTAAATTTTATTGACTTAATCTAGTCTGTATATTTTGACTTCAAAATAAAACTTATTCCATGTTTTAATTGCTCTCCATGCTTTAAAGAATGATTAAAAATATTTAAAAACAATGAAATACTAGTTTTAGTTTTATCTTTATAGTTCTTTTTAATACTATGTCATTACAAAATACGTTTTATTAACAATTTTTTGTAATTAAGGTACTGAATCGTGGATGAATATACTACTGAGTTTTCAGAACAATTCTTTTTTATGTTTATTTATACCATTCTTTTTTATGTTTAGAACAAATCCTATTTTTTTGCAATTAAATACAATATATTGGTAGTGGACATATGGACATTCTGGAAATATTTTATTTTGTACATATACATGTTTGTTAATTGGCAAGTATTTTTATATGTAGTAGTATATATGACTAAATATAATATAGTTAAGTTGTTAAACTCAATATAGACTTTTGAGATTTTATTGGGGCTTAAGTTGAAATGAGTATAAATGCTTCCTGTAATGCATTGACATATTTAATGTCATAACTTCATTGTAATCTGAACAAACTTAGAATAAGGGGAAAAAAGCATTAGGTAGAACCAGAAGTTCTTTTGGTACCAACATTTTCTACAACGTTAATAGTCATCCCTTTGAGAGGTGAGGGTACACTACTGACTGCTTCTTGGGCAGCTAGGGCCTTTCTATTGATCATCTGATAAATTTCAATAAGAACGGTCTGAAAGCATTTTCAATTTTAAGGGCTTCCAAAGTTGAAGTTTTCAGAAAGAAAAGACCTTCTTTCGCTGCAAAAACCTAAGCATCTTCAGGCGAGGCCGAACGTAAATGGTTTAGCTCCGATTTGTTGCCAGCCATTTTTCTTCTCCAGTTATGTTTAATTTCTTTGGGTTCTCATTCCAATTGCTTATTTGATTTTTCTATAACCTTTAATCAAGTGCCTTGACTTAGATCTGAATAATTTAGGGGTTTTCAATTTAGAGGTATATTTTCAAGCTTTGATTATGTTATTATTTAGATCGGACCGATGTTTCTTTTAAATATTTTGATTTTGAATGACCTTAGTTGTTTTTGGGGAGGATGTTTTGTTTGCAAGAAGGGACTTTGGGGGGTTTAGCAGGGTCTATTGAGTGGTCATTTGGGGATGTCTATTGAGTGTTGAAGTGTGGGGGGAGTGTTTGTTGATGGTAGAGCAGTTTGCCAGTAGTAGTGCAGTAAGGAATGTGGATTAAAGTCAAGGGTTCAACCGGTTGTTGAGCAGAGGGGATGGTTCTGCTCAGTTTGATGACATTTTTGAAGGCGGAGTTCGGGTTCGACTGGTTACTGATTGCAAAGTTGATATCCCGGTAACTGATTTTTTTTTTGTCACTGATTTTTTCGGCAACTGGTTTGCAGTTAGTCACGTTGTTGATTGTAGGAAGGTGGTCGTATTTGATGTTTGCAAAGGTTGGATATTCAATGGTTATGGGAAGTTTTCAAATGAAAATGTGAAGTGAGTTATGGTGGTGAGGAGGCTGTTGGAATTGGAGTTACGGTTGTAACGACCCAGAATTTTGAACAATTTAAATTGACAATATTTAATTAATTTTAAATATTTGAATGATGGTTTAGTTTGAATTCTCAATATAACTTTGAAATTGGCAATTAAATTATAGAATTTAATCTATTGAAAGTTGAATAATAATTTGAATCTTCAGTTTTAAAGCTGATTAAAAATATTTCAAAGGCTTGTAAAATTCATATTGATAATATTGAAGATAATAGAACTTCAGAATTGAATTTGAAAGTGATTTGATCAGTTTTGAAATTATATCGTTTGAACGATATTTAAAAATAGCCTTCCGAGGCACAGTCTCGGAATTCGACAAAACCAGTTCCATTGGATCCGGAATATTATATTATTATCGAATTTCAAATTTCGTAGTGATTAGAGTCGTTGTCTGACCGTACGGTAAGTAAACGCGTTGAAATTTAAATCGAATTCAATTTAAAATTTAACATTAAATTACGTCAACATCAGCTATCCCCCTTCCGTAAATTATGCCTAGAATCACGATACGAAATCGTGCAAGCCATGCTTATTTTGTATGATGAAAAAAAAAATTGAAATCACGCCCCCCCTCCTTTTCTTTTCAGCCGAGAAAAAAGATAAGTACTACAGCTATTAAGAATTGCACTATTCATTCTCCTTCCCCATTTTCTTTATTTGCCGTTCAAAATAGCAAATCGAAATCATCTCATTCCTGATTCAAACGAAAATCTCGTTTAACAAAAAATAAAAGTCATCGTGACTTAGAACCACGGTCGAGGCTAGGGTATGAGGCGCCGCTGGTAGTGGCGTGTCGTCGATGGAGGCAGCAACTTGAGTTGGGGATACTCGATCGAACATTGGCAAGCTGAGGCACTCACGTTCGATTGGGTTTAAGGTTGTGAAGCGATGGCAAGTCGATCGATGATGATTAGGGATGGAATCTGGAGGCGTGGGATTGTCGCGACCTGGTGGAGGCGAGGCGGCGGCGTGGAGTTCGCGAGTGGTGATGCGACGTGGCGGTCTAGGGTTCTCGGGTTCGAGAACGACGGTGGGAAGCGACGCTAGCAGTAGAGCAGCGAGGTATTCTCGTATAATTTGTTTATGAAATTTTTATGTACAGGAAAAAAAATTAAAGCAATTCTGTTTTAAATTTATATATGTATGATATATAGCAAAAGTTATTTTTGCAGTAAAGTTATTCGTGAATAAACAAGAAAACATAAGTGAGATTTTTTATTTTACAGCAGAGAAAATTTTAAACAGTCCTGTTATTTTATTAACACATGTATATAGGGTAGAAAAGGGAATTTATTTTATTAAAATATATATATATAGAGAGGTTATTTCTGGGATAAGTAGTTTAAGGAAGGAAAATAAATAAATAAATAAATATAAATATAAATATACCTATTTTCATTTACTGGTTGAATTTTAAAATAATGAATGATGGAGATAAATTTTTATAAACTTATTTAAACTATTTAGTTGCTACAAGAAATCTTAAAAAGGGGAAATTGAGTAAAACTAAACTTTTAGTTGAATTAAAATTTTAAAATGGAAAATTGAATTGTTCAATTTATTAATAAATTGTATAAATTATTTATTCAAGGTCAAAATCTGAAGTGAATCGAGTCGGAATTGGAAACGGACTGCAAAATAAAAGCAAAGGTGAGAACTTCTCACTAAAAAGGGTTTAGTTTAAATTTTAAATAGTTAGATTTAAAATTGTTGATTGTATTGGTTGTTTGTTTGGATAATATAGTATTATCCATTGTATTGAAATAGACCCTATACGCCGCCTATTAAGCGGATGTTATTTATTAAACCCATATACCGCGATATTCCACCTTGAAGTGGAATTGGTATTATATATGTACTTGGAGTTGATTTCCCACATTATATAGCGGATGAGACCCTATTGCGCCGCATAATATCGGATAATATTTTATAAATCCCGTATACCGCGATATTCCGTCTTGAAACGGGATTGGTATTGTGCTAATGTCTGTGGATGCAGGGAAACAGGTTGGAGGGATCCAACTGGATTCCTCAAATAATTGAATTGGTTTCAATATTGTGAGTTGATTTCTTTTTATTATAATCCTTGTGTGATTATCTTTATAATTGAAATCGTTGAAGGCTAAAATTTAGCCGAATAAAATTCTGGTATCATTAGATACCGGAAATAAATAAAATTTGATTTTTGAAATAAGTAGTAGATTAATTTGTAAAATGGTTTAAATTGGGATATTTGAATTTAAAAAGATTTATAAAATTGATATTTTGTAAATTAAAATATTGGAATTATAAAACGAGTTTTTATACACTATAAGAAAATGTTATATTAATAGCATGCGTGGATTGCACAGGAACATGACTTGCAATTGTTAAGTTGTTTAAGGTTGTTTAATTAAAAAGACAGCATCAACTAATGCAATTAATAACCCTGCTGAAATAAAATTCGTTCTAAATTCATTTCCCTCTAAATTATTTCAGGGCCGCCAAATTTACTTTTTCACATTCGCTTCTTCTTCCCTTCGAATTCCACTCTCTTCAATTCTCACGATTCCACTCTCTTTGATTCTCACGATTATGCATGTTCTCTCACTTCTACCTTCAATTGAGTTAATCTGAAAGCTCCGCAACCCTCTCTTCCTCGAGCTTGGTTTCGATCGATTCAGAAGCTGAAGCACGATTCTTCAAGCCTGGCCAAAGGTAATACTTGCGTTATTGATTTGTATTTCCATTTAAATGATTCTCAGTTGCACAATATTAATAGGAATTTGAATATTATGTAAACCCCTTTTACAAAATATGAACAAAAAGGTGATATCGGTTTGATGAATTTTTTTTCCTTCAAAATATAAAGTTTTAATATTGATTTTTTACAGCAAGATTATTTGTTTATATTACAGAGTGATATCTTCGAGGGCAGTGAAGAAGATACTTCTATTGAGAAGGTTAGTCCAATGAGCATTAACATTTATTTTCAGGAAAATGCTTTGTAAAAATTCTATATGTTTCATTATCATTTGCTAATTACCTTTCAACTCATACATGTTTAGAGGCTATGAACTTGTTATTATCATAACGACCTCCATACATTAGACGTGTTACAATACCTTTCAACTCATCTCATGTTCAGTGGTATAAACTTATTATTATCATAATGGCCCCAGCATTTGAGGCATGTTACAAAAAAATAAATATCTTCAATATGGTGCCAGAATGAATTTCAACTTTGAGGTTATTTATATGTTAACAACGAGCAAACAAAAGGCACTTGCCATAATCTTAATCATAGCTTTTGTGATATAGTGAGCATATCTACATGTATGATATATTATTTTATTGGAATGAAGTAGTATTCTCCAACCCATATTGATGACCAAACCCTGTCCAAAATATTTGAATCTGGCTTGACTGGTGATCTGAATGTATCTAATGGCTATGTGTCTCTGGTCGGATTTATGTGAAAAAACACTCTTGAACCTGATTTCAACTTGTTGATCCAAATTGAACCACATTCACCTCATTCTATTCAGGCAACTTATGTAGTTTACAATCCATACCAATCAGGTCATAAGCTATGTCTATCTTTGTGAGCCCTTATTTATCCCACAAATCAAGAGAAATGCAATCCATATAATTACTCTTTGTTTTTGGTTGAGCAAAGAAGATGAACTTTGGAAGAATCAACATAATTTCTTGTCTTTTATTTAATAAAAATTTCTTTACCCAACAAAACCTTAAATCGTAAGTCAAGATGAATAGATCTGGATATAACAAGTTTTGTAATGATTAACATGATATTCGAAGAAGTGTGAAGAAGATAATGAAGGCTAGAAAGGTAGAGTTGAAAAGTGGAGATAAATCTAATGGTATTGGTAAGGTAAAGTTTATACCAATGCTGCCTAGTCACTGTATTGCATAACTTGCCAAAATACCTAGTAAAGTTTGTTCTAATAATCATATTACTTATAAGCAGGAAGAAACAAGCTGTACAAAAAGATTTGATAAGGGGAAAATCATTGAAAATGAGATCAACAGGAACAAAAACCTAAGATAAAGAAAAAGAACCAGAGTTCTAGCATCGAAGGAGTGGACTAATTATTTTTGTGGCGACGACGAGTCTGATGGTGAAGAGGTAACACACCAGCAAATATTGTACTTTTTTTTTTCTTTTTCAAACTTCTTATTTGGTAAAAGGTGTTGCAGAATAATGATATGGATCAATGAATCATTAATAAAAGAAGGGTCTTGATAGTATAGGGAAAACAAAATAGTGATCAGTTTGGTACAAAACGTAAATCTTCTCTACAAAAGGGTCTTGATAGTATAGAGAAGCCTGAGGTAATTTATGCCATAACTTTGTTTTGCAATTTGTGTGGGAAATTATTACTTCTTGGATTTTTTTATACATAGGCATGCACACATTCAAAGAATAGTATCCTTCTGCAAGGATTTGCTTTAAGTCAAATACATTTTTGACAGGGAAGTAAAAGTAGAGCATTAGACGCAAGTTTTAAATTATTTTGATGTGCTTTGGTCTTGTGGAAGTAAATATATTTTAAATGCTATTATTATAATAAAAATGAAGATTGCATACAATATTTTATTTTATTTTTCCAAAAACCTTTATCTCATAATGGAAAGATAACAAGTCGTCGGTTTATCCTTCACTTTTACCACAGCAACATCTGGCCTTAAATGAATACACTTCTGAATAATTCTTGTAGAGTCCTGAAACCTGATGTATAAAGACCATGGCTCGATCGCCCATGCACATAATTTGTACTGGCACTTGGGGCATCATTCCAAACTCACTTCATAATGTCTTGTTAGAAAACAATCAAAACAATTGAAATAACATGCTTAATATCCACCATCTTTAATATATCGACAATGTATAGTATGTGTTTTGAATACGTTTATCTAAATACTTTGTCATTATATTTTCTTCCCCAGTTAACATCATGTTGCTAACTGAATAGGTTACATCATGTTGGAATACAATATGAAAATAATTTAATATAATTCCTGAAACCATTCAAATTCGTTTTGTTCATTTTAAACTCAATCTTATTTTCTTTTCGAAGTTCATTTATAGCATTTGTATTGGTTCATTGATATAATTATCGAATTTTCAATTTATTCTTAAATTTCTTTATTTATTTGTTAAATAAATCAACCCAGTTCTGTATCAAATTTAACAAAGAGGGAAATTTTTTGGTGGAGCTCTTTACTAATTATTGTGCTTTTGAGTAGAGTTGGTTGGATAGTTCAACCTATAACCATTAGTTCAAGTAAGAAATGCCAGTGCAGCAGGAGTTAAGGGACTGTTGTACATGAAGCAGACTCAGGTAGGAAAGCCAGTGCACGATGTTGCAGTTTTAGGTGGGAAGTGATGTAGACCTTGCATGAGATGGTGTCACTGAATGGAAGTGGCTGCAACTAAGAAATGCCCACGCGAGCACAGGTAATCGTTGCAGTTTTAGTATGATGTTTTTTCTTGATAACTAAAGTATAAATTGTAATGTGGTTTTAGTATTAAAAGAAAAAAAATACTATTGTCATGAATATTTTCTCCCAAATTAAAAGGAATAAAGTATATAGTAAATCACAGTGAAAGTAATTTATGCTCGTATTCTAAATACAATTGGACATGATAGTTTGATGGTATTTGTATAAATTTATTTGGTATTAAAGGATTAAGAATTTTTTTTCGTAAGTGAGTATAACTAAATCATATGAATTTCTGAACATTATCCGATTGATTTGAATTGTTGTTAGGCATACTAAAGTGAGTATAACCTCTCTTTAAAATTATAGTGAAACTAATATATACATTATAAATTATAGTGAGTGTAATTCATCTTGTCTTCATTTTTATTCAGACAAAATAAATATAGAAAACTTTTGCTAATGTTTTTACTAGATGACATCTTAAACATTTAAAAAATGCCT
The DNA here is from genome assembly GCA_030765085.1 of Allium cepa. Lineage (NCBI taxonomy): Eukaryota > Viridiplantae > Streptophyta > Magnoliopsida > Asparagales > Amaryllidaceae > Allium > Allium cepa. Next base: position 665,286,431 of record CM060929.1, on the reverse strand, counting down.
TGGCATGTGATGATGCATTTTTGTTTTCATAGTGTTTGGTTGCTGGAATAAGAAATGCATCTTGATAGTTCCAAATATTTAAACATCCAAAGCATCTGTAAATAATAATAATACAAAAAACATCGTTCAACTTAACCACCATCATGAAGGCTTCAATATCGGTCAATTTTCTGGTGCTATATTGTAATCTGTAGGACTATATTTCCTCCACGATACATGTTCCATTTTTTGTGCATAGTATTGTTATTGTAGGACTGTGAATGTGGTAAGTTTGGAGAATGAAGTGTACTGCTGTGGTGAGAATCAGAGGATGCAGTCCATTGGGTGAGGTGAATGTAGTGACAGCTTTGTAGAAGGGATGACAGAGGAAGACGGGTGTGAAGGCAGATGATATTTGTTGTTTGCAGGAATGAGTTGGTAGCAGTTGAACTTGTATTTGCTTCTAGCGATATGCAAATGTACTGGTGATACGAGGCAAGGGTATTTCTGTTGATATTTAAGCTCAACGCACCATGTTTTCGTTCAAACTTTAAATGTTAATTGAAATAACATGTTCACGGTCCTCTGAAACATTATTATCCTGCAGCGAAGAATTCTGAAACCGAAGCCTGCAGCAACGAATTCGCTGCCTCCTTCATCATCCGAGGCAGGGGTATTTGTCAAATGCGTATTTAGTAATATAAGTAACTATTAAACAACTCTAGTTTGTACTTTACTGTTTACATTAACCAGATTTTCATTCAATAATAAACTAAATAATTACCAGTACATAGAATCAGCGCATAGAATGATTTAGCTGTTAATTTTGAGTGTTTTCTTTGTTTGCCGCACATATTTTCTTCCATATTTTGGTATTCATGATAATTTATGTTTACTTTTTATGACTAATAGATGTATTTGCTTTTTGACAGGTGGTGTATGATGCTCTGGGTTTACGCTATGGTGGAAGGCATGAAAAAATATGTTGCCGCACTCATTCTCCTTCAAATGTATTTTGTGTCGATGTTCTTACATCTTTACTTTTACTATGTATCGTTTTGGTTAGCTATGGTTGTATGGATTGTTACTTTTATTATGTATTGTTTGGTTAGCTACGATTGTAAGAATTGTTACTAATATTTATATGATTAATATTGTGCATGAAATGCTTTTGTTCATATTTTTTTATGCTTAATTGTTAATACTGTGTGAAATACCGTATATTACATCCTTTTTATATTAATGCTAGGAAAAAAAATTGCCATGGCTATACATATTATAGCATTATGCTAGTGCAATAAAAATATTCTGTAACGATTAAACAGTTTTCATAGCAAGTAAATAATGCTATGAAAAACTAAAGTAAACATTCTATAGCGTTTTTACAGCATTTATAGTTGCTATAATAATCAGGCAATGAAATTTCTATAGCATTTATAATTGCTATAATAATCAGGCAATGATATTTCTATAGCATTTATAATTGCTATAATAATCAGGTAATGATATATCTACAGCGTTTACAATTGCTATAGAAAGGTACTTGTATGTCATGAATCGTCCATTTAATAACAATTCAGAAACGCTATAAGTAACGTCATTTATAGCATGTTTTTTATAGCGATTCTGAGGTTGCTATTATAGATCCCTGACATATTACAACTTGTTGATATACAGCGTTTATAAAAACGCCATCGTATCCTTTTACAGCGTATTTTAAACGCTATAAAAAGGTATTTTTCTTGTAGTGATAAGCGTTAAAATGAATTATAAATGAATTCATAATGAATGAAATTTATAAATTGTGAAGTTATAAAAGAAAATGATTTTGTAAAATAAGAGGATTATAAATAATTTACTTATAAATTGGGTTTTAGCATTTAAATGAAATATAAATAGAATTTGTTAATTAAGGGATTTTATAAGTTGAAGTTTTTATAAAGTATATATATAAATATGAATTTATAAACGTTGTTTATAAATACGAAACCAATTGAATTTGATAAGAAAATATGATAGCTTATTAAAGGAGATATATCCATGATTTTGGACAGTGGATAATCCTTTAAATAAAATATGTGGAAATGTTGAATTTGGATTACGAAGTATATTCACGATTTTGGACAGTGAATATATATTATTAAATAAAATGGATACGTTTTGGGAAGTGATATTTTAAATGGAATTTAAACAATTTAAAAATGTTTTAAAGTGTATTAAGTATCAAAACCATAGATTTCAACATTCATTGTTGAAATAGACGTTTTCGAGAAATAGAAGGAAATGATGGACTATAACACCATTGTTATAGTATATGGTTTTCGAAAGGAAATGTTTTATATAGTATTGGGATTTATATATCTGTCTAAAATTTCGAATCCCTATACTAGTGATTTTGGGTCGTCGTAACGTTGTTTTACGCAACATTCGTTTTGATCCAAATAAATGAGTTTAAGAGAATGTTTCCTTAAAGAATAAAATATATACTTAATTTTGATTTAAGCATATCGAATATTTTCCAAATGTTGAAAAATAAATAGAGTTGTGAAATGCTTATCATTAAATGAGTATGGAAATGTTTTTCCAATATGAAATGAACGTTTTGAGAATTATCCTTTTAAAGATAAATTGAAAATGAAAATTAGAAATCGATTTGGAAATCATATATCATTGGATATTTGAAAATTTAAATTCACTATGGAATTTATAAAGGAAAGGGGAATCTGTTTAAAAATAAATATCGATTTATTTTTGAAGTATGGAAATCATATATATATATCTTGTAAAGATATTTTTGGAAAATAAATAATTTGGAAAATTATTTGGAATCTGGTGATGTTGTGCATACCTATTGATAGTTAAATAACCGACTATCAATATTTACCTTTAAATAGGTATTTGTTGTGATTGCTTGAATTTGAATGCCACACTTATTTTTTTTAATAAGCGCTCACTATTCAGGTTAGTCGGGAAAGGACCTCTGAGTCGTCTAACCCATTCCGAATAGTGATACGTCGCAATGGATAACATTTGATGACCGGTGTTGAGGACCGGATATTTGTGAAAACGGAAGGATCACCGTCGAATGTTTTTGCATCGGCTGATCTTCGATATAGAAATTTATTACCCTTTGTGACGGGAAGTCCGATCGTAATTAATGAATATCCGGATTGCAAGGGATTCTTAGGAAGTGCCTTTGGTTCTGCTTGAACCCGGAACAGACTTGTATGGATTGTATGTCTGACATTACAAATTGAGATATAAAGCTGATTTCTTTCAAATGCATATCTGTTAGTGGCGGAGAATTTATTCTCCTAGCTTAACACCCTTCTCTGAGACGTACGAGCTCTGAGGTTATGTAGTTGAAGGTTATTAGTAATATACTCCCAATTTGGTAGTGTGATATGCTAAGTGCTATTGAGCATTTGTTGAAACAAAGCACAGCTTTTAAGCGTAACTTTGTGGACGAGACTTCGTCGGACCTCACACCCCGGAAATGGTCAAAATAGGAAGAATGCAGCAAGATTCTAGGGAGTAGCGCCCCTTAGTGTATGTCATTCCTTCTGGATAGAAGTGGTATCATGGTATGGAGCTGAGATATTTAACCTATGTTGTGCTGCAAATTTATTACTTTGTGGTTGTTGGAAATCGAGGATCCTTGGATATAGATCGGTTACGATCGGGGAATGGCATACTCGTGTCAGTAGTTACCTATTTTTGCAAAGGTAACCCGGCCTTGTGTTGGCAGAGATCCGGTTAGGTTCTCGGGGCGTCTTTCCAGAGGCGTTTCCATGTGGCAATAGGAAGTTCCTTGGCCTAACCATTAGTTGGAAATCCAAAGAAACAATACGATCTTGTATGGTTTTAGTTGTAGAACCTATCATTCACTTATGGTGGCGCCCCACTGTTTGGATGGTAGCTATAGTAGGCATAAGAGCGAAATGCCTATGCTGGCTCAGATTTATATTCTACTTTCGAAATTGTTTTCTACACTATGCACTAGTAATAATATCAAATGTTTCTTTTTAACGCGTATCAAGCATATTTGAATATCATAAGGAGAAATCTCCTCCGATTCTGCGTTTGCATTGTGTGTGTGTGCGGCAGGCCTTATGGTAGTCTCATTTTCTAAAAGGCATTGCGAATCTATTTTAAAATTATCCTGTTCTTTTTTTTAAAGATAAATAACTGTTTTAAGTTCTCACACCAGTCACATGACTGACCTGGAGTTTATTATTTCTCTTCCTAAACTCTGGGTGCCCACCAATTTCCACACGGGCAGTCTAGAGTTAGGTTATCAGGTCATTCTAGATTCGGAAGTTGCTGTAGAAATCTGGAGGCAAGCTAGATGGCGTAGCATATTACTAAGTATATAGTATTTCTTTTCCGCTGTTTTTTGTTGTAAACTCTGATAATGAATGTAATGTGATGTAATGTATAAAATGTACAGTTCTTTTGTTTAATGATTATTCATTTATCAATTATATGTTGTTCCGCTGCATTGTTAGATTTTGATATTGTTCTGTTGCTTCTTCCTTTCTTTCTTTTTCTATCTTTTTCTTCTTCTTAAACCATAAGAATTCGGTTTCTTGCCATTCGATTTCTCGGCAGTTGATACAGTGGACGTATTGATGTCGATTTTCGAAAGTCGAAGAATCAGGTCCTTACAATGTGGTATCAGAGCATATGGTTAAGCGACAACCATGGCTCTGTTGGGTGTTACTCATTAGAGATAAAGTCAGCAGTACTCTAGAATGAGTGTGAGTGTAATAATAGATATGAGCGCGTATTTGTTAGTGAATATAAATTGTTTTGTATTGTGTTGACTTATCGGTTGATTGTTTATAGATTCTGGTCGGTGTAGTTTGGCCAACTGTTTCGATAGAGGTTTCCAAACTCTGAAACAAGATAAACTGACACAGTATTGTTTTAAAATAGGGTAAATGAGATAATTTTACCCAAAGCTATTTTTGTATATAAATGAAATGATTTTCTGTGAATTATTATGGTATATGGTTGTTTGGATGCTAGGAGATGATAATATTAAAATTATCGTTGGTTGTTGAATAAGAAGCTGAAATAAAAAACAAAGAACTAAGAAATAAAATCCATATACAACTAGAATTTGTGAATAAAAAAATGTAAATGTGATTTATAATTTGAAATGGAGTTCCAGAAAAATATTTGCAATAAAATTCAATAAATGGAATGAGCTTTGATTTGAATCAAGTTGAATAGAAAGAAACTTTTCTTCTTCCAAACTTGAGAAAAATAAATGAAATGGATTGAATCCAAGTAAATTAATAAGATAATTCATTAATTCAGGACAGGGAAGTTGAATTAGTTAATTTAAAACTTGAATTGTTAGTTAAATGTAAAGATAAATTCAAGTAAGTAGAAACAAATGGAAATAAATGGAAAATTTCCTTGTTATTAATAAAATGAATTCGAGATAAATTGAGAATGGAAATTTGGAATTAAACTGGATAAGTGAATGAAACTAATTGAATTAAATTAGTTGATGAAATGGATTTGATAAATGAAAAATCAAACCGGGAATTTAAATTTGGAAGTGTGAATAAATAATGGAGTTTGAAAATGAAGCTTAAGTTATAAATAGAAATTCAACTTTGAATTGTAAGTAAATTAAATATAAATTAAATGGAATTTACAATTGCAAGTGAATAAAATTAAAAATGAATGTTAACTTCGTTTGAATTTGTTAGTAAATGAGATTCAAGCTGAATATTGGAAATAGAATTAGATTTGTGATAAACAAAGTAAATATGATTTGAAAATGAATTGAATTCAATAATTATAAATGAAAAGTAAATAGAATTCAAATGAAATTTATAATACAAGGTTGAATGGAATAGGAAATCCAGTTTAAAAATAAGTAAATATAACCGAAGTGGCAAATTGAAAATCAATATAATGAGTATATGGAATATTTATATTGAACCTAAGAAATGAAGAGTGAAATTCTTAATGAAATTTGATATTAAAAATATTGATGATTGAATGAAGATTAAACTGGAATTAAAATTGATATAAATTGAGTTAGAGCCAATTTAAAATGGTTATGAGTTCAAATGATAGTTTATTTACTTAAATCTCATCGAATTGCATAAAAATTTGTTTGTTGTTTGACTAAACAACATATATAAATTCAATGGATTAATAAAAACAAATAGAATTGATGTTGGAATCGATTGAAATGAATATGAGTTGTTTGGACATAAAAATGAATAGAATGTAAGAAGGTGAATTGTAAATCACTTGAATTGAATGGAATGGTATGTAATTTGGTTGCAAACGAATTAAAGCTAATGTTGAAACCGTATAAATTGCTTATTGGAATTATTTTGATTGCATTGCTTAATAAAAAAAACTTTGTGTTTACTATTGGAAAATGAGTGAAATGTGAATAAATTTCTTACATATGTCACCTATTTTTTTGAATTAAGTAAAATACAGGTTCAGCAAAGTCGTAGGGCTGGATTTAATTGCGCAACATGCTAATAATAAACCGCTTTGCTTTAAAATGCTAAATAAGGTACGCCTACGCAATAAAAATAGGAAATATGAACTGTATTTGGTTTTTCCGACCGTGTGGGTCGATGTATATATATTTATATCTATTGTCAAATTGCAACAGCTCCTCCGTACAAAGGAGACTCTGCCAAAAAAATTCGAAAATTTTGGGAGTTAGAAAATATTCTAAAATTTTTAGTTAACGACAAACGATTTCAAATTGGGAATTGAAATGAATTTGTAAATGAAACTAATTTAAAATAGTGATATGAATCAATTGTAAATGAAAGTTAATCGATAAAATTCAATATTCAGAATAGAAGATAAATTGAATTCAAATAGAATTGAATTTGTGAATTGAATTCAAATGAAATAGAAATGCAAAATTGAATGAAATTGAATATATAACTTCAATAGTAAAGATGATATAAGAAGCATATATTGAAAATTTTATAATGGAATTGGCAAAATGGTTTGAATGTTGTAACTGGATACTACTGCTAGTTGGATAGACAGGTGTACAAAGGAATTGGAAATTTTGATTTCGAAGATAAAATTTGAATTGCTCGACAAAAAGGTACGTATTTAAGTTTCAATATGAGAATTGATGATTTTCTTGTCCAGCCGCATGGCTTTTTATTTTCTTTTTGAAATTGGGGGCCCGATGTGGTATTTTGTAGTTGTACCAAGCTAACCGCGCAAAGGAGACGCTGGCGAAATTTTTCGAAAATTTAAGGTGTTAGAAATTTTTGAGAAATTTTGAAATTTTGAAATTTAAATTTAAATTTGAATTGGTAAGGAAACAATGTTGTTTGAAACTTATAATTGAAGTTGGAAAGCTAGTTGAAATGATAATGGATCTTTAATAAAAGATTTGTGTTGGTAAGTTGATAAAACTGTTTAGTTTTGGAAAGATAGCGAACGGGTTAAGGACCATTTTTCTTAACTTGTAATTTCGGGACGAAATTCTTTTAAGGGGGGAAGGTTGTAACGACTCAGAATTTTGAACAATTTAAATTGAAAATATTTAATTAATTTTAAATATTTGAATGATGGTTTAATTTGAATTCTCAAATTAACTTTGAAATTGGCAATTAAATTATAGAATTTAATCTATTGAAAGTTGAATAATAATTTGAATCTTCAGTTTTAAAGCTGATTAAAAATATTTCAAAGGCTTTTAAAATTCATATTGATAATATTGAAGATAATAGAAGCTTCATAATTGAATTTGAAAGTGATTTGATCAGTTTTGAAATTATATCGTTTGAATCGATATTTAAAAATAGCCTTCCGAGGCACAGTCTCGGAATTCGACGAAACATGTTCCATTGGATCCGGAATATTGTATTATTATCGGATTTCAAATTTCGTAGTGATTGGAGTCATTGTGTGACCGTACGGTAAGTAAACGCGTTGAAATTTAAATCAAATTCAATTTAAAATTTAACATTAAATTACGTCAACATCAGCTATCCCCCTTCCGTAAATTATGCCTAGAATCACGATACGAAATCGAGCAAGCCATGCTTGTTTTGTATGATGAAAAAAAAATTGAAATCATGCCCCCTTTTTTTCTTTTCAGCCGAGAAAAAAGATAGGTACTACAACTATTAAGAACTGCACTCTTCATTCTCCTTCCCCATTTTCTTTATTTGCCGTTCAAAATAGCAAATCGAAATCATCTCATTCCAGATTCAAACGAAATCTCGTTTAACAAAAAAATAAAAGTCATCGTGACTTGGAACCGCGGTCGAGGCTAGGGCATGAGGCGCGCTGGTTGTGGCGTGTCGTCGATGGACGCAGCAACTTGAGTTGGGGATACTCGATCGAACAGCGGCAAGTGAGGCACTCACGTTCGATTGGGTTTAGGGTTGTGGTGAAGCGATGGCAAGTCGATCGATGATGATTAAGGATGGAATCTGGAGGCGTGCGATTGTCGTGACCTGGCGGAGGCGAGGCGGCGGCGTGGAGTTCGCGAGTGGTGATGCGACGCGGCGGGTCTAGGGTCTCGGGTCCAAGAATGAAGGTGGGAAGCGACGCTAGCAGTAGAGCAGCGAGGTATTCACGTATAATTTGTTTATGAAATTTTTATGTACAGGAAATTTTTTTAAAGCAATTCTGTTTTAAATTTATATATGTATGATATATAGCAGAAGTTATTTTTATAGTAAAGTTATTCGTGAATAAACAAGAAAACATAAGTGAGATTTTTATTTTACAGTAGAGAAAATTTTAAACAGTCCTGTTATTTTATTAATACATGTATATAGGGTAGAAAAGGGAATTTATTTTACTAAAATATATGTATAGATGTAGGTTATTTCTGGGATAAGTATTTTAAGGAAGGAAAATAAATAAATAAATATATATATATAAATATACCTATTTTCATTTACTGGTTGAATTTTAAAATAATGAATGATGGAGATAAATTTTTATAAACTTATTTAAATTAATTAGTTGCTACAAGAAATCTTTAAAAGGGGAAATTGAGTAAAACTAAATTTTTAGTTGAATTAAAATTTTAAAATGGAAAATTGAATTGTTCAATTTATTAATAAATTGTATAAATTATTTATTCAAGGTCAAAATCTGAAGTGAAATCGAGTCGGAATTGGAAACGGACTGCAAAATAAAAGCAAAGGTGAGAACTTCTCACTAAAAACGGTTTAGTTTAAATTTTAAATAGTTAGATTTAAAATTGTTGATTGTATTGGTTGTTTGTTTGGATAATATAGTATTATCTATTGTACTGAAATAGACCCTATACGCCGCCTATTAAGCGGATGCTATTTATTAAACCCATATACCGCTATATTCCACCTTGATGTGGAATTGGTATTATATATGCACTTGGAGTTGAATTCCCACATTATATAGCGGATGAAACCCTATTGCGCCGCATAATAGCGGATAATATTTTGTAAATCCCATATCCCGTCTTGAAACGGGATTGGTATTGTGCTAATGTCTATGGATGCAGGGAAACAGGTTGAAGGGATCCAACTGGATTCCTCAAATAATTGAATTGGTTTCAATATTGTGCGTTAATTTCTTTTTATTATAATCCCTGTGTGATTATCTTTATAATTGAAATCGTTGAAGGCTAAAATTTAGCCGAATAAAATTTTGGTATCATTAGATACCGGAAATAAATAAAATTTGATTTTTGAAATAAGTAGTAGATTAATTTGTAAAATAGTTTAAACTGGGATATTTAAATTATTATAAACGGTTTATATAAAAAGATTTATAAAATTGATATTTTATAAATTGAAATATTGGAATTATAAAACGAGTTTTTATAAGCGTTAAAATGAATTATAAATGAATTTATAATGAATGAAATTTATAAATTGTGAAGTTATAAAATAAAATCATTTTGTAAAATAAGAGGATTATAAATAATTTACTTATAAATTGGGTTTTAGCATTTAAATGAAATATAAATAGAATTTGTTAATTAAGGGATTTTGTAAGTTGAAGTTTTTATAAAGTACATATATAAATATGAATTTATAAACGTTGTTTATAAATACGAAACCAATTGAATTTGATAAGAAAATATGATTGCTTATTAAAGGAGATATATCCACGATTTTGGACAGTGGATAATCCTTTAAATAAAATGTGTAGAAATGTTGAATTTGAATTACGAAGTATATTCATGATTTTGGACAGTGAATATATATTATTAAATAAAATGGATACGTTTTGGGAAGTGATATATTAAATGGAATTTAAACGATTTAAAAATGTTTTAAAGTGTATTAAGTATCAAAACCATAGATTTCAACATTCATTGTTGAAATAGACGTTTTCGAAAAATAGATGGAAATGATGGACTATAACACTGTTGTTATAGTAAATAGTTTCCAAAAGGAAACGTTTTATATACTATTGGGATTTATATATCTGTCTAAAATTTTGAATCCCTATACTAGTGATTTTGGGTCGTCGTAATGATGTTTTACGCAACATTCGTTTTGATCCAAATAAATGAGTTTAAGAGAATGTTTCCTTAAAGAATAAAATATATACTTAACTTTGATTTAAGCATATCGAATATTTTCCAAATGTTGAAATAAATAGAGTTGTGAAATACTTATCATTGAATGAGTATGGAAATGTTTTTCTAATATGAAATGAACGTTTTAAGAATTATCTTTTTAAAGATAAATTGAAAATGAAAATTAGAAATCGATTTGGAAATCATATATCATTGGATATTTGAAAATTTAAATTCACTATGGAATTTATTAAGGAAAGGGGAATTTGTTTAAAAATAAATATCGATTTATTTTTGAAGTATGGAGATTATATATATATATATATATATATATATATCTTGTAAAGATATTTTTGTAAAATAAATAATTTCAAAAATTTTCTGGAATCTGGTGATGTTGTGCATACCTGCTGGTAGTTAAATAACCTACTATCAATATTTACCTTTAAAGAGGTATTTGTTGTGATTGCTTGAATTTGAATGCTACACTTATTTTTTTTAATAAGCGCTCACTATTCGGGTTAGCCGGGAAAGGACCTCTGAGTCGTATAGCCCATTCCGAATGGTGATACGCCGTAATGGATAGCATTTGATGACCGGTGTTGAAGACCGGATATTTGGAAAAACGGAAGGATCACCGTCGAATGTTTCTGCATCGGCTGATCTCCGATATAGAAATTTATTACCCTTTGTGATGGGAAGTCCGATCGTAATTAATGAATATCCGGATTGCAAGGGCTTCTTTGGAAGTGCCTTCGGTTCTATTCGAACCCAGAACAGACTTCTATGAATTGTATGTCTGACATTACAAATTGAGATATAAAGCTGATTTCTTTCAAATGCATATCTGTTTGTGGCGGAGAATTTATTCTCTTAGCTTAACACCCTTCTCTGAGACGTACGAGCTCAAAGGTTATGTAGTTGAAGGTTATTAGTAATATACTCCCAATTTGGTAGTGTGATATGCTAAGTGCTGTTGAGCATTTGTTGAAACAAAGCACAACTTTTAAGCGTAGCTTTGTGGACGAGACTTCGTCGGACCTCACACCCCGAAAATGGTCAAAACAGGAAGAATGCAACAATGTTCTAGGGAGTAGCGCCCCTTAGTGTATGTCATTCCTTCTGGATAGAGGTGGTATCATGGTATGGAGCCCAGATATTTAACCTATGTTGTGCTGCAATTTATTACTTTGTGGTTGTTGGAAATCGAGGATCCTCGGATATAGATCGGTTACGATCGGGGAATGGCATGCTCGTGTCAGTAGTTACCTATTTTTGCAAAGGTAACCCGGCCTTGTGTTGGCAGAGATTCGATTAGGTTCTTGGGGCATCTTTCCAGAGGCGTTTCCATGTGGTAATGGGAAGTTCCTTGGCCTGACCATTTGTTGGAAATCCAAAGAAACAAAACGATTTTTTACGGTTTTAGTTGTAGAACTTATCATTCACTTATGGTGGCGCCCCACTGTTTGGATGGTAGCTATAGTTGGCATAAGTGCGAAATGCCTATGCTGGCTAAGATTTATATTCTACTTTCGAAATTGTTTTCTACACTATGCACTAGTAATAATATCAAATGTTTCTTTTTAATGCGTATCAAGCATCTTTTGGCTATCATAAGGAGAAATCTCATCCGATTCTGCGTTTTCATTGTGTGTGTGTGCGAGAGTCTTTATGGTAGTCTCATTTTCTAAAAAGCATTGCGAATCTATTTTAAAATTATCCTATTCTTTATTTTAAAGATAAATAACTGTTTTAAGTTCTCACACCAGTCACATGACTGATCTGGAGTTTATTGTTTCCCTTCCTAAACTCTGGGTGCCCACCAATTTCCACACGGGCAGTTTAGAGTTAGGTTATCAGGTCATTCTGGATTCGGGAGTTGCTGTAGAAATCTGGAGGCAAGCTAGATGGCGTAGTATATTACTAAGTATATAGTATTTCTTTTCCGCTGTTTGTTTTTGTAAACTCTGATAATGAATGTAATGTTATGTAATGTATAAAATGTACAGTTCTTTTGTTTAATGATTATTCATTTATCTATTATATGTTGTTCCGCTGCGATTGTTAGATTCTGATATTGTTCTGTTTCTCCTTCCTTTCTTTCTTCTTCTATCTTTTTCTTCTTCTTAAACCCTAAGAATTCGGTTTTCCGGCATTCGATTTCTCGGCAGTTGATACAGTGGACGTATTGATGTCGATTTTCGAAAGTCGAAGATTCGGGTCCTTACAACGGTGGTGAAGACTGTGAAGAGAAATGAATGTAGAATGGTGGTATGTTGTAATTTGTGGTATGTAATGTGAGTTATGGCAATAAAGTATGATTAAGAGCAATGATGAGGCTCTGGGTTGTGGGAGGAAGTCCGGTTATTGGTTCGTATGAAATATGGGTGGTTGTCAGTGAGGTAGAGTGCAGTTTTGCTGCAGTTGAAATTGAATGCAGTGGGAAGTGTGTTGTAACAGTGAAGATTGGAGGAGCAGCAGTTAGTGGTCAGTGTTATGATGATTGAGAGGGGTATGGTGACGTTTGTGCAATATAGTGGAGTAGTAGTTTAAAGGGGATGTTAGCAGAAGTGTTTATCTGAGTGATTGTTGGCGGAGTACCTTAGTCTATACACAATATTGAAGCTTGAATTATTTTTATTGTTATTACTCTTTTTATTTTCTGAAATATTGACTATTAATTTCATAAAGATATCGAAGACAACCCAAACATTTTAACGTATGCAGATTAGAAAAATAGACTGTTAACTGTATTAGCATTTCATGCATTCGACTTAAGATTAGTAATGACTACTTATTTTAATGGAAACATGTCTCTTTATTGGTAATGATTACTTAATTTATTCTGATCGGTCGCCTTAGTTTCTAATGATTATTTTGATCAGTCACCTCGGTTGGTTAAAAGCACAACATATATGAATATTAAGCGCAATCTAAAAATGTACCAGAATCAGAAATGAGTCCTCTCTATATGAGATCGGGGACAACATAAATAGTTAAGTGTTAGGCATTATAGGCCAAAATCTTGAAACATTATGTCTTCGACCAACCGTACGTTGTTCATGTATTGTTTTATTTATATTAGCATGTTGTTTAATGCTTCATTTATGTATTAATGTTGTATTTACATAAAATTGTAGGAACAAATAAATTTTCTTGCTAATGTCGAAGCGTACATCGAGAGAGTGGATTAGAATTCGGCATACGAATACCAATGAATATATACAAGGAGTTTGATATTTTATGGAATGCGTGAAGAGTCATTCACCACCGGACTTTGGACTATGCAGCTGTCCTTGTATAAAGTGTAGGAATTCAAAAAAGTTGGCTTTTAAATTAGTAGAAAAACACTTGATCATTCGTGGTATGGATCCAACATACGACGAATGGTTTTCCATGGCGAGACAAGCGACAATGATGTGGTGGTCAAAACTACACGACATAATACCTATGAGGCTTACAACTCTAATCAATTTCAAGAACAAAACCATGTAGGAGATGCGCTTGAAGACCTTGTTGATGATGCATATAGAGTATATGGTAGCGTTGAAGGCATCGGTGATGGTAACCATTGGAAAAAGTATCAGGAATACAAAAGAAAAGCAATTGAAAAATTATACCCTTCTTGTGAAGATGGTCTTACAACATTAAGTGTCATTATAGAGCTTCACAATTTAAAAAAAGATTTCAATTGGTCAGGAAACAGTATGACCGGGTTGTTGATACGATTGAAGCGGTGGCTTCCAAAGGAAAATACAATACCGGAGAAGTATTCGACAATGAAACAAATGTTAAAGGATTTGGGAGTGAAAGTAGAGTGTATACATGCTTGTGAAAATGCTTGTACATTGTTTTGGAAGGAATACAACGATGCGTTGGAATGTCCACGTTGTCATACGTCGAGATTTAAAGTTAAAAATCAAGGGGAAGTGGTAAAAATGACAAAACAACCTCGAAAAGTTTTGAAATATTTTCCAATAACTCTGAGATTAACAAGGTTGTATACTATCCCATGGATAGCTCGAAAGATGTTATAACATAGTGAAGCAAAACCTTGCTGGAATTCCATGCGTCATCCTATTGACTTAGCCGAATGGAGATCGTTGAAGAACAAGTGGCCAGAGTTTGGTAAAAATGGGCGAAATGTTTGGCTTGGTATTACTACTGACGGGCTTAACCCTAGTGCAACACAATCAAGTAATTATAGTTGCTGGCCTGTGTATACGGTTCCTTATAACTTACCCCTTCATTATGTATGAAGTTGGAGTTTTAAATGTTATGCCTGTTAATTCCTGGACCGAGAGCACCTAGTAAAGATATTGATGTGTATTTGGAACCCCTTATCGATGAATTGAAGCAGCTATGGACCGAGGAAATGCCTGCATTTGACATGGATAAGAAAGAGCATTTCTCTTTGAGAGGAATGCTATTATGGGGAATTCATGTTCTACCTGCATTTGGAAATTTATCTGGTTGTGTAACAGATGGTTACAAAGCATGTCCTGTTTGTGCTGTGGAGACTGAATTAGAACGCATTGGAAATAAGATTGTTTATACGAAGTATAGAAGATTTTTAAAGAATGGTCATCCATATAGGGCATTAAAACATGGATGGTATAAGAATATAGAGGATAAGGAACCTCCAACACGATTGACGGGATCAACTCTTTTAGAAAAGCTTGCTCATATCAAATATGTACCCGGTAAAATAACAAAAAACAAAAAACACATAGTAGATGATATCGACCTTGACGATGAACATTTTGTAAACGAAAATGGCGATGATGAAAGACCAGCATTGTATAAGAAGTCAATTCTTTTTGGCTTAGAGTATTGGAGTAGTCATAGAGTGCGACATACTATTGACGTGATGCACACTGAGAAGAATGTATCAGAGCATTTCATTAACTTGCTGTTTGATAGATACAAACAATCTTCCAAATTTGCATTTGATAAAACATACAGGATGCAATTTTGTCAAGTTCTAAAAGATGCAAAACTTCCATCATGCTTTGGGACTAAGTTAGGCAACTTAGTAAATATTCAACCACCCAGTTTGAATATTAGAAAGTCATATGACTATCATGTTATTATCCAGTATTTTTTGCCTATCATGGTTCAACATGCTTATTCAAAGTGTCGTGACTTAAGACGTGCGATATTACAAGTATGCTTGTACTTCAATATTATTTGTTCGATGGTTTTAATTCAAGATCATGTCCAAGCTGCCAAAGATATGATTGCCGAGGCATTATGCGTGTTGGTGCATTATTTTCCCCCTCAATTTTTTGACATAAGCATACATCTAATGGTGCATTTAGCTGATCAGGCACTACTATGTGGACCAGTTAGTTATACATGGATGTATCCATTTGAAAGGTGCGACATTTTTAAAAATATAATTATCACATGATTCTTTTTCAATAGTAACGTAAATGATGTATTTTTATATTAGAGCTATGAAGGAATGCAAAGACATACCAAGCAATAAACGCTATGTGGAGGGATCAATTTCCGAAGCATATCTTGTTTCAGAATCCGTCAAATATGCCACGGAATATATGCCAAATCCACATACTGGTAATCATAGCTCTAAACAAGCACCATTTTTAGATGAGAACGGAGATGACATTTATGAACGTTCCATCATTGAGGGTAAAACTATCAAGTTATCCGGCATACAACATACTCAAATTCGAAGGTGGATACTTTTTAGGATGGAAATTCCAGACCTAGATGATTATTATAGGTTTGTATTTTTTTCTACACGCTATAAGATGTAACTTTAATATTTACTTACGCCACCATATATTGGTTTGTAGCGAATACTGATCGTCATTAGAAGATGCTCAACGAAGTAGAAAGAAGCTCCATGGAAGAACGAAAGTAGTAATGCAAACTGAATTCATTGATTGGTTGTACAAGAAGGTTTGTTAAATTCCACAAAGATCATAATTCAACAATCAAATTAACATTATTTAACTTAATTAAATTATTTTAATAGTTAATGGAAGAAAATGCATTGATTCATTGTTATGGTATTACGTTAGTGGACCAGCGTAGGAACCCAAAACTCATCTTAAGTATAGAATAAATGGTTATGTATTTTCTCCGCAGCGCTATGATGACACCCTTTCAACGCAAGATAGCAGTGTTTGTATGGATGCAATAGCAACATTTGTTGCAAGTGCGAAAGATTTGAATCCTACAGATGATGAAAGCACTTGGTATGGTATTATCAAGGAAATCATTGAAGTTGATTATTATGAATTTTCACATGTAGTATTCTATTGTGAGTGGGTCAATATTGCTGATAAAATGCATGGTTGTAAGATTTGTCCGGACTCTAATTTGTTGATGGTGAATCTAAAAAACATAAAAGCAGCGACGGAGAGTATGATGAGCCTTCTGTTCTTGCATCAGAAGCAAGTCAAGTTTTTTATATACCAAACATACAAAATCCCGATTGGTCCATTGCACACGCTTGACTGATAGCGTGGATGATTACGAGATGCCAACAAACTTCCAGTCAGTTTTAAAGGAGCAATCTAACTTAATAACATTGTTGAAATGTATTGAATCCAAATAGATGAGCTTGATTGAAGTAGTAGTTGCTTGTTTTGTAACTTTATTAGTATTCTCAGTCATTATTTGACATTTATCGTGTTGCCATAGATCAGAAATTTCAAAAAATTTAAAATATAAAGGCATTTCTTTCTTCCCTGTATACTCATTTGTTATCATTCATTTTCACATGGCATATAAAACCATCCTTCTAAATGCAGCAAAGATAGTATATTTCAATGCAAATGCAGGTGACATGCAAGTATGCAAGTATGTGTGAGCTTTTAAAATGCGTGAAGTTTTCCATTCATATGAATTGAGATGTAAACATTCAAAATTAATGAATATGAACAGTCTCAAGTATGGCAGACTTTTGGAAATATGTGAGTTTTAAGTGGCAGTTTTAAAATGTATATGTTCTTTATATAATTTTATGGCATTATATTTTGTAGATAGGTTTTTATATCTCTTGCATTATATTTTGGCAGTATGTCGGCTAGTTGTAGTGGACATACAAAAAGCAGAGAAGAAGAAGTTCTTCCTCACCCACCAAATAAAAAAGTACTCGATAATTGTTGAGATGGATGGTGCTAAAGGCGACGACGCAACAAAGTGGAGTCCTCGTTGTGGCACTCTAATTCGAAGGCATATTCCCATTAGCTATGATGATTGGAGAAAAGTTGATGGGTTTTCAGGGATAATTTATGGAAATCACTCATGGTATTTGAATTTACAATTTTTACAAGAATGATTTTTTTCATAATTAGAACATTTATTTTACCTTTCTATAGAAGGAGTTTGATTTGAATATAAACCTCGATTTAGCTCGACCTGTTTTAGAGAAGGCGTTTTCACATTACTTCAGAACAGCAAAAGCGAAATTGAGAAGCTATATCTTAAAACGAAAGAAGGAGAGTTATTGCCTAGGCGTCTTGCGATTGATAACCGACCCGAAGACATTGATAAAGTTCAGTGGGAGAGGTCATCGACATTGAGTATGCTGATAAGAAGAAAAAACAATGCAAGACGAATGTTGATAATAAAAGAAAGAACACCATAAATCATACATTGGGAAAAAAATCTTATAGTAGACTATATGAAGACTTGGTACGTAGTAAGTCTTTCACAACTAATCACGATAATATTGCATAATTGTTTAATATATTTACATTTATTCATGTAGGAAACTGATAATCCCAAATGTAAAATTACACGAGCAAAGGCATGGAAAGTGGCGCACACAATTAAAAAAACCGGAGAGGTGCTTCCTTGTGCCGCTGAAAAATATGTAAGTCTTTGATTTATAGCTTTGATTTATAGTTGAGTTTGTATTGACACTGAATTGAAAAATATGTAAGTCTTTGATTTATAGCTTTGATTTAAATTTTCTTCATCTCGTTCGAGATTTCATTTGAAACCCACTTTTTACAATTGCACGAGACGAGATTTCAAACGTGTTTTTTAATTGTTACACACCCATATCATTCAAAATCTTAAGATTTCAACCCGAGATATAAACCTAGATGTCAATCCGAGATTTGGTCTAAAATCCAAGATTTGAAAGCTCAAACGTGGCAGAATAATAAACCAAAGGTGAATTAGTATTAGTTGCACGCCTCGACCGTCCGACGCATGCAAGATGTATGTTTTGCAGCTAGAAAGATAACCCAGCCTGATTTTAAACTTAATTTGCATATTCAATATTGCAAAATAAACCTTTATTTACCTCCAAAAACCATAGTAGAACACGTTTCAAATTAACTTCAGGTTGGAATTGATCGCCTTTAGAATTTTAAAAATAAATTGACCCAACATAGATTTCGGAAATTAAATTTGAAAATACTTTGGTTTTAAATCAATTCCAATTCATGATTTGATTCCATCAACAAGTTAGTTTATTTCATGTACTTGATTTTCTACACGACTATTATGTGTTATTGCTTTTAGCATTTTGACAATTTTAATAATCAAATAGTTATAAGTAGCATTTACGGTTTTCGCTAATTTCAAATTCAATTTATACTATTTCTAAGTTAATGTTTAATGTTGTTTATTTTAATGTGAAACACGATGTATTTTAATGTATAATTTTATTTATTTAATGTTTAATCCTTTAACATAACTTGATTAATGTTCATGCAAAAAGATTATATCGATGCCTGCACACGTTCAAGGACACCTTTAATCTAACACTGCATTTGCGCATCGGTCCAGTTTATACTTCACAACATCTATATAATCAATGATTATTTTTATTATTACTATGGGCACATCGTTAGTATTTGTTATCAATTAGATCGTTCATTAAATCCAAATATGGCAATGCATTAATGATGATGTACTTTTATAACTCCTATATGCCAAATCACATAAGAGAAGAGAGAAGATATGATGAAATGACGATTTAACCAATTACAGCTACTGATATCGTCATTACAATACATATCAACTTGACATACAAATTGTCCAATGGTAATTCGGTTGTTACTTGTTTTTATGTTTGCACGCTGTAAAGTTTGAAGCGCAAACATGCGACTTCTTTAATATACTTCATTTTCAAACTTGCATTAAATTATGTGGTTTGAACTTCATTTTTGTAGTGGTTGGCAGTATATAAGTGCATTCAAAAGATCAATGATTCAAATTTTAACTATAGAAACAAACTACTTATTTAATTTTAAAAGTGCAAGCCATGCTTATACTTATTTATATATGCAAGCCATGTTTACACTTGTTCATATGTGCAAGCCGTGCAAGCACTTACTCATAAGTGCAAGCAAGACCAAACAATTCCTATGTGTTTGATTGCCCAATTTCGTTCACTTTCTGTATATTTTTCAGATTTCCCTAGTCTGTTGCTATGTTTTAGTTAATTTTATTATTTCAAATGATCGCCACCAGTGAATTGGAGAATGGCAACTTTAAATAAAGGAATTTTGAATACTGAGAACATAAAAGAGATAAACAGTGATGTGTGGCTCTTTAATCATAAACTTCAACTCAAATACGGACTAAAATTACAAAGACCCATTTTGAGTACAGTATTATGTTCAACCATTATTAACCAAAAGGCAGATGTAAAATAGATTTTGTAAGTTTTGATGTAGCTCCAGTTAATGAGATAAAACAGTATTTTGACAGAGAAAACCTTACCTAATAAAAGGAGTTGAGAATTCTTAAAGAAGATTCTTGTGAAGCTATACTGCTTGCATGTTGTCTGAGTATGCTTTTGAGCCAAGGTAGTGCACAAACTAATACTGCACCTCCATAAAGAGAAAATAAAATTATATCAAATGTACACTGAAATATTCTTGGCAGCCTAGCTATACTAAATTTATCATGGGGCAATATAAACGACATTTGTGCATATTTTCTTGTATGTCATAAATATTTCTTAAGCACAATAACCCCATATAACATAAAGGGGATGTCAACATTTGTGTTTATTTTATACATAAAGCTTGACAATCACAGTGGTTAGTTCTGCGGGATAAATATTGTAATTGCATGTTTTAATATGAAAGGTATGTGGCAGCATTATTCTAAATAACCAGTGAGCTTATAATCCGTTAAAATAATCAAAGAAATATTGAAGATCTGCAAATGCATTTGGGGATAGGGGTAGAATTGGTTCAGTAAGAGATGATGAAAATATTAAGGATTTTGAATTGAGTAAATGTACATGTAATTGCACGTCCTCTGCACTAGAACCTCTCAATAGTACTTTTGAACCTATACAAGCAATAGTATACAATGAGATGTACATGTAATTTACGAATATGATTACCAATGAAAATTGACATCTGCAAATTTCAGTTTCAGTTTCAATTATATATTTAATCTCTGTTATCTAATTTTACATCTTTACAAAATTATGAATTGTGTAGGCATTGATAGAAGCAACTAAAGGAAGACAAAATTCGGAAGCTAGTGTTAATGGAGAAGATGGAATAAGAGGTTTAGAAGATTTTGAAAAAGATCCCGTTGCCGAAGCTTTTCGGGATGATAAAAAGCGAAGCTATTGCCGAGCTATTAGCTCTACGTCTAATGTAAAGCAAGTAAGACTCTCTCAAGCTTCAAAAGCCATTAACAATTACAAGAGAATGCAAATCAACAATGGAAAACAGAAATGCGTGAAGAGATGAAAACAATGAGTTTAGCTATAAATGATATGAGACAATGTATAAAGATGCTTGTAAATCATATTGGAGGAAATGTGCCGACACCAAGTAGAGAAGCTGCTTCTAATACAGAGAAAAATCTCAACAGTCCTAGAGGTAGCTTAGGTACTCCACTAAATGGAATAATACGATCTTCTACGAGAGAGAAACAACCAATAACGCTATTGTCAGTAGATTTGACAGAAGTAGCAAAAGGACATATTGGGACGCAAAATATTTGTCATGGTAGAAAGGTGGTTGAAGGAGAGCAAGTTGTTTGGATGGAGAATGTTTACGACCCAGAAGCTTCAATTTATGAAGCACCACAAAATGGCCATTACACGCTGTCCGAATTAGTTGAAGGGGGTTTTGTGATTTGGCCCGAGTATCGTTTGAGTTATTATTAAGTTACTAAACACTATGTAGTTATATTCTGAAACTATGTTTTAAAGTTTGTTATATATACTATGCTTGTATGCTACAATTTGTGGTGTTAGTATGAAGTATCCTTTATGGTGTTTGAATGAAACATAAATGTTTGGTGTTGTTCTAATTATTGATCGTATGTTTTCTTAATGTTAATACTATATATTTTTTGTATAGATTGTTTGTAGCTGTAATAAAATATTGGTGCTATATATTTTGTTTGATATTGTTTTAGTTATCACGGTTATAAGTGTTAGAAAATAACCTTTCATAATGGTTATAACTGTGATATAATTTGCATTTGTCACGGTTATAAGTGTTAGAGTTTTTTTTGGTAATGGTTATAAATGTTAGAAACTATTGTTGTGTCACGGTTATAAGTGTGATACTATCTAAATTTCCCACGGTTATAAGCGTTAGTAACAACCATTTTATCACGATTATAACCGTGAGTAAATATTATTCTGTCACGGTTATAAGTGTGATATTATCTAAATTTATAACGGTAATAAGCGTGAGAAATTACTATTTTTATTACGGTTGTAACCGTGAGCAAAAGTGTGACTGAATTTGGCCACGGTATCTATTTTCACGGTTATAACCGTAATAAATTAGTTTTGTCACGCTTATAACCGTGAGGAAATTGCCTTTCTGGTGTTGTGTTAAATTCTATTTGAATTAGAATAATGTTACAGAACTTTTAAAATCGAATTAAAAGTTAATTTCTAGAAATTGAATATTTTAATATTTAATTGATGAGTGAAAATGGACATTTTTCAAACAGTCTTGGATTTCGACGAAACTAGTTTCATTGGATCTGTAATGTTAAACTATTTTAAGATTTCAAATTTCGTGTCAATCCGATCTACGATTTCTCCGGGGCAAGCTAAAACGCATAGAAATCGGTTTAAGCGAATTTTAAATTTAAATAGTCGATTTGAAAACTTATCTTTCAAATACGATCGAATTGGCTCCCGATATATATTCCATTGCATTCGAAATAGGAGTAAAACGTTATAAATTCCAGGCGGCACGCTTCGTTTCTAGTTTGGAAAATTTTCGGAGAAATAATGTGCGTAAATTTTCTATAAAAGGCCAACATTTTCTTCATTTGCATCAAAACCCTAGACCATTAGGGCAAGCCGCCACCTAAGATTCCATAGCCACAAATACACTTCGTTCTTCCTCCTTTTTCTTCAAATCCGTTAGAAATTACGAAAAACTATCAACTGCAAAAAACGTAGAGGGCAACGAGTACTAGAAGATCAACGATGGAGATGTGGAATGGAGGCTCGGTATGGCGGCAATTCTCGTTCGAACAGCCAACATTCGAACACGATTTTCGAGCAATCTAAAGGACCGAGCTATACGAGATTCAAGCCGATGGTGGCTCTCGAGTTGGGCTTCGAAACCCTTGTCTTCGATCGTTTTTAAAACGTCGTATGGTGGAGCAAAAATTTCGAGAAGAACGGCGGCTATGGGTATGTTCGGTCACGTATAAACCTGGTGATGGGGAAGAAAGCACGAACGGCCACGGTCTAGTTAATGAAGCGAACGGTTGGATCTTGAAGTAGGGTTCTAAAAATAAAAATAAAATGTTAATTAATTTATATAATAATTCGTGTGATATTAAAAATGCTGTAACTTTTTCGTATGAGGTCCGTTTCACACGAAACAAATTGCGTTGGAACCGTATTGACGAGCACTACATTATGGAGCTAGATTGGGATTTGTTTGAGCTAGTGAAAATTTTGGTTGAAATTAAACGCTTGTATAATTTTAATCGGAATAAATCGCTATCACGGCGACTACAAGTAATATGAGTACAACTCACTCTTTCTGACTCATTGATATGTTTATATAAATAAGAAATAATTTATTATATGATTATTGATGATTGTTTGGATGATATATGATATATCGATTGGTATTTAAATATATACCTTCCTAGTGGAGCAGATGACCCTATACGTTTCCGTGTATGAGCGGATGACCCTTTGTACGCATGTCTGCCTTAAAGCGAACGTTGTACACATATTCTATTTGTTACAGGTGATAGGTTGGAGGGATCCAACTGGATTCCTCACCAATATTGATTTATTTATAAATATTGTGGTATATGTTGTTATTATAATATATATGATATTTCGGATGTCGTGATTGATGTATTTAGTGCTGTTGTAGCATTGGGCCTATATTTTGGAATTTAAAATTTTTAAAGTGATGAATTCGAATATAAAAGAATTTTAAAGTGATTTTAAAAATAAATGTTTTATTGAATTTTTGAATAGTTAAGAATTGATTTATTTTGAATAACTAAAGGTTATAATTTTTATATTATAAAAATTATGATTTTGGGAAATATAATTGAAATTATGATTTTTGTGAAATAAAACCGGAATATGATTTTAAGAATGTGAAGTTAACTATTTTGTAAAATGGTTTATATAGGAGATTTGTAAAATGAATATTTGATAAATTAAAATATTAGAATTATAAAACGAATTTTATAAGTGTTAAAATGAAGTTATAAATGGATTTTATAAGTGAATAAGATTTACGAATTTCGAAGTTATAAAAAGAATGATTTTGGAAATAAATATTTATAAGTAGTTAACTTATAATTTGGATTTTGGCATATAAATGAAATGTAAATGAGATTTGTTAATAAAGGGATTTTATATATTGAAGTTTTTATAAAATGAAAATGGAATTTTTAAACATTGTTTTATAAATCCGTAATCAAATAAATTTGATAAGTAAATATATAAATTTTTAAAGGAGATATATCTACGATGTTGGACAGTGGATAATCCTTTAATTAAATATGTAGAAGTGTTGAATTTGGTTAGAGATTTATATTCATGATTTTGGACAGTGGATAATTCTAAATTAAATGTGTAGAAGCTTTGAATTTGATAAATGAAGTATATTCACGATTTTGGATAGTGAATAATATATTAAATACATGTTTTGGAAAGTGATATTTTAAAATGGAATTAAATGGTTTAAAGATGGTCTTAAAATGTGTTAAGGATCGAAACCATAGATTTCAACATTCATTGTTGAAATAGACGTTTTTAAGAAATAAGGAAATGATGGACTATAACACTGTTGTTATAGTAAATGATTTTCGAAAGGAAATGTCTTTGTATAGTATTGGGATTTATATATCTATCTTATTTTTGAATCCCAATACTGTTGATTTTGGGTTGTCGTAATGAAGTCTTATGCAACATTCGTTTTGATCCAAACTAAAGATGTTTAAAAGAATCTTTTCCTTAAAGAATAAAATATATACTCAATCGTGATTTAAGTATATGCAATATTTTCTAATTGTTGAAAATAATTGATTTGTGATTACTTATTATTAAATAAGTATTTGGAAATGTTTTCCAAAATAGAAGTTGAAATGTTTTGAGATTATATCTTTTTAATGATAATTTGAAGTGAATATTTGGCAAATAATTTAATTTATAAAAGATTAATAAAAATGGCCTAGTGATTGTATATGGTGCTGAATATTTGTTTGTTTGCTTTGATATTTGTGCAATCGACACCATTATAATATAAGAGGATTTGATATGAAATGATTTAGTTACCGTAAGGTAAAAACATGACCGTGTTTATGTGTGGGCTTGTCTTACGAGGTACTTTATTTTGATAAAGGAAAAGTTTTGGTAATTTAATAAATTCAGATGAGTGTGTTTCTCACGCTGGTTTACCAGACTGATCCCGGTTTCTTCCCTTTCAATGCTCGGGTCAGACCGAGTATATTTACAGGTTTAGATTGGTGTTTTTGGAGCTTCAGCAGGAGCGCTGGCGATCTTCATTTTCGTACACACGTACTTGTTTTGATTATCGGCTGTGCTTTGTTTATTGTTGTATATTATCGGCAATTATGAGGACATGTTATTATAACTATTCAAGCTGATAAATATTGATTGATTGTTGAACTCTGACTGATGTGTATATATACAGTTTATATTTTGTAAAGATCATTGATACGATATTATATGTTTTCCGCTGCGATGTGAGATTCTATATTGTTCTGTTTGGTTCTACCTTCTCTCTTTCTTCTATTCTCTTCTTCTCTCTTCTTTTCTTTCTCTTGACTTTCCATTAGTCTGTGCTTTTTGGGTCGGACATGTGTGGATTATTGGCAATTCAAAGGGTTCGCGGGTCGTCGCATATGGTTTTAAGGATGAAGAAAAGGTGGAGTAGTACTCTTCAACCCAAAGAAAATATGTATGGTGTTGATAAGGCAGAACAAAGACATGAAAGGAGGACTCTTCAAAGTTAGAGTAAATCTCCCTAGTAAAAGTGAATGCCCTATTCATATATTAGAAATAGCTGCAAAAACTTTGTTTGACTTAAAAATTTTATCAAGTGTGATCCAACATTAGAGTTGAATACTATATTAAAGGGTAGTGTTGATTTTGTTAACCCACCTTTTTGGCTAGGCAACATACAGGCTGATTTAACCCAATCAACCGCACAAAACACAACATAGTCGATAAACAAACACCACAATATGTTTAAAATATGGTTTCAGCAAAGATGGAATCATTTCAAATTGCTTGGCATCCGCTCCGAGTTAATTTCCCGTTTGCTTCGGGTTTCTAGACAACTTGCTTCGAGTCGGAGGAGGGTCCGCTTCAAGTCTTGGATAGAGTGGCATGTTTACAAGCTACTTCTAGTCTCCTAAGCACTTGCTTCGAGTCACTGGCAGGTCTACTTCGGGTCAGAAAAGCGGCTACTTTGAGAGGATCAACCAATGACCATGGGTTCATATCATTTGTATCCATCATATAGTCTCCTTATTCGTGTCGATGTAGTTTCGTATCCAACACCTTCTTCCTTCATATCCCTCAAATATCGGTCTGGGTTAATAAAACATCCACTACCTATCAATCCCCCTCATCAACATGTTTCATATCGATCAATAAATGACCGATAATGATCGATACAAAGTACACGTGCTAGCATCGATCGATACGAAACTGCCTCTAGACAATCGATACGAAATGATGCACACTAGATGAATACGAATGAGGTAACAACAATGGATACGAACGAAGGCTAAAAGAGAGGAGGACTCGGTCACTCGACATGAAAAGAGGATGATCCTAGAAGATAGCACCACATCATCTGGTCATCACGTGCATCCCATTGGTACGAAGGAGAGCGCTACGAACATATCGATATGAAGCTCGGCCGCACATTAAAGATCCAAACTTGCATCGATCATAACTCAAAATCTACAGGTCCAAATTCCAAAAAAAATTCAAAGGAGCTTGCATACAACCTCAAGAATGTCCATGATCGATCATAACCCAAAAAGACCAATTTTGGATCAATACGAATTTGGTATGTATCGATCATGGATCAAGTCAAAATGTCAGGGGATCGATCACGTGGGCCCGCCCACGTGAGAGAATGAGTCTTTCGAGATTTGGACGAGATATTTGCAGCCTACACATATAAATAGCAGTCAAAGGGCTTAAGAAGGGGGGCTTTTTGGCTCTTTCTTCGCCATTACTCTACTGAGCTCCATTATAAATCAGATACTATCAATTATACACTTATAATTCAGTAGAGGATCATCAATAAAACAACAACTCTTCAAAGTGGACGTTGGCTACAACGCCGAACCGCTATTCATGTGTTTTTTATTGCTTTCCTTTTAAATCTTGAGTGTTCTTCATATTTATATTCTCTACATACTTGCTATCTGTGATCTGTGATTGTGAACGGGTGCTTTCATCGGCAATTAGGTGTTTGTGACCAATTTTAGTGTAAACATTTTGGTGCTTCCACTGAGAATTGAACTCAGGAATTCTACAGCTTCTATTCTGAATCTAAAAACTTAAGGACCGGGATCTGGAAAGCTATGGTGAAGCAATCAGCAAGGAGACTGAGAGCAGAAAGGAGTCAACATGAGGGGAGTCAGGAGGCTTCTTTGGGAGCTAATCATGCCTCGGTCTTCGCCCGAGACGAGATGGAGATGATGATGGAAGACTTGCAAGAAGGAATGCTGAAAAAATAAGAAGAGATGATGCAGAAACTACTCCAACAGATTGGACAAGCTAGAGTGTAAAATCAAGGTGATGCAACAACAGGAAGCGCTGGAAACAGAGATCAGGAGCATGGAGCAACCAGGTTTCAGAAAGGAGCGAGCCCATTAAGAGTAGTCCATGAGCTAGGGGCATGCCCCTGGAGCATATTGATCTAATCGAAGGTAGGATACTAGGAAGAACTATGCAGCATGTCGTTGATAGAGGAATGGATGCTCGTCTAGGAGGGCAGATTCCAAAATCCTCTCGTGAACTTGAGTGGCAGATCAAAGGCAACAGACAAGGACCCCTACTTGATGACAGTGACAGATTGGCGAATATGGTCAGACGATCCACGAGGGAATGACTAGTGAATAGAGATCTGGCAGTCGTAAATAGGAGTCCCTTTGCGCTTGTAATCAGGCAAGCTAGTAACTTACCTAAATTCAAGCTTCCAGCACTAGAGACGTATGATGGGAAGACAGATCCTGCTATTCATCCGACGAGGTATATGCGGCACATCGAAGTACTAGCGGCATCAGAGGAAGTTATGGCCCAATGCTTCTCGCTATATTTGATAGACATAGCAGTATTATAGTTCAAGCAACTGGAGAGTGGTTCGATTAGAATTTGGACCGAGTTGATTGAAAAGTTTACATGAGGCAGTTCGGAGCTCATATATCAAGGCCCAAGAATGTGATAAGTTTGAAAATGCTAAAATAAAAGGCAGGGGAGTCTTTGAGGAACTTTTTAACACAATTTAACGAAGCAGCAACATCGGTGGATTGCCCAGATCCATCCATGGTTTTGATGGCAGACGTGTCTGGACTAAGAGATGGCACAGAATTCAAGAATTCATTGATAAGGGATCCACCCATGGATTTGGGAGAGTTCTAGCATGAAGCGGAGAGGTTTCTATGGAAGAAGGATGCAAAGGCTGAGAGAGAGGAAGGAGATGAAGTTGAAGTTTATGCAGCTAAAGGCGAAGACCCACCTAGAAAAGATTCGAATAAGGACAAAGGAAAAAAAGGCATAGAATAGTTTTGATGAGTTGAGGCAGTCGCAAAAGGAGCCAAAATTCGCCTCTTATTCGTGGTTGAGCGAGACTTTGAAACGAATATATCAGGATGCCAAACAGGTTCCCTACCGGAGGCCAATGAGAAGGGATTCAACCAACAATGAAAAGAAATCGGACAAGTACTGCTTATTCCACGAGTTAAGCGAACATAGTATGAAGGATTGCAGGCATTTGAGGGATGAAGTTGAAGGACATATCCGGAATGGATTGCTACTACAGTATGTGAAAAGGTGAACAGCGATGGTGGAACTTGAGCGACCACCATCTGCATCAACAGGGGATGGCTTAGGTTCAAAGCATTGTCATCAATTTATTGAAATAAGGATGAATAAGTCGCAAACTCTACACTAGCATGGTTAAGTCGCTTACACATGTACGGGGTCACGAATTGTCCTCAGGCATGCTCTGAAACGACAATAAACCACGACAGTGGAGGTGTTTGCACTTTGACAATTATGTTTTACTTTAATTTTCTAGTTTTTGCGACTAAGGACTTAATTTGGTTGGACATTTTGGTTGTAAGGCTTATTTGAATGTAAATTTGATGTTTATGATTTCAAAACCTAGCCTCGAACGGTCATAATTCACCTCGAACAACACTCGACCTCGAACGGTCACCATTCGCCACGAACGGAACTCGACCTCGAACGGTCACCATTCTCCTCGAACGGCACTCGACCTCGAACGGTTACCACTCGCCTGAAACGGCACTTGACCTTGAACGGTCACCATATCGCCTCAAATGGCTATACGATCTCGAACGATTGGTATTCACTATCAGGTAAGATCATCAATCTCTTTACAAGTCATCAACAAGACACAAACATCCAGCTTACGATACTACAAAACACACCTCCCTATCGCAAGACATGTATCATAGGGCAAAGTGATAAACCATCTTTTTGGCAAGGCAACGTACTGGCGGATTTAACCCAATCAACTGCAGAAGACACGTCATAGTAAAAAAAACACCATAATATGTTTAAAATGTGGTTTCAACAAAGATCTAGTCATTTCAAACTACCTGGCATCTGCTCGGAGTCACTTTCATGTTTGCTTCGGGTTTCTAGACAGCTTGCTTCGAGTCGGAGGAGGGTCCGCTTTGAGTCTTGGATAGAGTGACATGTTTACAAGCCGCTCCCAGTCGCCCCAACATTTGAATTGTGTCACTAGCAGGTCTATTTCGGGTCAGACAAGCGGCTACTTCTAGAGGATCGATCAACGACCATAGGTTTGTGTCATTTTGTATCCATCATATAGTCCCCTTATTCATATCGATGTAGTTTTGTATCCAACGCCTTCTTCCTTCGTATCCCTCAAATATCGGTCTGGGTTCATAAAACATTCACTACGTATCGATCCCCCCATCAACATGTTTCGTATTGATCAACAAATGACCGATACGAAATCCACCACTAAAATTATCGATACGAAACGGTCTATGGGTATGCATACGAAAATGCCTCCAAACAATCGATACGAAATGTTGCACACTAGATGGATACGAATGAGGCAACACCAATGTATACGAATGAAACCTAGAAGAAAGGAGGTCTCGATCACTCGACATGAAAAGAGGATCTAACCTAAAAGATAGCGCCATGTCATCTGGTCATCATGTGAATCCCACGGATACGAATGAGAGCGATACTAACGTATCGATATGAAGCTCTGCTGTACATTGAAGATCCAAACTTGCATCGATCATAAATCAAAATCTACAAGTCCAAATGCCACCAAATTTTCACATGAGCTTGCGTACAACGTCAAGAATGTCCATGATCAATCCCAACCCTAAAAGAGAAATTTTGGATTGGTACAAATTGGTTATGTATCGATCATGGATCAAGTCGAAATGTCTACGGATTGATAATGTGGGCCCACCCACGTGAAAGAAGGAGTCTTTCGAGATCTGGGCGAGATATTTCTAGCCTACACCTATGAATATCAGTTGAAGGGCTTCAGAAGGGGTTTTTTTGGCTCTTCTACGCCATTACGCTGCTGAACTCCATTATAACTCGGATACTATCAATTATATTCTTGTAATTCAGTAGAGGATCATTGATAAAACAACAACTCTTCAAAGTGGACGTAGGCTACAATGCCGAACCGCTATAAATCTTGTGTTTTTTATTGTTTTTCTTTTAAATTTTGAGTGTTCTTCATATTTATATTCTCTACATACTTGCTATCTGTGATTGTGAACGGGTGCTTTCATCGGCAATGGGTATTTGTGACCAATTTTGACGCAAACGGAGTTATAAATTTTAAAATAAAAGGGGCGCAAACCCTATGCACTTAAACCATTATTTTTTGTATTTAGGCTTGTGTAAATTAGATTGCTTTCATCTGCTCCAATTTAAGTGTTAAACCATTGGAAATGTTTTGTTGTAAAAGTTAGAAATAGTAGATGTCTAATATTATTAAAGAAAAATAAATTGGTTTATAATTTTCTATAAATTATCAAATAAACTTTATGAAAATTTATGTAAAAAGTGGAATTAAAAGAATTTATTTTAAAAAAATATATTAGTGTTTGAGATTTGTGGAAAAAAATATAGAAGTTGAAGTATAAACTAGTGACCCTTTATTTTAACCTTTAACATGGGAAAATTTAATAAAAAGAAAATTTCCATAACCATTTAAAAACTTTGTTTCAGTAATACGGTGTAAGGTGCATAGTTGCATCTGTCATTTGATATATTTGGTTTTGGATGGTGAAACATTTGAAAAGTAAGCCAAAGATATGAAAAGAAATCAACTTTTTAAATTGTCTTTATTTTATAATATTTTGATAAACTTTAAAAAAATATACATGCTACAATACTCTTTTTACCAAAACGTCTTATTTATAAAGCTAGAAGTTTAAAAAAAATACTTTTTACATGTCTTCTTTTCTATTGAACCATTCAGAAAAAATAAAACATTCACATTAAATAAAAATGTTATGATTTTCGGTAAAAAGGAAACGTTAGTTAAACTAACACAGGATTTTACAGTTTTAAAAACTAACTATTCTTGTGGAAATGATGTAAAAATCAAAGATTTTAATTTAAAAAGGTAAATTGAAAGTATGACTATCACCTAAACTTAAAAAGAAAAAATAAATAAATTGGAGTTAGATAAATAGGATTACATATCCTGTAAGGACTAAATTGACTATGAGGACTTAGTGACATTTTCAGTCAACTTTTAAATTAGTAGGTAGAGTTGTGTGTTTTACTAGTCAATATTTGGGAGTATACAAGGAGAATTATCCAACTTATGATCTTGAGACAATAGCTTGTTTTGCTATCAAGTCATGGAGGTGATTTAAGTTATAGGTCCCTAAAGTGTTAGTTATTTAACATTGCCAGAAGAGGTAGACAATTTGGATTATTTGTCGATGGATGTCCTTGATCCGACATTTCGGGTGGCGTTGCACCACACATGTGTTTTTTGGCTTAGGAACTTATAGCTAAGCATGTTGCTTTTGGCTTAGGAAGTTATAGGTATCAAGCGTGTTTTTCTGGCTTGATGAATTATAGGTAACCATGCAAGTAGGTTATCGTCTTATAATATACGATATATGGCGATATTTATACAGTATTGATACTTGAGTTGTCGTCTCAACTACAAGTGTATTGTTAGGGCCGAGGTGATAGGATTATTGTAAGACGTTCACTAGTCTAGGACATCTTCCGTTTTAGATGTTCCTAGATGCGTTCTCGATTCAACTTTTGGACATAAAACAGGTAGCCAAACGACCATTGGTTGAGCTATATATTGGTATGCACAAAGTATACTTCATCTTTCAAAAAAAAGAATCAATGAATTCCAATAGAAAATGAAAAAGTAACACTTTCTCAAACATGGACTCAGACCACGTTTGTAACAGTTCAACAAGAATGTGCCCAGGCCTGAAAATCCATTATGGGTTCGACTTTCAAGCACAAAACAGAGGAAAAAACGGCACCAGATTGAGTTCAAAATTGTTATACATATAGTAGAAGACTTTATCTTTCAAATAAAAATAGAATCATGTAATTTGGATAAAGTATGAGAAAGTTATGATGACTCAAAGTTGAACCTAGGCAGTGTTTCACTGTAAAAATCTGGGGAAAAACATGCTCCGAATCAAAGTTTGACAACATATTTCTATAAGCTATATAGGTTGAAATGACATAAAATTTGGTTTTCTTATATTAGAAAATTTTATATTTCTAACAAGAAAATAATCGATGAATTCCGACTGGAAATGTAAAAGTTATGCTGTCTCGAACATGTATTCAGGCTATGTTTGCAGCAACACAACAAAATGTGAACAGGTGATTTCCAGGTTGTGCATTGATTTTGCAGTGCAGTTTTCAGGCATCAAACAGATATTTTTTGCAATGAAATTTGGCAAATATATATTACAACACACAATCTATCAACTAAAAAAATCTAGCAGCATTTCTTTGCTGAAATTGGGAGAAAACGACGTGCAAATGATGCACAAACTCAGTTTTCACAAAAACAAAACATAAACATAAAATCAATATATTGAAGCTATTTTTGGTTAGATTTGGCATTTTGAAGCATGACTTCAGCTAGCATTTGTGAGGTTTGATACTCACTTACAAAATAGCAGAGGAATAAGAGAGAATTGGAGAGAAGATGCAAGCTTTGGCTTGAGGAAGCTTCAACAACCTAAAAAAAGAGTTTATACAAACATGCAAGAACAAAACTTCAATATAGACAAATTCACGACATCAGAAAAAGGATGAAGAGAAGTTTGGTTTTGGCTTAGGTTACCCAAAATAATTGACTCTATTTTGATAAATTTCAGCAACTAAATTGGATTGGAATGAAGATTTTGGTTTTTATTTTGAAAGAGGAAAGTGGGTTTTTGATTTCGCTTCTTTTAGTTTACAGGGAAGAAGAAGAATTGTAATGAACGTACATGAATTGAGAAAGAAGCTTTCTTTCTTTTTTTGGTTAAGGTTGGCTAATGGGCTTTGGACCTAAATTAGAAAAAAGATTAATTTGCCTAAGTCAATTTATTTCAACACTTAAACCAAATGTATACTAAGTTATAAAACAAATGTCATTTTCTTCAAATTTCGTATAAACAATTTATGTAAACTTACATACATGTGAAGTAAAATATTTTTCATCACATAAAAAGATAATTTAGTTTAAAAATATTTTTATTAAAATTAGCCCTTATTTTACATAAATACACAATTTTACACAAATAAATGCATAAATCCACATTTTTAATATCTAAAATTCCACAAAAAAATTCTTGCTTAGAAAAATATAACTAACCATTCTAAACAAAAATTTATGATTAAAACTCATTTTTAAACTAAATTCCACTTTATCTTATTTAAATAAACAACCTTTAAAAATCAAATACTTCCTTTAAAAATTATTAAAAGAAGTAGTTGGCAATAAATAATAAAATTATTGCATTTTTTCAAAATAAAAATCATTTTCGTTCATTATTAACCCAAACAAATAAAATAAAGCTTTTAAACTTTATTTTCACATTTTATTTCCTAAAATTCATCGATTATTCCAAATAAGCAATTTAAAATCTCCAAATATAATTTTTAGTTCATAATATTAAATCATAACTACCGTTATAATTTAATATTTACATGTAATCTCCAAAACCAGGATTGTTACAGACTCCCCCCTTAACAAAATTGCATCCTCGCAATTCCTAGAGAATAATTTGTATTCAACTTATTAAATTCATCAATTAAAAGAAAAGAAAGAAGCTTGAGATAAAAAGATTCCCACCATCGCTATGCGAAGAAAGAAAACCAGGATAGGATCGGTCGATAAACTCTTTGGTTTCCCAAGTGCAGTCATTGGGATTAGCGGACTATTGAACTTTAACGAGCGGCACATCCTTGTTTCGAAGGCGTCTCACCTCCGAAGCAAGTAGAATTGGCTGTTGCACAATAGATAAGTCTAGTGAGATCTCAAGCTCTTGCAAATCAGAAGAATCGATAACAGAATCTGACTCTCAAAGACACTTCCGAAGCTGAGAGACGTGAAACACGTCACGAACGCCAGATAGATAAGCTTGAATGAAACTCTATAAGCCACCAGGCCAATACGTTTAGTAATAGGAAATGGTCCTATAAAGCTAGGAGCCAATTTCCCAGTCGTACTAAAACGCATAACCCCCTTCAAAGGAGAAACATGAACAAAGACGAGATCAACAATAGAGAACTCGAGAGCTTCCTACGGATGCCCGTGTAGGATTTCTGGCAGCTCTATGCCTCTTTCGTTCTCTAACGAATAAGATCAATCTTCTCAGAAGAATCATGAACAGAATCTGGGCCAAGAAAAAGCTTCTCACCAGATTCCAACCAACAAGAAGGTGATCGACATGTCTTCCGTATATGCTTCAAAAGGATGCATACTGATGTTGGACTGAAAACTATTGTTATAGGAGAATTCCACAAGAGGTACGTGATCCTCCTAACTACCACCGAAATCTAGAATGCAAGCACATAGAAGATCCTCGAGAATACGATTCATCCGTTCAGTCTGTCCATTAGACTTCAGATAATACGTTGTGTTGAAATTAAGCTTTGTTCCCAAAGCTTACTGAAGACTCTACCAGAAATGACTCGTGAATAACGGGTCACGGTCACAAACAATCGAACTAGGAACACCGTGAAGTCTCACGATTTACTTAATATATAACTTGGCAAAATGAGAAGCACTCCTATTAGACTTAACAGGAATGAAATGAGCTGATTTGGGGAGGTGATCAACAGTAACCCAAATGCTAGAATGGCCCGATCTTGAACGAATAGCCCGTCAATGAAATCCATCGAAATCTAATCACATTTCCACAATAGAATCTCTAGAGGCTGAAGGAGACCAAAAGGGCGTTGATGTTCTGTAACGACCCGTTAAATTCAATGATATTAAATTAATTAATTTAATATGATTTCTAATCTAATTTAGAATGAAATAAAAGTCTTAAGATTTTATTTGAGTAAATGTAGAAATTAGATATAGTAATTGTAATTTAATGTAACAGTTTAATATTTATATGGCAATAGATTTGAATAATGTAAATTGTCATACTTAGTTATAAGTTAAATATAAGAAACCAATATAAATGTTGAATTTGTGAATATTAATAATTATATTAACTAGAATGGGATTCATTAATATAAAAATCAATAGTGGAGATTGTACATTTGGTTGTAAAATAGATAGTGACTAAACAAAAGTGACCGTTGAATAAACCAATGCAATAAGTGTAGATAAGTAATTTTAATGAATGTTGTCGATAATAAACGTACTTAAAATAGTAATAGATTGAATATAAGAAAACAAAGGAAATTTGCGGATTAATTAATAAATTCATGAAATAAAGATCAATGCCAATAGGTAATTATAATATTGTTGGAGGTGAAAACTTATTAAGAATGAAACCAAGAAAATAAATTAATTAAGGATATAAATAGTAAATTTGTGGACATGTTTGGTAAATATAACTAAATAATATGAAATAAGCATGCATTTATGATATAAAATATAAGTCAATGTTAATTTCACCTATAAATGTCAATTCATTTAATAGCAGGGTTTTAAATCAAGTAACGGACTTGTTAAAGTTTTAATTAATAATTTAATGTGAAATTTATTGCAGTTAAGTGACCTAATTTTCAGTTAGGATAAATTGATTTTTCATAAAAGATTGTTAATTCTAGAGGATGTAACCAATGTTAATTTCATTCACAATATAACAAGTTGGATCTATTGTAGTAAATGGAATTTAATATTCAATCATTTGAATTAAGACAAATAGAGATATTAAGGCAATATGGTATAAACCATGATAATTGTACCGTAAATAGACATTGATTGAATAGCTAAATCTGTGCATACCCAATTAATTGAAACAGATGGTAAAGTTTTAATTTATTGAAATCAGCAAATTTGAAATTAAATTCAAGTTATAATAATTGGTGAAATAATACGCAGCAAAATTGTAATTTGACATAATCAATGTTAGGTAAGAAATTTTATTTCGTCAATTGATAATAGGATATAAATGGCAGTCAATTAGAATTGAATGAACCTTAATGTATGTTAATGAGAATTTGAGGCAATAGTCACCAGATATGAAGGAAATAGGATGAATTGAAATGTAGTCTATTTGTAAAACAATAAGTGATGTAATATAGAAATGAAATCTAAGAATATTGAAATAATAGATTTTGAATCCAATATTAAATCTATCTATTTAAAATTTATGGATGGAATAATCATTGATTTATTTAATTTAATAGAATTTTTGGAGATTTAATTTATAATTTTGAATATAATGAAATGTAAGATTTACACTGAAATTTATAGACATATCAACTTTTGAATGCACATCTAAACTTGTTAAAACCTTTAATTGATTATGAAATATATAAGCGATAAGATTTGGCCAATTTTAGAATTTAGATAAAAATTTGATTTTTATAATTTATTTTAATTTATTTAATGAATATAAAATAGCCATTTTGGCCACGGACTCGGACTTCGACGAAACCAGTTTCATCGGATCTGTATCGGTGAATTATTGTAGGGTTTCAAGTTTCGTATCGATCGGACCTGGCGTTTGATCGTACGGACGCGGAACGCCTTAAAATCGATTTAATTAAAATCAATTTGAAATCAATTTGGAAATCTTGTTTTCAGCATAACTTCTTCATACGATCGAATTTGGACGTGAAACTTTTTCCATCGCGTTCAGAATATTTTAAAATACCTATCTGGATATATGGGTTTAACAAATTTCGTTCCAGGTCAGAACGGGCTTTTTGGGCCAACTACCGTTTAGCACGTTCGTAATTCGTGCCCCCTTAGCCTTCTTCTATTTGCCTATAAATATGCTGTGATAAACCCTAGCCTCCTTTCTATTGTAATTTGGCTGTACGTTCATTTTCTTCATCTCTTTCTCTTCCTCAATGGTTTCAAAACCTAGATCTATCTACAATTCAAAATTTCAATGAATCCAGAAAAATTCCATAAAAATATATGTCATAGTTCTCAGTGTTCGTAATCTGCCGATGTGATTTGTTTTTTGATTGGAGCTATCATTCGTCCAGTAAAAATTCAAATCAATTTCGGCCGTTCATATGTGCTTTTGCGATTTTAACGGCGGATCTTCAGAGTTGGCTCGATCGGAAGGCATGAGGGCGTAGATGGTGACTAGAGGAGCCGATCCATCGGCTCGTTTCATCGGATAGGTGCGCCAATTCGCCAGAATTGGCTTGGGAAGTTCGCGGCGGCGGCCTTGATTTTTGCGACTGGAATTCACCCCAGGGGCGGCGTAGGATCGGCCGGAGGCGGGTGGGCCAATGGCGAAGGCCGATGGTCCTGGAAGCGAAGGAGATGGCGACAAAAATTCACTGGAAACGGCGGCTAGAGCATCGGCCTGGTTTGTTTCGCGACGAACGAAAGGGAAGACGGTCCTGTATACGCGCTTAGTCAACGATGACGTGGCCAGACCTTTTTGTTGTGAGTTTGCTTTATTTCTTTTTATTTTTAATTTATTTTCAATCGAATTAACTCGTGTAACTTTCTCATACAAACTCCGATTTACGAGAGATTTTTTTTTGTTAGGATCGTAATTAAATTCCAGATCTGTTGACGCTGGTTTGGACAGATTTGGAGACCGTCAAATTTTTGGGTTTAAATTGGATTTGAATTCAATTTAAATCCCAAAGGTGAGTGTTTTAACCCACTCACAATTTCTAAAATTTTTTTTATGTTTGTTAAATTTATTTTAGATATGAGTAGAAATTTATTTATGACTGTTTGGCATGTTTTATTCAGCATATCTGTTAAATCGCATTTATTTAATTTAACTGTTAATTTCTTTTATGTATTGCATATAAATTTACAGTTAGAATTTATTTAGGTGCATATAAACAGCTAGTTAAACAGTTATAAATTTAATTGAATATGAAATGTTAATTAATAACTGCCAATTATTTCCTGTTATATTGTATATGCCATATTTTGATGTTTGTTTAAACTGATGATGTTTGAGATAATTTGGTTGATGATTGATGATGGATGAATGGATGTTTTGTTTCATATCATTTAAACTGCAAGTTATCATGCATTTTTCATTTCATTCGGGATTGTGGTTTGAAATGATATACAACGGCAAAATTTTATTTTTAAATTGCGGATTGAAATGATAAATATCCGTATCACTTGACCATAGGATAGAAAATTATATACAGGCACCGTGGTCTATATATTAAATATTTTAAAGTGATTTCTATGGTTTGTATGGAATACGGTTTATAATAATTTTAATTTTGATATTTTTCTTCTATATATATATACATATGAAGTGAGAAATTTTGAATTTTAAACTGTGTATAGATCTGTTAAATAAAAATGGAAATTTTTTTGAGAAATGGAATTTGATAAAATATATTATATGTTTAAGTTTGGAAATTTTAAGATATGATATTTATAACCAGATTTTCCAAGATAAATATAAAAATGAATATTCTAGTATAAAGTAAACTTGAGAAAATATTTAATTTCTAGAAATTGGAGTTTTATTTATGAAATTTATGTGAATATTCAAGACTAAATAATAGAACATTAATTTGTTGAAAGAATAAAACCCAACTTTAGTTTTTGAAATATGAATACTCCAAATGGATATATATATATATATATATATAGAATTTAAGTGATTTTGGAACTTGGAAGTGATATTTAAATTTTGGTTTAGACTTTAAATAAAGAAATTATTTGTAAAGCCATGGAAATTATTTTTCTTTACAAAGTAACCTTAAAGTTAAACCATTTATTTTATATACCGTTGAATATCCAAACCATTCAAGTTTTAGAAGTTATGGTTTTTAAAAGTATGAATTCCGAAATATTATGTTTTGAAAGTATAATTCAAATGTTTGGTTTCCAGATATTATAAATTTTTAAAGCAGTATGATTTTGGAAAAGAAATATGTTTGGATAAAATGATATCATATTGTTTTGGGTTTTAAAATGATATCGTATTCATAGTTTGAAATGGAAATTTTTATTCTGGTTTTAAAGTATAACTATTTTTAAATGACCGCGGTGTTATAATAACGATGGGTTAGCAAAGAGACCGGGATCGGATATGGACATACTCTCTGTCGATACCGAAAACCACTTTGACTAACCGTGTACGCGGTGGAGATTCCAGAATGAAGTAGGATGGTGACGACGTTTCCTGTAAGGTAAATACGTGGACCCAACTCCCGTGAGTTGGCATAAGGTGGCTAAAACAGGAGCGATTCTCGGGCCAATGAAGTCATTCCTCTGATCAAACGCACTCCTTCGATACTATACTCTGACTTTGGATTGATTCGGTGGCCACTATTGATTTCTTTGATTTTTGGGGGTGTTTGTTCGAGGTGGGCGGTAGCTGCGGCTATGCGTTACCATCAGCCCGGATAACAATTGGTATATCTACCCTGGCATTGCCTAGTTGTGTCGTGTCACCTACCCTAGCGCGCCTTATACGATTTTGGTTTTGTACCATACCTATGGAGTGCCCTCTGACGACGCCCAGTACGGGGGAGATTACGGTATTGTATAGACTATGGGAATATATTCTGTGTTAAGGGCTATATGGGTAACCCCTTAACGCTATTTAAAAGTAAGTTTATTTTATAATTAGACACTATTTATAATAGCGCAATATACTATATAGTAAATAGTTTAACGGATCCTTAGGAGATTTAAATCCCGAGCATCTCTTGAGTTACTGCACTCATATTTATTTCTGTAAATTTAACTTACATAAGATCTTTTAGTTCTGACTCGAGTGTTTTTGTCTTTTCAAATTCGCTCGGGTCAGTCCGAGCGTTTCAGGATTTGAAGATTTAGCTCTGGAGGGCGAAGACGAAGATTTGTATTATTATTATTATTTATAGTATTGCACTACACTCACACTGTATTCCGCTGCATTGATATTATTGGTATGTGAAC
Source organism: Allium cepa (assembly GCA_030765085.1). Classification (NCBI taxonomy): domain Eukaryota; kingdom Viridiplantae; phylum Streptophyta; class Magnoliopsida; order Asparagales; family Amaryllidaceae; genus Allium; species Allium cepa. Next base: position 665,245,619 of record CM060929.1, on the reverse strand, counting down.
TCTGATATTTAATTGTATAAAGAAGAATCAAATGTTTTGTAAACAGTCTTATAAACTGTATATTTTATTATTATATTTTATCCTTCTGCTGTGAGATTCTATTTGTTTTTTTTCTTCTCTGTTTTTCTTATAACCCCATAACAATCCGCCCTTCCGTATGGTTTGAATCGACACGTGTGTCTGTTTAAATCGTGCGAAAAGGCGGGATGTTACAGTTGGTATCAGAGCTTTGGTTTAGCGATAAACCTTGGCTTTGTGGGGTGTGACTCTTTGTTAATAGGGTAGTAATACCGTATGGGAGTCGCTGAGTGTATATATATGAGAGAGCGTATTTGTTAGTGTTATAAAAAGATTTTGATATTGTGTTAATCCGTTCCGTTTTGTATTTATAAATTCTGCTTGGTGCATGGGACGCTATGACATCAATAGGGATTTCTAAACACTTAATAGGACAGACCGATATGATATTTGTTTTTAAAATAGGTGAATGAAATAATTTTGCCTATTATATTTTTTATATATAAAATAAAATTTTCAAATGATATCTATATCTGGTTGCAATAGATTGGTTGTTAGGAATAAAATTTATAAATAATAGGTAAAATAAGATTGAAATTAGAATCAATGAAATTTGAAAATTTTAGAACTTAAGGCCAGGATTTTTGAAAATTGGCTTTCAAAGGATTTATGAAATATAATAATTTTGTTTATAAGTATTTTCTTATATAAATATTTAGTATAATTTGGAAGAATGGTTTTAAAGAAGATTTTGGAGAAAATAAATTTTGTACTTTCCTCTCTGTCGCTGGAAAATAATTTCGGTGATGGCGGCTGCATCATCGACTTTCATTTTCGAGTTTCGAAGGGGAAAGGCCACTGTAGTAAATTCTACTGCAGATTTATTTTGAAATTGTCTAAAATTTTAATTGTTTTAAATATAATTAGAGATATATAAGTTGTAAGAAATTATTTATCTATTATTTTTAAAAAATAATTTGAGATTTGACCCGGTATTTAATTATTAAATTTCCATTAATTAATAGTTTAAATTATTTTAGTGAAATAAAAGGTAAGTAATTAATGAATTGAAATCTCTAATTTAGGCAAGAAATAAATGCAAAGTTATATAGGGAAATTTGAGATTTTTTAACATATGAGACAAAAAGTAATATTGATTAACATTAAATTTAAAAAAAAAAGAATTGAGATAAACTTGTATAAGTTCAATTGCATTTTTCTTTAACATATATATAACTTACCAAATATGAATAGTTGAAATGTAAAATAAGAGATTGGAATAGAATATTATACAAGTAGAAATGTTAGAAATAATGAAGTATTCAATGAATTGCTATTATAAATAAGAATTTAATGGTATAAACTTAAGTTATAATTGAACTATTACTAAAATTAAAGGTAAGTATTATTAATAGGTGATTTAAACTTAAGTAAATAAAATGAAATTCTTTAATAAATAAAGATTGATGTGTAGGATTATAAACTTAAGTATGATATTAATGCTATTAGTTTAATATAATGGAAAGTAGGTAATATGATTAAATGACTGTAAACCCTAGGTAATAAATTAATAAAATTCCTTTTTTTATAAGAATGAAGGTTATAAGGTTAATAATGTAAGTGTAATTAAAAAGGGGTTACTATAATTAGATATAATAGAATGTAAGCATTTAATAAATGATTGAATTTGAGAAGTGCATTAAATGTAATACAAATAAAAGAAACTTACATAACCTGAATAAATAAAAATGAATAATGGTAAGTAATAAGTAGAAATAAGGAAACAACCATTGAATGAGAAATAAAATTTGAAGTTGTTAGAAATAAATGTAAATTATAAAAAGGAAAATTTATGTGGTTTGAATAAAAGAAAGGAAATCAAACAACTAAAGTATGTAAAGAATTTATATAAGGTAAATTGATTTGTTGGTTTGAATTGTTATTGTTTGATCTATAGTTGGTTGGGTAAGGAAATTTGAAGATTGTTGGATGAATAAATAATCTATTTTTGTCCCATCTAAGACTGTTAAGTAAATGATGCACTTGATAGTTATTTTTCATTCCGTACAAATTCAAGTTTGAACCCGAACAACTATTTGCTTGTTTGATTGAATGGTTGTTTTGCATTTTGTGTATGCTGTTTGTTGAAATTGATGGTTGTTGTATTGATTTGTTGTTATCGATTTAAACCACTTAAGTATTTCACTTGATATAAATTGTTAAACCTTTAGACTTTTATAAGTGAAATGCAGGTTATGGAAGCAACTGCTACTGCTTTTGGTTCCATAATAATAAGCATTATATGCCCGACAAATAGATACGTTTCGGATTTCGATTTATAACGCTATTTGTATATTTTTCCCGTGTTGGGATATAATATTTTGGATAATATATGTAATATAATTGTTATATTTTGATATTATATTTTCTCCAGAGTCTCTCCGTACAAAGGAGACTCAGCCCAAGATTTTCCATGAATTTTAGACTTAGAATTTTGTTAAAAATGTTTCCAAACTCTAATTATTTAAGTACACAAGGATATAATGATTATAAAATGGGTATAATTCATTTAAGGAAATAAATTTAGTAAATTATTGTTTATAAGTTAATATTTGAAATAAGATGTACTGTTTTTAATTCTTCCTTCTCCCTTCTTTTTCCTTTTCGGGGACGAAAAGTTTTGAGTGGGGGAGAGTGTAACGACCCGTTAAATTCAATGATATTAAATAAATTAATTTAATATGATTTCTAATCTAATTTAGAATGAAATAAAAGTCTTAATATTTTATTTTAGTAAATGTAGAAATTAGATATAGTAATTGTAATTTAATGTAACAGTTTAATATTTATATGGCAATAGATTTGAATAATGTAAATTGTCATACTTAGTTATAAGTTAAATATAAGAAACCAATATAAATGTTGAATTTGTGAATATTTATAATTATATTAACTAGAACGGGATTCATTAATATAAAAATCAATAGTGGAGATTGTACATTTGGTTGTAAAATAGATAGTGACTAAATAAAAGTGACCCTTGAATAAACCAATGCAATAAGTGTAGATAAGTAATTTTAATGAATGTTGTCGATAATAAACGTACTTAAAATAGTAATAGATTGAATATAAGAAAACAAAGGAAATTTGTGGATTAATTAATAAATTAATGAAATAAAGATCAATGCCAATAGGTAATTATAATATTGTTGGAGGTGAAAACTTATTAAGAATGAAACCAAGAAAATAAATTAATTAAGGATATAAATAGTAAATTTGTGGACATGTTTGGTAAATATAAAAAAATAATATGAAATAAGCATGCATTTATGATATAAAATATAAGTCAATGTTAATTTCACCTATAAATGTCAATTCATTTAATAGTAGGGTTTTAAATCAAGTAACAGATTTGTTAAAGTTTTAATTGATAATTTAATGTGAAATTTATTGCAGTTAAGTGACCTAATTTTCAGTTAGGATAAATTGATTTTTCATAAAAGATTGTTAATTCCAGAGGATGTAACCAATGTTAATTTCATTCATAATATAACAAGTTGGATCTATTGTAGTAAATGGAATTTAATATTCAATCATTTGAATTAAGACAAATAGAGATATTAAGGCAATATGATATAAACCATGATAATTGTACCGTAAATTGACATTGATTGAATAGCTAAATCTGTGCATACCCAATTAATTGAAACAGATGGTAAAGTTTTAATTTATTGAAATCAGCAAATTTGAAATTAAATTCAAGTTATAATAATTGGTGAAATAATACGCAGCAAAATTGTAATTTGACATAATCAATGTTAGGTAAGAAATTTTATTTTGTCAATTGATAATAGGATATAAGTGGCAGTCAATTAGAATTGAATGAACCTTAATGTATGTTAATGAGAATTTGAGGCAATAGTCACCAGATATGAAGGAAATAGGATGAATTGAAATGTAGTCTATTTGTAAAACAATAAGTGATGTAATATAGAAATGAAATCTAAGAATATTGAAATAATAGATTTTGAATCCAATATTAAATCCTTATATTTAAAATTTATGGATGGAATAATCATTGATTTATTTAATTTAATAGAATTTTTGTAGATTTAATTTATAATTTTGAATATAATGAAATGTAATATTTACACTGAAATTTATAGACTTATCAACTTTTAAATGCACATCTAAACTTGTTAAAACCTTTAATTGTTTATGAAATATATAAGCGATAAGATTTGGCCAATTTTAGAATTTAGATAAAAATTTGATTTTTATAATTTATTTTAATTTATTTAATGAATATATAAATAGCCATTTTGGCCACGGACTCGGACTTCGACGAAACCAGTTTCATCGGATCCGTATCGGTGAATTATTGTAGGGTTTCAAATTTCGTATCGATCGGACCTGGCGTTTGATCGTACGGATGCGAAACGCCTTAAAATCGATTTAATTAAAATCAATTTGGAAATCTTGTTTTCAGCATAACTTCTTCATACGATCGAATTTGGACGTGAAACTTTTTCCATCGCGTTCAGAATATTTTAAAATACCTTTCTGGATATATGGGTTTAACAAATTTCGTTCCAGGTCAGAACGGGCTTTTTGGGCCAACCACCGTTTAGCACGTTCGTAATTCGTGCCCCCTTACCCTTCTTCTATTTGCCTATAAATATGCTGTGATAAACCCTAGCCTCCTTTCTATTGTCATTTGGCTGTACGTTCATTTTCTTCATCTCTTTCTCTTCCTCAATGGTTTCAAAACCTAGATCTATCTACAATTCAAAATTTCAATGAATCCAGAAAAATTCCATAAAAATATATGTCATAGTTCTCAGTGTTCGTAATCTGCTGGTGTGATTTGTTTTTCGATTGGAGCTATCATTCGTGCAGTAAAAATTCAAATCAATTTCGGCCGTTCATATGTGCTTTTGCGATTTTAACGGCGGATCTTCAGAGTTGGCTCAATCGGAAGGCATGAGGGCATAGATGGTGACTAGAGGAGCCGATCCATCGGCTCGTTTCATCGGATAGGTGCGCCAATTCGCCGGAATTGGCTTGGGAAGTTCGCGGCGGCGGCCTTGATTTTTGCGACTGGAGTTCACCCCAGGGGCGGCGTAGGATCGGCCGGAGGCGGGTGGGACAGTGGCGAAGGCCGATGGTCCTGGAAGCGAAGTAGATGGCGACAAAAATTCACTGGAAACGGCGGCTAGGGCTTCGGCCTGGTTTGTTTCGCGACGAATGAAAGGGAAGACGGTCCTGTATAGGCGCTTAGTCAACATGACGTGGCCAGACCTTTTTGTTGTGAGGTTGCTTTATTTCTTTTTATTTTTAATTTATTTTCAATCGAATTAACTCGTGTAACTTTCTCATACAAACTCCGATTTACGCGAGATTTTTTTTTGTTAGGATCGTAATTAAATTCCATATCTATTGACGCTGGTTTGGACAGATTTGGAGACCGTCGAATTTTTGGGTTTAAATTGGATTTGAATTCAATTTAAATCCCAAAGGTGAGTTTTTTAACCCACTCACAATTTCTAAATTTTTTTTTATGTTTGTTAAATTTATTTTAGATATGAGTAGAAATTTATTTATGACTGTTTGGCATGTTTTATTCAGCATATCTGTTAAATCGCATTTATTTAATTTAACTGTTAATTTCTTTTATGTATTGCATATAAATTTACGGTTAGAATTTATTTAGGTGCATATAAACAGCTAGTTAAACAGTTATAAATTTAATTGAATATGAAATGTTAATTAATAACTGCCAATTATTTCATGTTATATTGTATATGCCATATTTTGATGTTTGTTTAAACTAATGATGTTTGAGATAATTTGGTTGATGATTGATGATGGATGAATGGATGTTTTGTTTCATATCATTTAAACTGCAAGTTATCATGCATTTTTCATTTCATTCGGGATTGTGGTATGAAATGATATACAACCGCAAAATTTTATTTTTAAATTGCGGATTGAAATGATAAATATCTGTATCGCTTGACCATAGGATAGAAAATTATATACAGGCACCGTGGTCTATATATAAAATATTTTAAAGTGATTTCTATGGTTTGTATGGAATACGGTTTATAATAATTTTAATTTTGATATTTTTCTTCTATATATATATACATATGAAGTTAGAAATTTTGAATTTTAAACTGTGTATAGATCTGTTAAATAAAAATGGAAATTTTTTTGAGAAATGGAATTTGATAAAATATATTATATGTTTAATTTTGGAAAATTTTAAGATATGATATTTATAACCAGATTTTCCAAGATAAATATAAAAATGAATATTCTAGTATAAAGTAAACTTGAGAAAATATTTAATTTCTAGAAATTGGAGTTTTATTTATGGAATTTATGTGAATATTCAAGACTAAATAATAGAACATTAATTTGTTGAAAGAATAAAACCCAACTTTAGTTTTTGAAATATGAATACTCCAAATGGATATATATATATATAGAATTTAAGTGATTTTGGAACTTGGAAGTGATATTTAAATTTTGGTTTAGACTTTAAATAAAGAAATATATTTGTAAAGCCATGGAAATTATTTTTCTTTACAAAGTAACCTTAAAGTTAAACCATTTATTTTATATACCGTTGAATATCCAAACCATTCAAGTTTTAGAAGTTATGGTTTTTAAAAGTATGAATTCCGAAATATTATGTTTTGAAAGTATAATTCAAATGTTTGGTTTCCAGATATTATAAATTTTTAAAGCAGTATGATTTTGGAAAAGAAATATGTTTGGATAAAATGATATCATATTGTTTTGGGTTTTAAAATGATATCGTATTCATAGTTTGAAATGGAAATTTTTATTCTGGTTTTAAAGTATAACTATTTTTAAATGACCGCGGTGTTATAGTAACGATGGGTTAGCAAAGAGACCGAGATCGGATATGGACATACTCTCTGTCGATACCGAAAACCACTTTGACTAACCGTGTACGCGGTGGAGATTCCAGAATGAAGTAGGATGGTGGCGACGTTTCCTGTAAGGTAAATACGTGGACCCAACTCCCGTGAGTTGGCATAAGGTGGCTAAAACAGGAGCGATTCTCGGGCCAATGAGGTCATTCCTCTGATCGAACGCACTCCTTCGATACTATACTCTGACTTTGGATTGATTCGGTGGCCACTATTGATTTCTTTGATTTTTGGGGGTGTTTGTTCGAGGTGGGCGGTGGCTGCGGCTATGCGTTACCATCAGCACGGATAGCAATTGGTATATCTACCCTGGCATTGCCTAGTTGTGCCGTGTCACCTACCCTAGCGCACCTTATACGATTTTGGTTTTGTACCATACCTATGGAGTGCCCTCTGACGACGCCTAGTACGAGGGAGATTACGGTACTGTATAGACTATGGGAATATATTCTGTGTTAAGGGCTATATGGGTAACCCCTTAACGCTATTTAAAAGTAAGTTTATTTTATAATTAGACCCTATTTATAATAGCGCAATATACTATATAGTAAATAGTTTAACGGATCCTTAGGAGATGTAAATCCTGAGCATCTCTTGAGTTACTGCACTCATATTTATTTCTGTAAATTTAACTTACATAAGATCTTTTAGTTCTGACTCGAGTGTTTTTGTCTTTTCAAATTCGCTCGGGTCAGTCCGAGCATTTCAGGATTTGAAGATTTAGCTCTGGAGGGCGAAGACGAAGATTTGTATTATTATTATTTATAGTATTGCACTACACTCACACTGTATTCCGCTGCATTGATATTATTGGTATGTGAACTCTGATATTTAATTGTATAAAGAAGAATCAAATGTTTTGTAAACAGTCTTATAAACTGTATATTTTATTATTATATTTTATCCTTCCACTGTGAGATTCTATTTTGTTTTTTTCTTCTCTGTTTTTCTTATTACCCCATAACAATCCGCCCTTCCGTATGGTTTGAATCGACACGTGTGTCTGTTTAAATCGTGCGAAAAGGCGGGATGTTACATGTTCGGCTTTGATACGTTGAAAAGCCATGAAATTACTCACATTACTCATCACATCGTGTTTCATGCCTTTCCAATAATAAAGGTGATGCATATCCGCATACATCTTACTACTGCCAGGATGAATGGTATACTTAGAACGATACGAGAATGTCATGCCTAAGTGCAGAATAAAAAGGCACAACAAGATGGTTCTTCTTGCGAAGACACCCATGAGAATCAATACTGAAATCTTACAACTCCATATCACGAGAATCAAAGTCACAAATCTAAATAAGGTGCACAAGATTGGTATCACACCGCTGAGCATCATCAATATGATCCAATAAGCTGGGTCGAGCTTTCAAACTGAATAATAAAGTAGGAAAAATCAAAAGATGGAGCTCGATTACGAATAACACAAAGGGATAAGGTCTCAAGAACATCCCACTCGGCTAGCATCATAGAAATAACAGCCGAATGTTTGCGACTAAGTGCATCAGCAACACGATTACCTTTACCAGGGGTATACTGGATATTGAAGTCATAGGAGGCAAGGAACTTGAGCCAACTCCGTTACCTCATATTGACCTCCTTCAGAGTGAACAGCTACATCAAGGACTTATGATTGGTATAGAGAATGAAGCTCCCTAGATAATGTCGCCAAATCATCAAAGCGAAGACGATGGCGGCTAACTAGAGGTCATGAGTGGCATAGCGTACTTCATTCGGTTGCAGTTGCCTAGAAGCACAAGCAATTACCCGATCCTTCTGCATAAGCATGGCACCGAGGCCACATCTACTAGCATCGATGTAGATAATAAGATCTTGATTCCCTTCAGAAACCAGTAGAATAGGAGCATTAGTGAGAAGCTCCTTCAACTGTTGTAAAGAAGCTTCACACTTGTAGGACCAAATAAATTGAATGCCTTTCTAAGTAAGGCCGATGAGAGGAAGCACAATACAAGAGAAATCCTTAATGAACTGGTGGTAATAACCCGCTAATCCAGGGACGCTACGAATCTCATTAACATTCTCTGGCCTCTTCCAATTCTAGATGGATTCGATCTACAAAGGATCGATCGAAATGACTTTGAAAGAAACAACGTGGCCAAAGAACTTAACCTTATTCTCCCAGAAATGGCACACGGAGAATTTGGCATTAAGCTGATGGTGACGACGAGTACTCAGGATAATTCTTAAGTGATTAGCATGCTCGGCTTCAGACTTTGAATAAGCAAGGATGTCGTCGATGAACACAAGGATGAACTTATCGAGATATTGGCGGAATACTTGGTTCATAAGATCAACAAAGAAAGCAGGAGCGTTCGTCAAACCGAAGGGCATAACAAGCCACTCGTAAGATCCATATCGAGTGTGGAAAACTGTAAGAGGAATGTTATCTTCCACAACTCGAAGCTGATGAAAACCAATGGCAAGGTCGAGCTGAGAGAAGACCTTAGCGCCACTCAATTGATTGAACATATCATCAATCCTAGGTAATGATTACCTATTCTTGATGGTCAACTCGTTAAGCTCGCGATAGTCGATGCAAAGCCTAAGAGTTCCATCGGACTTCTTCATGAAGACGATCGCGGCACCCCACGGTGAAAAACTGGACAGAATCAACTACTTGGACATAAGCTCCAAAAGCTGCTTCTTGAGTTCCTCATTTTCTTCTGTAGATTTCCACGTGGGAGGACGATTAACTGGCAATATGCCTGGAATGAGGTCAATGTGGAGCTCAATCGCCCGTTTGGGTGGCAAACCTGAAACAAGCTCAAATACATCAGAGAAATCACAAAAAATAGGAATACGAGATATATCATCATCGTCTCGTGAGTCAAGAGAAAATGAAGATGCTCCAGAATTATCCACATTCCGAAGAATAAGTGATAGCTGAGTAGACGAATCTGGATGTTGAATATATAAAATTCTCTCAGAACAAATAATCTTGGCATCATATCGCACCAGCCAGTCCATACCCAAAATCAAATCAAATCCTAAATAAGAAATTACATGAAGATTTGCACGAAAAGAAAAGCCACGTAAAACAATCTCAACATCATCACAAAGCATGCTAAGGTTTAGGGATCCCCCGATAGGATTCATAAACCTCAATGAAGTAACCATACAAGAACATCCAAAGACAAATCATCGATGAGCTTCTTCGATACGAATGAATGTGACACACCCATATTGAAGAGGACTCGAATAGAACGATCAAGGAACAACAATGAACCTTCAAGAATAGAAGGAGAAGTACCTCTGCGCTGAGAAGAACCTCCAGAAGCATCCACTACATTCATCTTGCCAGATTTAGAATTATTCGAAGTAATAGGACAAGTGGAAATACGATGGCCTTCCTTCTTGCAATAGCGGCAGAAGAGAGGCTTAGGATAATCTCGAATTATATGGTAAGGATATCCACAATTGAAACACCCCTTTCGAGTAGGAGGTGCTCCACTAGGCTTGGAACTAGGACTTGATCCAACGGGCTTCTTCTTCTTAAAGGGGAAAAATTTTGGCTTATGAAACGGGAACTTCTTCTTACCAGGGTTCTTGCGAACTTCAGCCTCATCACCACTATCACACTCCTTCTCGACGGCTTCGAGATGAAGCGCCAAGTCAACCAACTCCTCAAAAGAAAGCTTGAGCTAGAGCATCAAATACTTCTTAAGACTAGAGATGAACTTCAGATTCTTCTTATATGAGGTGCTAATGTATTCAAGTCCATACTTAGATAGGCCTTGAACAATGAAACATACTTAGGGATGAAGGACTTCCCTTGCTTCAACTCAAGGAAGTGATGGGCCAATAAAGCTTTCTAGGATTCATGAACGAATTTGAGCTCAAATCATTCCCGAAACCAAGTCCTAGAAAGAGTAGACTCATCGAGCTCGGCTATGAGAAACTCGAACCAATCAAAGGCACGCTCTTGCAATAGGCTAGATGCTACAAGAACTCTACCGTGGTCAGAAAATTCCATGCAAGAGAAGATGAGCTCGCATGTACGAATCCAAGCTTGGACCTTTAGAATGGACTCGGAGCCTTTGAACATCTTTCCTCTGAGATGAGAGAAATCACCACACAAGCACGAAAAGACATACTTGCAAGGAGGAGATGCTCGAGTAGGAGATGGAGGCTGAGTGCTTCTAAATAACTCCATAAACTGATTGGCAAACATATAAATGTCGTCCGGATGCGAACCGTTGGATTGCCCAACATCCGAGCCTCTACCTCTTCTAGCCATTAGCTGAAAGTTATGATAAGATAAGATTATTCACAGGGTAGATGTCATTAATTCAATAAGGAATACTACAAAATTAAAATGCATTCCCAAACGTGTTCCCAAGCTTCTATCCACCCCAAAGGACATGAAAAGTACAAGGCACAATGATTTAGGGATTCGTAACACTTTTGTTACTCTTAGATGTACCGTAATATGTGCTTCTATAATGTGTTTATCATATTTTGTTCTAAACACAGCTCTGATACCAAGCTGTAACGCCTCACCTTGAGACGCACATCAACAAAGAGTATTAATGGGTAATACTGTCTGCTAACGTGGAGAATCGGGCTGGATAGGAGCGACCATCTATAGCCTTGTCTTAAATATCTATTGAATACGTTGACAAATGTCATTTTTTCTATCTCAAGTGGATCGACATATCCAATATATACTTAATACAAAGCCATATGTAGCTATATGATCTATCAGAACAAAATAAAACAACTCGAATGCAAAACACATCACAAAATAGTAGATCATCACATATATATACATATATAGATACATCACAAAGTATACAAAATGATACATCACATATGTGGTATGACGACCATAATACAAACACGAGTCAAAAGAATATACATATCAGAGTAGCAACAAAAAAAACTACATAAAAGCTACAACAAAAAGTGCTAGTAGAAAAGTCCATACGGAAGCAGAATAGGCTAAGTCCAAAGGGTACCTAACCTGAAACACCTCGGTCTGACCCGAGTATAAAATACACGGGTCAATCTAGCTATACAAATTTGTTTACAAGGATAAGCGATAATATGAGCATAAGGATAATGTGATAATATTTCCGGATAGGAAGGAACATGTAACATTCGCGGATTTTAGCCAGAATTTATTTGATAATGAATTCAATTTTTGGAATTAAATTATGAAATTATTGGTAATTAATTTTGAATTTGGGATTTAATGATGAATTAATTGGAAAAAAATCCAGAATAAATAATGATATGTATTTTTAAATAGAAATTTTGAATTTGGAATTCAATAATAAATATTTTGTAAGTAAATTGAATTTAGCAAATAGGTTATAATTTGGAATTTGAATTTGGAATTCAAATACATATATGTTGAAAATAAATATTTTGAAAATATTTATAGAATGTGGATGAATAAAATATATATTTATAAAAAGATATTGTTTGTTTATTCATTTATAAATACCAATTGATTATATGTAAATTTTTGAATTTGAAATTTAAAAATAAATGTTTTGAATAATATATTGGATTAGGAAACTCTATACTAATAAAAAAATTGGTTTTGTATTTATAATATGGTGATTTGAAATTTTATTCTGAAATTGATACAAATAAACTATAAAAGCTATTTAAAAGAGTTAAATTCAAATATATACATATTATATACTTATTTATTTATAGTTTAATTTATTTTAAAATCCCATTCTTTAAAGTTATAAATATAGATATAAATATTTATTAGATTTGATAAAAAGATTTACAATACATTTTCTTTTAGAATGAATAAATATAGTTGTATATTTATAAATTTAAAAACATTATACATATGTTAAGTTATAAAACATAAGAGGTGAATTGATTCACAAATTTTAAAATGAAAAGGGTTTAAAATAAAATTTATAAATTAAATTAAGCAAGGTGTAAAACATAAATTTGCTTGTATTTACAAGTGTAAAAGGATTGATATTATACATTAACGAGTGTAATTATTTTGATATGCAAGATTAACAAGTGGCAAAAGAAAAAAAATTCTCTTTTAATTTAGAATTATGGAGAGATGTGTAAAAGCGGAGAAACTTGGTTAAGTAATCACAGTTTAAAAAAAAATTCTTCATTTCTCACACCTGAAACAATCTTCAAATCTGAAAATCAAAGCAACATATAAAACCTGAAGCCATGCAATAGAAAATCAAAATCTGGAAGCAAGCTATCAATTCAAAATCAAAACAAATGCAATTTCAACTCAGTATCAAACCTGAGCAATTCATAGATCATATTCAACAAAAATAAAAACCAGAAGAGAAACCAAAGCAAAGTAAATTCAAGATTCAACTCAAACAATTTGCAAACTGAAGCTTTAGAGCAGATCAAGGTTCAGGTAGCAGTTTTCAATTGCAAACTCAAAACAAAACCAGAGGAGAATAATATCAAATAGCAAATCAACATGCAAGCTTCAGATCAAACTCTGCTCTCTATTCTCAATTTTGAAGTGAGAAAACACACTTATCTTTTACTATCGTGTTGAATACTTGATGTATGATATAAGAATTGTTTGATTGGTTGCCTGCATGCTGATATATATATGTAAATGTGTGTGTGTATACATGCAAACATTCCTTTATGTTTATCTAACAGGTTTGATTAACCTGTTCAGGAATTCACATCACCCCAAAAGAATCAATATTAAGTTTTGATTTCTAAATAAAATTTGCTGCTACTTGTCAAATTCAAATTATAAAAAATAGTATCAGGCATTTATATTAAGCAAAAAAAATTAAATAAAGAAATCATAGTGAAATTGTTTAAAGTCGAAAAAAACGTTGGACCAACATTCATGTTTTAAATAAATAATCTGATTCGTAGTAGAAAATGTTGAATTTTGATGTAAATATTATAATTTTTAAATTTGAATTTGAAGAAAATTCATGAGATGACCAGATTTGGGTTTTTTATCGATTTCTGATGATCAATGAAATGGGGATCGTCAGGCTTGAAGCTGTAGTTACCTAGAGGCTAGGGGATTCGAGGAAAAATGGTAGCAGATTTTTTTGATGACCAGAACAGCAGCTTGGAGTTGTTTTAGGGTTCGTCACTGATGATTTTGTCATGGCAACTGCGTCAGCGTGGGCGAGTTTGAGGTGGTCGCATATAAGGGGATTGAAGTGTGAAGGTGTGAGGTAGTTGTGGGTTGGTTTAGCGGGTCATCGGTTGTCAGATCATCGACAGTGTGTGGTTTTTTGATATGGGTTTGAGGTCCAGTTCGATCGAGAAACTCGATTTCCAATTCCGGTCGAGTAGGACAATCTGGGTGGTTGTGATGATTTGAGGGATCATCGAAGACATGTTGATGGTCAGAAAGTTGATCGGAGAAGCGTGGGTCGTTGGTGCACGTGCACAAATGTTCATCGGTATCAGGTGAAATTTGAAGTGTTGAGGAAGATGAGGCCACTCAGGGATGGTCTTGGGAAAAACGAAGGTGGGACTCGAGGAAAAAAATGGAAACGCGAGTGGTTTGAAGTAAGGCTTGAGAAAAATTATAGGTTGCTTCGGGATGGACTCGAGTTATCTCGAGTTAAGGCAGCAACAGGTTTAAAACAAATCAAGTTTTAAATTTTAAATTAATCAAGCTCTGAACTATCTTTTTAAAACAAATTCCCTTTTAAATGATAAATATTGTATTGTTAGTTTGAAATTAGCTAAAGACTTTAAAAAGAATTATTTTAATTAATCAAATTTTAAGTATATGATATGTATATACTTCCATTTATTAACTTTTAGGATTATTTTGAATAAAATTTAATAGCTTAGTTAAGAGATTAATTATGAAGATAAAATGTTTTTATTAAGTGGCTTGAGAATATAAGTAAATTTGTTGGATAATGATAAATTTATATAAAGGTTAATTTTTTTTTTAAGTTAATCATTTTAAGAGTAAGTTTGATTTTGTTTTAGATTAATTTTTTATTATGTCAATTATTTGTTTTAAATCCTTGAGTGTTTTCAAATAAGATTAGATTAATTAAAAGTTAAGTAATTAATTAAGATAATTGGGTTATCTTTTGACTAATTATGGTTATGAGCAATTTCTTAACGAAATTAATAAAAGATTATTTCTCAAGGAAATTAAAGGGATAATTACTTTGTGTAATTACACTTAAAGGTAGTTAATTAATTAAGATTAATAAATATAAGTAATTAAGGGAAATTAATTACTTAAAGATAATTACTTAATTAAAAGTAATTAATTAATGATTAAAGTTAATTAATCAAGTGATCAAAGGATAATTACTCAAAATAATTAATTTATGATTTATTAATATAAGTGATTAGGATAATCACTTATTGTAATTAATTAAGGATAATTAATTTAATAGTAATTAATTAAGGGTTAATTAATTTATTAGTTTATCAATTAAGGGTAATTAATCAAAGGATAATTAAATAATTAAAGGTTAATTATTTAATGATTAAAGGTTGATCTAATTATTAATTAAGGTTGATAAATTAATAATTAAAAGTTGATTAATTAATTAAGAAATTATTAAAGGTTAATTAATTAAGATGGTCTGTAACTAATTAATATTAATTAACCAGGATTAGTAGTTTATTCATAAATAATTTATCTAGTTTAACTTAATCTGTAATTGAGCTTACTTATGGATGACTGTATTCTATTGAATGCTGTGAATTTTTGATATCTCTACTGTGTGATGCTTTGTGATATGAATTGCTTTAATTCAAGCTGTGATGAATGTCATTAATTTTATCTATGATAAATGTATATTATTTATTTGTGAATATGTGAATGGAAGATAAGCGTTATAGGAATATACCGCTTATCTATAATTGTTGTGTTTGAATCTATGATGATTGATGATGTTGCACTATTGTGTAAAACCCCTGGACTACACCATACACACACAAATATGGATTGCACGAGGAAATTGGTTAAGTCACGGATTTCTGAAATGGTTTTAAAGTTAAATTTTCTTTTGAATTCAAGTTTTGGAAATGGAATTGGGTTAAATATAAAAGCCTTTGTAAAGGAGTTTTAAAGATAATACTTATTTTGAATAACTTGATGAAGTTTTGAAATTTGAATAATTTGATTTGAATTTGAATTCTAGATTTGAAATTGAATTCTATGTTTGGAAATTATGGTTTAAAAAGGTTATACAAGTTATAAATGTGTGTATATGGGTTTTTAAACCATTTTAAAAGTATTATTTTGGAAATATGAATTTAGCCCAAGTTTTATACTTGAAGGGCTTTAACTCGTGAAGATGTAATCGGATTTTTCCGAAACGAAAACTATTTGTTTTCAAATAATAATAGCTTTCATATAAAAAAAATTTCCAATTTGTATTGAAAAATTTCAAGTTTGAAATAGAATTGAAATAGTTTTGAAAGCTATAAATGAACCTTTGTGAAAGATTGTTGAACCTTGTTTTGAAATTGAAAAGGATCTAAAAGGTGTATCTTTTGTACAAAAGATTTGAAATAGAATTGTTTTTGAAAAACCGTGAATAAATCTTCGTGAAAGATGGGTGAACTTTGTGAAGTGAATCTTTTTGTTTAAAATTTGAAAATGGTAATTTATTTAAACCATTTGAAAGAAAGGTTTGGGTAACAAGTTGTGACTTAACTGAGATCCCAATATCGATATGCTTTTTAAATATAAGCGCTCATTATTCGGTTTAGTCGAGAGAGGACTTTGTGTCATATAACCCATTCCGAATAATGGTACGACGATATGGATAACATTTGAAGGCCGGTGGTGAAGACCGGATATTTTCGAAAGCGAAAGGATAACTCATCGAATGTCTCTGCACCGACTGGTCTCGGTATAGAGATTTGATCAACCTTTGTAATGGGAAGTCCGGACGTGATTAAGGATTATCCGGATTTGCAAGGGCTTCTTTGTGAAGTTCCTTCAGTTCTGTTCGAACCCGGAATAGACTTGTATGGATGTGTGTCTGACGTTACACTTTGAGATGTAAAACTGGTCTCTATCAAATACATTTCTGTTTGGTGGCAGAGAATTTATTCTCTTAGCTTAACACCCTTCTCTGAGACGTACGAGCTCAGAGGCTATGTAGTTGATGGTCACTAGTGATACATTCCTAATTTGATAATGTGGCATACGAAGTGCTGCTGGTCATTTGTTGATCAAAGCATGGCTTTGCAAAAAAGTGTAGCTTTGTGGACGAGACTTCATCGAGCCTCACAACCCGGTAATGGTCGAAACAGGAATCGTGGCAACAAGGTTATTTGGGGTTAGCGTCCCCTGAGGGTATGTCCATTTCCTTCTGGATTATAAGTGGTATCATGATATGGAGCCCAGATACATAACTTCGTGGTTGCTGCAAAACTTATTGCTTTGTGGTTGTTGGTTGATAGGCGCCTTGGATAAAGGTTGGTAACGACCGAGGGGTGGCATACTCGTGTCAGTAGTTACCTAGTTACAGAGGTAACCCGGCCTTGTGTAGCAGAGATCCGGTTAGGTTCACAGGGGCGTCCCTCCAGAGGCGTTCCATTTTGTGTGGGAAGTTTCTTTGCATGACCATTTGTTGGAAATCCAAACAAAACAACACGAGTCATGTACGGTTTTAGTTGTATAACCTGCCATGGAATGTGGCGGTAACCTGCTATTGAACATGGTAGCTATAGTAGGCATACAATAATTGTTGTATGCTGGCTAAGATTAATATTATACTTTTGAAAGGTTTTTTGCACTATGCACTAATAATAATATCAAAAGGATTTTGTGTATCAATCATGTTAGACTATCATAAGGAGAAAAATCCTCCAATTCTGCGTTTGCATTGTGTGCGCGGTGGGATGCCTTATGGTAATTTCATTTTCCAAAAAGCATTGCGGATTTCTTTTATATTCTTTTGTTTTATTTTTGATAAAGATAAACTATTTTTTTTTCTTATACCAGTCCCATGACTAACCCGGAGTTTATTGTTCCCTTCCTAAACTCTGGGTGCCCACAATTTTCCACACGGGCAGTCTAGAGTTGGATTTTTCAGATAGTCAAATAATAGGTGTGGATTCGATAGCATTCAATCTATGGATATTGGCAATCGCATTTGGATCGAGTTGCTTCACTTCAGCATTGATGGTAGTTCTCGCTTTCTGGTTTGGAGTCTTTCTAGCTTTGGAGCTTTGGCAATGGAGTTGCTAGATATTGGATTCTAGCTGTCTCACTTGGAATCCTGTTGGAGTATCTATCTTTTTGAGTTCTGAAGAGATTATCTTTTGGAGATATCTTTCCGCTATCGATGGTTGCAAAGTCTAGACCATCTTCTTGTGTTGTCTTCCGCTATTGTAGATCTTTTGGCTCTGATTTGTATTGATATTCTATTGTATCATTATTTTATCGGATATTGTGTATCAATGATATTATTCATTTTCTTCCGCTGTGTTGTTGTACTTAATGTGTTATAAGCTCTGACATGAGTCGGATTTCAACGATTAAATCTGCGGCATTCGAGTACAAGAAAGTACAGGTGTCGATTTTCGAACGCTAAAATTTGGGTCGTGACAGAACAACCTAAAGTGTATGATTACATCAAGTGATAATATGGTATCACTACACAAACATATAATCTCAAAAGAGATAAAATAACCCATAAAACGCTAAAAGTAGCGACCCTCATATCATCGGCATTCATAAAACATCAAATATGGTTTAGAGGAAAATCTAAACCCGCCATCTTGGCAAACCCAAAACATGCATAAAGAGATCCTATCTCAAACACACCATAAGCCAAATATATCACCAAAGAGGAGAATAAAATTTCAAGTAAACGCCAAAACGCAAATCTCATATAACGCCAGTATAGGCAATTCAAATCTCAAAAATAAAACTTCCAAGAGTTCAAATTCCCAAAAGGTAATCGCAACAAAGATATATCGAATGGTTTAAAGGACCAATTTCAGAAAGGGGCGATACACTAGGGGAAATAGTCAAAGAAACCATCTCAAAAGTGTTTGCACGTGCATGTGGCCGAAGCCTTGCCAAGTAATGTTATCTCAAATAGGTACCTCGCCCGAAGGCAAAACGTCACAATGAAAATACGCCGCAATGGCAACATATCGAAGACAAATACGCCGCAATAGCAATGACCCGAAGGTCCAGTACTGGCACACCGCAATAGCAAATGTGTCACAAACTCTTGAATAGGAACCCAAATAGTATTAACGTGCGTCCCATACCACACATTCGCACTAAACGGTTTACTAAATGCCAATAAATTTAACACTCAAAGTATACCTCATCTCATTGGTAAACTCGACCCGAAGGCAAAACGATCAAACAGACAAGTCAGGAATTAACCGATAAGATAAACGCATGTGTCTCATACCACATGTTTTACCAAACCATTTAATTCTCCTTCTCATTTGCTCGAATAGTGCAAAAATGTATTTTTTATATATAAAATAATTTATTTGAGAAAACAAGCTTCTAAAACCATTTTCCGAAATCAATTTTGAAGACGATATTTAAAAATTCCCTTATTATAGAGAATAATAGATTTTATAGCTTAAAATAATTTAAAAAATATCACATAATAATTTATAAAATGCCATTTTATTTTAAAAATTATTTCAAAATTGTTTAGAAAAATCTGTGCTCGAAATCAAAGAAATCGCTCAAAATTGTCATTCAAATTCAATTCAAATTCAATTCAAAATTGAATTTCAAATTCATCAAAATTGGCTAGCCTATGCATCATAGCCCTCCAAACATTTTAGAAATATCACAAAAACATGTAGTAAAAGTCAAAAGTCGGACGGAAAAATAACATAAAAACGCTTGGGCAAAATAATAACCATGTTTGAAATCTTCTCTCGGTTCAAATTTCGGACATAAAACAAATAGCCAAGCGACCTTTGATTAAACGACAAATTGGTTTGCACAAAGTAGAAAACTTCCTCTTTCAAATAAAAAAAAGAATCAATGAATTCTGAAAGAAAATGAAAAAGTTACACTGTCTCAAACATGAATTCAGACCACGTTTGTAACTGTTGAACAAGAATGTGCCCAGGCCTGAAAATCCGTTCTAGGTTCAACTTTCAGGCGTAAAATAAAGGATCAAACGACATCGAATTGAGATCAAAAATGGAGACGTGTAGTATAAAACTTTATCTTTCAAATAAAAAAATAATCATGCAATTTGGATAAAGTATGAGAGAGTAATGACGTCTCAAAGTTGAACCCAGGGAGTGTTTTCACTATAAAAATCTGGACAAAAACATACTCTGAATCAATGTTCGGCGGCATATTTCTATAAGCTGTATAGTTGAAATAACCTAAAATTTGGTAGCTTATAGTAAAATACTTTTATTTTTCAAATAAAAATAAATCGATGAATTCCGACTGGAAATGTAAACGTTATGATGTCTCAAACATGGACTCAGGCCATGTTTGCAGCAACACAATAAAATGTGTACAAGTAATTTCCAAACTGTGCATTGATTTTGCAGTTCAGTTTTCAAGCATCAAACAATATGTTTTGCAATGAAATTTGGCATACATATACTACAGCACACAGGCAATCAACTGAAGAAAATCCGACTGCATTTCGTTGCCGGAATTGGGAGAAAATGATATGCAAAGTGACAGACAAACTCAGTTTTTACAGAAACAAAACATGAACATAAAATCAATATATTGAAATGTTTTTGGTTAGATTTTGGCATTTTGAAGCAAGGCTTCACCTAGCATTTGTGAGTATTGATACTCACATTATAAAATAGTAGAGCAAAAAGAGCGAATTGGAGAGAAGATGCAAGATTTGGCCTTGAGGAAGCTTCAACAACCTGAAAAAAGAGTATACAAACATGCAAGAACAAAACTTCAATATAGACAAAAAATTCACCAAACCAAAAAAAGGATGAAGAGAAGTTTTTTTTGGCTTAAATTACCAGAAATAATTGACTCTATTTTGTTAAATTTCTACAGTTAATTGGATTGGAATGAAGATTTTGATTTTTACTTTGAAAAAAGAAAGTGGGTTTTTGATTTCTCTTCTTTTAGTTTACAGGGAAGAAGAAGAATTGTACTGAACGTACATGAATTGAGAAAGAAGCTTTCTTTCTCTTTTTTGGTTAAGGTTGGCTAGTGGGCTTTGGATCCAAATTAGAAGAAAAAAATTAATTTGCTTATGTTAATTTATTTCAACACTTAAACCAAATGTTCACCAAGTTATAAAACAAATATCATTTTCTTCAAATTTTCATACGAACAATCTATGTAAACTTACATACATGTGAAATAAAATATTTTTCCTCATATAAAAAGATAATTTTATTTTTAAAAACATTTTTATTAAAATTAACCCTTATTTTACATAAACACACAATTTTACACTAATAAATGCATAAATCCACATTTTTAACTTCTAAAATTCCACAAAAATATTTTTCTTACTTAGAAAAATATAACTAACCATTCTAAACTCAAATTTAATTAAAAATCATTTTTAAACTAAATTCCACTTTATCTTATTTAAATAAACAACCTTTAAAAATCAAATATTCCTTTAAAAATTATATAAAGAAGTAATTGGCAATAATTAATAAAATTATTGCATTTTCTCCAAATAAAAATCATTTTCCATTCATTATTAACCCAAACAAATAAAATAAAGCTTTTAAACTTTATTTTCACATTTTTATTTTCCAAAATTGATTGTTTATTCCAAGTAAGCAATTTAAAATCTGCAATTTTAATTTTTAGTTCAATATTAAATCATAACTACCGTTATAATTTAATATTTACAGATAATCTCCAAAACCAGGGTTGTTACATAAGAAAAATAGTTGCAAGTGGTAGATGGCAGGGTCGGTCCTATTAGTTTTGGTACCTAAAGCTAAAAGTAAAAACAAGGCCCCGATACAGAAACTAATGCTATGACCATTAATTAAATCATTGAAGTAATTTATATTGTTTATAAATCATGAGAATAGAAAAAAAAAACTTTATCCACATTCAAACTCGAACTTTCTACTGGACTAATTTTGATGAAAAAATTATTAAGAGCGTCTTTCCACGAGTTAGTGAGTTCCACTAGCCTTCTTTTTCTAACTCTTGTAGCATGTCCAGATTCTTGTTTACGCATTTCTAAACACAATAAAAGTCCAAATAAATCATTGTTATACAATTAATTTCAATGATTGGATTCTTGTAAATTAATGAAAATATGACAATACAATTAAGCGAGTCAATCAAGCCTTAGTTTTAGTAATTGAATTTTGATTTTACGTTTCATTGTAATTGAACATGACAATACAATTCAATTGAATATGAGAATACAAATGAGTGAATCAAGCCTTAGAATCATGGAAATATTATGATATCCAGCACCTATTTCTCATCATTTCAGCCTTCAGGACCATACTGCATACATGTGGGAAAATGGCACACTGTTAGATTTTGTCATGTATAGATGTACTCGATTTAATTTGTAATGGACCATTTACACAAGCCACAAACTACAGCTAATCGAATGAATAGGGGAATGACCGAATTTATTTTATACAACAAGGCAAACAATCATCAAATTAAAATTATTAGATTGAGTTTGTACTGTAAATTTGTAATGGTACCTTGTCTTCTAACTTTCAAGCTTCAAATCGTCGGCTGTAGCTAATCGAGATCGTAGCTTTTCGTTTTCCTTTGCCCTAATTCCAATTAGTTGAATCGTCGACTAGAGGCTGGAGCAACTCGAGAGGATAAGCCGACGAGATGAAGGAGCCGGAGCGGAGCCTGCTGCGCTGCTGCGTAGATAGATCATGGAATGGGAACCCTGATGATCGCGGTTGAGATCCGCGATTTCATTTTTTTTATCGTTGTATTAAAATTTGGTACCCTTGATAAATTGATGCTCTAAGTGGTCGCTTTGCCTGCTTTGGGGAAGGGTCGGGCCTGGTTGATGGTTGGTTGTAAATATTGGTTTTCGTGCGTACGAGTCCCATTTTTTCATGTCTAAAGATTTCGGAGACGAAATCCTTTTAAGAGGGAGAATGTATCACACCGAAAAAATTAATAATAAATTAAGTTAGTAATAAGGGTAAAAATATAATTTTACATAAAAGGACAAAGTAGTAAATTTTTACGAATGAAGAAATTTGGGGAATCTGACTTTTACATTATGTCAAGTAGATTTTTCTAGCCAATATTGATACGTAAGTTGTCAGAAACAAATACCATATAAAGAAAATACGGATTGTTTACCATAATGTGCATTACATGTTTTATGCCTATTTTAGGTAATAAGTATAAAAATCAGTTACGTTAATAAATCAAAACTTAACTGTTAAGTAATAAATTGCATATGCATAGATTGCTTTAAAAAGAGTACAATCTTGTTAATGAACACTAAAACAAAAGGAAGAAGCTATTTAATACAAAGAATGAAAGCAGAAATTACCATGTTATGGAATTCACTGCTATAATTAATGAAAATATATATTACATGTGTTAGGAAGAGAACGCAGCAATATATTTAAAAGAAAAGAATATATCTAATGTTATATGTTTGAAAAGTGAATATGTATGGAAGTAAATGGTGATTCTAAAGGGAATGTAATTACATGCATAAAAGTAAAGACATTATTTACAGGGTCAATGGTGGAATTTATTACTCTATATATGTTGCTTATGTTAGAACAGAATTCATGTAAGTTATAGAAATAAAGGTAACAAAATATGGAAGTAAACTATTATTTTGAAAGGAAGGTAAAATATACTGTTTCTTTATCAGTAAAGAACAAGGGTGAGTTTGCTTTTTGAATTTAAAAACATTAATGACAATCAATTTATGCAATTGATTGCACAAATAAATGGTAAAGAATTAGGTTTCTAATTAATACGCACACATATACATACACACATTTGAATATAAATCCATGATTCCCGACAAAGGTGTGTGTGTACATATTTATGTATGTATACATGTATATGTATGTATGTATAGAATATCTAATAAGGGTGTTGTTCGAAATTATAATTAATGGTGTCTGTTTAACTGCCATAAATAATAATTGATGACATTAATTAGGGTAGCATGACCATTTTTTACAATAAAAAAGGGAAAGAGATTTATAGGTATTTAAGGGTAATGGAGTATGGATAAAGGAAGGGATTTTCTACAAATAGGTTTCTTTTAGTTTTGACCTATAAATACATAGGTAAACCTCATCCTTTTCATTCGTAAAACCCTAGCCTCCATCTTTTGTTTCTTCTTCCTCCTCAATAGTTCTTAATCTACATATTTTCTATTCTTTTGTCTAAAACTTTTGAATGAAAAAATAATAATAATAAGGGTACGCATCAAATTAAAAGGAGAGAGAATCAAATTAAATGAAAAAGGGAGAAAGAAAACGAATCAACAAAGAAGAGAAGCAGTGAAATCAAATCAAATTAGAAAAGGAATCCCTTCACGAGGGTTTATTATTAATTATGTTGATTTACAAGTAATCGAATTTATTTATACACCTATTTGATCTAAAAATTTATGTAATTCAAATTTGAGATAAAAAAAATTTATTTGAAAGTTATGTCTTCAGTAAATTGCAACTATACTGAGATATGAATAAAAATATAGATCGTATAGGTATAACTTCCAATTTATTTAATTTTCATTTAAGTGAAGAAGTGGAATTTGATATGAAGTAGATTTTGAAATATAATTAGAATTGATTCAACTTAATTTTAAAATAAATACACCCTTTTGTTCACCTCAAATTGAATATGGAATTTAATGTGTACATATCTATACCTAGTTGAATTCACCCTAACCTAATTTAAGATACAAATATACCTATGTAATTTCGAAATTGATAAAATTGAAATCGTTTAAATGAAATATAAGTGATACATGAAAAGAAATTGTATATTTAAACAAATAGATGGAATCTGGTCAGAAGTTGGGATTTAACCACTTTTAATGAAATAGGATTCACTGTCAAAAATATACAGTTAAAGATGAGATAGTTATTAAATAAATGAAACAAAACAAAATTGTACTTTACAGTAATAAAAATTGACTGGTCGATAGGCTCGCTATAGCCGGTCAATAGTAAGCGGTCGACCTCTATAGTAGCCAGCGATCAACCGATATGACTATTTTTGTGTGGGTTGAACCTCGGCCTATAGGCCCAGTTTTTATGGATTTGTATATGTTAGTGTATATATAATAGTATATTAGTAGGGAAAGTAGTTTCCTAATTCTTACTTTTGAATGTAGTGGGACTAGGTACCTAGATACTATTTATTAAGTGAATTGGTATTCGATATAAGGTGGTTTGATTGCGAATGGCACTGACATGATGTTCATTCGTGGATGCGTAACACTTTTGGTGGAGGCCTAGAGAAGTGCGTAGCCCGACACTAATGGGAGGTTGCTCGATGCATATGACAATTAGGTCGTGACACTGTTCGTGGATACCCAACGCTGTGCAATAAGTGGCATTTCCATTGAGAGGCGGAAACTAATGTAGCAGACTCTAAGTCGTCTTATATGTGAATTGGTGCGGGCTCCCCCTTAATGTGTATGTATGATACATTATAGTAGTAATTTGGGTAATGCTGTCCCGCAGGTAATGCGTTACCATTCAGAGGCGAACCCTAAGTCGTTTTTGACACGATTCGGCATTGCGAGGTCCCTTCGTTATGTATGTATGTATGATACGTTGTAGTAATAATTAGGGTAATGTAGTCCTATGTATGATATTTTATGCAATCGTGTGATAGGAGCGGTCCTAAAGGTTATCAGTCTGATCCATTGATGATTAGTGGTTGAATTAGTTGGTCGACCTCTAGGTATAAGCCTCCACATGTGTTTGGGTAAAGGTGTATTCGGAACTACATTCCTTAGGTTAATATGACCAATCCTAGTAAGTAATGCACAAACACAAGTAGGATACCTCAGGTCATGTAGATTATAATGATGCCAATTACACGTAATCAACATACATTGTTAAAACTACTCATTTACCAGACCCGGTTTCATGTAGTTGCACCGTGATAGGGGTTCTCACATTGTGAATTGTGGTGAAGCTTTACCTCTTACCCCTACGCATCCCGATAATGTGCGTTGGCAAGGCAAGTGGTGACCAGGCAGTCGAGTGGTTGGATATAAAATTAATGTGTCTAAGGTTACTAATTATGGCCACTTTCGTACTTCTTGGCATGACGCGAGTCCAAAAGACACCTTGGATATATATATATATATATATATATATATATATATATATATATATATGAAAAATAATTTCAAAGGTTTTAAATAGATAAAAGTAAATGTTAAGATTATAGCGCTGAGGTAGTAAAATAAGTCCTTTACATTTATTATAATTTACTCCACAAAGAAATGCTAATAGTGGTTTTGTATACCAACTAGCATTAAGTGAGTGAATTAAGGATGAAAAAGAAGAAGAGTTTTACCCTTGGACCCATTGAAAACAAGTATGATGTTGATAAGATAAAATAAAGACATGAAAGGAGGACTTCTCAAAGTTAGAGTAAATCTCCCTAGTGAAAGTGAAAGCTGCATTCACATATTAGAAATAGTTGCACCTCATTTGACTTAAAAATTATAGCTACAATGGTCCAACATTGGAGTTAGACATGGTATTGGAGGGTAGACTTGAGTTAATTATTTTTTGAAGAAGAGGGGTGGAAACCTTATGCACTTAAGGCATTGTTTGGTGTCGTTGGGATTATGTAAATTATATTGTTTTATCCACTCTAATTTAAGTGGTAAACCATTAAAAATGTTTTTTTTTTTAAAAAATAAAATGTTAGAAATAGTAGATGTTTGATTTTTTTTCAAAAAAAATTAGTTTTTGATTTTCTATGAAATGATAGATAAACTTTATGAAAATTTGTATAAAAGTATAATTAAAAGAATTTGGAAAAAAATTAGAAATGCAGTGTTTGATATTTTTGAAGAAAAAAATATCCAAGTTGAAGTTTAAACTAGCGACCCTTTATTTTTAGCTTCAACATAGGAAAATTTAATAAAAAGAAAAATTTCATAAATCTTTTAGAAGCTTTAATTTTTTTTTAAAAATATTGTGTATGGCACATAGTTGCACCTATCTTTTGATAAATTTGTTTTTGGACAGTGAAACATTGAAAAGTAAACTGAAAGATATGGAGAAAAATCAACTTTTTAGAATATCTTTATTTCATAATTTTGGATGAAATTTGAAAAAAAACATGTATAATACTCTTTTTGTGAAAACTTCTTGTTTATAAAAGTAGAAGTTTAAAAAGATACCTTTTACATGTCTTTTTTCTATTGAACCATTCAAAATAAAAATAAAAAGGCCAATATTTTAGTTGAAGAAACATGTTATGGTTTTCGGTATAATGGAAACGTTTGTTAACCAATAGAGGATTTTACAGTTTTAGAAACTTACCAGTCTTGTGGAAATAATGTTAAAATCAAAGCTTTTGATTTGAAAAGGTAAATTGAATGTTCGACTTCCACTTCAACATAAAAAGGAAAGAATTAAATTAGAGCGAGATAAATAGGATTACACAGCCTACAAAAACTAAACTGACTATCCTAACGGTTCGGAATTTCACCATTTTGTTTTGCAAATGTTTAATTAATTTTAAATATTCAAATAACAGGATTTATAATTTAATAAAAATATTTTAAATAATAACTAGTGATGGTGAAATAGTTTTCAAATTTTGTTTACAAAAATATCTAATTTAAAGAAAAATAGAAAATGTAACTAGAATTCGATTTCCAAACTTTTCATTTTCGTTGGCTAAAAGTTGTCGCAAATGTTGTGATCAAAATAGTATAAATGTATACACATTCATTTATAAATAAAGTTAGAATAATATAATATATATGTATACATCTATTTAGCTATGTTTATATATATATATATAGGATGTGATATTTCCTACGTAAATAATATATATATATATATATATATATATATAAGTCATATCATATCACCTCATTTGAAACACTAAGTAGACAAGCATTTAATGTGTGTTGGCTTATTAGGAGATAAAAGGGGGGACATGAAAGGCATAAGTAACTTGGGTGGAGGAGCATGGTGAGGTAGCGTAAGATAGTGGAGGGTAAAGTACAAGGGTAGTTTTTTAAATTGTTATTTCCATTTCAGATAAAAGTAAATTCCTAATTCTATCTTCTTATTTTTTTCATTTCTATTTTCATTTAAAAACTCCATCTTCTTCATAAATATTTTCCATGGCTTCCATAGTTTATCTAATAGTTTAAAAATATTGTTTTTCACTTGGAAACTCTTAAAAACATTGTTTAAGCACCCTCTTTCCTTTTCTACTCCTTCCTACTACTAAAATCAAGCCACACACCCATTTTTCCTTCATGGATGAACCCCCACTCGGCCTTAAAGCCTTCAAATTTCCATTTTGGTTTAATAAAAATAAAGGCCTAGGTCTGATTCAAGTCATAGTGCTATTTCTAAGTGTTTTGGTGAGTTAGAGCTCACTCTTTTTATAACGAACCAGATTTTCGACACTCAAAAATCGACACTAATACGTCCACTGTATCGCATGCCAAACATTCAAGTGCTGGAAATGCTGATTTATTATGGTAAAAGAAGAAGGTAAAAGATAGAAGAAGACTAAACGACACAGAATCTCACAATGCAGTAAATAATATATAATACAACAACGATCTTATAAAAAGGAAGCGTCTTTATTCATATACACGACATCAGAGTACACTAGAGTTATCCTTAATTTGGACAGTTATAGAAACATATCCTTACTTTGACAAACATACAGACTTTATAATATAGCGGAAGAAAAATATAAATGAATACGGCTTGACCATCCAGCTCCTCTCTAATTATAAAGTATCCAGCTAAACCTAGGAAAACATGCTCGGTCTAACCCGAGCATTACAAAGAATAACGTCCGGGTCAGCCTAGTAAACCAGCGTGAGTAAAATTCGATAACATGCAACAACCAAACTGATTTCTACATTTGAAAACCTTTCAAACAAAATGTATCTTATAAGACCACATTGCACATAAAAACGGATGGGTTTTTACCTTACGGTAACCAAAACATTTTATATCAAAATCCAGTGATATTATCATAGTGTCTAGGTTTAATTTAAATAGATAAAATATCTGAAATGCTTGCATCTCACACTCCAACATACTATGTCTCCAATTGAAAACGTAAGGCACGTGTTGGAGAATGAATTCCAACTAATGACTAGACTACTGGGGTACCGCTCGCCACAGTACACCTCTAGAAAAATATACCGAGGTCGTACCCAACGATCCTGCCAACACAGGACCGCGTATCCCTTGCTGGATAGTACCAAAAATATCATCACCCAAGTTTCTTTGGAACCTTTAACCGAGCGCTCCTACATACACGAATTCATTGATGATTGTGTATATATCTAGAAAGGTGATGATACCCTAATGCGTGAGACCCACATAGCCCTGATGCATATACCCTGTTTTAGTCATTCCCGGTTAGTTAGGCTTGAGGCTACGTTTTACCTTTCTGAATAGCAACCAATCTTAGAATGCTAACACTGTCCTTTAGGCGTCAATGTAATGCCAGAATTCATCCATACAAGTTCATTCTGCGTCTAAACGAAACCGAAGGCACTAACTCTACTGCATCCATTTTGGAATCATCCTCGGCATTAGTAGCAGTAGCACTTGTACTTCAAAAAGCACCATCTTCAATCATCATCAAGATGTCTTCCACTCGATTGTACAAGTTGGTTCAGAGTGGTTTTTGGATACAGATCTGATCGTGGTCTCTCCATATCAACAAACGATAATTTCCGATTGACTCATTCTTGGTTCTTTTGGAAGCAAGTTTTCATGTCTTCATTAGGGAACTCGAATTTACGTTCATACCTCCTAAGTCAAATTGGGTCAAACTTGATAGTCGGTTATTTAACTATCAAATAAAAAAACAACAACCAATTCCATTTGAGATTTACTTATCCGTAGCAACCACTAAGCCTAAAAACTTATCTTAGTTTAATAAATCTCTTTCAAAAACATTCATATACTTATCTTTCTGACATAAGTATATTCATAAAACATTTGTAAGATTTTCCATTACCATATCTCTATAAAGGATTTAAATACATTATTTAAATTGGAGAAAAGGATAGCTCTAAGCACTATCCCTTCGGTGTAAAGTGTGGAACAGATGTTCCATACCACAATTTTTTAAAAGGTTGGCCTCGAGAAACCCAAACCACGAATTCCTGTTGTAATTATCTTCAATGAATCCTTTTATAAATTTCCTTCCCATGAAATCCTTTTTGCTTTAACTCAAACCCATTTACAAAACATTTATCAACCTCTATTCTCATTTATGAGATTCTTTATAAATATTCAAAATCGGTTATATAAACTTCTTTATAAACTTTCAAATCTTATATAAAACTTTCCTTTATAGACATCCAAACCCGTGTATAAAATCTTTATATAAACATTCAAAACTATTTCTAAAACTCCTTTTATGAATACCCTAAAATTATTCACAAATTTCTTTATATAATATTCAAAACAATTGTCAAATCATTCTTCAAATATCTTGTTCAAAATAGAATAACCTTGAAGACCATTTTAAAAGAAAATGAAATATTAACTTTTCGAAACCAAGCGGAGGCTTAATGACTACAATGGATCATTAAATTTAGGTTTATTTATCCAAGTTATATCATGGGTATTGCCTAATATCGGGTGTGTAAGAGATTCACACATAACATACAATCAATCATAAGTAGATGTCCAAGTTACAAATATAGATACGTCCATTATAGGTGATAATTTTATATATAGAAGTATATTCTATATACCTAAGCTACTATAACCTGCTTATTGAAATTAACTTCCTTGTGTCTATAACATTACATGCAACGACTTGTAAATTTAAATGATTTTTTATAACGTAATTACTGAATTTTGCTTGACATTACATAGTAATTTTTTTGAAATGAAAATTTGATATTTGGAATACGTCTATTTAAACATAGCAAATGGTAAATTTTTATCAGAAAATATGGAAGTTAGTTCTATGTGTAATTTTCAATTTCAATTTAAAATCAGCTAATTTGATGAAAATAAAATATTTTCGAAATCTGAATATTGTTATATAATAAAAATGTAAATCATTTTTTGAGTAATAGTCATATTTCGTTTCGTCAATTTTGGACTGCACTAGCTTCATTTATCTTATTTTCAGCGTTTTAGCAGCAGTTTGGCAGCAAATATTGATTTTTGATAGGATGCATATATCGCTGATATCTTCGTCTTGTCATGCCGATCTCCGCAGTATATTCATTTGTGCATTTTAGTATCTACTACGCGGTAAAATCTGTGAAACGGTTAGTCGTAAAATTATCCATTTTGAGTCTCTAGTGTATTCTGTGTCCATTCTTTTGTCAAACGGCTTAAAATTTATGGCCAATTGTTTTTAATAATTCAAGAAAATTTAGCTGTTGACTTTTGTTATTCCTTGGACTTTTTGTGATTCCCAATGTTCAATGTTTTGATTCGTCTTTTCAAAGTTTGCTTTCAATATTTATTTCGTTTCTGTGATCTAAAAAAAAAATTATGTTTATATTATCAAAACAGGAAATTATTGTCAAGGACAAAATTTCACGGCTTTTTAGCCTCAAGGATAGACCTTCAATATTTTATCCTGAAGGACAACTTTATGTAGGTATCAGTTTTTAGTTATTGATAGCAGTTTTATTACAAGAGAAATGGTAATTTTCCAACATGGAATTCCCTACGCCATCCACGCGGTGTAGGGAAATCGTGAAAACCCGGAGAAAGCGTAGGGAAAGCGTTAGCAATCCCTATCCATTTCCTACGCGTGCCATGTTTACAAAATTTTTAATAATATTTATCCTCAAGTCCTTATTCTTTCCGTTTCCAACGACAATGAGAAAAAAAAAAAACCCTAGATCTATGCCTTCAATCTAAATCCAATCCTTTCCCCAACTTCTACCTCCGCGCCATGCTTTGCCATTCCCCAACTCCTTCTACCTCCGCACCGCATTAGCTGTCTCCGTGCCGTTCGTAGCTTCCTCCGCGCCGCCGCTTCCTCAATCTCATAATTATTTGAGTATTTGATTCGAGTAAGGTGCCAAATTTGCAATCTCATCTTGTACTGCATAAAATCTTAAATTTTTGCATAGCTTGTAACTTGGTTATCATTTGCTTAAATTGTTGTGTGTTCGTTTAAAATATTGCTTGAGAAACTTGTGTTAGAGAGTTAACTCAGTCTTTGTTTTGCAGTATTTTTGTCCTGCCACCCTAATCCTCTGTTAATTTTCTGTAATCATAAAAAAAGGGATTTTGAAAGAGTCATATGGCAATGACACCTATGTTTTTCAATCAAGTTTGTAAATTTCATTGATTTAATTACACATCTGTATACACGGTTCAAAAAATGTTTCTGTCAAGAGCCTTTAGTTTCATTTATTCAATTATAAACATATATGTATACATCGTTTAGAATTTGACGTCGGTACTTCAGCCTTAGTTTACTTAATTATGGATTTCTTCAAAATCTCATTGATAAGTTAGCCGTGTTGGACTTGGATGTTACCCGTACAGCCTGCCATTTATTAGTTTTGAGATTTAATGATATTGACAGTCATATTGGTATATTTATGACTAATAGGGTAGTTAAGTTTTCATAAAAGCGGTGTGTTTTAATCTATGGAGAAATTTCTATTTCATCCCTTTTTTGTTTTATACATTTCATACAATCAGTATTGAAATAACTAGAAAGTGTAACACCACACAACTTTAAAGTGGAATTTGACCCCAGTATTTCAACTATATCATATAATATTATGCATTTCATGCAAATATAGTTTACTTAGGTACAAATGAGGCATTACTCATGGATATTTCTCAAATATTATTTTTAGTGACCTCGCGATTGTTTTTATTTTTGAAATAATGTTTTTATATTTGAAAACAAATTTTATCATCATGTCTATTTTGCGTATAATATCTAAGAAATGGCATATCAGTTTTGACTTTAAGTATTCTTTTGGATCGTTGGTTACACCTGAAATTTGTTGCTTTTGATGTTGTACCCAGGGGCCTCTATTTTTATGTACCATGATTCATGTTTAAGTATATATGGTACAAAATGTTGGAGATGTATATGGAGTTTCTATGTAATATAGGCTCATGTTCTTCCCTTGCTAGAGAAACATTTCTCAGTTGACTGAGTATGCTTATCTTCTCAAATGAAAACATCCTCACAAGAATATCTTTGTGTTTGAGTTCTGAGTCTGCTGGACATGTTTTTCCAGAATCGGATGTTTTTTCTTGCATATATTACGCTAATGGTTCTGACTTCAACCCTGTTATTAGGATATCAGAGAAAAACATCTTTTATGCATGTCTTTGATGGAATTTCTGTACTCTAATTGGCAATTCTTAACGAGTACATTTTCAGTAATGGAAGTGCTGCTTAACCTCTTATATGCTCCAATTATAACACTGATGGTGTACGTTTTATTGGAACAAGCACAATGCACATAAATTTGCAGTTCCATGGTATTCAGAGCTTTTGTGCCTTGACTAGTTCTGTTGCCGCCAACGGAGACTATTCTGTTAAATATGTATGTCTAAAAGTGGTTGAA
Organism: Allium cepa; assembly: GCA_030765085.1. NCBI lineage: Eukaryota > Viridiplantae > Streptophyta > Magnoliopsida > Asparagales > Amaryllidaceae > Allium > Allium cepa. The sequence continues at coordinate 665,211,931 of CM060929.1, read as the reverse complement.
ACTCTTTGCAACAGGTTGACGTACATGATGCTGGCAAGAAATGGAGTTAGATATGTTAAAGCAATACAACCAGGTTAGTATTATGATATCCATGTTTATTTTACGATCTTCAATTTCTCTTCTTTTTCTTTATTGAATTGACATTATTAATTATATATAATATGATTAGGTTGAGAGAATGTTCGCTGATAGAATTAGCAAGACCAGTAGCAACTATGTGGTGCCAGAGTATTTGGTAAAGTGGCAGGGACTTTCCTATGCTGAAGCAACATGGTATATTTTTGCTCTTTATTATTTTTATATCAAAGAAATGCAAGTTATTGCTGTGGTTTCTGTAATTAGATGAAAAATCAGGTTGGATAGTGGCAACATTATAGCTAAATTATAAGGCCATCGACGCCTACACATTGTTAATTGTAGGTTTGCAATGCTTCCCAATCCAATCCATCAATAGGTATAACGTGATTTGCAAATGGGACCACTTTGTCTAATGCGATGCTTTGGCTTGAAACACTCATGACTATCCATTAAAGCTTAATGAAAGAGTAGTAGTCAAAATACATGTCATAATCCAATAGCAAACAGTGCTAATTTGATAGTATAATTTATACGCAGATACACGGAGACATGGAGACAATACTTATAGTGCTAGGTCTGGGCTTTCACAAGGCAGAGAGAGATTTGTAGAGGAGGTACAAAAGCTAAGAAGTAAAAATCAAGAACTAGATGGCTCGGTGAACAAGTTACAAGACGATTTATGTTCCATGCGGGAGGAGATGAGTTCTATGCTGGAGTTCATACAAGGGTTGAGACAGGAGCGAGGACCGAGGATAAGACCTACTTCGTGAGTTATTCATATTCTGCTTGTGTGTTTGATATTATGTTTTGTTATGTAGTTTCTATGATGTTTGAACTTGACGAAGCAACTGTGTTGAAGTTATTTAGAGATTCTATTTTAATGTTTGTGTTGGTCATGATGTGGCTTAAATACATTGTAACAAGTTTATTGTAATTTGAACATGATATTCATTGTGCTTTAATGTTATGATGGTATATACTCTTATGGTATATAGTGTTTACTTTTGTTGGCATAATCGGTTTGGCTTATATTTTATTTGTTGTGATATGTATTGATTGAATGTAAATATAAAAGAATTATATTGAATTTTTCATTACGGTGGCGTAGGGAAGGCGTAGGGAATTCGTAAGGAAATTTTGATTTTGCACTTTCAAGAGACATGGGAAAGACGCAGGGAAGGCGTAAAGAAATAGACGCAGGGAAGGCGTAAAGAAATAGACGTAGGGAAGGCGTAGGGAAATTGCGTAGGCAAAGCGTAGGGAATTATTTGCGACGCTGTGTTTTCCAACGTTTTTTGCGGCGTAGGAATGGCGTAGGGAATTACTTTCCCTACGCCATCCCTACGCCAAATTGGCGTAGGAAATCTGAATTTTTTTTTGTAGTGTTTTTAGGTATCAGTTTGTAGTTATCGGTAGCAGTTTTTAGGTATCAGTTTTAGCTCGGTAGTAGTTTTGTCGTGCTTATGAATAATTTTGTAAAATGTTTGTCCTTATGAATAATTTTTAGAAGCGTGTTTGTCCTTGTGTTAAAAATATCGAGGTCGTGTCCTTGAGGCAAAAAATATACAAATATTTGTCCTTTTAAATTAATTCCCCTTATCAAAATTTGCATCCTTGTTTTCTGGAAACTGTTCGTCTAACCTCCTTCATTGCAAATCCGATCTCCTCTTCTCTTCTTTAGTAAAAGAAAAATATATATCTGTAACTTAACTTTGCATTCATTTTGTTTTACATATCTGCTCGTGCATCATTGTGTAAAAGTTAGATTTTTAAAATTATATATTTTGGAAATTTTAAAATTATAAGTTAAGTTTGGAATGTAAATTATAAATTTTTTTACTTATAACTTTATGGAATTTTTAGATTTAAGAAAAAGTTGAAGAAAAAATTATTTTCAACGACAAGAAGTTTGCTTTTTTGGCTGAATGACACTTTCTAGTGTAAATCATAGAATGATAATTGTGACTATCATTTTCTGTTTACACTAAAAATCAAACTTGTTTATTTATAATCAAGTTAATACATATTTAAAACTTGAACCTTATTAAAATCTCATGTGTTGTAATTTAATTATTACCACATATCCATTAAAGGCCAATAGATATATGTGTATACACACAACTACACAGAAATACAAAAACAGCAAGAAATACTCAGGCCAAAATAAAATAAAATAAGAATAGCAACTAAGAAATGTAAAAGCGAACAACACATTAATTCTTAAGCATATAAACTTACAAATTCACACAAACAATATACAACAGCACACATATAATACATACATAAGTGCATCCACACGCAGGAACAGGTCGAGGATAGGTCAAACATGTGAAATATACGACAATACTGAATCTCCCTTTCATGCAATAACAACAGCAGGACTTTAAAAAAAAGGCACACATCTCTCTCAAACCCATACAACCAATATGCAAGGAAGGAAACAAAGGAAACTACAATAATTTTTGTTTTCAGTTCCTAAAGTTCATAGCTACAGGAAAAATTAAAATATGGAGACATCTTCTTTTATCCAAGCTTAGAATTTTAGGAAGGCAAGTAAATTTGCAATAGAAGCCAAGCTTAATCAAAACATAGATGGAACACACAGGCCTTGTGAAACGCATTATTATATAGTAAAAGGGAAATGGCTTACATGAAAGTACATATATGTATTCACGTAATATAGCAGCACATGCAAGCAAAGCTTCGGTATTCAATACTGCAGGCCAGTCACCCAAGAAATGGGGCTAAGAAATATCACGCGCAAAACAAGGGAGAAAAGCTCTACTATTTTAGCAGCAGCAAACACATATTCATATAATACAAATGTACACAGCACATTGACATACCAATTCAACAAGTTATTTCATATAAAAACAGGAAATAAAGGGATTATAACATAGATTTACAAGTGGTAATCACTTACCTAAAACTGTCATATATCCCTCTTGCACGCACTCAATTCTCCACCGCAGCTAACGATATTCATGCCATATATAGATGTGAACGAGTATGAAGATTCACATATTAAAATTTGATAATTTATTTTAATTTATATAATTTGTCCTTGAATTTAGAAGTGGATAGGATTTTTTAATCTTGTACCTAAAGATGGAAAGACAGAATCATATCCTGAAGGGTGCCTGAATATTTGTTAATAAGAAGAGAAGAAAGAAAAATTTGAAAATGGAGACTTCTGGTAATTAGGCTTGGGTATGAAAGCTTGGACTTGTTTAATTGGATTTTGGACTCGTGATAAAACAAGTGGTTATACACACTCTCTTATTTTCTTTTACTTATAACATAGTTTGTATTTGATCTAAATAAGTCCGAATCCCATTTCAAAATCACTTCTCCACGTTAATATTTTATTTCAATTACATCAATCTTAACTTATTTTTTTTTTTCCAATCTAAATCCTTTTGTTAAATTACATCAAAACCCCTTATCAAATAAATCACCAAATCCCCGAATTATTAATTCAATTACTATTATTAACTTAAATTAATTATTACAAAAAAAATCAGGTTGTTACAAAATATACATGGATATTTACAGCGTTTTGATCAATACCCTCATATATCTTAAAGTGATATAGTGTTGATGAAGAGATTGTGTGGATATTATATCATCATTTAACGGTTAGGTAATCTAAAATATGTTTTACTAAAAAGATCTATAAACAATGAATTCAGCTAAACCGTCACACCATCAATTAAGGTGACTATTAATGGAAATTTTGGAATGGTCTCAAAGTAGACGTAAACCAATTGAAAAGTACATTTAGGATCAAGATCAGCACCCTGGTTGAAACTGCATCTCAAATTGAGCTACATATTGAAAGATATGTTACATAAAAATTTGCCCACTACCTTATAGATTTGGACCCCACATTGGATAGTTGCCATCTACTTCGTTAAAATTAGGCATAAAAGGGGTGGAAGTTTTCTATTTAATATGTGAATTTATCGATTCAAGTTTCGCTCAATTCCTGCTTAAAATGAGGAAACCAAGGAATAAAGAAGATTGATTGGGATAAAGCGTCAAAAATGGTCGAGTAAGGAATGATCCAACAACGAACAACAGATCTTATCTGGTGGTCGACCACCGAAACAACTCTTCCAACCACTAAAGCAACTCTGTCGAACCAACCTTTCCTACCTTCAAACCAACTGTGCCAATCCAACCCTACCAACCGTCAACTAATTCTGTTGAAAACTGAACTAACTTAGCCAACCAACGAACGAACTTTGCCAAACCGAACAAAAAAGGAAACAAGATACCTTGGCGAGATTTTCAACCTAGTCCTTATATATCATTACTCGTATAACTACCAAAGTTTAAAATAATAATGGCAGATAATTTTGAGGCAAATCATTCTGAATAGACATAACATAACATAATTATTAGAAATTTTTTGGATAGTAAGGCATCATCTAGACTTTATCTAACCACCTTCAATCATTTAATCCATCATTAAACATGGTGTTGCGGTAAACCAAACTCAAGACCTAAGACATCGAAACTTTGCTAATCATGGATCTAGCAACCTAAAATTGTTGTAACCGATCTGGTGTGATCTAGCAAACAATTATGAATCAAAAAAACATAATAAAAGAAACAACGTGGACCTATGCCAATTTGCTGAACCAAAAAAAACATTCTGTATGTCTTTACTTTTTTTTCTGCTTTACTTCTTGCTTTCTAGCACATTTTTCTTTGATTTATGATTTGAATTAGGATAAGAACTTAACATATAGATGACTGAAGATCTCACCTCAGATAAAGAGTACTAGGATGATAGTTAGGGTCTTAGGCTTTAACAAATCTCTCCCCTTAAGTGTTGGTAATTTTTGATGCAAATGTTTTCGTGCTTTCATCAAGAACTCAATTTAGATCACAAAGCCACCTGCTAGAAAGCAAGTCTCAAAGTGGAGATTGTTGGATGGAAAGTAGACTGCCTATGGAGGTAGTCAGGAAGCAACATCTGATTCGAGTCGGTAGGCAACTACCTTACCAGGGAGGAGGTACAATCAATGATGAAAAACATGGATGCTTCTTTCATTGCTAAGAAATATGAGACGTTGGATGCAATCCTTGGATGCATGTTGTAAGCAACGTCAATGCAGGTGTAGAGAGATCGACTTGGGGATTTTGTTGGAAACACCTTAAGAATGGATGCAAGGGAACAATTAAGGTAGAAAGAAGTCATGAAGGTAAGTCTTTTACTCAACCAAGTCGGCCAGGGCAAGAACCCTATCGGCTCGGTGCCAAACCGTTCAATACCATACTGAATGGTACAACCCATGATGAACCGAGGTAGGGTGTATCACCAGAAGTAAATACTTATGCTCAAACTACATGCTTACTGCTAAAATAGCACCGCCTGAATTTAGATCGACTAGACCACAGGTGGTTGATCTATTACATAAGGGGCACTACATGGCCTACCAAGCAACCTAAGGAAACCTTCAGTGGTGGAAGAGTGAGTTGCTGAGCTAATGCGTCGAGTGTTGGGTGATCGTGGAAGCAGACAAGATGTTGATGAGATGAACTATGGTCCACTTACTCTGAACATCTGATATGCAGTCAGCATCTTTGATTTTAGGACGCTGGTTATAGAACCATACACTAGAAAAACCGACCCTATAGCACATTCGAGGAGCTACATTCTGCATATGGAGGTGGTTGGAGGTGGAGAAGTAGTAACGTGTCATTGTTTTCCCATATTCTTGTCACACTTATTGAGTATGTGCTTTGGTGTTTTGAGGCACAGATCTATTAGCATGGGCCGTTTTGAAGGAAAAGTTCATGGATTATTTTAGAGTTTATGTTGTTCATCCTAAATATGAGATGTGTCTAGCAAATATCAAGAAAATGGATGAAGAAACCTTATGAAGCAACCTCGCATGGTTCAATGAGATAATGTCTGCTATACGTTAACCGGATGAATAGATTGTCCATGTGGTAGTTGTTTAATGAATCAACAAGAAAATAGAGTTTTATAGGGAACTTAAGACAAACCTAACTGCAAACTGGAGGACTTCTGCTACCAAACTCACAAGTTTAGGCACTTAGAGGATTCTAATATCGAGGCAGGAATGTTCAAAGTCAAATAGATTATTTACGAAGAGCTTAAGATAAATGCAAGCAATAGATGGATGATAGGGATGGGGAAAGAAATTGCTTCAGAGGAGGACATGGCATGTTTCCACGTTCAAAGCTTATGGAAACTCCATAAAGAGTATATCACGCTAATAAGGAATCCATAGGTTAAAGTGAATCGAGGACCAAAGAGTCAACTACAATAGAGGTGGGAACTGGAAAATACTACATCTTTCATGAGATCTACGGTCATGAATGTTGGAATTGGCCCGATTTACAGTGGGTGAAATGGGTAAATTTAAAAATTTATTTCCCATTTGGATCTTAATGGCCTATGAAGTCTAGTGGATTTCACTAGATCCAATCTAGTTATTTTTAATAAAATTTATTTTATTAATATTGACTTACTGTTTTTTATATATTCATATTTTAAGGATAGGAATAAACATAATAATAGATTCAGATACAATCACATCAAGATCTAAATGGAAAGTGATAAAGGGGGCATCATTGATTGATGCCGCCTTTATTCTTATGCAAACGTTTATTAATACTACACCTAATCCATTTACAAAGGATTATGAATTATAACAGTATATTTAAAATGAAAAAAGAAAAAAACAATAAAATGGTTAATTTATACATGGCAGATTTTGAGATTTAGATCTATCATGTATATATTCATTATTTATATGCATATACTATTGCCTCAATTTTAATTTTTTTCAATGAAAAATACATTTATGAAAAAATGTTTCTAAAATACAATCATTAACAATATATAATATATATTTACACATGTATTTATACACACACCCACACACACATATGATTAAGCTAAAATGATTTCCTCCTAATTCAAAACGAATATCCATATTAGATTAAAAATTTTAGAAGTATTTGCAAACACACACATACACACATACATGTACATATAATTCATATCCAAAATATTTTTCTAATAATAAAAATATTATGAAACAAAAATTGCAAGCAACGAATCAAACAGCTATTAACAATCTATGTTTTAGGATCGATTAAAAATCCAAATAAAAACATTTAAATCATTAAATAATATAATATGTTTAGAATATTATTATTGGTGATTGAAAAAACTATATTCATAAGCTAAAATAATGTTTTACGCATACATAAATTCTGGTTTTAATTTATCAAGTTAAAAACAAATAAATCATTCAACAATTTGTATAAATTGTGTTACTTATTCTAGATCAAGGTGTGATGATACACATATTAAATCGTGATAAATATACTACAGCTAAGAAAAAAATTAAAATTTGAATATACCTTTCGGATCTAGAGAATAAGTGATGCTTTGATTTGGAAATCTCTTCTTAAATCCTTTAATCTACAACCAACTTTGCATAAGAAGGACGAACCACGTAGCCTTTATATTTATTTGATATTTATACTTATTTTGAAGTTGATTTTATTTAGAAGTGGAAGAAGATGTATTTGGCCATGCAACGAGAGAAAAGGAGGAAGGAAAAGAACTGAATGAAATAAAATTTGTGGGTTTGTTTCAATTAAGAGAATGGAACCTTTCAATTCTTTTAAATTAAACTTCCCTAATTAATCTCTTAATTTTTCCGCCCTTCCACCTTCTCATATATTATCGGCCATTATTTTGAAAGTGCGGTGTGTATACAATTATATGTGCTAATATAGTACACACGGATCGTGTAATATGGACTACAATATAAATGCGGAAATAGATGATAATAGCATAGTAAATAAAAAATAGAAAAATCACACCAGAGATTTTTATACTGGTTCGGAGCACCGTCCTACTTCCAGTCCCAGACTTCTATCTGGATTTTCACTATTAACTACCTCGCTTCACCCGGAGGAACAGGTTTACAACACCCGAACAACCGAACGGGATTTCACGCCTCTAATACACTGAGGACTTCAACACTTGCCTCTTACAACACAGAGGACTTCAACAAAAGAACAAATACAATTGTTGCTGATAACTTATGTTCTTGAAAACACGGATTTGTCACTAGCAGTACACCCTTCCTATAATCTTATCCTCAAAGTATGCGAAATGATGTTTTGAAAAGATTAAGGAAAGTATATTACTTATTGAATCAAAGGATATGAAATAGTTTCAATGATTCAATAAATAATCGAGAGCTTTTAGAATGCAGGAGTATATATAAAGTAAGATCAGAGATTAGAGTAAAAGCATATAAAATCATGTTTTTTTAATCAACGAATTAGATGAGTTTATATAGATAAGAATGGTTGTAACTCTTTGTGAGCAGTTGCCATTAAGAGATATGATCTTTGATGAAAGGTAAGAGATGCAACCTTTGGAGAAGAGAAGTGTCTTTTGGAAAAATTGCTTTCTGTTTAAAAACGGTCGACAGGTTAAAAAGTGACCAGTAGACAGGAATTCAAATATATATACGTTATGTGCATGTGTGCACGTTCAGTGTGCAAATTATGCAGGAACGGTCGACCGCATATATTGTGACCGGTCGACCGGTCCCTGTAAAGTTGCACACTGAATGTGCAACTACATTCTAATCGTATATATATTAATTTTCTTAAAAATGCATGATTATTTGAGGATAGATTTTAACAAGTTTATCACTAATATAATATCAAATAATCAATCTACAATCTAGAGTACCATATGTAGCTCTTTATAGCCATAATGACCTTGTTTTGTCGATCGCCTTTAGTTATTTGTCAGAAATCAAAACCTTCATAAAACTTGTGACTCAACATTCTCCCCCTTTTTGATTGATGACAATATATATCTGCAAATCTGAATCTCCCCCTGAATATGTGATCTCTCTCTTTGAATTCTTATACATGAACATTCCTGCAAACAATTGTTAGCCCTTTCTCCCCCTTTGTCATCGACAGAAAGGAGTAACAGATACTAGAATAGTAGAATTAATATGATATGCATAGCAAAATATTAACACATCCAAAACATAACAGAGTATAACACAGACCATAATGTTAAACGAAAAATAAGAATAACGACACTTTTTAGTACAAGTGTCGATGAATGTTTTTAAAGTGGTAAACCATAATAGAATCTAAGATGAAGCAGATCGTATCTCCTCTTCATCATCATCATCGTCGTCATCATCATCATCTTCTTCTTCTTCGTCATCATTGTTCCCTCTAGATGATTCTCCATGTCCATGACCACTCATACCAGTAGACTCGTCAGATGATGTCCAGGTGAAAACAGGAGCAGCAGGACGTTTTCCTGGGTCTTGTGCTTGAACAGAGATGGATGTGGAACATGATATAGCATCCCATAGCATACCAAAGAATGACTTGACCTTATTGAAGCGCTTATCAATTTTAGAGTCCATTCGCTTGAGACGTGATTCAAGCAAAAATTGGTTACGCGCAATGGTTTCAAGTGATTCTTTTGTGGATGATTTTGATTTTAATAGTTTTACTTCATCGGAACGAGGACGAGAGGAAGTTGCTCTTTGTTTTCTTGGTCCTCTTTGTTGCCATTCTTCAAAAGACATAATCTCAAGATAAGGTGGAGGAAGCTTCATTCGTTTGACGGTTATGAAATCAATGCATTTTGGTTTTGAGGTTGCAGAATCAGGAGGATTTACCCCCACAAGCTAACAAAAGTCGCATAATATATTCATTGTAGAAGAAATGAGGCCGTGTAGAGTTATTTACCTTGAGAATTTCATCAAAAAGCATGTGTACCCAATTGATTTGGATTTCACCATAAATAGCATAGAGTGCTTTGAAGTTTTCTTTATATACTGCATCATAATTTCCAAGTCTAGGAAAAAGAGAATGCATCAAAACACGATGAAGTAGTCTGGCTGTCGGTCGAAGTCCAATAGACTTTGTGCCATCACTATTGTCTTCTATGAACTGATGACTGGTACTATTTCGAGTGAAGACTTCGCAGAAGGTAGATGAAAACTCATCGCCTCGATTTGGTATACCAAGTATAGAGGCAATTCTAGCATGAGTAAGAAAAATTTGCTTGCCACAGACCACAGACCAGATGACTCCGTTTGGATTATCAGGTTGATATTCATCGAGATTCATGTTAGCGTAAAACAATTTGATCATCAAATGATTTATTTTCATATTATTTTCTGAAAAATCTATCAATGGAGTAATGTTGGAATTATTGGCTAACCTCCGAACTCCATAAGCCGTGAAATCATCAAATTTGATGAAAGAGCCTGGATGAAACTTGTAATTTTTCATCTGATTCCATCTTGTTACAGCAATTGGACTTTGAAGCCACTTTTTGGCGGAGATGCTCAGAGATGAAGTTTCAGAGGTTGTTCCTTTCTTAGATTTCTTTTGAGGAGGAGCCATTGTTGGAAGATTTGAGATTTGGGAATTGAAAATAGGAAACTAGGGTTTGTGATTTTGGGAAAAAGAACAGCTTGAGTCAAAAGAGAAAGAGGGTAGAAGGAAAAATGACGCATAGGTATATATAAAAACTGAAAATACGTCAACCGGTCGACCTATGAAATATGGCCGGTCGACCGTTTTCAACCAGGGAGCAAACGGTCGACCGGCTATATATGGGGCGGTCGACCGGTTCTGGCCTGCTGAGTAATAACATGTTATTTTGCAAGTTTTTATAATATATCAACCTATATATATTATATTTCATTCTTAATACAAAATATAACCGTTATTACACAAGTGATAGATAAAGATATAATAACTATATATAAATCTAATGAGAAGGTTCGTCATTAGAATTATCGTTGTTTCCTTCAATACGTTTTGACCATGGACTCCATTGTTTCTGAGCTCCTTCATTCTTCTCATAGTTCCGATCCCACGAGTTAGGACTTTTAGATGTTGATGGCCTAGATGACATTGGTTCATGCACGTCATGCTTGTTGGAACCGCAGAAAAATGTTGCCAACTTTTCTAAAACGGATAATCGTGCCGATGTCCGTTGTTGCTCGTGATAAAGTTGACTTTGCCCATAATGGAGCTGTCTCTGAAGGTCTATCTGATGTTTCTGGTAGTGGTGTATCTCATCGATTTGTGCTTTGGTACGAGGAGAATAGAACAGTGTCCTCTTCACTCGTTTTGAATTTGGAGTTTTATCAGACATACAAGAGCATTGATGATGACAACTTGGTTTTTGTTTTGGTGTTGTAGGAGAATAATATTCCTCCGACTCAGAACTCGTAATAGAAATGTATGATTCTTGAGCACATTTATCACAAATGTGAGCCATAGGGAATGTTGTATAGAATATTATGGTTAGATAAAAAAAGATGAACAAAATATGAAATTTTTGCAAGCTTATATACAAGTTTCTTATGTATAAACCTATGGATGTGAGTTAATGGAAAATATTAACCAAGAAAACATAAACAGAAATTTTATTTTAACTCTAAAAATAGCTCTCCTTTTAAAACTGAAATTATAAAATAAGAAAGGAAAGGACGATCACTAAAAGAAAAGAATGAAAAAATGAGTAAAGAGAATTAACCATTAAATCAAGCAGTGGCTTATATTTAATGTAAAAAAAATAGTTTATGCAAAAGTTATGGTTAAAAAATAACTAAAAAGAAGACGTTCTTTAGAAAGTACTTAGTCAAGATTCTTTCTTGAAATTAAACCAAGCTCTCTTCGTAATCTAATAAAATTAGATTTGAGCAGAGGCTTAGTAAAAATGTCCGCTAATTGATTGTCAGTATGGACATATTCAAGACATATATTTCCTTTGTCAATATTATCTCGAAGAAAATGATGACGGATATCAATGTGTTTGGTTCTAGAGTGATTTACTGGATTTTTAGAGAGATTTATAGCCCTGGTGTTATTACAGTATATAATAGAATTTGATAAATGAATATCAAAATCTTGAAGTGTTTGTTGCATATATAGTACTTGAGTACAAGCGAGAGCTGCTGATATATATTCAGCTTCACATGTTGATAGTGAAACACAATTCTGTTTCTTACTGAACCAGGAGACAAGTGATTTTCCAATAAAATGGCACGTACCACTTGTACTTTTTCTATCCGTTCGTGAGCCACCGAAATCAGCATCACTATATGATACTAATTCAAATGGACATTCTTTTGGATAAAAAAGACCGAAATCTTTGGTATTATTAAGATAACGAATTATACGTTTCACTGCTCGTAGATGTGATTCCTTTGGATCGGCTTGAAAACGAGCACATAAACAAACACTCATTATTATATCCGGACGACTAGCTGTAAGATAAAGAAGAGAACCAATCATGCTTCGATATAATTTCTGGTCAACATTCTTACCACTTTCATCTTTTTCAAGATGTGTAGTTGTACTCATAGGAGTTGGTTTACCAGATGTGTTTTCTAATCCGAAGCGTTTGATAAGGTTTTCACAGTATTTTTCTTGATTGATAAAAATACCGTTTGAAAGTTGCTTTATTTGAAGTCCAAGAAAATAAGATAGTTCTCCCATATGAGACATTTCGAATTCTTTGGTCATAATACTTGCAAATTCTTTGCAAAGTTTATCGTTTGTTGAACCAAAGATGATATCGTCTACATATATCTGGATAACTAGAATATCTTTTCGAGAATGTTTAATAAACAAAGTTTGATCGACTTTGCCTATTTGAAATCCTGAGTTAATAAGATAGCTATGTAGTCGTTCATACCAAGCACGAGGTGCTTGTCGTGCTTGTTTTAAACCATACAAAGCTTTCTTAAGTTTGAACACATGGTCAGGATATTTTTCATGTACGAACAAAGGAGGTTGTTCGACATAGACATTCTCTTTGATAAATCCATTGAGAAAAGCACTTTTGACATCCATCTGATAAAGTTTGAAATTATGGTGACAAGCAAAAGATAATAGGATTCTAATAGCTTCTAGTCGAGCAACTGGTGCAAAAGTTTCTTCATAATCGATACCTTCTTCCTGATTATATCCTTGTGCTACTAATCTTGCTTTATTTTTGGTGATATTTCCTTGTTCGTCGGCCTTATTTTTATAGACCCATTTAGTACCAATTACTGACTGATCAGTTGGTCTTGGAACAAGTTCCCAAACGTCATTGCGCTCAAACTGATTTAGTTCTTCCTGCATGGCAATGATCCAGTAATCATCTGTAGCAGCTTCTTTTGGATTCTTAGGTTCGATATTTGAGAGAAAAGCGACATGACCCATTTGATTGAGTTGACTCCTTGTTCTGACATGTGATGTTATTTCACCGATTATATTATGAGCCGGATGGTCTCTTAATATTCTTGGTGGTGATTGTAACTCACATATTTGAGGAATATTCTCAATAATTATTTCCGAGTCAGAATCAATATTTGTGATGATTTGATTGTCAGTGACTATTGATTCGTCATCATCTGATATAGTGTGAGGGTGCTGATAGATTTCATCAAAAGAGACATGAAGTGATTCTTCAATAGTTTTGGTTCGTTTATTAAATATCCGATAGGCCTTACTTCGTTCCGAATAACCGACAAATATTCCTTCATCGGCTTTTGGATCGAATTTGCCAAGCTGGTCTTTCGTATTTAAAATAAAGCACTTGGAACCAAAAACTTTGAAGTATGAGATTTTAGGCTTCCTTTTGTTAAATAATTCATAAGGAGTATTCTTGGTAAGAGGTCTTATGGATACACGATTTAAAACATAACAGGCAGTTGCCACAGCTTCTGCCCAAAAATGTTTTGGTAAGGTGGTTCCATTCAATAATGTTCTTGCACATTCTTGTAAAGTTCGGTTCTTCCGTTCTACAACTCCGTTCTGTTGTGGAGTTCTGGGAAACGACAAATTATGATATATACCTTTCTTTGTACAAAAATGTTCAAATTCATTATTTTCAAACTCTCCGCCATGATCACTTCTTATATTTTTAACTTTAATCCCTTTTTATTTTTGAATTCTTTTGACGAAAGATTTGAAATGATCGAAAGTGTCACTTTTATTTTTTAAGAAAATTGTCCATGTATAACGAGAGAAATCATCAACAATTACAAGCACATATTGACTGTGATTTATTGATTGAACCCTAGTAGGTCCAAATAAATCCATGTGTAGTAACTCAAGTGGTTGTAATGTTGATATGACTTTCTTGGATTTAAAAGATGATTTGGTCAATTTTCCTAATTGACATGCATCACACATGTTGTTAACTTTAAAACTCATTTTGGGTAGTCCTCTAACTAGATTGTTTTTGGCTAGCTTGTCAATAGTTCTGAAGTTTATATGACAGAAGCGTTTGTGCCATAGCCATGGATCATTGTCATTAGCCACAAGACACATATCTGAATTATGATTAATATTCATATTCAGAATATATATATTTCTGTCTCTATAACCTTCGAAAACCAAATTATGGTCTTTATCTAAAATACTACACTTATTATTTGAAAATGAAATTATAAAACCCTTGTCACATAACTGACTAATACTAAGCAAATTGTGTTTTAAATTTTTAACTAGCATGACATTAGTAATAAGAGGTAAGTTAGATGTACCGCAATTGCTCACATCGCCTTTGCCGATGATATAGCCTTTTGAATTGTCTCCAAAAGTGACGGAGCCACCATCTGGATATGTAATATTTGTTAATAAACTCTTGTCTCCTGTCATGTGCTTTGAGCAACCACTGTCCAATATCCACTTTCCTCTTTTCTTAAGTGGGACCTGCAAAAAATAGAATTAAGTCCATGGTACCCACTTTTTGTAGGGTCCTAAGAGTTAGGTCTTAGGATTCCAAACCCATATGGGTCCGGTATCCCCTTTATATATATAATTTTTATTAAAATGCACAGTATTCATGAATTGCTGAATGTATTTGTTCCTAATCAAATTGTTATTTGTTTTAGGAACC
Source organism: Allium cepa (assembly GCA_030765085.1). Classification (NCBI taxonomy): domain Eukaryota; kingdom Viridiplantae; phylum Streptophyta; class Magnoliopsida; order Asparagales; family Amaryllidaceae; genus Allium; species Allium cepa. The sequence continues at coordinate 665,196,891 of CM060929.1, read as the reverse complement.
CATATTTTGATAGTCTTGACATTTTTCTTTTGAAATTTCACAACTGGTTTTGGTTTGGAATATAATAAACTAAGATTTTTCTTAGCTTCAGTTTTTTGTACTTTCTTCTTCCTTTTATTTCCAAGATGTTTCTTGGTTTCTTGTTTGTTATATCCCAATCCTTGTTTGTCTGAAATAGATTGTGAACTTTCAATGATTTTTGTCAAATTTTCTCCACCTTTGTTAAAGTTAGAAACATTTTGAGTAATGTCATCAAACTTTGTTTGTAAGCTAGCTTTTTCTAGGTCTAGAATTTTGACTTTTGCTTTAAGCTCATGATTTTCAGTAGTGAGAGCATTATTTTTCTCTTTTTGAGCTTCTATTTCTTGACTCAAAAGAGATATTTGAGAGTCAACATTAGATGATGATTCTTGAATATTTTCAAGTTCCTCTTCTAATATTTTCTTCTCATCTTTTAACATATCTCGTTCAAACTCTGCTCTACTTAAATCTGCTTTGACTACTTTTAATTGACGTTTTATGTCTTTATATTTGACTATCAATTCAGCATTAATATCAAGTAATTCATCAAATGTAGGAATTTGTACCTCATCTTCTGTTGCCATAAAACAAACATTAGCTTGTTCATTCTCTGAATCACTTTCACTTTCTGATGAAGATGAATCTGAATCATCCCATGTTACTGAGAAAGCTCGTTTCTTAGATTTGTCCTTCTTATATTTGAATTTGTCATTTTTTGACTTCTTCTTTTGTTCTGGACAATCCTTCTGCATGTGTCCCTTTTTGTGGCAGTTGAAACATTCTATAGCAGATGAAGATGGTTTGTTTGATCCAGGTTTCCTTTTATTGTAACGACTGGCTTTTCGATATTTTAGGAATTTTTTGAATCCTTTCGCAATGAATGCCAAATCTTCGTCTTCAGAATCTGATTCATTTTCATCTTTCTCAACATGAAATGCTACATTTTTCTTTTCTTCTTTCTGTTCTTTTTTAGCCTGCAAATTTGCTTCATAGGACATTAAATTTCCTATCAATTCATCTGGCTTCATGACGGAAAGGTCATTAGCTTCTTCAATTGCTAATACTTTTCCTTCCCATTCACTAGTCAGAGAATGTAGGACTGTTGAAACAACATCGAAATCAGAATACTTTTGTCCTAAGCCAATAAGTGCATGGTGAATAGTTTGAAACCGTGAATACATGTCATTTATTGTCTCATTTGGTTTCATTTTGAAATTTTGAAATTGACTTTTCAGCATGGCTATTTTGGCTTGTTTAACCTTGTTGGTACCTTCATGAGTGATTTTTAGTGTTTGCCAAATTTGATATGAAGTAGTGCAAATACTAACACGGTTATATTCATTTTGGTCTAATGCACATAATAACATATTTATTGCTCTTGCATTTACGGCTGCTGCCGTTTTCTCAGCTGCAGTCCATTCTGAATAATCAGTTGTTGGATTCACTATTTCTCTTTGAGTGGCATTCCAAGCATCATAGCTATTTGATTGCATAAAGAATGACATACGTGTTGCCCAATAACTATAGTTAAGACCATTGAAAAATGGAGGTCTTTGTGTCGATTGACCCTCCGTGTAAGTGGTGTTTTGAGTGCTAGTACTTACGTTATTTGCCATATTACTATAATATATCAAATAACTGTGTTACGGTTATATGATGACCGTGCTCTGATACCAAATGAAAGTGCGGTGTGTATACAATTATATGTGCTAATATAGTACACACGGATCGTGTAATATGGACTACAATATAAATGCGGAAATAGATGATAATAGCATAGTAAATAAAAAATAGAAAAATCACACCAGAGATTTTTATACTGGTTCGGAGCACCGTCCTACTTCCAGTCCCAGACTTCTATCTGGATTTTCACTATTAACTACCTCGCTTCACCCGGAGGAACAGGTTTACAACACCCGAACAACCGAACGGGATTTCACGCCCCTAATACACTGAGGACTTCAACACTTGCCTCTTACAACATAGAGGACTTCAACAAAAGAACAAATACAATTGTTGCTGACAACTTATGTTCTTGAAAACACGGATTTGTCACTAGCAGTACACCCTTCCTATAATCTTATCCTCAAAGTATGCGAAATGATGTTTTGAAAAGATTAAGGAAAGTATATTACTTATTGAATCAAAGGATATGAAATAGTTTCAATGATTCAATAAATAATCAAGAGCTTTTAGAATGCAGGAGTATATATAAAGTAAGATCAGAGATTAGAGTAAAAGCATATAAAATCATGTTTTTGTAATCAACGAATTAGATGAGTTTATATAGATAAGAATGGTTGTAACTCTTTGTGAGCAGTTGCCATTAAGAGATATGATCTTTGGTGAAAGGTAAGAGATGCAACCTTTGGAGAAGAGAAGTGTCTTTTGGAAAAATTGCTTTCTGTTTAAAAACGGTCGACAGGTTAAAAAGTGACCAGTAGACAGGAATTCAAATATATATACGTTATGTGCATGTGTGCACGTTCAGTGTGCAAATTATGCAGGAACGGTCGACCGCATATATTGTGACCGGTCGACCGGTCCCTGTAAAGTTGCACACTGAATGTGCAACTACATTCTAATCGTATATATATTAATTTTCTTGAAAATGCATGATTATTTGAGGATAGATTTTAACAAGTTTATCACTAATATAATATCAAATAATCAATCTACAATCTAGAGTACCATATGTAGCTCTTTATAGCCATAATGACCTTGTTTTGTCGATCGCCTTTAGTTATTTGTCAGAAATCAAAACCTTCATAAAACTTGTGACTCAACATATTTTCCACCTATATGGTGCAAAATTTCCAAAAGCCCTTCAACCAATTATCTCTTATTTAAACATGTTTAAAAATACACCGATATCATATATCGATGGACGCAAATATAAATTTCATATATGCATTCAAATAATAACAAATAAACCTAAAAACATCAAATAAATTAACAATAATTAATGGTAATGAAATATTTATCAATTTTACTAAATTTATAACATTTTATGAACTATTAAACTATATCATTTTTCAAAGAATTCATAAAAGTGTTTGTGAGACTCAGGATGCGAATGCAGTCAAAGTTTAATTTTGAACAACTAAAATACTAACATTCACACATCAAGTTAAACAGTGGTGTGACATTTTAGCCGAGTGCAATGCTTACATATCTTTTGTTAAAATCAAATTCACTTTTTCTTAAGCTGTACCTTTTGACAATGATTATTTACACACATTTTCTTCGTCAGTATTATATCCCTTAAGAATGTAGGAAATTTGATTTTGATAAAAATTCCAGTATCATCCCTTTTCAAATTAGTTAGCCCATGAACAAAAAATTTTGGTTCAATAATAATATTTATTATTAACCATAATGCTATTTCTAGAGATTTGACTTCAAATTGACTATAGTAAACAGTGGTACTAACCTCATACAACTAACGAGACACTACTGAATAGCATTTCACTTTAATGCTTCAGCTTGGACCCAACTATAGTCACTCGATGGTCGCTATGACATGACTTAACTATAGTCAAAGTAGAGTTTCTGTAACACCTCACATCTCTTAGTATACCCAAAAAGACATACTAAAGGATATTGTGCATTATAGGTATAGCTAAAAACTTTACGGAGACTAAAATTCGCAAGACAACATAAATAAAACAACGGAAACATTAAATATTAATCTCATTATGCAAAATCAAACTTCATAAAATAGAGTCATAAAACCAAATACATGATATGTCTTAAAAACTGAATACATATGTCTCGTGAAGAGTACCATCTCAGTCACATTATCATAGTACATAAATAATAAAAATCATCCCTCTCACCAAGTGCCAGTACATCCAAACTCAAATGGAAAGAAAACTGAAAAGAAGAAGAATACATGAAGAATGAGAAAGCTCTGCATATGGGTCTCTAAGAAATCCAAGTCTATTGTCCTTGCCTCTGCTGCCCTATGGGAGGAAAGGAGAAAATAGAGGAGAGGGGTCATACTAAAAGTCTGGTGAGTGGAAGTAACTACTGGTATTTTTAAGAAATATAAAGATAATAGACTTAGCAACAGCTCTAGTATAAAAGGAAATAAAGGAAAAGATAAAGCTGGAATAAAATACCGTTTAACTATTTGCTTTGCTTAAATAGTTCTGATCATTTTCAATTGTTTGCACTTGTCTTGCATAGCTGCTTTGATTAGATTGAAATCCTAATCCTATGTTAAATTAGGCTGAAATCCTAATTCTACCCTTTGATCAGCTTTCCATCTCTACTGTGTCACTGTGAGCCAGTCCCATCCTGTGGGTCCTACAGCAAAAAGACACCTGTTTAGCGCTTTGGAACTCAATAGCGACTTATATCCCTGCATCGAGGATGCACGCTCGGCAACCGTTCGGCTCACGCTATATGTTTCTCCCTCTTTTGACCTCTTACCTACCCTAAATATAATAAGCGCGCACAGCCTCACCTGATTTGTTGTGAAACCATCCATCCTAGTCTGACAGGGTCCTGCCCACCTCAACTAAGTGTGTTGTGAGACCATCAGTCCTAGTCTGAAAGAGGAATGCTGCCGGTACGGGTTCTATCAAACAAAATCTAGTTGAGCGCTTGCCCAAATCCCCCGATTCGAGCCTCTATATATTGACCACTTATCTACCCTAAACAGCATAAGCGTGTCCCAGCCCCACCTAATCTATTATGAGACCATCAGTCTTTGACAGAAGGGTAATGCTGCTGGTATGGGTCCTACTTCTATCTTTGCTTATTAACTTAATATAAGTCTTTAAAATAAGCCTCTTCTATTATTTCTGCTCTATTTGCTTATTAACTTAATCTAAATCTTAAAATAAGCCTCTTCTGTTATCTCAGTCGTATTTGCTTATTAATTTAGTGCAAGTCTTTAAAATAAGCCTCTTTTGTTAATTATGCTCTATTTGCCTATTAACTTAACTATAAGTCTTAAAATAAACCTTTTCTGTTCTTTTTACTTAATTATAGCCTTCGTTATAATTCCTCTTTTATCTTGTCTTTTTAATTATAACTACTAGTTATAAACTTCCTTGCAAACGTCAAATTTGCCTGTTTCAGCCTACATTCCTTTTATTACAATTCTTCTTACTTACATCGAATTTTATGTAAATTTAATGTTCTTATATTTTAGTCCATATTAACAAATTATCCTTTTCTATTTTATTTATGTAAAGAGGAATTAAAAAGAAACTAATATTTGCAGGCTAAATCCCAGTCGTAGAAAAGATGTAAATAAAATGTAAATAATAGTAAATAACTGTAAATAGTGTAAATAACTGTAAATAATTGGAAAAACTGTAAATAATAGTAAATAATTGCAAATGACTGAAACAAAATAGCTAAGAGAAAATAAACTGGAAAGAAAGTCTAAAATTTACTTAAAAATTAACTATAAATAAACTTGCATAAAGGTTATCCCAAAATTGTAGAAAAACTACAACTATTGGGAACCCTATTATTTTAAATTACTTATAAATCTAGAATAATTACTTAAACACTCACCTGTGGTCTTTAGCTCTTTTCCTTGGCATTTCCGGATCCACTTCAAGGGTATAAAATATTTTAATTAAAAAGATCTTCTCCTTGGAAAAATATTCCTTTTAGGGTCCAGCCTCAGGCAATGAACCCAGATGGAGAAAATCTAAATGAGAAAAATAGCTAGGCCTCATTTATAGTGTCACTTTTGGATCTCAGACCATCGAATTTGAAGATTAAATTTAGAGCAACCACATCATAGGTTCGATGGAAGCCGCTGGATGGAAGCACGCACGCACATGATGAAGTAAAAATGGAAAAACACATCACGATCGAAACTGGACGAAAGTTCGTCCAAGTACGTATGCGGGTCTACTGCCAGGTCGACCTTCTTATGGCTTGGGTCGACCTATAGGTCGACCCAGCTATAGGGAAGGTCGACCCTAGGGTCGACCTGACCTATATTATTTATTTATTTATTTATTTATTTATTTTTCTCTTCTTCGTTTCTTGTTTATTCCGTAACTTCTTCGTTTTAGCTCGGATTTTGACAATCTATATATGGAAATTGACCAAAAAATTACCACTAACACAATGGTTCAACTCTCGTAGCTCAATTTTGATAATTTCACAAAGTTATTTTATTATTTAATTAATTCGTTAATTAATTATTATAGCTTAAATTTCGGATTATTGCATTCTCCTCTCCTTAATGGGTTTCGTCCCCGAAATCTCTAAGGATAGAAGAATTGAATAAATATTTTCATCCAAATTCTGCAACCAACTACTCAATCATCATCCATTACATCCATTGTCCTTAAGTATTTATAATGTGATTTATGACATATATATATATATATATATATATATATATATATATATATATGCAATAGTGTAGTGTCAATGTCCCTAACTAATGCAAAAGATTAGGCCGTCTACTGATTCAGTCGACCTCCTTTTTATGCAATCATGTCCGTGCTACGCATCCAAATGAACGTAAATTTCCTAATGATAATTAATAGTTCTATATGTATGCTACAATCAGCATCCACCTGCAACAATCATATGATAATCATCCATTTATAGAAACCATGGAATAAAATAAAAGTGCAAATTCGCACACATCCATATGCATATGCTCTAGTGTCCTAGTTAAACCGATCCCTAAGAGAATAGTGCATAGTGTATATATATGCGTCCATTAGCATCCATCATACATAACATGTTCTAATAACATGTTTACAATCAGTCCTACCATCCATAGGTTAAGTCCTAAGAACTACCCTACCAAAGGATAATAAAGGAAAGAACCTATTCAAGAATAAAGATGGAAACATGAAATTAAAAATTTACTATCAAAGTGACGTAGATAAGAGGTACGTATTCTCTCCTAATCAAATCAATCTTTTTCGAAGTCTCTTTAACCATGTTGGGACCAAGTTGCAATCTCTTTGTAGACTAGAGCCAACATGAAGGCGACTTGTACGGTCTTCCATAAAGAGCTTCAAAAGGTGCCATTCAAATGCTAGCTTGAAAACTATTATATGCGAATTCCACTAAAGGAACATGCTCCTTCTAAGTTCCTCCAAAAATCAAGAATACACATCCTCAACCATGTGTGCCTTACCATCTTACTAATATCACTTTACTATTCTTCTATAGTCTACACAAATAAAGCAACAATCCTAGGTTATCACTAGTGTTCTATCTTTACGAAAACTTCTATTATTACTTCTAAAAGTAATCACCGCTATCTCTTGCATAGCCATTTTTTCCATTACACCTGGAAAATGATTCCAGTCTACTCCATATTTAAAAGTTTGGTTTGGTATTTATTATTTCATTTCAAAAACTGAAGCTTCCGAAAATTTTAAATATCAAATCCAAAAATTCCTTTTCCTTTAAAAGTGTTATTTTCAAATTTCTATTAAATTCAAAGGTGCATGATTACTTAATATTTTATCTTTCTAGACTTGCATCCTTATAGTTTTTTGAATTTACAATATTCCCCAAACCTAAAGGGGAAAACTTACAATTCTAAGTTCAAAACGTATTCCTCTCTTTCTTTTATAGACCTTTATAGCTTTCTATAAAAATTTGAACTTTTAAATTTAACTATTACCAGGCTTTTTGCTCAAAAAACGTATTTACTTTTTCACCAAACCATTTTTCTTTAAGATATCTTTAAAATGTCCTCACATGTTTTCAGAACATCTTCTTTTCATCGATTTTCAATTTTGCAAAAACTGAAGTAGATAGGAACAATTAATTTATTAAAGACCCCTTAACTTTCCAATTACCTAAACTTGGAGGAGTTTCTAACTTGCTACAAATTGGGATTTCTACAAAGGCAAGAAACCAATGCCCCTACTCAATGGGAAAGAAATATATGAAATTTCCATTCCCTAGCTTTTTCTACTAAGGCACTCTATAATATTTTTCTTAACTAACACTGTTTCTAATTATTACATTTAATGGTTCTATACCTTAATATATTAGAACTACTTTCTTTTATAAGAAACTATTAACGCTAAAACCTTCTATGAATCCTTTTAAGAGAGGACTTCATGTTTATGTGAAATTACAAGGAACTTATTTTATGTTTTTCGAAATAGGCTATGCAAAATATGGTGCTTCCCATATCTTATACGTCTCTTTCACACATTCCTTATAACTTGCACAAAACATCTTTGTTTGTGATTTGGTTTCATAGAAAATTTTATCATTATTCATTTCATCCTAATAGATTAAAGTATGTTTAATCTATATTCTCTTACGATGGACAATTTTTATAAATTTATTAATTTTCTACTATTCAACTTACACTTTTTTTTCTTTAGAAAACTCATTTCCAAAACTGTTTTAATATATCCATAACTAGAAAACATTTCCTTATACTTATTTAATTAATAAGTGTACTTACAAAACACTTTATTTCTATACTTAAAAATTATCTTCAAAACACATTTCCATTAAGGTCAAAATAGATGTTGCGTAAAACACCATTACTACAACCCAAAAATACTAGTGTATGGATTCAATTATACTAATAAATCTAAAAAACATTTCCTCTGAGAGTCACCTACTATAACAATAGTGTTATTGTCTATGCCAACTTATTATTTTCCATGAAAACATCTATTACAACAATAAATGTTGTAACCTATGTTTTTGATAATTAATACACCATAGGTTTTTATATTTAAAATCTTTGTTTACCTACAAAGAAACTAGCTAACTAGATAGGCTCTATAATTCACCAAAAAAAAATTTACTTTTGGCAAAATTTACATCATATAAAAACCAATTTAAATTTCATACCACTTTTTCTCTTTTTTTCCCAAAAACCCAATATTTACTTCCTTAAAAATATTAACAATTATATTTTTCATCTTTTCAATCCTAACAATTTCATTTTATTGGGCTAGACATAAAGTGGATTTCCTTCTTACTACCTTAGGAGTACCCTCCCTAAACCTTAGAAATCTCATTTCCTTACTAATGTCTTTTATTCCCATTCCTCTTATATGCTTATATTTATTCCAAGGCACTACTGTTAAATACACTTATTTGAAACAATTATAATTTTTGTAATTATTTACACATGGGCTTTCCTTTTTTCTCAACTAAATCTATTGTATATCTCCAATCTTTGCCTACAACTCTTTGGATTTCTACAATCCAAATCTAAACGTGCAAAACCATTTCTTAAACTCTTTCCATTTGTTGACCTTCTCTATGCCCTAAGAAATGCACTTTCTTACGCCAAAATTGACACTTCAGGAAATTTTGCCTTCAACCGATGATCGAGAAGTATGCGAAGAACCTCCTCTAGATGAATAACATGCTCTTCCATACTCTTGGAAAACACCAAAATGTCTTCCATGAATACTACTACGAACTCATTTAGGACATTTATAAAAACATGGCTCATTAAATCTATAAAATAGGCTAGGGCGTTGGTAAAACGGCATAATCAACCACTCAAAGAATCTGTCTGATGAAGCCTTTCTACAGTAGCTCACTAATCTGCTTACTTACCTCCTTCCTTCCATGTGTCTCATGGGCAATGCCACAGGCTTAGCATTGTCATTCATATAGATCCTAAAGTCGATCTTTCTCTTAGGAGGTAGTCTCCTAACCTCCTCAAAAGTGTCTAGGAAATTTCTAATGACCAGAATGAAATTTAGCTCTCCTAGTGATGAATCAAGGAAATAAAGGAAGCTCAACATGATTGATCCCTATAGGTCGCAAGAAACCTTGAGAGTCCTACTGCTTCATGTCTCTAGTCTAATGAGTCTCCTCTCGCAGTCCAATATCGCTCCACAAGTGGATACTCAATCCATCCCCAAAATCATCCTATACCCCAAAAATCCTAGTACATAGGCATCACAATCAAGCTCTACGCCTAGTATAAAAAATTTCAAACCCCTACAAATCATGGATAAATGTGTCGATCCTCCTATGGGGTTTGAAAAAACTATATGGTCTACTACTAAAGAGATATTTAAGTGCAAACAATCAATCAAGGAACTAGGAATGAAAGAATGTGATGGTCTAGAGTCAAAGTGAGTCCGAATAGTTAAAATCCGAAATAGAAATCAAACTAATAAAATGATTTCGCACTGACTTGATGATTTATTTTTTATTCACGGTTAGTTTGATGATATAATAAATCCTATATCATCACCTTAATAACAAAATCGATAAAAGTAGGAGGGGGTTAACTGGAAATGAAATTCACCCCAAAAACCATGTAGAATAGGTTATTATGGTAGTTAGATAATTAATTGATAGGAACAGAAGTAGTTTTGTAAAAATATCGTATGCGATGATATTGGGAATTGCGTCGGAAATGAGTCATAACAGTAATTAATGAATCGATGATTGTTTGAATGAATTAAAAGATGTTAATGAACATAGGTTTTAAAATTAACAAATAATGAAATAGAATTTTTGCTTGAAGTCAAGAAAGAAGGAAAAACAATGAAACAAGCGAATTGAATGAAACGATGAAGTGTGGAGTGCTGAAATGCATGAAACGATGAACTGTGGAGTGCTGAAATGCAATCTACATACATTGAGTCATTGAGCCAGGAGTTCCAATCGACTGTACAAACACAGTAAATGGACCCAAGAAGGAATTAGAAGTTTGAATGAACTAGAAACAATGTTCTAGCCGATTAGAATATTGGACTGTGCTAGGTACATGCATCCTATCAACTGGAAAACACTTCTAGTCAACTAGTGACGATTCAAGTCTACTAGAAATGTTTTTTATTCGACCGAATACCTAACACCAGGCCAAGTTGAACCTGGACCTATTGTAAGCCTTGTATTGTGTTTGGGGCCATGAAGTTAAATCGCATAGTGGTTTTATAGTGTTGGAGGTGCAAAAAGCTATAGCAAGAATAAAGTGGGGATATATCAAAAAATAGCGGAGGTGAAAATCTTTAATGGAGAAGAGAAATCAATTTTAAGTTTATTCATTCTCATTCCCACATTATTTGTATAGAGGATAAAATTATTGTTCATCCCTATATGAGAAAACCAAGCAATATCATGGTCCATCCATTTTAGACTTGGTAAATAGAATATTATTCTAATTTATGATGAATGCTTAGGATTTGAACGTAGACCCTTATTTAGTGGGTATAGTAAGTAATAATGGGGCTTTAAGCATATGTACAATTTAATAAAACTAAATCGAAAACGCTAATAGTCAAAGTGCGTTAAGCGCTTTTATAGGGAATTAGCGTAGCTTTAACTACATATGGTTTAGGGTTCATTTTCCTTACTTGTTTGACTTATTGGAGTTTCCCAACATTGTATAACATGACACCTAACTTAGGCATGTAATTGTATCGCTTTTATATTGCTTCACGAGTCGCGTATTTCAATATGTTGATTGTTGGGAGAATGGAGATATCCATATAGCAGGGTTTATGTCATTTCGATTGATTTACTTATGATGGAATTTATTTGTTTTCGATCCTTAATTCTATCAGTTGAATAATAAAGAGTGTAGGACATGATAGCGTAATTGTATAGGCAGGTTACCATCGAGGCTTTATACGCAATGTATAATGATATTATAATTTTAAATATGGTTTATCATCGAGACTATAAATTTAATGTATTACGATGGTCTACTTATATAGGTTATCTACCATCGGTACTGTATATTCGATGTATTACTGCAGTGTAGTTGTATATGTAGTTTACTACCTAGACTGCATACTCTATATATTTTTATGTGTACCCAGTTTTATATTGCATAACCTTAGGGTGAAATCTGTGTGGGTTATTATTAGATTGTAGGTGTATTATAGGTTGATGTCCTAAATCGTATACCTGGCTAACTTATTGAATGCAAGGGTACAAGTTCAGGTAAACATAACTAGATCGTATGGATTATAAATGTTTTAATTTACTTCCCATTAGCACCATGCCATTAGTAATATTTCTCACTCACTAGACCATATTATGCATGTATAAATAAATATTTGTTATCAAAAGTTGATTATCATAGTTACTTTTTTTATTTTTTGTTTCTATTACCACTATTACTGAAAAGGATTTATGTTGAATCAAGAAAGTTTATTTATTTTTTTGACTTTATTAATTATGAGCAGAGTAGATAAGTTTTTGATATCTCTGTCCATATCCGCGGATATGGATATTCGATAGCTAAAAATTACTTTGGATGCGGATGCGGATGCGGATACGTGAATAACACTATTTGCATTGAAAAACATCCGTTGACATGTCTAAGTAGAATTATAATTGTAATTAGAGGTGTCAGATGGGTTGGATTGGGTGGAAATTAACCTAGAAAAAATGATCCAACCCATTTGACCAATTTATTAAATGGGTCAGCTAAACCTAACCTACTAGTTTAACGGGTAAAGCTAACCCAACCCACTCATCCTATTTTTAAAGAAAATTAGAAAATAAAATATGTCAAAAACCATCTATCAGACATGAAAATTGCACCAAAAAGCCTTAGATATAGCAAAATCCATGGCTCAAAAGTAAGAACTACAGTAACTCTTTTTCATTCTAGTGTGACTTGATAAAACTGTACATGTGGATTTTCACATACTCATAAAGCTAACTTCGTGCTTAAATGAGGTATGAAGCATAAGTACAATTTACCGTAAAATTACAAAATTAAAAATCGGAGAATTAAACAAACTGCGTAGGTATTTAATATATTCTTATATAGATGTTCCAACATAAAGTTATATTATTCTTGCTTTAATTAATTAATTGCAACACAAATACTAGGAACAACTATAATAACCCACCTTAAACAAGCCTAAGTTCCAACCTAGAAAAGGCCCATCAAAACTTAGACTCATTCCAAAGCTTGTTGTTGGCTGGTAAAAAGAACAATACAAAGTTATTTATCTACTCATTCAGAACTCACAGTGGAAGGATAAAATACATTAATATAAATAGTACCTATTTTATTTAAAATTCTATTTGTCATAAAACCATAACACCGTGTCAATAATAACCGCTACATAACCGAGATACAACATGTTTAAAATACATTGTCATCTTTAAATTGGTATATTAGAAAATAACATAAATAGATGAGTAGACTACTGCCACAAGCTCCTCTCATCGTCATCTTCATCTAGATCATCGTCTTCTTTCCTACCCTATGTTATAATGAGGACGGAGTCAAAGCAACAATGTCTGATGAATAATAATCTCAAGCCTTTCTATATTAGTACTTAAGTAGTATAATTTAAAAAAGGATGCGTCTTATATGCATTTTAGTTATATTAAAAGTCTTTCCAATTATAAACCCGAAGGCTTATCTATTCCATAAACATTTTCAACCTAATAACCCATTACCATCGTTATTAATGTCCTAACAACGCAAGTAACTTAGTTCCTTTTTAATGGGAATTAGGCAGACTCTGACCATTTAAGACCTTATTTGAGGTAGGCCCTACCATTTAATACTATCCCTAAGGCAGACTCCTCACATGTGCCTATCTAGATGACATTACATGGAAATCTCTTTAGACACTTAATACTTCCTATTGAAGTGGACCTTTCCGAGATATCCTCTACCCTGACTAAACCCAATCCAGACCATCTAATATTTCCTACACGGGGAAGAGGCGGGCCCTCAAACAACTACATAGTTCCTTCAATCCTTGAAGCAGGTCCTTCGCATTATGACCCATACTCCACGGAGACGTCTCATATTAACCCGACTATTCGTAGGTATTGGTTTCTAGATTAGTTAGGAAGATTCACCATACAGAATTTGGGACTAACCTTGTGTCATCCGTAGTTACTTATTATAGACGATGTCTTACATCAGCCCTAAATTCACACTACTTGTAGTCAGGTTAGCTAGGCATACTTCTGTGTGTTTTTGATTGATCTCACATCCCTATAACTTAGTCAAAAATTATAACACTATCCAAATATATTATCACTCATCTCACTGTATTCATTATTTAGGCCTTATTAAAAATCCTTCTTATTTCACCTCCATAGTTAATTACTTTTCTAAGAGGGATTTAATGAGAATTATTAACCTAATTAACTATGCAATTGCTATGTTATAATTATAGGTTATTTACGTTGATTATATATATATGCACTTATTAAATGTCTATGCATATAGAGATTAAGCCATAAACTAACGTTTAAATGTCAAATCTTCCAAAATTATACAAGTCTCATTTCCACAATAATATATACCATAAATCCAATATTCCAAACCAACTCAATTGACCTGTGCATAAAATCCTAATCCGACTTATTTTATATTAAATAATGGAATAAATCAATAATAGAAACTTACAATTTAATTAATTTTACACTTTAATCAACTTCTTTTATGTGAAAGTGGATAAGGAAATTTCTATTCAATTTGTAGAAATAGGCGACGCAAAATGCAAATAAGAATCCATACATTACACACCATTACCTGATCAAATCCTTTAATTAGATCATGAGAACAAGAATAAGAACTGAAATAGAAGGTAAAACACTTAAACTGCAAAATGCATACAAACTCCATTATTTCAATACAAAACAATTGAGATTCCAATGTAAGAATTGACATTTCACATTGGTGAGTTTCAGGAGTTTAAATGTGAAGTTTTCATAATCCAAAATTCCGCAAGGCATATATCAAATCCAAACTACACTATTTAATTACTAAAATAGAAAAGGTAAGATTTCACTCACTTTTGGTCCTTAAGTTTGATCCTTTTGCATTTGACACATCTACAACAATCTTTTTTAGATCTCTCTTTTTAGATATATGCAACAAGAGAATTGCACGTGATTAGGTTCAGAAATTAAGAGGTTGGAGGAGAAAAGAGATTGGAAATTGAATAAGAATATGTAGAATTCCTTACCTATAATCCTAAAGGATTTCTTGAATCTTTTAAAAAGAGAGAATAATAGAGTTTCGTTGTGTTTCCAAATAATTAATGAAGAAAAGTGAGGGGACTGGGCTCTTATTTATTGTGGTTGGAACGCTCCAGAACCGTCGGATTTAATTCAGTTAAAAATTTGTAATCCAGTATGTTAAAAACACACAAACCCTAGACGCCATTCGCCATCACTGGTCGATCGGCCCAAGGGGAGCGGTTAACTAATCCTCTTATACTAGGAACTTTAATTTGTTGCCATTGTTTTAATCATTTTCTTCCTTAGTTACCGATTAAAGTTAATTTTGACGTTCACTTAACCCTACGTACGATTGTTGTTAACTTTTGAATTTCAAATTTAGGAATTAATTATTTATTTAAATTTGAATTATATTTAAACTAATTTGAATATGAAACTTCAAACATCCATAACATTCTCATTTGAGTTCTGTTTTCCACATATTATATCTTTAAATTGATCAGAAAATCATCATAAACGCAATGGGATAACCTTCACGGTCAAATTTTGACTTTTACAAAATTTTCATTTTTAATCCTATCTTTGTTAATTTATCCAATTTATTTATGTATTGATTTTAAGGGATGTTACACTCTCTCCCTTGAAAAGGATTTCGCCCCCAAAATCTTTCCAAGGGGCGAACAACATAACGCGCAATAAACATCCATAAAACCAAGTTATCTACACAACCATATACTTAACCAAAAGTGCAATATGTTTATGTACTGCAATATGTTATAAGTTAGCACAATCTTAGCGTGAGTGTATTATCATAACATATAAGTATGTATGCCAACACCTTAAACATACATAAAATTTTCTATATGAGTGCCAAGTGGTAGTGCAAAGTGCAGCAATCATCTCCTAAAATCCAATCTAAAAACAACGATGTAACCAAAATACCTAATTTTGGAGAAAAAAGTTTAACAATGAAAAGTTCAAGGTGAGAGATCCTCGTCTTCTCTTTAGTTTCTCATGTACTTTCCACTAGATTATCTCCCCATTGTACTCAGACTATAATGACCCAAATTTAATCACTTTAAATATGAATATGTAATATATTTTTAAATAATTAAAAAATAGATTTTGTTGTTTAAAATGCCTCTTTTTAAATATTAATTACTGATGGTGAAATGATTTTTAAAACATGTTTACAAAAATAATTAGTTGAAAGGAAAATAGAAATATGACCAGAAATCGTTTTTTGAATTTTCAACTTTTCAATGTCAAAAGGTTATCGAAAATGTTGTGCACATTTGCGTTAACATATACACTTTAATTAAATTATAAGTATGAATTAGTAACTTAATAAAAGTAAAAATATATGTTTACTTAAGTAAGAAATAAGATGTGACACTTTTCAAAGTTTAAAATTTAAATAAAAGTTAAATATGAAATGTCACACTCATCACTTACATCATGGTACATGATCATCCTTTTATCCAACGTGTTTTAAAATGTAAGGTTGGTAATATAATAAGGTGAAATATATGTTTACTTGAGTAAAAAGTAACAATTGGGAGACTTTTTCAAATTAAAATTTAAATAAAATGTAAAGTATGAAATGTCACTAAAATGACACATAAGTCCACTTAAGTGCATTACATGATGGATATAAAGCCTCCCCCTCATGCTCACATGTGGAGCAAGGTAGAACGAAGTGATTGGTGGTGATGTGGCATTCATTTGTGGAGGGTAGTGTACTTAAGGCTAAAATAGTAATTTTATCCAACTTCTTTTCCATAAAAACAACTCCACTTACCATCTTCTTACCATTTTCATTTTTCACTTTTTCAAAATTTCCTTTCTTCTTCCTTAATGCTCTAATGGCCACCAATGGCTTGCTCTTTCTTTTAATATTTAAAATTTTATTTTTTTTTACCTCTTTTCATTTTATAAAATTACTTAAAAAATCCTCATTTTCATTTCTAGGCTTCTCTTTCATCTTAAACAAGGCCATATCTCCCTAAAATCTACCATGGTTGAGCCTAACCACCCCTAGGTCAAGCCCATTAAGCATGTTCCATGGTCTAAAACACATTTTTACTAAGTAAAAGCTTATATCTAAGGCTCTTTTAAAGTTCAAGGGTGATTTAGTTGAGTTTTGGTGAGTAAAGCTCACTCTTTTATGTAAATATTAAATCTTTATATTGTTGCAAATATATAATTTCTGGTGTGGTTGTTTGCTTTAATTCTAATGATGGTTTTGCTTACATATATGTTCTTGTATGCGATGTTAGGTATTGACTTGAAAAGAAGTAAAAAAACATTAAGTCTATTTGCAAGTTATGGTCTTTATGTGAGGAATGATGTTAAGTTGGAATCTTTGCTTATGTTTGTGGTTTCTGATATGCTTGGTATGCTATGGTCATGAATACGTAGCTATATGCTAAGAAAGTTAGAAATTTTGTACGGTTAAGCGGCAAGTAATCCTTGTGTGAACTATGGTTTTTAGTTTTAAAAATAAAAATTAATTTCAAGTTCCAAACTTTGTTTAATTTTTCAAACACTTACTTTATGTTTTGGAAAAGCAAGTGAGCTTTCAAAGGTGATAAGCTTTTAAAGTAAACTTAGAAAACAATTCAAGTTATGGTATTCATAGCGATAGTCGTTATGGACATAATTCAGTAAATATTCAACTTTTTACAAAATTAAGTTTTTATACTTAAAAGTGTTTTAGAAATAGTTTACAAACAAAATAATGATGTTTAAGAAAGTTAATTAAGAATTTAGTAATTAATTTTTAATTAATTAAGTATTAAACAAGGTTTATTAATTTTAATTAAGTAGGGATTAGTTACTAATTAATTATCTTTTAAGGTGAGATTAATTTTAGTTAATTATTGATTAAGTAAAATTAATTTTTAAGTAGTTATGAGATAAGTATAATATTAGTTTTTAATTAATTATTAATTAAGTATAGGATTAATTATTAATTAATTACTAAGAATGTGTTTAATTATGCACTACAACAAAAAGACCCTACTACAACAGCGATTTTACAACGGTCCAAAAAAACCGTTGTAATAGGTAGATATTACAATAGTTTTTTCAAGCCCGTTGTAATGGACGTCAGTTTGCAGCGCATATCACGACGGTTAAACATAACCCGTTGTAATAGACATTTATTACAACGGTTTTTCCCAGCCCGTTGTAATAGCATCAGTTTTCCACAACGGTCCATAGGTGCCCGTTGTAATAGATATTTACTATTTTTTTAAATATTATAACAATCAGTAATTTATAGTTAATAACAAATAATAGATTAATAATTAATAATTATAAAGTAATATTTAATAATTAATTCCTGTTGATAATAATTAAAAAGTAATATTTAATAATTAATTAGTATTGTATAATTACTAACGAATAACACTTCATTTACGCTAATTATATTTACCAGATTTTACAACCTATATGAACCACCATCCAACCTACTTTTTACAAACAAAAATCAAGGCACCATTATAAAATTTTATGCCGCGCTCTAATTTTAGTTCACCGCCCACCCGCTTAATTTTCCTTAATTAGAAACCCAATTCCATAATCCATTCCCCTAAATCCCAGATCGCACATTTCTCTACCTTCATCGATCCCAAATCCCTAAATCCCAAATCAACATATGCTACTTCTTGACCTTCATCGCGACTTGCTTCTCAGCTATGGCTCAACACATGCGGCGCTTTTCCCATTTCATCAACATCGGAACTTGACTGCAGCTTCCCACGGTGCATCCTTAAGGCGACATCAAGTGCTGGCTCAATACGCGATGCGTCATCTCTCCAGGCGACATTACCAGGCATCGACGACTCTTATGACTTCAGGTTCCGCGCATCACCAGAAAGCGACCCATGGCCAAATATTTCAGATGGTGCAAAGGATTTTGTTAGAAGGATGCTTTTCAAAGATCCTTCAAAACGCTTGATGGCTTTTAAAGCTCTCAGTAAGTGTTAAATATTAATATATATTGCTATAGTTGTTGAATCTAATATTATGCTGAAAAATTCAGATCAACCATGGATTAAAGAAGATGAGGAAGCATCTGATACTCCTCTTGATAATGATGTACTCAACAGGTTGAAGCAATTCAGAGCTATGTAACAGTTCAAGAAAGCTGCATTGAGGGTAACTTTATCCTATATCTCAAGATCAATGTCATATATAACTTCTATATCTATTAAGAATATTATGTTTAAATATGACAGAAGATAGCAGGTTGTTTATCAGAAGAAGAAATTCGAGGGCTAAAGAATAAGTTCAAAAGCATGAACTTTGACAATGGTATAATTACTCTGGGATAATCAAAGAAGGGTCTTTCTGAGAAGAGAACTGTGCTGATTGAATTTGAGGTTAAACAGCAGTTGTAAGTGCTGTTAAAATTATAATTATTAGCTATTAGTTTGGCATATATTAAATAAGGATTCGAATTATGGTTAAATCATCACATTCAAATACTTCAATCTGAGAGTTGTTGAATGACTGCTTGCGTAATTTTTTGGATATTACTTGAATAGATTTATGTACAAATTAAAAAATGATTTCGTATAGTAAAATTTATGTAGCATGTTGCATTTAAAATATCATGTGGGACCATTTTGCAATTTATTTTCCCTTTTAGTATTTCAGGTCGAGTTTGATTGTAAAGGTGAGATGCTCAGGCGATTTTGGGATGTTGTGGTTCGTGATGGAGTTTGTTGGTCTGAAGTTTACTATTGCGGTGAGGTTGGAATGGCTGTCATGCGTTGGTGGTCAAGTGAACTGTTGTGGGTTGATGTTGAAGCATTGGAAGTTGTGGTTAATGTGATGAGGTGGCTGTTGTGAAGTCTGACGGAGGGTAGTGGTTGATGGCAGAGGGTTACTTTGTATTGGAAGAAGGTGACTAGTTTGAAAGGCTATGTGAAGTAATTGGCAGTTCAGAAGTATTTGTGGGTGGGATGTGTTTGTTGCACAGGTTAGTGTGCTGTTATGTGGTAAGGGATGTTGCAATGAGGGTATGTGGTTGAAAGGAGGTTGTTGCAGAGGGGCAGCAAGGAGTAATGGCACATTGGTCTGCACTAAAAATGCGCATCCATTGATTATTTAGGTTTGCAAGAGTGCCGGCGATCCTAGTAAACTGATGTTTTGTTAAGCGTTGTGATGATGCTTATTATTGTTATTGTCAGACACCATTACATAAAGTAATAACAATTATTGATTACAACCCGGTAATGGAACCGGTTGACGGGTTGAACTCCAGTCAGTTTCGTGACCCGAGCACAACATGGGTTGGGAATGATGGGCATTGGAGACTGATTGTTGGGGCTGAGATCAGGCTCAAGGGTCGGGCCATGCTGTACAAAAGTCAGGATCTTGTGCACTGGGTTCGGGTGAAGGACCCGTTACATGCTACTAACGGATCGATAATGTGGGAATACCCGGATTTCTTTTCAGTTGGACATGGAAAAAGCATGAAGTACGTGCTGAAAATGAGCCTTATAGAGACACAGTCTGATCATTACATGCTGGGAACTTACGATGAGGTGAATGATAAATTTTTTCCTGATAAATATGTGATTGACGATTATAGATTGTGGAGAAGGTATGACTATGGAAACGTTTATGCTTCTAAGTCTTTTTTTATGAGAAGAAGCAGCGTAGGATATATTGGGGTTGGTCTAATGAATCTGATACTTCTCATAATGATGTAGCTAAAGGATGGTCTGGTATTCTGGTGTGTGTTGTATCATCGAAAACAAACTCTCTCTGTTTATTCGAATAAGTTAAAAAATTGATTATATTTACCTTTGAGTTGATTCAAATTTTAGACTTTTCCTAGACTTATTAGTCTTGATACAAGTGGAAAGCAACTGCTACAATGGCCTATTGAAGAGGTTGAATCATTGAGAAGAAAGCTAACTAGTTTAACAAACACTGTACTAACAACTGGAAGTTTCATTGAGATCAAAGGAATATCAGGTTACGAGGTGGGTATATCAATCATATAAAGAAAATGTACAAACTAAAGGAAAATTATCTAATGTGCTTATGATTCAAAATGCAGGCAGACGTTGAAGTGGAATTTGAGTTGCTAAGCCTGAATTCAGCAGAGCCATTTGATGCTAGTTACGATTTAGATCCTTCTAAGCTTTGTGGCCAAAACAGATATTCTACTAAGGGTGGAATTGGTTCTTTTGGATTGATTGTTTTGGCGTCTGATAATAAGCTGGAGGAGCATACTGCAATTTTTTTACAGGGTTTACCAATACAAGGGCAGTTATAAGCTACTAATGTGCTCTGATCAATGAGGGTACTTATATTTTAGTCTAGAAACATAGGTAAACATTTGTCTGATTGCTCGAACGTTTAATTGTTGAGTATATATAAACCCGTCAAACGGGATTTATTTGTTTCATACTGCTATCGTCCATTTTCTTCAAGAAATATTTCCCCACTCATGGGCCTCCTAACGTCAACTATGTTTCACCTATATCGATTTTAAATCGTTTTATGAATAATTCTTCTTTTCCACTTTTGTTAAATTTTTTGGAAATACACGACTCAACTATAAAACGTTCAGAAACACTAGCCACAATATTTTTACTTACTTTTTCTAAGAGTTTTCATTTGGTTGTCGAGGCTGAAATGAAATGCAGGGTGAACTCGCTGTATTTGTTGGTTGTCGAGGCTGAAATGAATGACAGTAGAGATGATGTGGGTTGTACTTTTGGTGAAGGAGAATGTTCGATGAATGCAAGTAAAGGTTGGATGGATATTTTGTAGCAGAGGGTGAACATGCAGGGACAGTGAATGGAGGAGATTATATGACTGTGTTATGGGTAGAGAGAAGCACTGTTAGTTAGGGAATTGATATAGGCTGTGCAGTTGTATGCACTGTTCGTAGGAAGAGTTGTAGTATTGAAGGAGGAGGGACAAGCACTGTGTATGATGGATGTGGGTGATGGTTGTTTGCTAAGGGGGTGATTGTGATGATGGTTATAGAAGTAGTCAGTTGCAGTGATTGTTTGATGAAGTTGTTGTTTGGTTTGGTGAAAAGGAGGAGTGGTGATCACATAGTTGGATGGTTTTGATGGTGATTGTGAATGTTATAGTGTTAGATGGGGAAGTGAAGAGTTGTAGGCAGAGATGAAACTGCTGATGTTTGAAGGCACATGCACAGTGCCTATGTAAGCAGCGAAGTGGTTTGGGTAGTGCAATGTTTAAAGTGTGCAGAAGGGAAATGCACAGTTTATGAGGGAGAAGTTAGTTAAATATGGAGGAAGTGAATGACTGTGGTGGGTGGTTTGTTTGTAAATGTGAAATGGTGCAGAGAATAGAGACAGCAGGGGAAATGGTGCAGAGAACTGGGTAAAGAATTGGGTAGAGAACTAAATAAATGAAAAACAATGTATATTAGAACTATGTCAATGTATCTAACTTTTTAGAATGTGTTGGAATTTTATGACTTTGGCTTTTAGTCTTTTCGTATGTGATTTTGGTTGTTTTATGATAATATTTATTGCTCGTTAAATTATTTATTATTGGTATGGATGTATGCTGTTGTAATTTTTTTTTTAAATTTGCATTTATTTTGCAACGGTCAAAAGCCGTTGCAATATCATGTATTACAACGGGCATTGCCCGTTTTAAAAAGGTGTATTACAACGGGCATTGCCCGTTGTAAAATATGATCGACCTATTTCATATTACAACGGGCATTGCACGTTAAAAAAAGGTGAATTACAACGGACATTGCCCATTGTAAAAAAGTGTATTACAATGGGCATTGCCCGTTGTAAAATATGGTCGACCTATTACGACGAGGCCTAATACAACGGGCTCATGCCCGTTGCGAAATCCATATTACAACGGGCATTGCTCGTTGTAAAATGGCTGTTTTGTTGTAGTGATGATTAATTAATTATCAAAGGATGGTTATAAGTTAATTATTTCTTAATTAATAACTAATTTTAAGTTAAGACTTAATTAAGATATAACTATAATTAATTAAGGGTTTAACTTGTGTTAATTGCTTAAAAAGAGGTTTAATTTTTTTGTTATTTTGCTTTTCAAAAATCAAATTGTTTTGAAGGTAACTTTCTTTACAAAGTATAGTTTTGAACGCAACGGATTCTATTGTCGATACCATTAAGTAACCATATAAATGTGAATAGGTTATACTGAAATTTAACACTTATTTAGTAGAATAAATTCCTGTTCTGCTATACCTTAATTAAGTAGATTATTTGAACATTTGTTTAGCAGAATAAATTTTTGTTCTGCTATAAATAAATTAAGTAGATTATGTGGACATCCATCTAGTAGAATAAATCCCCGTTCTGATATAAATAAATTTAGTAGATTATGTGGGAATACATCCAGCTGAATAAACCCCCGTTCTATCATTATATTGATTGGGATATTGAATTGTATAACAGTAAATTCATATTCGATGACAGATGTTCTCTATTTATGTATAATTGTTGCTTGCTTTTGTATTTGTGCTCACCCTTATGTTATGTGTGTTGGAATGGAAATGTTATCCCCTTTGAAATATTTTTGTTAAATCTCGTGCATGCGTTTTACAAAAATAATTAATTTAAAAAAAAATGAGATTTCAGTTAATTAACTATCTTATTAATGATATTTTAAAATTAATCAATCATTTTAAATAATAGTAACCCGGTTAATTAATTATTTAAATAATGATGTGATTAAGACATCACTTTATTTATGAAAATTTAAAATTAATTAGTCATTTTAGTGATGTTTAACGCTAATTTATTATTTAATTAATGGAAAATAATTATTTTTGTTCATGATGTTTTAAGATTAATTAATCACATTAATAACGTTTTTAAATTTATGTGATCATTTTAATAATGATGTTTAAAATTAATTAATCATTTTAATTAATAATGTTTAAGGATTAATTAATTATTCTGATGCTTTAGAGTAAATAAATCATTTAATCAAGGATGTTTTAAAGTTAATCAATCTTTTTAAATTGCTTTGTTTTGAAGCAGTTAATCAGGATTAAAGCTAATTGATTGATTTGAATAAAGATGTATTGAAAACAATTAATCCTTGATTAAAGTTGATTTATCATTTTAAGTAATGATATTACATGAAATTATTAGTTTTAAAAGGTAATTAATTTGTGTTTGAATTAAATCAATTCATTTTGATACAGTTGTTTAAAGTTAATATTTTTAAATTTGAAACCCTAGCACAAGTTCGGTTTAAAAGTTAAAGTTCGATTCAGTTATGGAAAAGTCGTTCCGTAAATGATATCACTTATATAAAAAGGATCTAGTCATACTATTAATAATAAAAGTCGAGGTAGGAACTTGATTCTATCTCGAAGGTTAAAGATATCATCAAGGCAATGCCTAGAGGTAACACTGTCTCAACTTTGCCCGACTTCAAATTCAACTGAGGGATGTCACTTGTTTGGAATCGACGAGTGGTGGTAACAATATGAAATTTAATTTTCATATACGATCATCTTTAATTATCTTTGATAGTTGATTTATCAACTATCGGTTCAGCTTCATTCATTATGTATCGTCAATTTAAGACGATTTGTTGCTCATTGAGCATTGATATTCTTTGTTGGAAATGACTAAAACCAAAGTGCGAGTGGGGGCGAAGCTATGTGGGGTTGCTCCAATCAGTGTATTTTCACATCTAGAGGTATACATTCGATAAGGGGTGCACTCTCCTAGTATTTGTTGGAAAATTTTCCTTTCCTTTTCTTTTGATTCCAAGTTTTTAAAACTTTCCTTTTTCTTTGCATCGGAAAGTGTCATGAGTACTTCACGATGTTTAATTATTTGTATCCATTGTCGTGATTAGATGTTGTTACTATAAAAGGAAATCCATTTCGCATTTGGCTATGTGGTCTCATACATTGTTGTTTATTTCCACCATTTTTTTTTTATAGATTTACTCATACTAGACTTATTATCTGGCCCGAGTTGTTTGTTTTTCCTAAACTCTCGGGTACTCGTGTAACGACCCGCCTTTTCGACCTTCAGAATTCGACAATAATACAACCGTGGTATTCACATGCCTAGCATCAAAGTGCCGAAAAGACAGACTATTAGGGAAAAAGAAAGAAAATACAGAACAGAATCTGACATCATGACGAGTAATATATAATATTAAACAAATGTTTACACAAAGAAAAAGTATAATATATGTATGTCAATCAGAGTCCACTAAACACGTGATCAGCCTGGATAGTTATAACAACATTTCCTCATAATTGTTGATAAATATAAACAACTAGCGTAGTGGAAAATAGAATATACGTGAATATGTCTTGGAGGCATCCAGCTCGTTTCCTGAAGCTCTAAAGCATCCAAAGTGAATCTGAAAATATGCTCAATCTGACTCGGATACTATAGTAAAATAACATCTGGATCAGTCTAGTAAACCAGCGTGACAAAAAAACTCAATTGAATTTTAATGTTATAAAAATCTTTTGAAAATAAAGGCATCTCGTAAGGCCACGCCACACATAAACAGGATGGGTTTTTACCTTACGATAACCAAAACATTTCTATAGGAAATCCTCTGATATTATTAATTATGGTTTAAAATAAACATTAAATCATAGCTGAAATTGTTACATTAATTAAATTCCAGCAAAATAGGTATATAATTAAGTCTGAAGGCCCGTATTGGAAAATGGATTCCAATTATGAAAAGGTGAAGTCTGTCCACCGAATCTGTATACCTCTAGATAAAATGTGTGGGAGGCTACAACACGGTGCACCTCTGCTACTCAGGATTGGCTCTACCACTTACTAGATAGTGTTGAATATGGTCACCCCTTTAGTTGATCAACAACCATAATAGGCCCCAAAGCATACATAGATATCAAATCTAGATAAGGGATCATCATACCCTAATGGGAGCGACCCACTTAGCGCTGCTGCACGTCCATGCTTTATTCATTTACCGAGTGTGAAGTTTCAGGCTATGATTCCTTTTATATAGCAATCCTAGCTGGAATGCTAACTCTTGCTTCTGACAAAAATGCAATGCCAGCATGTGTCCCTACATGTTCTTTTAGGTCTGAATGAAACCGAAGGCAGTACTTCTACTACATCCATTTTGGAATCACGCTCAGAATTAGTAGCGAATAACCCTTATGCTTAAAAAGCTTTGCCTTCGATTCCATACTCTACAAGATGTCTTCAATACGTCGCTTGAGTTGGATCGGAATGGTTTTTGGATAATTCTCACTTATCCGATTCTCGTCTCTTCGAAACAACATTCGATAGTTTTTGGTAAACTTAATCCTGGTTCTTTTGAAAATAAATAGACAATAAACACCCCTAATCGTTTAAGTGGACGAATATCCCTATCATTTGACCTAGGAGAATTAGATGAGATTTATATGCATAGTACAACATCATCGAAGATGACTGCGCCATATAACTTAAGTATTTCCCCTAGTTATTTCAACAGTTTGTTTTGATCTAGATTTGTTAGTCTGTTATTTAACTATAAAAAAATCACATAATTCTTCCATAGATTTAATTTCCTAAGGAAAATAACACTGGGTAAGCACAAAGAAACTCTGGACCTCCTAGATTAATCATTTCATTAGTTTAAAACTACTTTAAAACATTCATATACTTATCTCAACGATATAAGTATATCTATAAATCACAAGAAAGATTTTTATTTCAAATTGCACTTAAATTTGGGTTAAAGCAGGATCATTTAAAATAGGGATTATAATAACCTCAAACACTCTCCTTTCGGCGTTAAGTAGGGAAAGGATTATTCCCTACCACCATAGATTAAGAAGTCGATTTAAGAAAATTAAATCTATATTATAAGAGCTTTTATAAAATTCCTTTTCATAATATGAGCTGAAAATTCATTTATGAAATTTCTTCCATAAAATATTGTCTGTAAATTCTTTTATAAATATTTAAATATAATGTCAAGTTCCGTTTCATAAATCCCTAAATTTGTTTAACTAACCTCTTTATAAGATCCCCTATATTATTTATAAACCCTTTTCCAAATCTCCTTTTATGAAATATTATAAACTTGTTTGATAAATTTCCAACTTCTTTGCATCTCTTTCGTAAACACCAAGTTTATTTATAATGTTCTTCTTCTTAATTTTATAAATATAATTTCAAACCCTTTTTTAAAACAAAATTCAAAGTATGAAACAGATCCCAAAATATGATTATAAAACTCGTACAGTTTACATAAATTTTCAACAAATTTCCAAATGGAATTTATTTTCCTCTTTTCCAAAATGATATTAATTTCTGATTTACTTCAAAGCCATTCTTTTATTTTATAAAACACTTTTTATAAATCTATTCTCCGCTTATAAAATAATGTTTATAAATCTATAACATTTTATACAAATAAATCATAAATATTATTTTAAATATTTCAATCTTCTTCAAACCCGCGAAATTTTTTTTTTCTAAATAAAGATAATCCAATTTGAATTTTCTTTTGAAAATAAACATTTATTATTATAATATTTTCTATAAAAACCAATACTTTAAAAATAGTTAATTTAAAAAAAAAGTAAATATTAGAAGAATGAATAAAAAAAATTGGAAAAGAATGACAAAGTTTTTAAAATGAATTTAAATTAAATTATCAAATAAATTCCAAACAGTCAGATTTAGAACCTTTCCAAATCAGAAAATATTTAAGAAATCAAACAGCACTTAACATATATCGATGCTGATGGTTGCTATAGCACTTAGCAAAGGCTATTACTTCTCTAAAATCTAAAAAGTTATAATTTTGCAAAATGTCGGTGTCATATTCAAAATAGCAAAAGGTCAAATTTAAGCATTTAGCAAACTAAACCATAAATGTATAATTAAAATAAATGAATAGGTAAATAACTAGGAATTTTAAATCACTATGGTGATAAATTCGGATTTCTCAACAAATTTTCCTGTATTTCAATTTTAATTGTCGATTGTTTGCAAAAGCAAAAATTTAAACAACACATCCAATTAATTCAACCAAACACAACCCGTAAATTTAATCAACTATAAAACAAATTGATTTATCCTAGTGAGTTATACTCATCGAAATTTCAGTGGCGTCGAAGCGTACCGGTTTGGACTAAAATCAAATGACGTTCAATTTTAGTCCAAAGATCAGTTTGCCTCAAATTCAGCCAAACCAATTTCATTATGAATCCTTCATTATTACGAGCGAAATGCAACAAGTTTCGTCCCGATGGATCTCGTATGCAAAAGATATTAAATTTATAAGTTTACATGTTATGATTTTTCTACTAATTTACTTAATCACATTAATTAACCACCTTAACCAAGCTTTAGACATTCTTCCCTAAATTCATAATTACTTCGCGCTCTATCTACAATGAACACTTCCCATGGTTGATGCTTCCTCTCCTGTATGCTTCCTCATCCCTCCACTAAAACTCTAACCGACTTCACCAGCAAACATCTCACCCAAATCTCCACCTTCCCGAACCTATGAACCCACACCCGATCCACCATCTCCAGCCACGATCTGGAGCTATTGTGCGGCATCAAATGACTCCAAAGGTGACCGAACCACCCACGCAACCTGCTACAAGTGCTAAACAGCACTCCTTATCCAAATTTGACATCCAATTTTCAAACTGAAGACCGTTACTCCATAAATCTCAAGCCTAGCTATTTATTCCTCACATTCAACCACTATCTGTTTGTGCCAAAATTGGTCACAAACCCCGAATACCGTGAAAGCACCAGTGTATGAATACAAATCAATAATATTCAAACACAAATCTCAGATCTCGGCAAATATTAAACAGTAATCCCAAAGTAAAGAACAGAGACACAAATTTTATAGTGGTTCGGCTATTTCCGACCTACGTCCACTCCAAAGTTTTTATCCTTTTATTGATTATCCTTGATGATTACAGATGATTACAGCAGTACAAAGTCCAAGACTTGAAATAAATAGCAGCGATGATGATATGGAATGATGCTGGCAGCGTCCGAGCGTGCTTTCTCTCTCTAAAATCTTCGACCCCCTTTCTGAATGACCAGGGGCTCTATTTATAAGCGTAGGAGGCTGATATTTCTCCTAAAATCCGGGAAGACCGCTTCAGGCACGTGAGGGGGCCCACTCGCCCGAAATCTGGAGGTCTGGGCCCACATCAGGATCGATTCGACCCTTGGTTCGAATTGATCAAGGAAATGTCCAATCGAGGTGAAATTTGGTGAGAACATTCTTCAACATGTATGTAAGCTTCTATGAAAATTTCATAGCATTTGGATCAACTGTTTGGAAGATATGATCGATTCAAGTTCAAAGTTCCGTGTGTTCTGCCTGGTTCGAACCCATGCTTCGAAGCCACCTCCTTCGAATCCATCTCGTTCGAATCCCTCTTCTTCGAATCCATTGCTTTGAGTCCTCCTTCGAATCCATTGCTTCAAATCCTCCTTCGAATTCATTGCTTCGAATCCTCCTTCGAATCCATTGGTACGAGCTAACCTGTGTACACCATATGGATACGAAGGAGATCCATGCTGTGATCGAGTCGAAGTCTACCTGTCCTTCATCCCACTTTGCCTTTGATACGAACACCATCAAGTCGACTCCATATTGATCGATACGAGCGGCATCGATACGAAGTCCTCGCCTTTCGATCGATACGAAGCAGCTCGATCGATTCGAAGCCCATCGAGTCGAACCAACATCTAGCACGAACTTCTCAGAGCCGAACCCATACCAATCGATACGAAGTGTATCGATTTGAACCATCCCTATGCCTTGCCTTCTATCGATGCGAAGTAGCTGAGTCGAACCCAGGCCGATCGATGCGAAGTGCATCGATTCGAAGTGAGCGTTACCCCTGATCGGTTCGAACCATCCATGCATGCTGATGGGTTCGAACAGCATGATTATCCTACCTTGGATCGATCATAACTCCTCCATACGAACTCCGATTATCCTGAAATTTGAAACATAGCCTTTCCTAGTCCTTATCATCATTTCCAATCAATTTCGTCCCGATTGGAGTTCAACCAAATTTTGACGATATCGATCGTTGCCTTGATTCCAACCGATCTCCAATCCTGATATCCATAATTCCTTGCCAATTTGTTGATATTCCGGTTTTGACCAAAAATGGGATAACACTTTGCCCCCCAAAACATGCCTTGTGATAACAAGGCGTGTTTTGAATAGTTCCGAATCCAATATCCGAAGTC
Source organism: Allium cepa (assembly GCA_030765085.1). Lineage (NCBI taxonomy): Eukaryota > Viridiplantae > Streptophyta > Magnoliopsida > Asparagales > Amaryllidaceae > Allium > Allium cepa. Next base: position 665,166,715 of record CM060929.1, on the reverse strand, counting down.
CATAGCCATATTCCATATCCGTCCGAACTCGACAACCGAGCCCCAATCCATCCTTATCATAGCCAATAACTGAATCCAGGACCTCTCCGGGTCGATATCCGAATCCATAACCTCTCCGGGTTTTTTCCAAGCGTAATCCATACCTGACGTTCGTGGTCCAGTGTCCCTGGACGTTTGAGCTAGGCCATGGCTTAAGTCTTAAGCCGAATCCTGGTCGCTCCGGACCCCTGTTGAGCATAGTACATACTCAACGACCTGAAATAACAATTGGTAATGCAGGGCCTAAGTCCTAGGCCGAATCCTGGTCTCTCCGGACCCTTGCCGAGCATAGTCCATACTCGGCAACCTGAATGAGCCAATTTACCACGTTCGGGCAAAGTGACTCACCCCTTGCCAGGCACAATCCATACCCGACGACCGTTTATCAAAAACCAGTTAAAAATCCAATCAAAATCCAACCCAAAATCCAAATCCAAACCAGAAAACCAGAAATCCAAAGCAGCATTCAAAATCAAAAACAATTATCCAATGGAAAATCCAAATCAAAAAGCAAGCAAAACCAGGAGTTCGATCCGAACTCCAAAACCAAATCCAAAAAGAAAAGCAGTGTCCAATCAAAAAGCAAAAGATAAATTTCTCAAACCACAGCATCGCAGTTAATCGTCATTCAGAGCATGCCTAGGGGATATCTCCGTCCCCATACATGTGTAAATGACTTATTAGTTGCTTGCCAGTAGTTCGCTACTTATTTCACGTTATCCTGATCAGTGGATGATCAATCGACCATCATCCCTGGGCCTCACATCATCACGGCGTGAGGTGGTCGGTGGTTGCTCCTGCTCCACCGTTGCATTCCGAGTTCTGACATATTGCTGTAACTGTCCCTTCCTTACATGCTCCTCGATTATATCCTTTAAGTGCCTACAGCTGTTGGTATCGTGTCCATCTAAATCATGGAAGAGGCAGTGCCTTCCTGATGTCCTTTCCTATTCTGATGGTTCTCTCCTAGCCGGCCTCCGGTAAGGAAGGCGATTCCGAGTATCCAGGTATATCCGCTCCAGCGTCTCGTTCAATCCTGTGTATGTGGAAAACTTTGGATCCTTCCATCGTTTCTTAGCGTTTTCAGAATCATCGTCCAACTTCCTTTTTCCTTTGTCTTTGTCCAAACCTTTCCTGGATGGTCCTACATCCTGAGTGGCATTAACCCTTTGCACCTTTAAATCCGCACTCGCATCTTCCTTCCGAAGGAACCTTTCTGCCTCGTGAAAGAATTCGTCGAGATCCTGTGGGGGATCTCGTATCAGGGATATCTTGAAATCTGAGTCCTCCCTGACTCCTGATACCGCTGCCATTAAAACCATCGATGGATCAGGCCGATCCACCGAAGCGACTGCCGCACTGAATCGAGTTAGAAAAGCTCTAAGCGATTCATCCATCCTTTGCTTCACCGATGTCAATGTCCTCACATTCTTCGGCCTCTTGACGTGAACCCGAAACTGTCCCAAAACTTTTCCACCAAGTCCTGATAGATCCTTCTCCCAGCTGCCTGAACCACATTGCAACTAAGTCCGTCAAATATAAAGGGAAGCATCGAGCCATCACTTCCTCCGATGCACCCAGCACCTCCATGTGTCTGGTGTACCTCATCAAGTGATCTGTTGGATCTGCCTTGCCATCATAAACCTCCATGCTAGGTAGCTTAAACTTAGGTGGATTCTGATCCATCCTTATTTCCCGAGAAAATGGACTCCTGTTCACTCCTCCCAAGTCTCTTTTGGCCAAACCACCTCGCACAGTTTTCCTAATCATCTCTACCAATCCAGCGTTGCCCGTCGGGGGTTGCCCCCGAGGGAAATCCGGCACATACTCTTCATGTGGCTCGTTAGTAGCAACGTTGGTTCTAGCCTGTTGAACTCCTTCCAGAGGTCCTCCTGTGTTGGATCCTGTGGGTCTGCCCCCAAGCCCTTGTTGATTGCTTTGTGGCTCTGTATCTTATCCTCCATTGGGTCCCACAACCCTAGTCCCTTGTCCTGCATCCACAGCGGCTGTTGCTGTCCCTAGGTTCTGCATCCCTGCAGCTCTTATTTGCTCAAAGAAAGCCTGCATCATTTTCTGTTGGCTCTTCAACAATCTCTCTTGCAAAGAATTTTCCATAGCCTCCATTTCATCCCGAGTTATGTAGATTGAAGCCTGTCCTTCCCCAGCTCCGAAGGATGCTTGTTGACTTCCTTCCTGTTGGCTTCTCTCAGCCCTCTGCCTTCTACTATTTTGCCTGGTCATTGTCCTTGAATCCAAACTCTTTAAAATCTTCAAATCCAAATTTCAAATCCGACGTAGCGGGTGCTAGTCCTTCTCAGTGAAAGCACCAAAGTGTTTGTGCCAAAATTGGTCACAAACCCCGAATACCGTGAAAGCACCAGTGTATGAATACAAATCAATAATATTCAAACACAAATCTCAGATCTCGGCAAATATTAAACAGTAATCCCAAAGTAAAGAACAGGGACACAAATTTTATAGTGGTTCGGCTATTTCCGGCCTACGTCCACTCCAAAGTTTTTATCCTTTTATTGATTATCCTTGATGATTACAGATGATTACAGCAGTTACAAAGTCCAAGACTTGAAATAAATAACAGCAATGATGATATGGAATGATTCTGGCAGCGTCCAAGCGTGCTTTCTCTCTCTTAAATCTTCGACCCCCTTTCTGAATGACCAGGGGCTCTATTTATAAGCGTAGGAGGCTGATATTTCTCCTAAAATTCGGGAAGACCGCTTCAGGCACGTGAGGGGGCCCACTCGCCCGAAATCTGAAGGTCCGGGCCCACATCAGGATCGATTCGACCCTTGGTTCGAATCGATCAAGGAAATGTCCAACCGAGGTGAAATTTGGTGAGAACATTCTTCAACATGTATGTAAGCTTCTATGAAAATTTCATAGCATTTGGATCAACGGTTTGGAAGATATGATCGATTCAAGTTCAAAGTTTCGTGTGTTCTGTCTGGTTCGAACCCATGCTTCGAACCCACCTCCTTCGAATCCATCTCGTTCGAATCCCTCTTCTTCGAATCCATTGCTTTGAGTCCTCCTTCGAATCCATTGCTTCGAATCCTCCTTCGAATTCATTGCTTCGAATCCTCCTTCGAATCCATTAGTACGAGCTAACCTGTGTACACCATATGGATACGAAGGAGATCCATGCTGTGATCGAGTCGAAGTCTACCTGTCCTTCATCCCACTTTGCCTTTGATACGAACACCATCAAGTCGACTCCATATTGATCGATACGAGCGGCATCGATACGAAGTCCTCGCCTTTCGATCAATATGAAGCAACTCGATCGATTCGAAGCCCATCGAGTCGAACCAACATCTAGCACGAACTTCTCAGAGCCGAACCCATACCAATCGATACGAAGTGTATCGATTCGAACCATCCCTATGCCTTGCCTTCTATCGATGCGAAGTAGCCGAGTCGAACCCAGGCCGATCGATGCAAAGTGCATCGATTCGAAGTGAGCGTTACCCCTGATCGGTTCGAACCATCCATGCATGCTGATGGGTTCGAACAGCATGACTATCCTACCTTGGATCGATCATAACTCCTCCGTACGAACTCCGATTATCCTGAAATTTGAAACATAGCCTTTCCTAGTCCTTATCATCATTTCCAATCAATTTCGTCCCGATCGGAGTTCGACCAAATTTTGACGATATCGATCGTTGCCTTGATTCCAACCGATCTCCAATCCTGATATCCATAATTCCTTACCAATTTGTTGATATTCCAGTTTTGACCAAAAATGGTATAACACTATCAAACTATCGCAAACCCAATCCGTCCATCGAACATCCTATGACTCATCTTAATTTGTAGATCTATGTTAAATTAACTCAAAGATAGGAGCTCCTCAATTTTTTTGAATTTTATTTTTATTGTTATGATTTTCTATAAGAAGGGAATTTATTCTCTTTAGTCAGATGGAAGAACATAACAGTACAAGAAGAAAAGAAAGAAAGGTGGCTGTTTGTACGTATTATTTTGAGTTAGGTCAATATTCCAATATTCCGGCATTTCGCTGCACAACTCTCTTCACGTACGAACCCTAAATGACAAAACTAAAATATGGTTATGCTCAAAACAAAGGCGGGACCTCTAAATAATAATAATACACACTAGTTATTCGATTCTGAAAAATCACAAAAACACTGCCGTTTGTTAATAAATTGTCAAACGAATAAATTTTAATATTTTGCAAATTGATCATTAAAGAAAAATCAAAATAATTAAATTAAAAATATGTCAAATGAAATTGAGTCGTAAAATAAAAACAAATTTTTGATTATTTATTTAAACCATTTATTGATTTTTAAATATTACAAATTGAATTCACTATTACTATTATAATTTAAAAGTAGTTAAACAAGTCCATTAAATCCATTTAGTTAATATTTAACTCAAACTCTAGATATTTAAATCATTATTCAAGTAATAAGTCCACAATTCCAATACTTAAATCACTATTCAAATATTTATTCATAATCTAAAGATTTTATATAATCTCTATAATGAAATTTAGGTTTTAAAGCTTTTAAACCAATATTTTAATAATTAAAATTAATTAAATATTCAAAATCAAATGACCAAAATTTTGGGTCGTTATATTCCCCCACTTAAAAGAATTTTGTCCCTGAAATCCCTAAAGGTACGAAAATATCTATAAATCCTTTAAATTTATTAAAAACCAATTAGTTGAAATATGATATTAAATTTTCTAAGTCCTAAAGTTACCAAAAATTTCAACAACGTCTCCTTTGCGTGGCTCGATCGAAAAAACTATAAATTTTCACTACAGGCCTAAACCAACAAAAGAAAACAAAAGCCAAGTGGTCTCCCATATCAGGGGTATAAAATCATCAAACTAAACAAAATATAAACATGTACCTATTTGTTGGCCAAATAAACTCAACTCATGAAACCAAAAGCATCAGACTAGCTTTTGCTTCCATATACCTATGTCTCGTTTACAAATATATCCAACCATATAATTTACATTTGCAATATCAATGCCTATAATCATATTTAAGCCCATACGATGTACATATACTATCCATACGAAATATCAAATCCAATCGCTCGCCCGATCACATAATTTCACTTCCAAACTAGTGTCGCTCACTCGACCACTCTAGTGTAGATTCTGATCTAGTTCCTTGATTAGAAACCATCGTTCTCCTTGCATAGCCATATACTAGGATTCAAATAAAAAATCTGTATCAAGTGTTCGCCACCAAGAATCGTGTAAACAATCCTAACTTGCAACCGTGTAAATTACCTCGAAATCGTGTGCATGAATCCGGACCAAATCAGTTATGCGAATAAAATAATCTATGTTATCCTATCTTTTGGCAAGGCCGTGACACCAAGAACTCGACTAGAAACCAAGGAAGTTCGCCTTGGAGATCGGTTATATGTAGGTTCACTATAGATGTCGACGAATATTGTCCAAGTCTGAATCAAGCTATAATTGACAAGACATGACAAGCAAAGCTATAAAGCCAACACTCCAAATTTCAAGTCAATCTGAGACCATATGCTCATGATATGATCGATTCAAGTCAAGCAAATCAACACGGTCGCATCCATCATTTCACATCCATCAATGCGTATCCATCATTTCGTGTCGACCCAGCCATGATCCATCTCTTCACATCGATCGATTTCATACCCTTCCAGAAACCTTGTTCAAATCCATCCATAGAATCGGTTCTCTTAGAATTGGTTCTGTTCGCATCCATCTTGAAATACGCTACTCGTATTCATCTAGACGGGCTTTATTCATATCCATAGAACGTCGGTTGTTCGTATTGACCCAACAGGATCGACTTTGTATCCACTAAACCATTAATTCGTGTCACTCCATTAACATACATTGCACTCGTATCGATCAGCCAGTGACCGATGCAAACAAAGTAAGGTGAAACGTTACAAAATGTACCAATAATCGATCGATATGAATAGATATATAATCTATCGATACGAACAGAGCCATAATTGATTGATGTGAATAAAGCAATAATCGATCGATGCGAACAGTACATCAAGCCCATATAATTGATCGATATGAACAACAGTCTACGTATCGACACGAACAACGCGCAAAATTTTGGATGACTCGGTCGATTCGTCATAAAAAGTGGATCGATCCAAAGAGTGAGCGCCACGTCAACTTGCGCGCACGTGCCTGGATCGATTCGAATAGAGCGACACGAAGTGCATCGACACGAACTAAATAGCCCACCGAAGAACTCCAATTCGCATCGATCATAACTAGCAATCCACATGTCCTAATGCCATGAAATTTTCATAGGTACTTACGTACAACCTAAAGAACGTTCCTGCCAAATATCGATTCGATTGGATCAAATTTTGATCGATACGAAATTCATTCATATCGATCACGGATCAAGTCGAAATCGTTGGGATTGATTGCATGGGCCCACCCACGTGCCAGAAGAAGTCTTCCGAGATCTAAGCAAGATATTTGCCTCCTACGCCTATAAATAGAACCCCAGGGCCTATAGAAGAAGGATCTTTTGGCTCTTTGACGTCCAGACCCTGTCGAATTCAACTTTGCACTCCAAAGCTGTTATTGTACTAGATTTCAGAACTATAATCCATTGTAATCCTTTGTAATCAGTTGTAATTGGTAAGTGAATATCAATAAAGTCATCTTCATAATCGACGTAGGCCATACGCTGAACCACTCTAAATTGCTATGTTTCTACATGTTTTCATATTCGTTTCTGAAATGTTTGTTAGATAACCTCTTTTTACATTTCTATTCTTCATTTTTATCTCTTCAAATACTTTAAAAGAGTGTTGTTCCTAATTTTGGTACAAACACATTGGTGCTTTCATTGAGAGAACACAGTTTTTCACCTGCTCTTTGGATCTGCTATGGATACTGGATTGCACAAATCCAAGAAGAAGATCTAGGCACAAGTTCAGAATCCTTCCAATCTATTTATATTTGCATCAGATCGAGGAAAGGACTTCACTATTCATCATGGTTAGCACAAGGACCGCCACTACAGCTGCAGATCAAGAAGCACGGGACAGACAGAATCTTGTACAGCTACCTCCATCCAACCAGAATGCTGTCAGATAGTTAGATCCGTCTGGCACTGTTATCAGACAATAATTCTAGACGCTGTCTCAAGAGTTGACCCAGCGTTAGCAACAACTGACGAACAGCTGCACGCCAACGCAGAGTTGACCAACCGGCTAAATCGACGAAGGCATAGGAGATCCAGGAGGGATTACGTCTCTTACTCATCCACTGAAAGTTCAGGCTCATCTGACTACCATCACAGATCATAGATCTACAGGCCCATGACTGGACGTAAGCTGCACCCTAGCTACCAGGCTTCAACCTGCACTTAACATTGGGTAACCAAGAGTCGGCCCGTCAACCAGCTACCAGGCTGGACCCTCCTTCCGAAAAGGTACCGCTCTTCATTATACTACAAACATTCGTGCTACCACTGCCACTGTTGAACCAGGGGTTGATGCTCGGAATCAACCAGATTTGAACCATCATCAGCATGAACACACCCCCGAACCCTATGTTCCAGAAGACATCGAGCCAAGGAGGAGAGACATGGGCCGTCAACAATGATCGATCCAACCTCGCATTGTGGAACCCGACCACTCCTTGGCTCAACATGCATAGAATGTCCAGATGTCGGTCATTCCTACGATGATTCGTCAAATGATTCGAGAGAGTCAAGGCCTCACAAATGACAATTGGGGAATCTCCCGGAGTCATACTCACTTTACCGACGAAATACTTTATGCTGAACCTCCTCGGCAATTCAAGATGCCAACTTTACCAGTTTATGAAGGAAATTCAGATCCCAATCAACATATCCTAAAATATGAATGGTCGATGAGTGCTGCGAGAGCTGATGATGCAGTAAAATGCCGAAGCTTCCCGATCTCCTTGTGGGGCATCGCTACTATGTGGTTCACACGATTGCCACCTCGGTCCATTTCTTGTTTTGACCAATTGGTCACTAAGTTTATAGAACAATTATGCATGCACGTTGCAAGACAAAAGAACGTTATACTCTTTCTAGTGTCACTCAAGCTCCTGGAGAGACACTTCGGCATTATTTAGAAAGATTATATGCTGCTTACGCTGAGATCAGCAACCCGAATGATAACATCATTCTCATGGCATTGACTAAGGGGATTGACTCCGATTCTGAATTCGGCAACTGGTTGGCCGAAAAACCACCTAAGTCATTGAACCATTTCTTTTCCAAGGCAGCCAATTCTTAAGAAGGGAGGATTTGAAACAGTCCAGGAAGCAAGATGACACAGGACCAAGCATGGAAGGAATCAAAAGTAATGTTGCAGTTAACAGTTCGGCGAGAGCTCCGGGAAAGTTCAGTTGAATATCCAAAATAAACAAAATCAGGAGTGGGAGAATGTGAATCAAAATAGAAAAAGAGATCATAATCGTGGCCCACAACGCAAAACTCCTATGTTTGATAATTACACTCCTTTAAATACGTCGTTAGAGAATGTGTATTACGAACTTGTAATACCATTCAATATATGAAACCTGCCCCCAAAACCATCGTCAGAAAGGCAAATCCAGACGGGAATTTTTTTTAGGTTTCACGAAAGCTATGGACACAATACAAATGAATGTCATCATTTGCAAGATCTCGTTGAGAAGTTGATAAGAGAAAGGAAGTTGGAACAGTTTTTGCGGGCGCCGTAGTCTGGAGATGCGGGCCTATTGAATCAGAATGGTACGCCCAATCAAGCAAGACAGGAGGAACGATCTCGTACCGACGGGAGGCTAGTGATAGATGCTATTAGTAGCGATCCTACTTTGTCAAGATCCTAGAACGGCGAGCATCTTCGTCACCGCTACATAGGACAGGCTTTGCTTATTTAGTATATTAATCCTTTGTGATTTGTTTCTGCATTTTGAAATTTGAATTTATAATAAAGCAACAAACTTTGTCGTATTTTCTCATTTTAGCAATAAAATGTCATCTCTTCAAGCCATAGCTATGATTCATCGAATGTGACATACAACCATCATGACGCACGAAGAGCTTAGTTCCATCATACGGCAGAATTTATTCAAATAGGGAGTGACTGTGATACGACCGGCCACTCACTAAGTGAAACCCCAAGCTCGGCAGCAAGTCACTACACTAAAGCCAAAAAGGATTGATACATGACAATCCTTTGACAAACTCCAATCTCCTAGAGTGCGAGCTGGAGTATAAACTTACAAATACGGTTTTGAAGAGGATAGACCCGTCCACTTAACGACTTCGATCGTATCCTAACCTAGTTCGAGGAAGATGGATCCGTCAATCTAACAACTTCACTTGTCAACTGGGGGTGGATTCGAATCGCCCGTCCACGATCCTGATAAAACCATCGTTCTCGAAGTCCAAACAAAATCCTAAAAGCCTAAACAGATGTGACTGACCATCTATCAGCCAACACCAAGTTTCCAGAGGTGCGAATTGGAGTATAAACATCAACTCTAGATTCCTAAAGTACGAACTAGAGTATAAACATCAACTTCAAGTTCCCAGGGTGCAAAATGGAGTATAAACGTCAACTCCAAGTTCTCAAAGTGCGAATTAGAGTGTAAATATCAACTCTAAATTCCTGGAGTGCGAGTTGGAGCATAAACATCAACAAATCCAAGTTCCTGGAGTGCGAACTGGAGTACAAATGTCGGCTATCCTCGGATTCCTAGAGTGCGAACCAGGGAGTCGACCGCGAATAGCTTTGAGTCCCCAGAGTGTGGTCGGAGTATAAACATAACTCGGGTGTGATTGACCGCTCATCAAACAACTTAAGTCCCTAGAGCGTGGACACATGCTTAAAAACTTAAACAGGCATGATTGACCGCCAAAGTTCAAACACAAGTCCCCGGAGAGCGGATGTGATCAGTATTAAGTGAACGAGGAGGATTCGACCACTCAACTCATACCGGTGATTAGCATCAATTCAACGATGTTAAGCTCGGTGAAATAAAGGCGAAATGCAATTGCTGTCCAATCATTACAACTCATCCTCAAAACTGAGGGCAGAGCTTAAGTGTTAACCATTGACTGAAGCGGTGCGACGTCAAAGTTCAACTTAATCCCCGGTCATGACTCATTTCTGTAATTTCCGGGATCGACAGCTAAAAGAAACTCGACTCAAAGGTTGGAACTTTGCAAGTGCATTGATTTAGAATTCAAACATTGGAACACTTAAGCACAAAAGATAGTAATAGAGTTAAAGCCAAAAACAAGATTTCTTTTCAACTAACTGTGAAAGAAGTTCATATACAAGTTTTTCCAAAATTCCTACTAGCAGGGGCCGAACCCGCATCTATACACGGCCTGCGAAAGGAAAACAAAACAAATTTCTTTCTACCAAAAAATGTGGCAAAGAGGCCTATCTACTCCCTTTTCTTTTTCGGCTTCCTCTCCGACGTGGACCCGCCGGAGCCGCACGTAATTTTCCTCTTTGAGCCTTTACTTTTCGGCGACCAATCTTCAGGTAAGGGCATGATTTCAACATCTTCCTCCAAACTCGAGCGTATGGGGATGCCTCCAGAATGTGGAGTTGGAGGAACTAGATCAACTACAAGAGGTGGAATAGACATGTTGGTGTCAGTAATTGTACCGTCAGGCGATATCATTCTCAACCGAGCCGGACCAGGCAATGCCATTCCACCTCTAGAGTTTCCACCACGATTTGTTGCCTCCATTTCAGCATTGATTTTGGCCAATATTTCTTCTTCGCGAATTGAATGAGCCTTGCGGGGGGCATCGGTGGTTTGCATGGAAGAGCAAGTAGCAGGCGCAATTCCACTTATGACAATTGGTAAGGCCGCGAAGGGGTCACTGTGGCGACTGAGGATTCATCCATCATCTGCTTATCGAAAGAAAGTGCACCTCCTGCGTCCCACCAATCTTTGCAGTTGTCGTTGTGTTAATCGCCTCAGAAATGATGGCCCCTCACATTTGATACGATTCTTGGGTTATAGGAGGCGCTATCAATGTAACTCCAATCATTGGATAGAGAAAAGAAAAACTGTTAGTAAACACTTCAAGTCAAGTTCCTTATTTTAAACACATACGAGAAATGTTCAGAGTACCTTCCTCAGTTTGGCTCGCGGATGACTGGACGGATTCAAAGATGTGCTCTTTAACAGGGGATAGATGCGGCTATTTCGAATTATAAGCAGTGATAGACTGGGGTTCAACTGCTGATGCAGGTTCAGATTGAGGTGGAGTAGGAATCTCAAGGCTTGTAGCGTGATGCTCAACACCTGAACCTTCCCCAATCTCCAAATGTTGAGTGTCTAGCTTTTCCCTTTCATGTGAAATAATCGACTCATGGAGAATCTTCCTTTAATTTCAGTCTTCACGCGATTCTCGAGCTCAAACTCGTAGATTGATTCACCCAGATGCACCACCTTCTCCTCCTCGACCAATCAGCCCTAGGTGCTATAAAGATGTGTCGAATAGTTTTCGAGCCAGGCCAAATTTCTATGTTTTAGCAAGTTAGCATTGTATGTAACGAAAAGATCTTCTATATCAGCCTCCAGCCAGGACTCTACCATCCAAACCTTCTTTTCAACCTCAGACTCCACCACGCGGACTTTCTTTACTGCCGCATCCCATTTAGCTAGGAGCACTACGACCTGCTCACATGCCTCCTAGGCTGCGTTGTGCGCATCATCCCTCTCCTTGGAAATTTCGAAAAATCTGGCCTTGAGCTCATTGAGTTCTTTGAGGGGCGCATCCAATTCGGCAGTAACGGTGGTGTTCCAATGGCCCATCTCTTCCATCAAGGAATAGTGTGCCTGCCTCATCCTCTCCATGGCCGAATTAGCCTCGTCGGCTATTTGAATGGCCTCCATATATGACTTTTGGGAGGACTTAGCTTCAATATTAAGCACCTAGATAATACGGTCCTTCTAAGCGAGTTCATTCTCAAACTTTTCAATGAAGGTTGGGCGCTCAAAGGCCAGCTTCGATGCTTTTTTCGCGGCTTTCCTCCACTCCTTGTATTGAGTGTAAATGTCATGGATGTAATCGTGCATTGTGTTCTCAGCTTCCGCTGGAATTTTCTTTAAGTGCGGGGGGAAAATATACCCGTCGAAATAGATATACGGAAAATCCTTCTTTAGTTGGGCAAGTTTAATCGCTCCTTCACCTGTAGGCTCGGTAGACCTGCTCTGCAATTATGGGAGCTATTGTTTCAATTCTATGATGGTGAGTTTAAGGACTTGAGACGTGAGGAGACGGCTTGTGCCGTGAAGTTTCTGAAGGATGTGAGATATAAACAGGAGGCAGTGTAGGATTTCTAGGAAGGCGAGAACAAGATCGGGATCGATGTATGTACTCCCTATCTCTATCGTGTCGCTCCATACTAGAGTATCCATGGCCATAGTCCATATCCGTCCCTCTCCTCTACGACTCATAATGTGTGGAAGATCGATGAGCTTTTCGAAGACTCCCTAACATTGAGCCTCGACCAAACATTGTATCTGCAAAGTAATAGAAGAACAGAGTGAATAATCATGGAAATTCAAAGGCACATGTCAACATGGTCGCCACCATGATGTCGACATGGGTACAGAATTTGAAATTCAAAATTTGAATTCAAATGGTTGAATTTCCCTCCACCTTTTCACTTCATTCAATTCTATGCAAAGCTAGCTTTTGATTAGAGAATATGTCCTTTGAGAGTCTATTTATTCATTATCTTTTATCACAACTTTTCACTCTCATTTTCAAATTCAAACTCTTATCTCAAAACTCCAAGCTCTCTACTCTAATGGCTTCTTTAAGCAACCCCTCCACAATGAGAATTTCCAAAAAGATAAAAGAGCAACTCTACAATGATCCGGAGGCTATAAAAGCATATATCAACTATGCCAACTATGGAAAAGTCCATCCTGGGAGTTTTTCTCTATTTCAAAATTTCTCTTCTTATGAAATTGATTCTCTTTTTGCAAACAATCAAGTTCTTAGTCTTGTTGATGCTTCTCAAAATAAACAGCAAAAGACTATTGCAAAGTAATAGAAGAACAGAGTGAATAATCTTCTAAAGTAAGTAACTTATGGTCGGAAATTGTGTCGTGTCGTGAAGTGTATATGTATGTGCAACCCCCAGACCAACCGGAAATGTCGGCCATGCTTATGGGCAGAGATTCACTTAAATCTGAAGCATGCTGAAGCTCATCCAACCTGGTGTCATCCTAGAGTGGCACATAATGCAGGATTGGAATATCAGCGAGCCCTTCGAAGAGGTCTTACACCTGCGAAGAAGGAGCCTATGAAATTTTAATCCCAGAAATAGGCAAAGATATGGCCGCAGATTTCCATTTCATGGATTTAGAGCGTTTGAAAGCAACTGCCTTACCTTTTCTTTTTCCTTTGCAATTTTAAAAAGCATCAAAAGGCCCGGCTACAAGTTCATCATCGGTGGGCATTCTCTCAGGATCAACCCCCTCAGTTATAACGACTCCGGGCATCTTACGCTTAACTCATTTCTTCGTGACGGCCCTTAGCGTTCCCTCAAGCCTTATACTCTAGCTACATTTGAACTATCTCTTTGAAATGCTCACCTACGGGTCGTTGAATTACAGCTTTAAAGAAAAAGGAGATATAAGTTTTGGTGTCAGCTATGGTTATCTTGCTAACTATTTGAGAAGACTGCGGCACTTACGTTTGAATAGCCATCGGCTAGCAAACCTCGGGGGACAGCGAACATAAAACCATTCTGTTTTGAGGTAACTTAACCTGGACCAAGACCTCGTTACTACTTGAAAATTTCTGACCGCTTCTAGGAATGTATAAGAAGGGCTATCACCCCGACTCTTGATATTAAATAGGTATCTAATCTCGATCGAGGTCAATGGTCGAAGGATATGCTCCATGAATATGATGAATAGACTGTTCAACAGCGTGTATCCGTTGGGGTGTAGCTGAGATGGAGCGATTCCAAGAAAAGATAACACTTTCCTAATGTATCGATTGAATGGAGGAAGTGTTCTAGCTGTGCACGCATGACGATTGAAGGCAGTAAACCCTTCCGGTGGATAGTGCGGTCTATCATTCGGTCCCGGTAATAGCACATCATCTAGTGACAGGCCATGCCTTAAACATATTTGTCCCAACATGTCTTCGAAAACGTTGGATGGTACAAAATTTAGCGGATCACCAATAAACGAGGCGCCGGGTAGTTAGTCCAGAGCCGGATCTATAATATCGGCGGCAATGGCCGGTATCTCGATTATTAGTGGAGAGGAACTCTGAACTTCCTACTGTTGTAAGCTTGAAGGTTCCATAACTAAATTTTTAGTCCTTAAGATGATGGTTTTGATGATGACAACCTTAGAATAAGATTATAAAATATAAATACTAACATTATAGTTTATATATATATATATATATGCAGGATCTAACAATGCAAATACCAAGAATGAAGACTGTACAGTATAGAGATTCAAGATATCAAGATTGAAGACTCATAAGTATCAAGATTATCAAGAGTTCAAAATTTTAATAATAAGTAATTTAAATAGGAATTTTGTTAAAACTCCTAGAAAAGCACTGGCATCTTAAAATCCAATTTATTCGTGAAATGGAATCCGCTTCGAGCCTATTAAAGGGATGGAACCCTAAGTAGGATGGAACCTATGAAAAATCTAGTGGAACATTGTTTTGTATCCACTAACTTTTATTCAAAATGTTTTTATAGAATTATGTCTTGTTTTCAAAATGATTTCAAAACCTTCCTTTTAAAAGAATCAAAAACATCTATCCTGGTTTTAAAATACTTTTAGCCTCAAAATAATCTTTATTTTCAAAATCAAAATTATCCATGGTTTTAAACTATTTTTTAATAAACATTTATACTTTGATTTAAATATAAAATTATAGTAAAATTTTATATATGTACCAAAATATTATTCTCTATATTTACTTATGTATTTTAACTATAGTTAAGTATATTTATAAAGTCTAAAATAGTTTTAATATAAGATAGAAATTATTTTCAAAGAAAAACAAATCACCAAAATTTCCTTTGGCATGTCGACATCCTCAAGTACCCCATGTCGACATGGTAGCAGTTTATTTCAAAAAAATTGAATTTCAAAGGAAGTGTCTATTTGTCATATCCTTTCACGAATGGACATGGCTGTTGTTCTACTATAAACAGTGGTAGTTTTGAACGAATTTGTATTCATATTTTTCTGGTTTTCACTCCTCTTCTTCTTCTCATTTCTTTATACACATTCTTACCATTACTCTGCCGAAATCAATATTGAATCTAACTAGATCATTTTTGGTTTGATTCTCTATCACTATCTCAACAAGATCTCAGTGCTATTAAGAGTTGTAAACTTCTTTGCAATCAATTTAGCGAGAAAAGCTGTGGCTGTAGCCTTAGAAATCAATCAAGTGAGAAAAGGTGTGATTGTAGCCTTAGAAATCAATTGGGTGAACTTGTTGCCCTTGAAATTAAGTATCTCTACCCAGAGAATTTTGTATCTGGAGTGGTGTACCTCGTGGCCTTGAAATCGAGGGTGTAATTGTACAATTGCTTCTAAAAGGAAATTCGCACTTGTGTGTAGGATTGGATGTAGGTTAACTCCGAACCAGTATAAAATTCGGTATGTTCTTTTCTTTATTGCTTTTACTTTATTTCTTCATCTGTGTTTGATTCTGTGATCATATCTATGTCCGAATATTGTATACATTTGTGTTCAAATTAACAAAAACTCAAAAAGATTTAGTAATTCCTTAAAACACTATTCACCCCCCTCTAGTGTTAATCCTAGCCTTAAGATCCGTATTCCGCATTTCTCACATTCGGTATTAGAGCAAGGTTTTCAAAGTTTTCATAATCTGAATTTTGAAAAAATTTCAAAATGACTACCAACATTGGTACTGTTAACACTACCAACACTGGTTCTAATATTCCTGTCACTAGTTCATTTATAGAAGGTCGGTCTACTGTCAAAGTACCACTTTTTAATAGCAGCAACTATGCATATTGGGCATGTAGGATGAAAATATATTTACAATCTATACGACTAGACACTTGGAATGTCACACAGACTGAATATTCTGAACCCACAACTAATTTTGCATAGTGGACTGCTGAGCAAAAGTCTATTGCACAAAATAACTCTAAAGCTATGAATATTCTGTTTTCTTCACTTGATAGAAATGAATTTAATAGAGTGTCAGTTTGTAAGTCTACATATGAAATCTAGAAAACTTTGCAAGTCACTCACGAAGGAACAAGCAAAGTTAAACAGAAAAAAAATTCCATGCTCACAAACCATTTGCAATTATTTAAAATGAATTCTAATTAGTCTATTTCAGATATGTACCGTAGATTTCAGAACATTATGCATTTTCTAATATCCTTGGGAAAGGAATTTTCGAAAGAAGATCAAGTCAGAAAAATCTTAAATTCTCTTACTCCAAAATGGGATCAAAAGAAAGTTGCGATCGAAGAGGAAAATGACATCGGCACCTTAAAGACAGAAGAATTAATTGGAAATCTAATGTCCTTTGAAGTCCAAATGATTGAGAGAAGAGAAAGCAAAGTATCTGAAAAGAAATCAATGGCGTTCAATGCATTGACCGATGGATCAGACTCAAATAGTGATAACAATAAAGAGACAGCCCTTATGACCAAGAATTTTTGGAAATTTCTGAAATACAGAAAGATGAATAATCTCAAGAGAAACAACTATAAGAACTCTGGAAATCAGAATGTAGTGCCAAACAATATCAAATGTTTCAACTGTGATGAACTAGGCCATATCAAAAGGGACTGTCCGTATCTAGGTAGGCAAAATCTTCCCATAAACAATGATTCCGTAAAGAAACAAAAACATGCATTTACTCCTACTCTAGATGACTCAGATTCATCCTCAAGCGATGATGATCAGAAGACAGATAATTCAAATATGTGTTTCACGACAGTTAATGACTCCAACGAATTCAGAGACTCGGAAAAACTACACGTTTACAATACAATTGGTTGAAATTACATGCTTAGAATTGGTTGCTTGATTGATTGATTTTGAATTGGTGTGTTGTTTGAATTTTAAAATTTTTACTTTTTACTATTATTTTATTATTTTATTATTATTTTTTTATTATTTTTATTTTTAATAGTATTGTAATATTTTATGAAATGTACTATAATTCTGGTAAAATTCCAGATATATATATATGCATAGACATTAAAAATAATAAATATATATTAGAATACTTAAGAAAAATAATCATGGAAATTCAAAGGCACATGTCGACATGGTCGCCACCATGATGTCGACATGGGTACAGAATTTGAAATTCAAAATTTAAATTCAAATGGTTGAATTCTCCTCCACCTTTTCACTTCATTCAATTCTATAAAAAGCTAGCTTTTGATCAGAGAATATATCCTTTAAGAATTTATTTATTCACTATCTTTTATCACAACTTTTCACTCTCATTTTCAAATTCAAACTCTTATCTCAAAACTCCAAGCTCTCTACTCTAATGGCCTCTTTAAGCAACCCCTCCATAATGAGGATTTTCAAAAAGATAAAAGAGCAACTCTACAATGATCCAGAGGCTATAAAAGCATATATCAACTATGCTAACTATGGAAAAGTCCATCCCGGGAAGTTTCCTCTATTTCAAAATTTCTCTTCTCATGAAATTGATTCTCTTTTTACAAACAATCAAGTTCTTAGTCTTGTTGATGCTTCTCAAAATGATTTTATTTGTTATCCAAGTCTTGTTAAAATTTTCTATGCAAATTTAAACCGTGGATTTTATAATGGAAATGATAATGAGATTTGGAGTAGTGTCAAAGGCATTAGAATCGTTTTAAATTGTGATCTTTTGGGAACCATTCTCAATTTCAAAAGCATGTGAATGGATCTTTCTATTTTTAATATCGATGAAAATGATCGTGAGACATTTCATCATATTTTCGAAGGAAATAATGATTTTGAATTCAAAAATCGAAACTTTCGACCAAAAGCAAGAATTGTTAATCTTCTTTTACAACATACTTTGACCTAAGATCCATGAATTTTAACAATCCTACCTCAAAAGTTTGCAAAGCACTTTTTGCTATTTTTGAAAATTATGATATTAATTGGACGCAAGATATTTTGGATGAACTTCGTCCCAAAAATCTTGAAATGGGAGAAAACACTTTTTATCATGCAATCTATCTCACTTGGATTTTTAACTATTTTGGATTAGATTTCAAAGGAGAAGAATTTGTTTCACGAAAAAATTTAATCACTCAAATATTTATCTTATGAAAATTCTATTTGTTTTTCAACCTTAAGAGACTCTTGCCGAAAAAGAAGAGAGTTTGGCTCATGAGGAGATGGAAGAGGAGGAAGAGGAAGAAGAAGAAGGGGATGAAATGGAAATAGAAGAAGAAGGTGAAACATCTTTGGAAAATATTGACTATCCTTCTAATCCAACCAACAAAACCTTACTCAAAAATCAAAAGACTATTGTCGAGAATCAACGAATTCTTAAACGGTCCGTTAGTAAGAAATTGGATAAAATGTTATCGAAGATGAACAAGTTTTTCTCCAAAGTCAACAAGAAGCTTGGATTATCTTCATCTTCATCATCCTCTAACTAGTTCTACCTTTCTATGTTGTGTTGTATTAGTTTTAGGTTGTTTTGATTTGAATGTTCATGTAGTTCTTTATGATTAATCATTGTATCGTTCTATTATGCAATGAAACTGAATTTCTTTTCAGTTATCTAGTTTATCTTATCTCCAAAATAGATGTTAGTATATTATATAAATATATATACACACACACAATTATTCACAAAATCAAAATAAGTCATCAAAATTCACTGAACCATGTCAACATCCCCCCTAACCATGTCGACATGTACTGGTCAGAAATGACATTTTATTTTAAATTTGAAATTGAATAACTACCTTATGTCTATTCATTTCAAACGAATTTCTACGCCTATAAATACCTATTTCTTCCAGAATTCATCACTCAGAATTATCTCTTATCTATTTTATCTCTAATTCTTCTCACAAACTCAATTATGGCCAATCCAATTCATAATTTGACCGAGAATCTTGAAGAAACCCTTAATTCTTTCAAGAATATTCTCTCTTTCATTCTTCGTAACCAACGTCACTTAGAGTTGAGTCCAATGCAGATGATCAAGGAGAAAGAAAAGCATTTCGATGCGATACGATGGATGATTTCCTCCCTGCACAAAGATGATAGTGAAGCACATCCTGTCTCTCTCACCAATGTTAATGAAAATTGGAATGCCACTAAAGCAGATCCTATATTTGGAGAAGAAGGATGGGTGGAAGTTCCTCATAATGTTTGATTTTATTTGATTGCTTTGTTTGATTTTAATTGATTGCTTGGATTGATTTGATTTTATTTTATTTGATTTGATTTGGTGTGGATTGGTATTTAGTGTGCAAAACATGTATAAAAACACATTAATATTTATATGATCGTTGATTAGTTATATATGATCGTTGATTAGTTATCATGTTTATCAGTATAATTATCTTAGTCTATCTATTATATACTCCATTGTATAGTTTCATAATGCAGGTACTTTAGTACAAGAATGAGGGGGAGTTCTATAGTTTCGAGTTAGTTTTTGTTGATGACAAAGGGGGAGAAGTATAAAATAGGATAGTTAGGAATAAATTAAGGGGGAGTTATTAGTTTTAGGGGGAGTTATTAGGATAGAAGTAATATTTTATAGACAAAGGTTGTTGTCATCAAAAAGGGGGAGATTGTTAGTCCTTGAGATGATGGTTTTAATGACAACAATCTTATAATAAGATTATAAAGTATAAATACTAACATTATAGTTTAGATATATATATATATATATATATATATATATATATATATATATATGCAGGATCTAACCATGCAGGTACCAAGAATGAAGACTGTACAGTATAGAGATTCAAGATATCAAGATTGAAGACTCATGAGTATCAAGATTATCAAGAGATCAAGATTTCAATAATAAGTAATTTAATTAGGAATTTTGTTAAAACTCCTACAAAAGCACTGGCATCTTAAAATCCAATTTATTCATGGAATGGAATCCGCTTCGAGCCTATTAAAGGGATGGAACCCTAAGTGGGATGGAACCTACGAAAAATCTGGTGGAACATTGTTTTGTATCCACTAAATTTTATTCAAAATGTTTTTACAAAACTGTATCTTGTTTTCAAATGATTTCAAAACCTTCCTTTTAAAAGAATCGAAAACATCTATCCTAGTTTTAAAATACTTTTAGCCTCAAAATAATCTTTATTTTCAAAATCAAAATTATCCTGGTTTTAAACTATTTTTAATAAATATTTATACTTAGATTTAAATATAAAATTACAGTAAAATTTTATATATATACCAAAATATTATTCTCTATATTTGCTTATATATTTTAACTATAGTTAAGTGTATTTATAAAGTTTAAAATAGTTTTAATATAAGATAGAAGATATTTTCAAAGAAAAACAAATCACCAAAATTTCCTTTGGCATGTCGACATCCTCAAGTACCCCATGTCGACATGGTAGTAGTTTATTTCAAAATTTTGAATTTCAACGGAAGTATCTATTCGTCATATCCTTTCACGAATGGACATGGTTGTTCTTCTACTATAAATAGGGGTAGTTTTGAATGAATTTGTATTCATATTTTTCTGGTTTTCACTCATCTTCTTCTTCCACATTTCTTTATACACAATCTTACCATTACTCTGCCGAATCAACATTGAATCCAACTAGATCGTTTCTGGTTTGCTTCTCCATCACTATCTCAAAAAGATCTCAGTGCTATTCAGAGCTATAGACTTCTTTTTAATCATTTTAGTGAGAAAAGGTGTGATTATAGCCTTGGAAATCAATCAAGTGAGAAAAGGTGTGATTGTAGCCTTGGAAATCAATTGGGTGAACTTGTTGCCCTTGAAATCAAGTATCTCTACCCAGAGGATTGTGAATCTGGAGTGGTGTACCTCGTGGCCTTGAAATTGAGGGTGTAATTATACAATTGCTTTTGAAAGGAAATCCGTACTTGTGTGCGGGACTGGATGTAGGGTAACTCCGAACCAGTATAAAATCCGGTGCGTTCTTTCCTTTTTTGCTTTTACTTTGTTTCTACATCTATGTTTGATTCTGTGATCATATCGGTGTCTGAATATTGCATACATTTGTGTTCAAATTAACAAAAACACAAAAGGATTTAGTAACTCCTTAAAACACTATTCACCCTCCCTCCTCTAGTGTTAATCCTAGCCTTAAGATCCGTATTCCACATTTGTTACGTAACTAACTTATGACAAATCATCATTAGACGATAAAAAGCCCGTATATCCCCCAGTGCAAAGTGTGTGAATGCGTTGTGCAGTGCAGTGTTGTATATTACTTGAAAAATTCAGCAGAGTATGGAAAGACAAGCAAACAACGAGACTTCGAAATTCATCTGAAGTGACTATCATCGCTGACCGTCACAACCATTCCATCCAGACGTTAGCAATCGATCCAAGTTAAAGTTCGTTATAAGTTCATTAAGTCATAGTTCCATCGACGAACTTTGAAGGATGGTCAAATATGCAGTTCAACAATTAAGTTCAGATATGCAAGAATGAAGCTCGTCGGAGTCATATGTTTGGTAGGACTTCGTATCCATCAAAATGCAAGTTCAGATCGACGCCTAAAGTCTCGTTCGAATCGATCAGTATTCGATGGTTTCGTATCGGTTAGTGGACGCCGTCTTCGTATCAATCGAAACCCGATGGTTTCGTATCGATCAGTTTGCAATAACTTCATATCAATCAGAGCTTAATCACTTCATATCGATCCACAACACGACCTTCACATTGACTTCGCATCAATCGGACTACAATGGAATTCGTGTCTATCACAACTGTACTTCGTATTGGTATCGATTCGAAATGATAAACGCAGAATCCATAAACTAACAATCGAAGCGAAGTCAAAGGCAGAGAACCTATATGAAGTTCTTGGTTGGGATTCAAGGCGAAATCAACTTCCTTTAACTCTTTATCGATATGAAATCAAAGCCGAACAGCCATCCCTCAATTCCTTTTCTTCTTCAATCCCATCTAAACCTCATCCCTTCCACCCTCGACCTTGCTTCGGCCATCCACGGCCACTACAACACCGGAGTCAATCGTAGAATCGGTATGAACGAACAAGAGATTCTAAGCCTCATTATTTGAACACAAGATTCATTACCTAATTCAAGTAGTGGATTCAAAGGAATGGAGAGCAGTTCGGTTTGGAGACGAGAGCAATTCTTTTTCTTTATTGATCGATGCAAAAGAAATTCGTGAAAAATAGAAAACAAGTGAAAAGTTTCTAAGTCCAAAGCGCTTTTATATGGGCTCGAAATTGAGCGAAATGGACGATTCGTCTCCCTTTCGCCACAGCCGATTCCAACGGATGTCACCCAGCATCGATACGAATTTGTTGTTCGTATCCAACAACTCGTGCTTTATCGACACGAAGTTTGCAGCACAGATTTTTCTGAAGCACCAGGTTCCATCGGTACGAAGCACTTGCTCGTGTCCACTGTTTTCGACTCCATTTAGGTGCATTGATATGGACTGTACTCTTCGTATCCATCATGATGCAACCCATGAAGGCACATATCTCTCGATATGAATAGACCCTAAAGGATTAGCTACCCTATTCGTATCCATAATAGGTCAATAGATACGAAATCATAACCGAATACCCATCGCAATGGAGTCCACCAAAAGTCTTATCTATCAATGTGAATATTTATTTCGTATACTTCATTGTGAATCATATCAATACGAAAACTGTCTTTTGACCTTCTTACATCGATCCAGGAGAGGATCGATACGAAGGCACATTCAAAAATACTGTCAAACGTTGTTACAACTTGACTTTCACATCAGTTCAGGAGAGAATCGATATGGAATTCGAGGCGGGAGAATTGACAATGACTTGTAAACGCGTGAACGTTAACGAGAGTCAGGTTAACATATGTGCATATGTCGGACTAAATTTCAATTTTCAATTTCCAAAATTCACAGGTCAAATGCCCACCTGATGACGATTACAACAACGAACGACTAACCTCTATCATACTACAATCAGTTACAAAAGTACATGGTATAACAGATGGCAGTCAATAATTCATACTACTGAGAAAATCACTCAAAGATTACAACTTTCGACGAGAAGACAACAACCATTTAACAAGTCAAATGGAACTATTCAGAGTAAAGATTGTAGCTTTTTAAAGCACGTCATATTCACACAAGACGTACTTTGGGGGGAAAATGTTATCCCGCCTTTTGGCAAGGCCGTGACACTAAGAACTCGACTAGAAACCAAGAATAATTTTCCTTGGAGATCGGTTATATGTAGGTTCACTATGGATTTCGATGTATTTTTTCCAAGGCCAAATCGAGCTGCAATTGACAATACATGACAAGCAAATCTATGAAATACAACATTTCAAATTTCTAGTCAATCCGAGATCATATGCTCAAGATATGATCGATTCAAGTCAAGGAAATCAACACAGTCGCATCCATCATTTCGCATCCATCAATTCGTATCCATCATTTCATGTCGATCAGGCCGTGATCCATCTCTTCGCATTGATCGATTTCATACCCATCCGGAAGCCTTGTTCGAATCCATCTAGACAATCAGTTCTCTTAGAATTGGTTTTGTCGCATCCATCTGGAAATTCGCTACTCGTATCCATCCAGAAGGGCTTTGTTCGTATCCATAGAACATTGACTATTCTTATCGACCCAATAGGATCGACTTCGTATCCACCAAACCATTAATTCATGATGGTCCATTAACATACACTACACTCGTATCGATCAGCCAGCGATCATTTCAAACTAAACACGGTGAAACGTTACAAAATGTACCAATAATCGGTCGATACGAACAGACCCATAATCTATCGATACGAACAGAGCCATAATCGTTTGATATGGATAAAGCAACAATCGATCGATGCGAAGTACATTAAACCCTTATAATCGATCGATATGAACAATAGTCTATGAATCGGTACGAATAAGGCGTAAAAGTTGGGAAGAGTCGGTCGACTCGGCATAAAAAGTGGATCGATCCGAAGAGTGAGCGCCACGTCAACTTGCTAGCACATGCTTGGATCGATTCGAATAGAGCGACACAAAGTGTATCGACACGAACAAAACAGCCCACCGAATAACTCCAATTTTCATCGATTATAACTTGCAACAAAAAAGTTCAAATGCTATGAAATTTTCATAGGAGCTTACGTACAACCTAAAGAATGTTCCTGCCAAATTTCGACTCGATTGGATCAAATCTTGATCGATATGAAATTCGTTCATATCGATCACGGATCGATTCGAAATCGCCTAGGATCGATCAGGTGGCCCCACCCATGTGCCAAAAGAAATCTCCCGAGATCTGAGCGAGATATTTGCCTCCTACGCCTATAAATAGTGCCCAGGATCTACAGAAGAGGGATCTTTTGGCTCTTTGACGTCCAGACTCTGTCGAATTCAACTTTGCACTCCATAGCTGCTGTTGTACTCGAATTTCAGAACCATAATTCGTCGTAATCCTTTGTAATCAGTTGTAATCGGCAAGTGAATATCAATAAAGTAATCAACTTCATAGTGGACGTAGGCCATACGCCAAACCACTCCAAATTGTTGTGTTTCTGCATGTTTTCATATTCGTTTTTGAAGTTTTTATTAGATAATCCTCGTTTTGCATTTCTATTCTTCATTTTTATCTCTTCAAATACTTCCAAAGAGTGTTGTGTCCAATTTTGATGCAAACAATCTACATACATCTTACGCACTTAATCCATTGGTTTCTTAATTACACAAATTTCCCTTTTATTCGCAATTAATTTTAAATTACACTTAATTTTCCAATAGTATTTCCTTTAATACTAAAATTCATTTAAAAATCATTTCATAAATCATTTTATTTAACTTTACTTAAGTTAAGTTTCATCTTATACCATAATTTCCAATTTACTTTTCTTAACTATACCAATTATTTTAATTCACATTTATTATTTCTTAGTGTATTCTCTTTTAGACTAAAATTATTTATGAACTATTCCATAAAACCATTTCATTAAACACTATTTTTATTTTAAAACCATTCCAGAACACATTACTTAAGAACTCAAATGTTTCACAACTTAAGTTTATAAACATCTTATAAAACACAATTTAGGTTTATCGACACTTTAAAACTTAAGTTCATATTTTTAATTAATACTAGAATTAATTTTCCGAGTCATTTCATCAATATTACCTTAAGCTTACAAACAATTTATAAGCATCTATCTTCTTAGTAAAACATTTCCCAAGATTATAATGACCTTTTTAAGGAATCATTATTTCACCGAAGAAACATTACTTAAGTTTATTAACATTCAATAACTCGAGCTCTTCAATATCCATTCGAAAGTTTTCAACTATCCAAAATCATTGAAAACCACATCTTATTTTAATAAATCAAAATTAACAACCAACACTCAAAACGAGATGCGCAAACTGTACTAACCTATAATTTCAGTCATTTGAAATTAGTATATTTAATTGATTATAAATATTCATAAGTTAATTTTATAAGCTGAATAACTTATATTTCGAATATCTTAATTTAATTGGATAATTAAACTATTAATTTAGTATTTAAATTGTATATATAATTGGAATTTGAATTTAATGTGAATGAAAATGATTTATAAAGATGAATTTAATTCTATTTGAATTATAATAATGTTAGAGGACTTTTATAATTGAAATAAAAGTTGAATTATACAAATTGAGTATTTTAGTATTTAATTAACGAGTTAAAATAGCCATTTTTCACACAGTCTCGGATTTCGACGAAACTAGTTTCATTGGATTCATAATATTATATTATTGTAGGATTTCAAATTTCATGTCGATCGGATTTATGGTTGTCCGAGGAAAGCTAAAAGGAGTAGAAATTTGTTTAAGTGAATTTAAACTTAAAAAAGTCGATTCGAAAACCTATCTTCCAAATACGATCAAATTGGCTCTTGATATATATTCCATTATGTTCGGAATAGAAGTAAAATATTATAAACGCCAGGCGGCACGCTTCGTTGGAGTTCGAAAATTTTTTGGGTGAATAGTGTCGCGAAATTTTATATAAAAGGACACAACATTTTCACATATGCCAATGCCCTAACCTAGCTAGGGCAAGCCGCCATTTTCTGTTTAATGGCCAAAATCACTCGATTCTATCTCTCTCGATATCTTCCAATCCATCGATTTTTTCGCGAAACCTCCAACTACAAAAGCATATAGCATCGAGAGATCTTCACATCCAACGGTGGAGATCGCTTGGATTTCGTCGTAGGTGCCAAAAATTGGCCATGTTCATCATCCAACCGCACACGATATTCATGGCTTAGAGACGATCGAGCTTAATGATATTTGGGCTGAAGATGGAGTGGAGCACGAGTGTTCGATTGGTGTTAGCCGATCGTCTTCAAGTTGCTTGAGGAGGTGGCGAAAATTCAAGCAAGAATGGCTTTGGGTTTCTCGGTTGGAACTAAACGAAGAAGAAGGAGATGAAAACAACGGTTGGATCTGAGGAAATAGAAGCATGTGGCCAGAAATAGATAGGGCTTGAAAATAAATAATATTTGTGAATTATTATGTAATAAATTCATACCATCTTTAAAAATTGATATCTTTGTCATAAGAGGTCCGTTTTTGACGAAACAAATTGCATTGGGTCTGTATTGATAAGGACTAGATTTTAGTGCTGGTTTGGAGTTGATTGGAGCTGGTGTAAATTTTAGGTAAAATGAAACGCTCGTTTAACTTAATTCCGAATAAAATACTGCAACTTCTATTGGAATCAAAGTGAGTACAACTCGCTCTTTCTGACTCACTGATATTTAGATAAGTGAGAATAAATTTATTTTATGTTGATTTGATGATCGTTTGGATGATATAATATATTATATACATATATATTGATTGGTATTTGGATATATTCCTGCCTATTGGAGCTGATGAGACCCTATACGTTCCCTTGTATGAGCGGATGACCCTTCGTACGCGTGTCTGCCTCGAAGCGGACATTGTACACATATTCTAATATGTATATTTGTTGCAGGTGATATATTAGAGAGATCCAACTTAATTCCTCACCATTATTAGTTTTATTTATAGATATTGTGATATATGTTGTTATCATGTGATATATGATGTTTTGGATGCCGTGATTGATGTATTTGGTGTTGTTGCAGCATTGGGCCTATTTTTGATAATTTAAAATTATTAAAGTGATGATTTCAGATAAAAAAGAATTTTCAAGTGATTTTGAAAATAAATGTTTTATTGAATTTTAAATTTTTAAAGGAATGGATTTATTTTAAATAAATAAAAGTTATAAATTTTATGTTATAAAAATTACGATTTTTGTAAAATATATCAAAAATGTGATTTTTGAAATATGGAGTTATTTATTTTGTAAATGGTTTAAAATTGAGATTTTGATTTATTAAAAATGGTTTAATATATAAGATTTATAAAATTGATATTTTATAAATCATAATGATGGAATTATAAAGGAGTTTTATAAGTGTTAAAATGAAGTTATAAATGAATTTTATAAGTAAATAAGATTATAAATTTATGAAGTTATAAAAGGAATAATTTTTTAAATAAAGAGATTTATAAGTAATTAACTTATAATTTTGATTTTGGCATATAACTGAGATATATGTGGAATTGGTAAATAAAGGGGTTTTATAAATTGAAGATTTTATAAAATATAAATGAAATTTATAAACATTGTTTTATAAATCTGGAATCAATTGAATTTGATAAGTTAAATATGAAAGTTTATTAAAGGAATTTCATCCACGATGTTGGACAGTGGATAATTCTTTAAATTAAAGGTGTAAAAGCAATGTATTTGGTTTGAATTATATCCATGATTTTGGACAGTGGATAATCCCTTAAATAAGTGTGTTTAAAGAGCATGTTTTCCTTAAGGAATAAAGTATATACTTAATCCTCATTTAAGTATATGTAATATTTTCCAAGTGTTGAAAATAAAGAGAATTGTGAATCACTTATTGTTAAATAAGTATTTGGAAATGTTTTCCAATATTGAAATGTTGAAATGGTTTTGAGATTGTATATTTTTAAAGATAATTTGAAGTGAATATTTAGCAAGTGATTTAATTAATAGAAGATTAATTAAAAGGGCCGAATGATTGTTATAGTGCTGAATAATTATTTGTTTGTTTTGATAGTTAAATAACCAACTATCAAATTTGGCCATTTTAGTTCCTCGACTTGATGTGGGAACTATTTAATCGTACACCTAGAACGTAGCCATCTATGTAGGCTTGATTATCATTTGTGTTGAGGATGTTGATTCGGGTAGTGCAGAGTATTACTCCAATCTATCGAGCTTCCTTCTTGGCCCGAAGGATAGCAAGTTGAAAGTTTGAGACGTGATAAGTCTATGAGACTTAGTTTCTGTGTGAGGTTGAGAAATACTTTTACGTTGTTGGTGCGAATAGACCTGGATCAGATTTATCTGAAACCACTTCGGACCAACATATATGCGACGATTGTGCAGGTTGCTTGTGATGATATCGATATTCAGGATTTTCATAGTGGAGGACTGTTTGTTGATCATTTGGGGTTAAAATCCCAACATACATATAGTAGGAGTGGTCTTTTCATTATGAAATATCTAATGCAAGGACTATTCGCTACTAATCCTAGGGATTTTCTGATAGGATGTGGTAGGAAAGTACCTTCGGTTAGTCCTGTTCCTGGACAACTTGTATGGATGTATGTCTAACATTTCGTTTCTAAAGATTATGTACATTGGTTTTTACAAACGTATATCAGTGGTGGCGGAGAAGGCAACTTCTCTTAGCTTAACACCCTCCTTGAGACGTATGAGCTCAAGGGTTGTATTTTTGTGGAAGGCAATTAGTAGTCAACGGAAATGGCCGTGTGACATTCAAAGTGATGTGAAATGTGATACGTGAAAGGTAATCGTTACCTCATGCCTCATTAACCGAAAATGACCAAAATAGGGTTAGATGCAACAGTGCTAAGTGGGTCGTCCCAAGTAGGGTATGATCATCCTCTTCTAGATATATCTTTATAAGCTATGACGTCGTGTATCTGATTATTGTGGTTTATATGCTTAGACTGCCCTCGGTAAAGATTGGTTACGACAGGAGGATGACATATTCAATACCTTGTAGTTATAGAGGTGGGTCGGTCTTATGTTGGTAGAGGACAGATGTTATGCGCCTCAGGACATCCATCTAGAGGTGTACCCATCGGAAGGTAGTCCCTTCACCTGGTCATTTATATGAAAATCCAAAATCCACTACGTGCCTGCCATTTTGATTGTATTACCCATTTTGGGCTATATGCTAGAATTTAATCAATTTAACAATTTCAGCTATGATTAATATTATTTGTAAACTAGACACGAGTATAATATAAGAGGAATTGATATGAAATGTTTTAGTTATCGTAAGGTAAAAACATGTCTGTGTTTATGTGTGGACTTGTCTTACGAGATACTTTTTTTGATAAAGAGAAAGTTTGGTAATTTAATAAATTCAGTTGAGTGTGTTTCTCACGCTGGTTTACCTGGCTGATCCGGGTGTTCTTCCCTTTCAATGTTCGGGTCAGACCGAGTATATTTATAGGTTCAGATTGGTGCTTTTGGAGCTTCAGCAAGAGTGCTAGAAATATTCATTTCGTATACACGTATCTGTTTTGATTATCCAATGTGCTTTGTTGTTGTTTATATTGTCAGCAATTGTGAGAATGGGTTATTATAACTTTTTAAACGGATAACTATTAATTGATTGTTGAACTCTGATTGATGTATTTATATACAGTTTCTATTTTGTAAAGATCGGTGATATGATATTATATGTTTTCTGCTGCGATGTGAGATTTTGTATTGTTCTGTTTTGTCTTCTCTTCTCTCTTCCTTCTCTTCGCTTCTTCTCTCTTCTTTTCTTTCTCCTGAGTTTCCATCAGTCTGTGATTTTTGGGTCGGACATGTGTGGTTTATTGTCGATTCAAAGGGTACAAGTTTGCGGGTCGTCACACAAACCAAATTATTCTCATGCATAGAATACTTAGGTTCATATAATATTACTTAGCTAAAAGCTCAAGAATTAGACACCCAGCTTGTATTTTAAAGAATTTCGAAATAAATAATATATACATATTTCCTTTTGTGCAATAAATCAAACTTTTGAAATTTTAAACAACTTTGTTTTACCTAAAACAACTCAATAACCAATTTCTATTACGGTAGCAATTCCTCAGTTTAGAAACTCGAATGTGAATACCGATGATGCTGCAATTATCATCTGAATTATTCTCTAGCAATCGTAGTGAGTTAAGTGCTTTTATCTCTTTTAAATTGCATTTTAAAATATTTCTAATCAAAAGTACTTTCAAAATAATGCTATTATAGTTTTCTTTAAATTTTGAAAATAATTTCTAAATTAACCGAGTTTAACTCCTAAAATTCTCGGTTTAAATCCACTTTTTTATAAATCACACTTATATAATTTCACTTTTCTCATATAAAATATTTCACAAATGTTCATCTTTGTTTATATTATAATAAACAACTTCCATAAAATTAAATTTTGACTCAACATTATCATCGAACGCTCTATAGTCAAACTGTGAAACTAAATTACAAATTATTCGTATTTGTCTCAACTAAACCCTAAATACTCATAAACTACCTGAGCACAAACAAACAACAATAAATGATAATATTTGAATATCATCATTCTCTAAAAACCGAATACACCATATATATAACTATAATATTTCTAAAAAATATATTCCTTTATGTATAAAATATAATCTAGATAAAATTGTTCCATTTACCTTATTTCAAACAATACTATGTCGGTTTGCCTTATTTAAGTGTTTAGAAACCCTTACCGATATAGTTGTTCTTTCTTTATCGATCAGAATTCATAATCACTCAACCATAAATCAAGACAACATAAAACACTTTTATAGCACTAACAAATACGCGCACTTATATATAATACACTCAAACTCGTCCTAGGGTCCTACTTACCATATTTCAAATGAGTTAACCCTACCAATACTTAGATGTTCGCTCAACCTAAGCTCTGATACTACGTTCTAACGACCTGCCTTTTCACCTTCAGAAGTCCACACTAATACAACCACAATATTCATATGCTGAGCATGCAAGTGCCGAAAATACAGATTTTTGGGGAAAAAGAAATAAAGGCATAATAGAATTTCACATCGTGAAGAGTAATATATAATATACAACAGATCTTTACATAAAAAACTATAATATACATACATCAATCAGAGTACACTAAACAACTGATTAGCTTGGACAATTATAACAACATGTTCTCACAATTACTGATAAATATAAACAACCAATGTAGTAGAAAATAGAATATACATGAATATATCTTGGAGGCATCCAACTCGTCTCCTGAAGCTCCAAAGCGTCCAAACTGAATTTGAAAATATGCTCAATTAGACCAGAACAATTTAATAAGATAACATTCTGATCAATTTGATAAACCAACATAAGAAACCCACATCATTTGAATTTTAATAATATAAAAATCATTTAAAAATAAAGGTATCTTGTAAGAAACCACTACATCTAAACACGGATGGGTTTTTACCTTACTATAACGAAAACATTTCTATAGGAAATCCTCTGATATTACAGTAATGTCTATGGTTTAAAATAAATATTGAATCATAGCTGAAATTATTACATTAGTTAAATTCTAGCATAATAGGTATACAATCAAGTTCAAATGCTCGTATTGGAAAATGGATTCCAACTATTAAAGAATAAAGATCTACCCACCGAATCCGTACACCTCTACATTAAATCTATGGAAGGCTACAACACATTGCATCTCGACTACTCAGGACCGGCCCTACCCCTTAATTGATAGTGTCGAATATGATCACCCTTTTGGTTGATCAACAACCATAATGAACCCCGAAGCATACATAGATATTGACTCTAGATAAGGGATGACCATACCATAATGGGACGACGCACTTAGCCCTGCAGCATGTCCCTACTTTAGTCATTTATCGGATGTGAAGCTTGAGGCTATGATTACCTTTTATATAGCAGTCCCACCTGGTATGCTAACACTGCCCTCCGGCAACATCCATACAAGTTTTTTTTGCGTCTAAACGAAACCGATGGCGCTAGTTCTACTACATCATTTTGGAATCACCCTAAGGATTAGTAGTAATAGCCCATGCACTTCAAAAGCTCTGTCTTCGATTCCATACTCTTCAAGATGTCTTCAATACGTTTTGTCGGGACCCGATTCTTCGACTTCCGAAAAGCGACATCAATACGTCCACTGTATCAACTGCCGAGCAATCGAATGCCGGAAAACCGAACCATGAGGGTTAAGAAGAAGAGGTAGAAGAAAAGGATAGAAG
Organism: Allium cepa; assembly: GCA_030765085.1. Lineage (NCBI taxonomy): Eukaryota > Viridiplantae > Streptophyta > Magnoliopsida > Asparagales > Amaryllidaceae > Allium > Allium cepa. The sequence goes on along the minus strand of CM060929.1, from coordinate 665,134,037 downwards.
AAGTAAGGAAACAGAACAGAAACAATATCAGAATCTCACATATCGCAGCGGAACAACATATAATAGATAAATGAATAATCTTTAAAACAAAGAACTATCTCAGTTATTACATTTCATTACATCAGAGTATACAACAACAATATACAACACAACTGGGCAATGAACAATTATACAACATGTCCTTACAAGTGAATTTACAGCGGAAAGATAATATCATATACAAGTAATACGTCTCGCCATCCAGCTCTCCTCCAGCAACTCCCGAATTCCAGAATATCCTGATAAACCTGACTCTTGACTGCTCGTGTGGAAATTTGTGGGCACCCAGAGTTTAGGAAGGAAAACAATAAACTCCGAGTCAGTCATGGGAATGGTGTGAGAACTAAAATAGTTTATCTTTAAAACAAAGTACAAGATAATTAAAAAAAAAAAAAATAGATTCGCAATGCTTTTTAGAAAATGAGACTACCATAAGGCCTCCCGTGCACGCACACACAATGCAAACGCAGAATCAGAGGAGATTTCTCCTTATGATAGTAAAAGATGCTTGATACGCATTAAAAAGAAACATTTGGTATTATTACTAGTGCATAGTGTAGGAAAAATCATTTCGTAAGTAAAGATATAAATCTTAGCCAACATACGACCATTATCGTATGCCTACTATAGCTACCATCCAAACAGTAGGGCGCCACCATAAGTGAATGGCAGGTTCTACAACGAAAACCGTACAAGGTGCGTATTGTTTTATTTGTATTTCCAACAAATGGTCAGGCTAAGGAACTTCCTACTGCCACATGGGATCGCCTATGGCGGGACGTCCCGAGAACTTAACCAGCTCTCTGCCAACACAAGGCCGGGTTACCTTTGTCACTAGGTAACTACTACACGAATATGCCATCCTCCGGTCCCTTTTGACCTTTATCCGAGCGCTCGATAACCTACATCACACAGTAATAAATATAGTGTGTCAACATGAGTAATATCTGGGCTCCATACCATGATAACACCCTTTCCAGAAGGAAATGACATACCCTAAAGGGCGCGACCCTCATAACCTTGCCGCATATTCCTATTTTGACCATTTCCGGGGAGTGAGGTCTGACGAAGTCTCATCCACAAAGCTAGGCACAAAGCCACGCTTTGATCAACAAATGATCAATAAATAATCATCACATAGCAACACTAAGCATGCCACATTACCAAATTGGGAATATATCGTTGATAATCTTCAACTACATAACCTCTGAGCGCGTACGTCTCAGAGAAGGGTGTTAAGCTAAGAGAATAAATTCTTCGCCACCAACAGAAATGTATTTGAAAAAAATATGCTTTATATCTCAAAATGTAATGTCAGACACGTAAGCATACAAGTCTGTTCCGGGTTCGAACAGAACCAAAGGCACTTCCAAAGAAGCCCTTGCAAATCCGGGTATTCACAATCCCGATTGAATTTAAAGGAAATCTCCATACCGTAGCTAACGGTGTAGAGACAATCGATAGGTCATCCTATCGTTTTCACAAATACCTGGTCTTCACCATCGGTCTTCAATGCCACTATGTCGTATCACTATTCGAAATGGGTAATCCGAATAACGAGCGCAATAATTTAAAAAAAATAAGTGTAGCATTTCAATTTCAACCAATTCACAACAAATACCTATTCAAAGGTCAATATTTGATAGTCGGTTATTTAACTATCAATCAATATTCACAACATCACCCGATTTCAAATAATTTCCCAAATTATTTATTTTCAAAAAATATCTTTATAAGATATATATCCCATACTTCAACCACTTGAAAACCAATTTCAAATCAATTTACACCCTTACAACTTTCATTTCAAAATGGTTCATTTAAACCAATTAAATAAATCCTTACCGATTTATTAAATTTACGTTCCAAATCCGTAAATTAATTTCCACACTTCAAAAATAAATCAACGTTTATTTTTAACTAATTTCCCTTTCTTTTATAAATTCCATAGTGAATTCACAATTCCAAAATATCTATGAATATACGATTTTTAAATAGATTTCTAATATTCATTTTCAGTTTATCTTTAAAAGATAAAAATCTCAAAACATTCACTTCATATTGGAAAAACATTTCCATACTTATTTAATAATAAGTAATTCACCAACCTATTTATTCTCGACATTTTGAAAATATTCAATATACTTAAATTCAAATTAAGTATATATTTTATTCTTTTAGAAAAACATCTTCTTAAACACATTTATTTGGGTCAAAACGAATGTTACGTAAAACATCTTTACGACAACCCAAAATCACTAGTATAGGGATTTGAACTTAAAATAGATATATAAATCCCAATACAATATAAAACATTTCCTTTCTGAAATCATTTACTATAACAACAGTGTTATAGTCCACCATTTCCTTCTATTCCTCGAAAACGTCTATTACGACAATAAATGTTGAAATCTATGATTTCGATACTTAACACAATTTAAAACGTTTTTGAATTGTTTTAATTCTATTTAAAATATCACTTTTCCAAAATATTTCTTTAATATATTATTCACTGTCCAAAATCGTGAATTTATTTACTTATCCAAACTCAACATTTCTACATATTCTATTTAAAGGATTATCCACTGTCCAAAATCGTGGATATATTTCCTTTAATAAGCTATAATAATTAACTTATCAAAATAAGTCGTTTTCGGATTTATAAAACAACGTTCATAAATTCCATTTATATTTTATGGCCACTTCAACTTATAAAATCACTTTATTAACAAATTCTATCCATATTCCATTTACACGCAAAAATCCAATTTATAAGTTAATTACTTATAAATCTTTAATTTATAGTCTATTCATTTCATAACTTCACAATTTATAAAACTGTGAATTTCATTCACTTATGAAATCCATTTATATTCCATTTTAACACTTAAAAAACTTGTTTTATAATTCCAATATTTTTAACTTATAAATACCAATTTTATAAATATTTTATATAAATCATTTATAATAATTCAAAAATCCCAATTTAAACCATTTTATAAATTTATTACCTATTTATCTAAAAAATCACATTTTGGTTATATTTCTCAAAAATCATAATTTTTATAACATTAAAATTACAAAATTTATTCATTTAAAATGAATCAATTTCAAAATTAAATTTTATTATGAATTCTCAACTTAAGTTTTCAAAAATCCAATTATATTTATTTTCGGCATCTAACGATACCCAAAAACATATTCGGCTAAATTTTAGCCTTTAACGATCTCAATCACAAAGATAATCACGTAGATTATAAATAGATCAACACACAACATTGAAACCAATTCAATTATTTGAGGAATCTAGTTGGATCCCTCCAACCTGTTTCCTGCATCCAAAGATGTTAGCACAATACCAATTTCGCTTCAAGACGAAATATGGCAGTGTAAGGGATTTATAAAATACTATCCGCTATTATGCAGCGCAATAGTGTCTCGTCCGCTATATAATGCGGGAAAATCAACTCCAAGTACATATATAATACTAATTTCACTTTGCAGTGAAATATTCGCGGTATATGTTTTTAATAAATAACCTCCACTTATTAACGGCGCATAATGTCTATTTTAATAATCAATAGATAATAATTTATCATCCAGGCATACAATCAACAATTTGAAATCTAACTATTTAAAATTTAAATCGAAACTATTCGATTGAGTGAGAAGTTCTCACATTGGTTTCAATTCCGTTTTCGCGTTTATTTTAAATAAAATTAAACGTACGTTTAATTTTACCCGAAATTCAAAATAGCTCCAAATGACTCCAATCTATCTCCATAGCGTAGTGCTCGATAAACGAATCCGACGCAATTCGTTTCGTCATCATCCGACCTCGTATCACAAAGTTACGATAGTTTAAAGATCATACAATTTTAAATATAATTTATTTACAAATTATTTTAATTTTTCTTAACCTAAAACAATATCGACCGCACGATACAATGCAAGAAATCACGGCCGCAGGTTCAAGCTTCTTCCCCAAACCCAGTAACACGCAAGAACCCAAAAGCCGACCTCCTTCCATCTAATTTCGCAACCTCCACAAGCAAAACGAAGACGAACAGAGGCTGCCACCCACACCGCCTACATGAAATACCCCATCGGCTAAAATAGGGTCGAGCTCGGTCGAGTATTGAGCTCCAAAAACGTGGTTGAACACGTGACCTTCAAACGCAAATTGCCGTCAATCCACTCAATGAAAATCCATCACAACCGTTGAATTACTAGATCTCATTGTCCTCTCCAATATTGTAGTTGACATTTTCTTGGATTAATGTGTGGATTTGAAGAAAAATTGGGAAGAAGAAGATGAAATTTCGGCCCTTGATAACCAATGGCGGCGGCTGGCTTCAGAGAATTAGGGTTTTCTATTTTCTTTTGCAAATGAAATTTTAAAGGTGCTTTTATAGAAAATATTCCAAAACACTATTCATCCTGGATTTTCCGAACTCCAAATCTCGCGCGATGACGGACGTTTCTAGGGTTTACCCCATGTTCCGGACATAATGGAACAAGTTTTGGAAGCTAATTCGATCATCTGTGCGAGATATGGCAATAAACGATCGATTTAAAAATCGGTTAATCGAATTTCTGTGCGTTTTAGCTTGTCCCGGACAAACGGTAAATCTGATTGACATGAAATTTGAAACCAAACAATAATATCACATTACGGATCCGATGAAACTAGTTTCGTCGAAATCCGAGACTGTTTGAAAAATGGCTATTTTAACTCGTCAATTAAATATTAAAATATTCAATTTTCACAAATTAACTTAAAATTCAATTTTAAAAGTTCTATAACATCGTTCTAACTCCAATATGATTTATTAAAATTTTACAAATCATTTTTAATCATATTAAACCCAATTTTCAATTATTTCTGAAATTTCAACTATTAATTTATCGATTAATTATCCAATTAATTCCAATTATTCGAAATATAAATTATTCGACTTATAAATTTCACTTATTAATATTTAAATCAATTAAATATATGAATTTTAATTAATATAAATTTTGGGTCATTACAGACTTCCCCCCTTAAAAGAATTTCGTCCTCGAAATTACTAAGTAAGAAAAAGTTTCGAAATCCATTAACTCTTCAAAACAAACCGTTCAAGTTTGATTTACAAACCTCTTAAGTGTTTAAATTTTTCAAAATTCATAGTTAAACTTCATAAAATAACTTTACTAAGTTTTCAAATCATACTTAGTTATAGTTTTCAAAATTTTCCAAAATTCCCAAAAATTTTCAAACGCCTTAAATTTTCGAAAAAATTCGCCATAGTCTCCTTTGCGCGGCTCGATCCGGAAAAAAATGGTAGTATATGTATCACAAATATACATCATATCAAGTGATGAGGCATCCCGCAGGGAAAAAAGTGTAAAAGTACGGTATGTAATCCGAGATATGTACCTTATTTATTATTAGCGAGCATATACGGCTAATATAGCGCGAAAGCGAGCTCCAAATGCGAAGCAAGCGCAATCCGCACCTATTAAACATTCAACAAACCATGAGAAACATGCATATATGAAAGTAATATCAATATGCAACATATAGCAACATAACAACTACATATGCCAACATAACAAATGTAACAAAAGCAACAAACGCAACCATCAAACAACTATCATCCAATTAACATCCAACAAATCAATAACCAAATCAATATTCTTTCATATCTCATTAATATTCAATGAATTGGTTTTTCATTTTAATCACATTTGATTTGTTAACATTGGATTTTACAACATTCATTTATTCATCTCCAATTAGTATACATTCACTAATTTACATTCATTTTTAGTTCACTTCCAAATCAAATTCAATTCTATTCAAATTCATTTTCTTCCAATTTGAATTCAATTACATAACTTTTAATTTCACTAATTTAATTTCATTAACACTTAATGAATTTATATACAATCAAGTAAAAATCAAATAACAACCAATGTATATTCAACATAACCAAATTATTAAATTTACATTCAACATTCAATTTGGTTCAACACTTTTATTTTCAATTGGTTTAACATTTAATTGATTTTCATTCAATTATTCAACTTCTAATTACATTGGCTTTCAATGAATTAACACTTCATTCATTATTTCATACCAATTCTATTTACATTAAATTGATTAACATTCAACTCATTAATTAATTCAATTGCTACTTCATTTAAAAATATAAAGTTGAATTTCATTTATATAACTCAAGTTCATATTCTTAATGACTTCATTTCATTAATTCACTTATTAATTTTACTTTGATACCAGAATCAACTTCATTCAACATCACTTAAGTTATATTCTCTTTCAAACATCTTATCAAATCCAAATCAATTTATTTAACTTTCCTTTTGTTAAATTTCAAATCACGTGTCTTTGATGACAACTCAAATTTATTTCAACTTGGATTTTATTGATTTACTTATACTTTCCTTTAATTTAACTCCATCCTTTAAGTTAAATTTATTCTTTCAAAATTCAAATTGTATAAGTTATCAACTCATTTATCATTTCCATAAATATTTTAAATAGGATTCCAGAGTCTTTTCAACCTTTCAAAACCATTTTTGAAACCAATTCAATTATCCTTTGAATTTCAAAAGCCAAACTCAAATTTTCCAAACAACTTTTATTTAAAATAATCTGGCAGCAATTCCTCTTTTGGAAACACGAAAATGAACACCAATGATGTCGCGATCATCATCGGAATTATTTCCCAGCGACCGAAAAGAGTTTAGAGCTTTAATTTCTCCAAAACAATTTTCCAAACTATCAAATCCTTTCAAAACACTTCTCTGGAATTTTATTTTCGGATTATAAATCACATTTATAAATCTTTTTCTCATATAATTTCACTTATTATATATAAGATTATTTCCCAATTGTAAATCATTTTAATTATAACTTCATACTTATAATTCATTTGCTTATACAATTATTCTTTGACAGTTGTTGTTTTTATTTAACTTATTCAACAACCAAACAAACAATTCATATACACTTTAATAATTCTGAAAAAATATTCTTTTATATATAAAATATAATCAAGGTAAAATTATTTCATTTACCTAATTTTAAAACAATACTGTGTCAGTTTATCTTGTTTAAGAGTTTAGAAACCCCTATCGATCACGGTTGTAATTCCCTCACCGACCAGAATTCATATACCACTCAAAAAACCAATCATCACAACATAAAACAATTTTATATTCACTAACAAATACGCGCTCATATCTATTATTACACTCAAACTCATTCTATGGTACTGCTGACTCTATCTCTAATAAGTAATACCCAACAGAGCCATGGTTGTCACTTAACCAAATGCTCTGATACCATGTTGTCAGGACCCGATTCTTCGACTTCCGAAAAGCGACATCAATACGTCCACTGTATCAACTGCCGAGCAATCGAATGCCGGAAAACCGAACCATGAGGGTTAAGAAGAAGAGGTAGAAGAAAAGGATAGAAGAAGTAAGGAAACAGAACAGAAACAATATCAGAATCTCACATATCGCAGCGGAACAACATATAATAGATAAATGAATAATCTTTAAAACAAAGAACTATCTCAGTTATTACATTTCATTACATCAGAGTATACAACAACAATATACAACACAACTGGGAAATGGACAATTATACAACATGTCCTTACAAGTGAATTTACAACGGAAAGATAATATCATATACAAGTAATACGTCTCGCCATCCAGCTCGCCTCCAGCAACTCCTGAATTCCAGAATATCCTGATAAACCTGACTCTTGACTGCCCGTGTGGAAATTTGTGGGCGCCCAGAGTTTAGGAAGGAAAAGAATAAACTCCGAGTCAGTCATGGGACTGGTGTGGTAACTAAAACAGTTTATCTTTAAAAAAAAGTACAAGATAATTTTTTTAAAAAAATAGATTCGCGATGCTTTTTAGAAAATGAGACTACCATAAGGCCTCCCGCACACACACACAATGCAAACGCAGAATCGGAGGAGATTTCTCCTTATGATAGTCAAAGATGCTTGATACGCATTAAAAAGAAACATTTGGTATTATTACTAGTGCATAGTGTAGGAAAAATCATTTCAAAAGTAAAGATATAAATCTTAGCCAACATACGACCATTATCGTATGCCTACTATAGCTACCATCCAAACAGTGGGGCGCCACCATAAGTGAATGGCAGGTTCTACAACTAAAACCGTACAAGGTGCGTATTGTTTTATTTGGATTTCCAACAAATGGTCAGGCTAAGGAACTTCCTACTGCCACATGGGATCGCCTCTGGCGGGACGTCCCGAGAACTTAACCAGCTCTCTACCAACACAAGACCGTGTTACCTTTGTCACTAGGTAACTGCTACACGAATATGCCATCCCCCGGTCCCTTTGGACCTTTATCCGAGCGCTCGATAACCAACATCACACTGTAATAAATATAGTGTGTCAACATGAGTAAGTATCTGGGCTCCATACCATGATACCACGCTTTCCAGAAGGAAATGACATACCCTAAAGGGCGCGACTCTCATAACCTTGTCGCATATTCCTGTTTTGACCATTTCCGAGGAGTGAGGTCTGACGAAGTCTCGTCCACAAAGCTAGGCACAAAGCCATGCTTTGATCAATTAATAATCATCACACAGCAACACTAAGCATGCCACATTACCAAATTAGGAATATATCGCTGATAACCTTCAACTACATAACGTCTGAGCGCGTACGTCTCAGAGAAGGGTGTTAAGCTAAGAGAATAAATTCTCCGCCACCAACAGAAATGTATTTGAAAGAAATCTGTTTTATATCTCAAAATGTAATGTCAGACACGTAACCATACAAGTCTGTTCTGGGTTCGAACAAAACCGAAGGCACTTCCAAAGAAGCCCTTGCAAATCCGGGTATTCATAATCCCGATTGAATTTTCCAACACAAAGGAAATCTCCATACCGTATAGCTAACAGTGTAGAGACAATCGATAGGTCATCCTATCGTTTTCACAAATACCCGGTCTTCACCATCGGTCTTCAATGCTATCCATTACGTCGTATCACTATTCGGAATGGGTAATCCGAATAACGAGCGCAATAATTTAAAAAAATAAGTGTAGCATTTCAATTTCAACCAATTCACAACAAATACCTATTCAAAGGTCAATATTTGATAGTCGGTAATTTAACTATCAATCAATATTCACAATATCACCCGATTTCAAATAATTTCCCAAATTATTTATTTTCAAAAAAAAATATCTTTATAAGGTATATATCCCACACTTCAACCACTTGAAAACCAATTTCAAATCAATTTACACCCTTACAACTTTAATTTCAAAATGGTTCATTTAAATTAATTAAATAAATCCTTACTGATTTATTAAATTTACGTTCCAAATCCGTAAATTAATTTCCACACTTCAAAAATAAATCAACGTTTATTTTTAACTAATTTCCCTTTCTTTTATAAATTCCATAGTGAATTTACAATTCCAAAATATCTATGAATATACGATTTTTAAATCGATTTCTAATATGCATTTTCAATTTATCTTTAAAAGATAAAAATCTCAAAATATTCACTTCATATTGGAAAAATATTTCCATACTTATTTAATAATAAGTAATTCACCAACCTATTTATTCTCAACATTTTGAAAATATTCGATATAGTTAAATTCAAATTAAGTATATATTTTATTCTTTCAGGAAAACATCTTCTTAAACACATTTATTTGGGTCAAAACGAATGTTACGTAAAACATCGTTACGGCAATCCAAAATCACTAGTATAGAGATTCGAACTTAAAATAGATATATAAATCCCAATACAATATAAAACATTTCCTTTCTGAAATCATTTACTATAACAACAGTGTTATAGTCCACCATTTCCTTCTATTCCTCGAAAACGTCTATTTCAACTATAAATGTTGAAATCTATGATTTCGATACTTAACACAATTTAAAACATTTTTGAATCGTTTTAATTCTATTTAAAATATCACTTTTCCAAAATATTTCTTTAATATATTATTCACTGTCCAAAATCGTGAATTTATTTACTTATCCAAACTCAACATTTCTACATATTCTATTTAAAGGATTATCCACTATCCAAAATCGTGGATATATTTCCTTTAATAAGCTATAATAATTAACTTATCAAAATAAGTCGTTTTCGGATTTATAAAACAACGTTCATAAATTCCATTTATATTTTATGGCCACTTCAACTTATAAAATCACTTTATTAACAAATTCTATCCATATTCCATTTACACGCAAAAATCCAATTTATAAGTTAATTACTTATAAATCTTTAATTTATAGTCTATTCATTTCATAACTTCACAATTTATAAAACTGTGAATTTCATTCACTTATGAAATCCATTTATATTCCATTTTAACACTTATAAAAACTTGTTTTATAATTCCAATATTTTTAACTTACAAATATCAATTTTATAAATATTTTATATAAATCAATTACAATAATTCAAAAATTACAATTTAAACCATTTTATAAATTTATCAACTATTTATCTAAAAAATCACATTTTGGTTATATTTCTCAAAAATAATAATTTTTATAACATTAAAATTACAACGTTTATTCATTTAAAATGAATCAAATTCAAAACTAAATTTTATTATGAATTCTCAACTTAAGTTTTCAAAAATCCAATTATATTTATTTTCGGCATCTAACGATACCCAAAAACATATTCGGCTAAATTTTAGCCTTTAACGATCTTAATCACAAAGACAATCACGCAAATTATAAATAGATCAATAAATAGATCAACATACAACATTGAAACCAATTCAATTATTTGAGGAATCCAGTTGGATCCCTCCAACCTGTTTCCTGCATCCAAAGATGTTAGCACAATACCAATTTCGCTTCAAGACGAAATATCGCGGTATATGGAATTTATAAAATACTATCCGCTATTATGCGGCGCAATAGTGTCTCGTCTGCTATATAATGTGGGAAAATCAACTCCAAGTACATATATAATACCAATTTCACTTTGCAGTGAAATATTCGCGGTATATCTTTTTAATAAATAACCCCCGCTTACTAACGGCGCATAATGTCTATTTTAACAATCAACAGATAATAATTTATCATCCAGGCATACAATCAACAATTTTAAATCTAACTATTTAAAATTTAAATCGAAACTATTCGATTGAGTGAGAAGTTCTCACCTTGGTTTCAATTCCGTTTTTGCGTTTATTTCGAATAAAATTAAACGTACGTTTAATTTTATCCGAAATTCAAACTAGCTCCAAACGACTCCAATCCAGCTCCATAGCGTAGTGCTCGACAAAAAGAATCCGACGCAATTCATTTCGTCATAATCCGACCTCGTACCACAAAGTTACGATAGTTTAAAGACCATACAATTTTAAATATAATTTATTTACAATTTATTTTAATTTTTCTTAACCTAAAACAATAACGGCCGCACGATACAATGCAATAAATCACGGCCGCAGGTTCAAGCTTCTTCCCCAAACCCAGTAACACGCAAGAACCCAAAAGCCGACCTCCTTCCATCTAACTTCGCAACCTCCACAAGCAAAACGAAGACGATCAGAGGCTGCCACCAACACCGCCTACATGAAATACCCCATCGGCTAAAATAGGGTCGAGCTCGGTCGAGTATTGAGCTCCAAAAACGTGGTTGAACACGTGACCTTCAAAGGCAAATTGCCGTCAATCCACTCAATGAAAATCCATCACAACCGTTGAATTACTAGATCTCATTGTCCTCTCCAATATTGTAGTTGACATTTTCTTGGATTAATATGTGGATTTGAAGAAAAATTGGGAAGAAGAAGATGAAATTTCGGCCCTTGATAACCAATGGCGGCGGCTGGCTTCAGAGAATTAGGGTTTTCTATTTTCTTTTGCAAATGAAATTTTAAAGGTGCTTTTATAGAAAATATTCCAAAACACTATTCATCCTGGAATTTCCGAACTCCAAATCTCGCGCGATGACGGGCGTTTCTAGGGTTTACCCCGCGTTCTGGACACAATGGAACAAGTTTCGGAAGCTAATTCGATCATCTGTGCGAGATATGGCAATAAACGATCGATTTAAAATTAAACCAGTTAATCAAATTTCTGTGCGTTTTAGCTTGCCCCGGACAAACGGTAAATCCGATTGACATGAAATTTGAAACCAAACAATAATATCACATTATGGATCCGATGAAACTAGTTTCGTCGAAATCCGAGACTGTTTGAAAAATGGCTACTTTAACTCGTCAATTAAATATTAAAATATTCTATTTTCACAAATTAACTTAAAATTCAATTTTAAACGTTCTATAACATCATTCTAACTCCAATATGATTTATTAAAATTTTACAAATCATTTTTAATCATATTAAACCCAATTTTCAATTATTTCTGAAATTTCAACCATTAATTTATCGATTAATTATCCAATTAAATCCAATTATTCGAAATATAAATTATTCGACTTATAAATTTCACTTATTAATATTTAAAATCAATTAAATATATGAATTTTAATTAATATAAATTCTGGGTCGTTACACGTTGCTTGAATTGGATCGAAGTGGTTTTCGGATAATTCAAACTTATTCGATCTCATTCTCATCGAAACAACTTCGATGGTTTTTTGTAAACTCAACCCTGGTACTTTCGGAAATAAATAGATAATAGATAGAAGTGGGGATCATCCCTTAACCGTTTAAGTGGATGGATCTCTCTATCAATTGTCCAAGGAGAAATAGATGAAATTTATACGCATAATACAACATCATCGAAGATGGTTGTGCCATATAACTCATATATTTCGGTTATATATATATATATATATATATATATATATATATATATATATATATATGTAACGACCCAGGATTTTAAGTAATTAAAATTTGAATATTTAATTAATTTTAGATATTAATAAGTGAAATTATAAGTCGAATAAATTTTATTTCGAATAATTGGATTTAATTGAATAATTAAATCGATAATTTAATATGTTAAATTATGGAAATAATTGAAAATTGGGTTAAATATAATTGAAAATGATTTGTAAAATTTTATTTTATCATATTGAAGTTAGAATGATATTTTAGAACTTTTAAAATCGAATTAAGAGTTAATTTGTGAAAATTGAATATTTTAATATTTAATCGACTAGTGAAAATAGTCAATTTTTGAACAGTCTCAGAATTGGACGAAACTAGTTCCATTGGATCCATAATAGTTAGTTATTACCGGATTTCAATTTTCGTGTCAATCGGAGTTATCGTTTGATCGTGGCAGCTCGAAACGCATCGAATTATTTTTAATTTTAATTTGGCGAGTTAAAATAGCCATTTTTCAAAAAGTCTCGGATTTCGACGAAACCAGTTTCATCGGATCCGTAATGTGATATTATTGTATGGTTTCAAATTTCGGGTCAATTGGATTTACCGTTTGTCCGGTACAAATTAAAACGCCTAGAAAATCGTTTAAATCGGTTTAATTTAAATTGAACGTTTATTGCCATAACTCGCACAGATGTCCGAATTAGCTTCCGAAACCTGTTCCATTGTGTCCGAAACGCGGGATAAACCCTAGAAACGCTGGTCACGGCGCGTAAATCGGAGTTTGGAATTTCCGGAATGAATAGTGTTTCGTCGGTTCCCTATAAATAGCCTCCATTCACAAGAAAAAATAAAATTATAACCCTAGCCGCCACCCACGCATGAACGGCCAGAAAACACGCGACGTTCTTCCCCTCCAATCTCCAAATCCGTTCATTAATTCAAGAAACTTTCTAAATGAAAGTTGTAGAGCACAACACGATCTTGATATCCAACGGCTATGATCGCGAATGGGTTAGTAGATTGATGGCAAATCTCGTATTAGTGTCGCACGTTCATTCTCGAACTGCGTGCACAGATGAAGGCCGAGCTCTATGGTACTGCAGCCGAGCATGGAGTAGGCGACAAGCTTCAAGATGGCGGTGGTGTGATGGAGTTTAGTCGAGCGTGGTGGTCGAAAATTGAAAACCTAGTTTCGGCCTAAATGGGTAGTTCGAACGTGATATCCAGGTTAGGGGAGAAGATAGGTAGCACGGCCATGATCTCATCACCCAAAGATCAACGGTCCAGATCTGCTGTAGGTTTAAAATTATAAGAAAATGTTAATTGTTTGTATTTAAATGTGTACGAAACTTCAAAAATTGATATCTTTTTCATACGAGGTCGAAAACGCGCGAAACCAGTTGCGTTGGAATCGTATGGACGAGCACTACGCTATGGAATTGGATTGGAGTCGTTTGGAGTTAGTGAGAATTTCGGGTAAAATTAAACGTCCGTTTAATTTTATTCGAAATAAATCGCTAAAACAAAAATAAAATCAAGGTGAGAACTTCTCACTCAATCGAATCAGTTTCAATTTTTATTTTAAATAGTTAGATTTAAAATATTTGAATTCATGTTTGAATGATGATTGTTATCTATTGATTGTTAAAATAGACATTATGCGCCGTTAGTAAGCGGATGTTATTTATTAAAAACATATACCGCGAATATTTCATAAACAGTGAAATTGGTATTATATATATAATAGCAATATATATATATTGGCATATGTATATATTGGAGTTATTGATTTCCCGCATTTTTTAGCGGATGAGACCCTATTGCGCCGCCTATTAAGCGGATAATATTTTAAATCGCGATAATTCCGTACTGGAGCGGAATTGGTATTGTGCTAATGTTTGTGGATGTAGGAAAACAGGTTGGAGGGATCCAACTGGATTCCTCAACAGTATTTATTTGATTATGGATATTTTGATATTCGTTGATTATCATATCGATATATGATATCGTTGTTGTCGTGATTGACTATTTGGTGTGTAGCATCATTGGACCAAATTTTGAAGTTTTAAAAGGGATTTTAAAGTGATTTTTGAAAGTATACGTTATAAAATATTTTTGGAATTGATCCATTATAAATAAATAAACGTTATAATTTTTAAAGTTATAAAAATTATGATTTTGAGAAATACGGTTAAAGATTGATTTTTGAGAAATATGGGTTAATGTTTTTATAAAATAATTAAATTGGATTTTTGAATTTATTATAAAAGTTTAAATGTAGGATTTATAAAATTTGATTATTTTATAAATCAAAATGATGAAGTTTTTAAAGGAGTTTAAAGACGTTTTAAATATTAATATGAATTGAATTATATAAGAGATTTATAAATGGATATTTATAAATTGAAATATTGAAATTATAAAATGAGTTTTTATAAGTGTTAGAATGAAGTGTGAATGAATTTCATAAACGAATGAAATTTATAGAATTATAAACGGTGAAGTTATAAATGGAATTTTATAAGCAGTAGGTTTATAAAATTTATAAAGTTATTAAAAGAATGGTTTTGGATAAATAATTGAATCTTATAAGTTATAAGATTTATAATTTTGAAGTTCAAAGGAACGATTTTTCAAACAAATAAATTATAAGTATTTCACTTATAATATGAACTTTTAGTATATCACTGTGATATAAATTGAGATAGGTTAATAAAGGAATTTATAAACCTTTTTTTATAAATTCGCAACGACTTATTTTGATAAGTAAATTGTTGAAACCTATTAATGGAGTTATATTCACATTTTTGACTGTGAATAATCCTTTAAAATGAAATGTATAAAAGGATGAAATGTGTTAACGTAGTATATTCACGTTTTTGAATAGTGAATAATATGTTAAAGAAAATGTTTAGATTTGATGTCTTAAATAGAAATTAAAACGATCTAACGATGTTTTAAAATGTGTTGAGATTCGAAACCATAGGTTTCAACATTTATGGTTGAAATAGACGTTTTCGAGAAATAGAAGGAAATAATGGACTATAACACTGTTGTTATAGTAAATGATTTACGAAAGGAAATGTTTTGTATAGTATTGGGATTTATATATCTATCTTAAATTCGAATCCCTATACTAGTGATTTTGGGACATCGTAACGATGTTTTACGCAACATTCGTTTTGGCCTAAATAAATATGTTTAAGAGAATGATTTCCTTAAAGAATGAAATATATACTTAATTTCGATTTAAGTATATTGAATATTTTCTAAGTGTTGAAAACAAATAAAATTTGTGAATTACTTATGAATAAGTAAGTATGGAAATGTTTTCCAATATAAAGTGAATATTTTGAGAATTTATCTTCTTGAAGATAAATTGAAATGAATAATTGAAATCGTATATTCATAGATATTTTGAAATATAAATTCACTGTGGAATTTATAAAAGAAAAGGGAACTTGTTTAAAAATAAATATTGATTTATTTTTGAAGTGTGAAAATTATATATCTTGTAAAGATATTTTGGAAAATAAATAATTTGGAAAATTATTTGGAAACGGGTGATGTGTGCATATCCATTGATAGTTCAATAACCGACTATCAATATTTCCCTTTGAATGGGTAATTGATGTGATTTGTTTGAATTTGAATGCCACACTTATTTTTGAATAAGCGCTCACTATTCGGGTTAACCGGGAAAGGACCATGGGGTCGTATAACCCATTCCGAATAGGTGATACGTCGTTATAAATTGCATTTGATGACCGGTGTTGAAGACCGGGTATTTGCGAAAGCGATAGGATGACCTATCGATTGTCTCTGCACTGGGTAGCTCCTGGTATAGAGATTTCCTAAGTGATGGGAAATTCGATCGGGATTGTGAATACCCGGATTGCAAGGGCTTCGTAAGAAGTGCCTTCGGTTCTGTTCGAGCCCGGAACAGACTTGTATGGATTGTATGTCTGACATTACAAATTGAGATATAAAGCCGATTTCTTTCAAATATATTTCTGTTGGTGGCGGAGAATTTATTCTCTTAGCTTAACACCCTTCTCTGAGACGTACGAGCTCAGAGGTTATGTAGTTGAAGGTTATCAGCGATATATTCCCAATTTGGTAATGTGACATGCTGAGTGTTGCTGTAAATGATCATTGTGTTGATTATTTGTGATAGGATCATTTATTTGATCGTCTATCCTGGTGATCATTTCTATGATCATTTGTTGACCCAAAGCATGGCTTTTGTATAAAGTATGTTTTTGTGGACGTGACTTCGTCGAGCCTCACACCTCGGGAATGGTCAAAACAGGAAAGATGCGGCAAGGTTATGAGGGGTAGCGCCCTTTAGGATGTGTGCATTTCCTTCTGGAAAAGGGTGGTATCATGGTATGGAGCCCAGATACTTACTCATGTTGAAAACACTTTATGATTGTGTGAATTGATTGCGAGCGCTCGGTTGAAAGGTCCCAAAGGACCGGGGGATGACATATTCGGTCAGTTGTTACTCAGTTAGGGGTAACCCGGCCTTGTGTTGGTAGAGATCCGGTTTGGTTCTCGGGGATGTCCATCCAGAGGCATTCTCATGTGGCAATGGGAAGTTCCTTGGCCTGATCATTCGTTGGAAATCCAAAGAAACACTACGATCTTGTACGGTATTAGTTGTAGAACCTATCATTCACTTATGGTGGCGCCCCACTGTTTGGATGGTAGCTATAGTAGGCATAGTTCGAAATGTCTATGCTGGCTAAGATTTATACTCTACTTTCGAAATAAATTTTTCCTACACTATGAACTAGTAATAATATCAAATGTTCTTTTTAATGCGTATCAAGCATCTTTGACTATCATAAGGAGAAATCTCCTCTGATTCTGCTTTTGCATTGTGTGTGTGTGCGGGAGGCCTTATGGTAGTCTCATTTTTAAAAGCATTGTGAATTGACTTTAAAAATATTCCTCTATTTTGATTTTTAAAGATAAATAAACTGTTTTGAGTTCTCACACCAGTCACATGACTGACTCGGAGTTTATTGTTTTCCTTCCTAAACTCTGGGTGCCCACCAATTTCTACACGGGCAGTCAAGAGTTAAGGTTTATCAGGATATCAGGATATTCTGGAGTTGTAGGAGGCAAGCCGGATGGCATGGCGTATTATTAGTATATAGTATTTCTTTTCCGCTGTTTGATGTTGTTTGTTGTTGTACACTCTGATGATATGATGTAATGAAATGTAATGTATAAAATGTAATAACTGATATAGTTCTTTGTTTAAAGATTATTCATTTATTATTATATGTTGTTCCGCTGCGAATTGTGAGATTCTGTTATTGTTCTGTTGTTTTCTTTCTGTTCCGTTCTATTTTCTTTTCTCCCTATTTTCTATCTTTTTCTCTCTTCTTCTGTCTTTTTCTTTTTCTTAAACATTGAGAATTCGTATTTCTGTCCATCTTGAATTAATCTATGGAGATTAGTGTATATTCAAGGAGTACGGATTTGCGGGTCTTCACAATATATATATATATATATATATATATATATATATTCATAGATACATTTTGATCCAGATTTGATAGTCGGTTATTTAACTATCAAAAAAATACAACAACTCATCCATAGATTAATTTCCTAAGGGAAATAACACTGGTTAAGCACAAAGCAACTCTGGTCCTCTTAAATCAAACTTTTCATTAATTTAAAACTACTTTGAAACATTCATATATTTATCTCAATGGTATAAGTATATCTACAAATCCTAAGAAAGATTATTATTTAAAATCACACTTAAATTTAGGTCAAAGCAGAATCATTAAAAATGAAGATAATAACCTCAAACATTATTCTTTCGGTGTTAACTAGGGAAAGAATATTCCCTACCACCATAAATTAAGAAGGCCGATTGGGAGAAATCAAATCTCTGATACAAATAACTCTTTTACAAAATTCCTTTTTATAAATATGAGCTGAAAATTCATTTATGAAATTTCTTCCATAAAATATTATTTATAAATTCTTCCATGAATATTTAAACATAATTTCGACTTCCTTTCATAAATCCCCAAATTTGTTTAACTAACTTCTTTATAAAATCCCTTTATTATTTATAAACTCTTTTATAAACCTCCTTTTATAAAATATCATTTATGAACCCACTTAATAAATTTCCAACTCTTTGCATCTCTTTTAAAAACACCAAGTTCATTTATAAAATTCTTTTTTTTCTAAATATAATTTCAAACCCCTTTTTAAAACAAACTCTAAATATAAAATAAATCCTAAAATATAATTATAACATTAGTACAGTTTTCATCAATTTTCAAAAATTCCAAATGGAATTTATTTTCCCCTTTTCCAAAATGATATTAATTTCATTTTTATAAGATATTACTTCAAAACCATTCTTTTCTTTTACCACATTTTATAAATCTACTCTCAACTTATAAAATCATGTTTATAAATCTACAACATTTTATACAAAAAACAAAATAAATATTATTTAAAATATTTCAGTCTTCTTTAAACCCGTGAAATTTCTTTCTTTTTTTTAAATAAAGATGATCATTTTTTAAATTTTTTTAAAAATAAACATGTATTATTATACATTTTTATAAAAATCAATACTTCAAAAATAATTAATTTAAAGCATTTGCTTAAATGTAAATATTAGAAGAATAAATAAATAAATTTGGAATAGAATATAAAAGTTTTAAAAATGCATTTAAATTAAAATATCAAAAACATACCAAACATACAGATTTAGAACCTTTTCCAAATTGAAAAACATTTCCAAAATCAAATAGTACTTAACAATATTTCCAAAATATTATATCGAGGCTGATAGTTGTTGTAGCATGTAAAAAACGCTATTACTTCTTTTAACTATAAAAAGGTTAAATTTTTCACGTCGGTGTCACACTCAAATGGCCTAACAGTCAAATTTCGGCATTTAACAAACAAAATCTTAAATGTATAACTAAAATAAATGAACACGTAAATAACTGGGAATTTGAAAACACTATGGTAAGAAATCCAGATTTCTCAATAAATTTTCGTATATTTCAATATTAAATGTTTATTGCTTGTAAAAGCGAACAATTTAACTAAACAGCAATAATTTCAACCAAACACAAAGAGTAAATTTAGTCTACTATCAATCAAAATAATTTATTCAAAGAGATGAGTTATGCTCGCAGAAATTTCAGTCGCTGCCGAAGCATTTCGATTTGGAATAAAATCGAACGACGTCCGATTTTAGCCCAAAGTTCACTATGCTCCAAATTACATTAATTACATTAATTAACCACCTTAACCTAGCGTTAGACCTTTCCCAAATTTATAATTACTTCACGTTCTATTTACAGCGAACATTTCCCTCCCTTATGCTCCCTCATCTGTCCACTAAAACACTACTTGACTTCGCTAGCGAACATCTCACCCAAATCTCCACCATCCCGAACCCGCAAACCCACACCTAACCCACCATCTCTAGCCATGAACTGGAGCTGCTGTGTGACGTTGCACACCTTTGACGGTGATCGGACCACGCAAACAACCCGCTGCCTATGCTAAACAACACTCCTAATCCAAATCTGACATCTAATTCTCGAAGCGAAGACTGTTACTCCATAAATCGCAAGCCCTAACCACTTATTCTTCACGTTCAACCACTGGTAAATTGTCAGAATCCCAATCCCTCCACCAAACATCCTCTACTCATCTTAATTCATAGACCTAGGTTAAATTAACTTGAAGATAGAAGCCTTTCATTGTTCGAATTTTACTGTTATGATTTTTCATAAGAAGAGGATTTATTTTCTTTGATCAAATAGAAGAATAGAACGATATAAGAAGAAAAGAAAGAAAGGTGGATGTTTGTACATATTGATTTGAGTTCGGTTAAATCCAATATTCCAGCCTTTCATTGCACAGCTGTATATTCACATACGAATCCCCAAGGATAGAACTAAAATACAATCACGTTCACAACTGCGGCGCGACCTCAAAACAATTATAATATATGCTAGTTATCTGATTCTGAAAAATCACAAAAATGCTGTCGTTTGCCGATAGATAGTCATACGAATAATTTTCAATATTTTTCAAATTAAAAATTATGAAAAAACCAAATAAATTAAATTAAAAATACGTCAAACGAAATCGAGTCATAAAAATAAAAACAAATTTTTTGATTATTTATTTGAACCATTTATTAACTTTTAAATAAATTCACAAATTGAATTCACTGTTACTATTTATAATTTAAAAGGAGTTAAACAAATCCATTAAATCTATTCAAACTCCAATACTTAATCTCTATTCAAATATTCGTTCACAATTTATAGATTTTAAATAATCTCAATAAATTAATTATGTTTTAAAGCTTTTAAACCAATATTTCAATAATTAAAATTAATTAATATTCAAAATTGAATGAACAAAATTTCAGATCATTACAACTCAATTATATTTAAGTAGTCTGAGAGTTGCAGGTTTTTCTTTGGGCTTTTTAAAGATAATGGATGAGCATGAGACTCATTTATCTATCTAGTTATTTATTTCCACCGTTACGCCTATTATGCTGCGTATTCTGTATCAACATGTGTAAAGGCAAAGTGTATGACCGCCTAGTCTGATAGTTATAGAACTTTTGTATAACTCTGATAATTCCATGTAAGGAGTAAACTTATGTACTATATTATTTTCTATAATATGTAACGGTTTCCTTGTGAGCTTTTCTATTGTGCCCCATTCTGTTCTTTATTTTACCCTATGACAACTCATTTTTCGGATGCTTGGGCAATGACACACGAATATTATAGTTGTATTAAGTGTCGCTCCTAAGGGTCGAAAAGATGGGTTGTCACACATACTAGTCTATTTTCTTTATTATGGAGCTTTCTAGTTTTGTGCTCCACAATGCATGCAATGGCATGATATGCTATTGGCACCGCCTTAATATCCCCTAACTGATCATGCTCTACCACAATAGATATGTCATGAAAGAATTTCCTTAAATGTGAAACATGAAAAACATCATGGACTCCTGCAAATCTATCTAGTACCTCCATCGGGTAAGCAAGTCATCCTATCCCTTCCAAAACTCGGAAAGGTCCAACAAATAATGGTGCCGATTTTCCTGACTTTCCAAACCTTATGACTTTTCTTAGAGGGGAGAATTTGATAAATACCGAGTCTCCAACCTAAAACTCTAACTCTTTCCTTCTCTTGTCGCCGTAGGATTTTTGGTGGTATTGCTGCCTTTATACGTTACTGGATCAACCCTACCTTTCTGAGGTATCACAGATCAAATCTGAATCATCGTCTTCTTCACTAACCAGAGTTGTAATGAGGAGGGAGTTAGAACAACAATGTATAGTAAATTGAAATCCCAAGACATTCTATATTAGTGTTTAGGCAGTGTAATTTAAATAAGAATATGTCTTATGTATTTAAACTATATTCAAAGTCTTTCTAATTATAAGCCCTAAGTCTTATCCAATTCCATAACCAATGACCCATAATCATCTTTAATATCATCTACCAATGCAAGAGATAGAACTCAAGCCACTTAATACACTTTTTAATGGAAAATAGACAAATTCTGACCCTTTAAGACCTCAATTAAGGTAGGCCCCAATCATTTAATACCCACTCCCAAGGTAGACTCCTCATAGATGCATATCCAGCTGACATTGCATAAAAATCTCTTCGGATACATACTACTTCCTATTGAAGCAGACATTTCCAAGATATCCTCAACCGTGCCTAAACCCAATTCCAACCATTTAATGCTTCATACAAGGGAAGAGGCGGGCCCTTAAGTAGTCACTTAATACCTTCAATCCTTGAAGCAGATCCTTTGTATTATGATGTATACCCTACAGAGACGTCTCACATTATTCCGACTATTCGTAGGGACTGGTAGGCAGATTAACTAGGCAGAGTCACCTTATAGAATTGGGACTGACCTCGTGTCATCCATAGTTACTTATCATTGGCGACGTCTTACATCAGCCCCAAAGTCACATTGCTGGTAGCAAGATTAGTTGGGCAGACTTATGTGTGCTTTTAACTGACCTCGCATCCCCATAACTTTATAACACTCTCAAAATATATTATCACACATCTCACTGTTGTTCATTATTTTAGGCCTTATAAGAATCCGTTCTTTATTTTTCTTAACAATAAATTACTTTGCTAAGGGGGATTTAATGATGATTTTTACCTTAATTAACTACGCAATTAATACGTCATAATCGTACGTTATTCACGCTAGCTTACACAGACGCACGCACATTTATTAATTTTATGCGTGTAGAGAATACACCCTAAACTAACGTTTAAATGTAAAATCTAGAAAAATTATACAATCTCATTTCCACGATAACATTTAAACCATAAATCTAATTCCAAAATCAAATCAATAGACTTGTACATAGAATCCAAATCTAACTTATTTTTTATTAAAACATTGGAATAAATCAATAATAATGGAACCTATAATTTAATTAATTTATGCTCTATTCAAATTTTTTTACATGAAGGTGGATAAGGGAAATTCTATTCGATTTGCACAAATAGGCGGTGTATAGTACGAACAAGAATTCGTGCCTTACACGCCATTTCTTAATTAAATCCCTTAATCAGATCTGAAGAAAAGAATAAGAAGCGGAATAGAAGGTAAAACACTTAAGTTGCAAAATCAAACACAAACTCCATTATTTTACTACAAAAAACAAACATAAGAGTTGACATTTCACTTTTGGGGGAATTTTGAGGATTTTTAATGTGAATTTTTCGTAATCCACAACTCCCTAAGGCATAAATCAAATCCAAACTACACAATTCAATTACTAAAATAGAAAAAAAAAGATTGCTGCTCACTGTACGTCCATAACTTTGCCTCCTTTTAGATTTGATACACCTTCAATGAACCCTTTCAGATCTCTTCTTTTTTATATATACAGTAATGGATTTATATATGTGTTAGATTTAGAAAATTTGAGGTTTGGAGGAGAATAGGTGAGAAAATAAACAACAAACGAAAATTGATATATATATATATATATATATATATATATATATATATATGATTTCTTACCTGAAACCCTAGTAGAGATTTTTGAATCTACGAACTGACATAGCTTCGCTAGCGTTCCACAATATTTTTGGAGAGA
Organism: Allium cepa; assembly: GCA_030765085.1. Lineage (NCBI taxonomy): Eukaryota > Viridiplantae > Streptophyta > Magnoliopsida > Asparagales > Amaryllidaceae > Allium > Allium cepa. The sequence goes on along the minus strand of CM060929.1, from coordinate 665,109,953 downwards.
ATAGGGGGTTTAGATCTTATTTATAGTGGTTGAAGCGCACCAGAACCATTGGATTAAGGTACGAAAAAATAATACAATTTGGTATGTTAAAATACACTAAACCTTAGCTACCAGAACCGGTTGACCGCTGCTTCCCACTTGTCGACCAAAGTGGAGCGGTTGACCGGTCCCCTTATTCTTGAAACGTTTAATTCATACCATTATTTATTTTATTTTCTTCCTTAATTGCAATTTAACATTAACATAAGTATTACTGTTTACTTGAACCCCTAGTATAATTAATGTTAAATTTTGAATTTCAAAATTTGGAATTAAGTACTTAGTTGAGTTTGAATTCTATTCAAATTAATTTGAATTCGAAACTTCAAACATCTGTAACTTCTTCGTTCATGCTTTGTTTTCAACAAATTATATATGAAAATTGATCGAAAAATTACCACAAAGGCAACGACATAACTTTTGTGGTTCAATTCTGACTTTAACAAAAAAATTATTTTTACCCCAACTAAATTAATTTATCTTAATTATTTATTTATGGTTGATTTTACAGGGTGTTACATTCTCACCCCTTAAAAGGATTCCATCCCGAAATCTTTCCAAGGGTCGTACAACATAATGCACAATAAACATCCATGTTATACAAACAAGTAATCTACACAACCATTTACTCAAACAAAAGTATAATGTGATTATGTAATACAGACATACTACAAGTGAGCTTAATCCTTGTGCGAGTCTGTAATCGTGACCTATAAGTATGCATGCAAACACCCTAAACATGCATAAAAATTTCTACATGAGTGCAAAGTGATAGTGAAAAGTGAAGCAACCATCTCCTACAATCCAATTTAGCAATCACGATGCAACCAAAAACCTAATTTTGGAGAGAAATGTTACTAGTGAAAAGCTTAGTTAGAGATATCCTCGTCTTCTCTTCAGTTTCCCATATGTTTTCCGCTAGGTTTTTTCCTTATTATACTCAGACCAACCTAATTTCTATATTGCGGAGCTTCCTAGTTCCGTACTCCATAACACATGCGGTAGCATGGGGTGTTATTGGATCCATATCTATTTCCACCAACTGATCAGGCTCTATCACAACGGTCGTGTCATGAAGGTAATTCTTTAAATGTGAAACATGAAAAACATCATGGACTTCTACCAATCCATCCTATAGCTCCACGTGATAAGCGAGTCTTCATATCCTTTCCAAAACTCAAAAAGGCCCAACAAATCTTGGTGCTAATTTTTGTAAATTTCCATACATTATGACTTTTCTAAGAGGGGAGACTTTGATAAATACTAGGTCTCCAAACTCAAACTCTAACTCTTTCCTTCTCTTGTCTACGTAGGATTTTTGGCGGTCTTGTGTCACCTTCATACGTTGTCAAATCAACTCTACCTTTTATGAAGTACCGTGAATAAAATCTGGTCCAAGAAAAACTATGTTGGTGATTTCTCTCCAATAATTTGGTGATTTGCATGGCCTCCTATAGAACGCTTCAAAGGGCCATACCAGTCGTGCTTGGTAACTATTATTGTACGTGAACTCAATTAACGTCACGTGCTGCTCCCAATGTCCTCTGAAATCCATGACGCAATCCCTTAACAAATCCTCTAAGATTTTATTCACTCTTTCAGTTTGGCCATCGGTCCATGGGTGGTAAGCAATGCTAAGATTTAACAAAGTTCCCAAACCTTTCTGCAAACTTCTCCAAAACTCGCTAGTGAACAAGAGGTGCCTATGACTAACAATGCTCACTAAAATTCCATGTAGTCAAACCAACTTCTTAATATAAATCTGTGCTAGAGATGCTATAATCCTATTATTTCTAACAGAAACCAAATGGGCACTCATAGTCAGTCTGTCTACTACGAGCCAAATAGCTTCATTTCCCCTCTGACTCCTAGGCGATCCTTCCACAAAGTCCATCGAAATGTGCTCTTATTTCTAAGTCAGAATCTCTAATAGTAACAACAATCCTCTAGGTTTCTCTTGCTCAGCCTTTATTTTTTTGACGTGTCAAACATCTAGTAACAAACTTAGCTATCCTATTCTTCATTCCCGACCAAAAGAAAACTCTCTTCATATCTTTATGTAGCTTGTCTACTTCGGGGTGAATGGTCATCTTTGAGTGGTGACATTCTGCTAGTACATCCTCAAACACACTACAATCACCGGGACACAAAGGCATCCATCCCTTCTTGTCAATTTCATATCTACTGATGTTGGGAAATTGTTATCCTCTTCTCAACTTATTCAGAATCTCCATTATCTTCTTGTCCTTTTTTTTACTCAAGGCTAATATGGTCCATCAAATCCGGCCTAACCTCCATTATTGCTAAAAAGCCTTAAATGGGTTATGTCAGCGGTTGGAAGTTGAAACTTAAGAGGAACTCCAACTGCCTCCATTCATATATAGCACCTAATGTAGCTTGCCTCCGGCTGAGGGCATCGACGGCGACGTTCCCTTTTCCTAGGGTATAATGTATACCAAAGTCGAATGACGAAATATACTCCATCCACCTCTGCTCTCTAAGGTTCAAATATTTTTGTAAAAAAGGTATTTAAGCGAGTTATAGTCAGTGAACAACTCAAACCTTTCTCCCAAAAGATAGTGCCTCCGTATCTTTAAGGCAAAACAATAGTTGCCAACTCCAAGTCATGAACTGGGTATCTTTTCTCTTGGTCCTTTAGCTGCCTACTAGCATAAGCTACTACCCTTCCTTCTTGCATGAGATCTGCTCTCAATCCTGTGCCGCATGCATCCATAAAAGCTGTAAAAGACTTTGTCCCATCAAGAATGGTAAGCACATGTGCACTTGTTAATAGTTCCGTAAGTTTCTTGAATGTTTTAGAGCATGTATCATCCCAAGTGAAAATTAGATTCTTTTTTATCAAGCAGGTTAAAGGAACTGATATTTTTGCAAAGTTCTTTATAAACTTCTTATAATTTCCTGCTAACTCGAGAAAACTCATAACCTCTATTGTACTCCTTGGAACTTTCCATTCTTGAATAGTTTCCACATTTGCGGGATCCACCGACAATCCATGCTCAGAAACAATGTGCCCAAGGAAACTTACCTCCTTCTTCCAAAAGTAGCATTTTGTGAATTTGTCAATAAGGTGGCGCCTTCTTAAAATCCCTAATATCTTCCTTAAGTGATCATCGTGCTCCACTTCACTATTGGAGAATACTAAGATATCATCAACAAACATTATGACAAACTTATTAAGTTTGTCCTTTAAATACTCTACTCATCAAATCTACAAAGTATGCAGGGGCATTCGTTAATCCAAAAGACATTACTTTCCCTTATAGAGTCCATGTGATGTATGGAACGCAGTCTTCGATTTGTTGTCCTCTACGATCCTCAACTGATGAAACCCAATTGCCAGACTTTGACTCTCACAAGTTGATCGAACAAGTGTCTATCCTAGGTAAGGGTATCAATTCTTCCTAATCAACTCATTAAGTTCCCTATAGTCGACGAAGTCTCAATAAGTCATCGGCCTTAGTGGCAAAAATAATAGGGGCTCCTCATTCTGAGATACTTCATCGGATGGATCCCTTTTGCGACAGCTCCGAGATATGCTTATCCAACTCTCATCTTTCTTTAGGGGCCATGTGTCTTAATGACAAAGCGATCGGTCTAGCATCCTTTCCCAAATCAATCCTAAAACTCGATCTCCATTTTGTGGTGGGAAACTTGGGACTTCACCAAATATATCAGGAAATTCTCAGACCATGAGTATGGATGAGAGCTCATTATAAGAAAGGCTTAGCAAGTGTAAATCGGTTGACTCAGCCGAGTCTTACGGTGTATAGTGCACTCTAAATCTCATGCTCTACCACTCTTTAATCATACAACCTTTTATTGTAATCTAAAATTTCCTCATAGTGTGATAACCAATCCATTCCCAAGATAAGTCCATACCCCTTAAATTTAGAACATGCGCATTACATATGAAATCAGCATGACATATGTCCATAACTAGGTCTTTGTAAATTAAAGAGAGATGTGTAGACCTCCCAATAGGATTAGAGACTACTATTGGGATGGTGACAGATTGGGTTTGAAGATTTAAGGATTTGACTATATTCCTAGCTATAAAAGAATGTGATGCTCCGAAATCAAATAAGGTAAGAATTGTAGCCCTAAAAGTATGAGTTATAATACCTTCCACTATAGCCTTCCCTGGTCTCTAGAGGTTGGTCTACTCAAAATAGGGACGACTTCGATGGCTTGGGCTTGCACACTCGGCTCTTCCTTCGTAGGCTTCATGCATTAGTTCTGGAAGTGCCATTCTTCGTGGCAGTTATAACACTTTCCCTTAAAAGCTTCTTTCATCAGACTTACCCTACAATCGTCAACTATATGTCCCTTCCTTTGGCATCTCTTACACCCTTATCTTCTTTCTTGAACTATACTTTTGATTTCTTATTCGCCCTAAAATTTCCCTTCATGGATCCTCCTTGATTTTGAGCAAGTCATGCCTTCTCCTTCTCAATTTCTTTTTCCTTCGCACAAACCATCTGCAGCAAAGCCATCTCAACTTTGGTCTTGTATATGGCGCCAATGGCACTTAGTTTAACAATAATTCTCTAAGCAAGGAGTTTAGGCCTTTTACAAACTTCATGGCCTTTTTCATAGGTGTATCCATCAAACTCATCCCAAACTCAGCAAAATCTATAAACTTACTAATTTACTCCTTCAAAGTGGAGTTTTCCTGCTTAAGCTGTATGAATTTCCCAAGTTGTAAACTCACTTTTATCCTTGACATAAAACTTGACTCGGACTTATCCTTGAGTTCATCCTAAGTGAAAATCCTATCAACATTCTTCTCAGCCATAATATTGGATCAATCTAGGGCTTCTTCCTTAAGGTTCCTATCTGTCATTCTCCCCCTCAGTTGATCCTCCTAACCGAGAATTTAAAGCATCCTCTCGTAGTCATTTATCCATGTCTTTGTCTCCATGAAACCTTCTGTTTAAGAATATACTCTCCTATAATAAGAAAGTCCTTACACATTTTGGGAAAGTCATCGGGACGGGATGCTATGTCTAAAGGTGGGGCAGCTGGTTCCTCCAGTGCAGCTTGCTGAGGAATAAGGACCTACTTGCCTGAGGTATTGTTTAAACCATTCGGGAATCCCTCGAATGTTGGGTCTTCCTCAGGCAGGGTTCCTAGCCTCAGAAGAAGAATGATTATCAGCCATATAAATTATCTATAGGTTGAGATTTTAGTTATAACTTCCTAGGATAGTATTACATGCGGAAAGAAAGATTTGCCTAGTGTGTGAATGTATGTTCAAAAGTAGTGTACATGTATGTATGTATGCATGTGTGTGTGTAGTATGTATGTATGTATAGTAGGGCTTTTTGAAAAATATTTTTAGAAATAGCAAATATGATACTCATATACATACTTTTTCCTATGGAACAGGTAACCTAAGCTCTGATACCAAATATAACAATCCAACAGAAACAGGCCTAAATACCGACCTAGAAAAGGCCCATCGAAACTTATACCCATTCTAAAGTTAGTCGTTGGTTGATAAAAAGAACAATGCAGATGTATTTATCTACTTATTCAGAACTCACAGTGGAAAGATAAATATAGTAATATAAAAAATAATCATTTAATTTCAAATTTCAAATACCATAAAACCACAACACGACGTCAATAATAACATCACATAACCGAGATACAACATGTTCAAAATATATTGTTATCTTTAAATGGGTACATCAGAAAATAATAGAAATAGATAAATAGACTACCGTCACAAGCTCCTTTCATCGTCATCTCTATCTGGATGACCGTCTCCTTCCCTAACATATGTAGTAATGAGTAGCGAGTCAGAACAACAACATCCAATGAATAAAATTCTTGAGCATTTCTATATTAGTGCTTGGGTAGTATAATTTAAATAAGGATATGCCTTATGCATTTTGGTTATATTCACAGTCTTTCTAATTATAAGCCCTACAGCTTATCTAATTCCATAACCATTTCAACCTAATAACCTATAACCATCGATATTAATGTCCTAGCAATGCAAGAGATAGTACCCAAGCCACTTAATAACTTTTCAGTGGGAATTAGGCATACATTGACCATTTAAGACCTCATTTGAGGTTAGCCCCCATTATTTAACACATATCCCCAAGGAGGATTCCTCACAGGTGCCTATCTAGCTGACATTCCATGGAAATCTCTTTAGATAATTAATACTTTCTATTGAAGCAGACCTTCCCAAAATATACTCTACTATGCCAAAACCCAATCCCGATCATTTAATACTTCCTACACGAGGAAGACACGGGCCTTCAAACAACCACTTTACATTCATCCCTAGAGCAGGTCCTTCATATTATGATCCATACCCCACGGAGATGTCTCACACTAGTCCGACTATTCGTAGGTATTGGTAGCCAGATTAGCTAGGTAGATTTAGCCTACAGAATTTAGGACTAACCTCGTGTCATCCCTAGAAACTTTGTTTAAGCTATAATTTTTTATAGGATTCGAATTCGGGTCTCAAACTAGTTTCATTGCTTCAAGATGTTTATTCTTATTCTGTAGAATGGTCATAATAGGAAAACGGACTTACGGTTAGGATGTTATGCCTATTTTAAGTTTAGACGGTTGTTTGTCAATATTAATGTTTAATTAATTAAGCCGATTAGTCGGCCCATTGTCTAATTTGAGATTAATATAAATAGGGGGCTATAGGAATCAAACTAAAACTTTTCTCTCTTTTCCAAATAGGATCTAAAAACCCTAAATTCATCCAAAATCACACAAATTAATCTCCAAATCCAGCTAGATCATTAATTGGAGAGAATATCATCAATTAGAAGATATTAATCAACATTTTGGTTAATCTACATTGCATTTATTACTTTCCACATTAGATCTAGATGAGAATTGGTTGATTGGATAATTGGTGAGTGGTTTATGCCTTCTCACTATCATATGCATGTTTATGTGGTAGAATTGTATGTTTTAATATTATTTTTGACCTTTGAATCTTTTAAACTTTAATTACATGCTATCATATGTTTATGACCTAAATTTGTGAACCTTTGAATTGATTTTCAAAAATGATTTAGTAATGCTCCTTACTCATATTCATATATGCATGTAATATGTAGATTTAGATTAGAATTAGTTTTTTTATCACATTCTTATATATTACTTATATGAATGGATGTATATGCATGTTATTGTATGCTTGTATGTTGTGATTTGATCTTGTTTTCTAGTGTTTCGGATACTTAGGAAGATAAGTTGGAGAATTTATCAAATCTAAGGCAAATTTTGTTCGAAATTGGACGAAACTAGAAGGGAAGGCTCTGAAGCATGGATGGAGCTTGGAAAATAAGTCACACCTTAAAATTTCTTAATGGTTCATGTCGAAAATGAGTTGAAAGGTCGGGTCTAGTCATTTTGGTTGGCCAAATGTGTCGGTGGATGGCATGGATCTTTAAAGCTTGGTTAGGGAAGGTGGTCCATAGCAAGATACAAGAGATTGTCTAAGTGTTAGGTATTATGTCGAGTTGTTTCTAGAACTTAGAGTTGAATGCTTTGGATTAGGGGCTGAGTTGTTTTGATGAATGGATCAGGGTCTAAAGCACTCGAGAAGGAAGTGTTATAGGCAAAATGATTTACTTTTGGCTATGTAAATGACTCGGTGCCAATTCATTTTGACTTGATACTAATTTTCTTTAGTGAGAGCTATGGGGTCATACTTGTATAAGGAGGAAGCGGAGGACTCTGTAGATCATGCTAGATGTGTTGGATCATTCGCACAAGGGTTATATAGTGGTGTAATAACATGATAAAAGCTATGTATCTTTTGTTTATTGCTCATGAAGTGGGTAGGTGCTGTAGATGGCAGCTCAATAAAGAAGGGAGCCATGGATAGGGAACGTGAAGGGTTTCGAATAATGGAAACTGGATTAAGCAAATGAAGGGCTCGGATCCGAATGGAGCAAAGGAGGACACAATGTATGTGCTAAGGAATCGATGATATTAGGAGTGTTTTTTGTTATACTCAAAGCAAGGGTATTATAAGTGGAGATGCCCATGGATTCATGAAGTGGATCTAAATACCTTGGACCAGTGGCTTTGTGTCTAATGTCTAGCTTTGGGCCATGAGACACGTATCAAGCTTTGGGCTGCTTGATATGAGAATACATTGAAAACTAGTATTTCCATTAGTCCCTGGCAGTAAGGAGACCATATGATTTATCATATAGTCACGGCGTATCGAGTGATAGTGAGGATTGCTTGGTGGATACTATGGTTGCTTTGGTAGCTTTATTTGTCACTCAGAGGTATCATTGGGAGTAAATATTGGGGGTAGGAATACCACGAGAGCTGATATCCTTATTTGTGTAGAGTACCTTTATGATATTTGTAAAGTAGCATATTATGTTGTCTTATGCTAGCTCTTTATTGTATGGACAGGTTAGGTATGGTTCGTCTACCTCTATTCCTTACCATATTTACCTAGATAGTATTTTGAGATTCATTTACCGCTCACTCCAGACTGTTGTCTGAGCCAAACTTTGATGCTTTGTTTCTTATTATCTTAGGTACTCTTAAAAGAGTAGATTAAATAACAGGTCTAGGCAATGCATTAGCTATATGGAGGGCGAGATAGATGGTGTTATCTCGTGTTATATGCCTATATAGATTTCTATGCTTATTCCGTTGTGCAACACTGGGAGCCTTAGTAGTGACTGTTTATTTTCTTGTTAGGAGATAGTTGTCGATTTTATTTCCATTGTATAAACTCTACTACATTTGTATATAACTCTACAGATCCATGTTCTAATGATTTATTCATATAGTTATTACTGCCTCTCCTATTATATCTGAATATTATATTTTATCCATGCGCGGTGAGGTATTTGACGCATTATATGCTATACTTAATTCATCTTCAACCTTGATGATCATCACATATCGACGAGGCATGACTGCAACGCACTATTTTGATATTATTTAAACAGGTGGTGTAAGGCAGTTGGCACATTTGGTATCAGATCTTTGGTTATACGATTAACCTGAGTTGATATTAGGATCCACTAGAAATAAGGAAGCAATTATCATCCTAGACTGGATTGAGATTATATATATATAAGAGATTGCATACTTGTTATATATTATGGTTTTTAAAGCTATATAGTAATCTATTATATAGTATTGGTGACCACAATAAGGAACTGGACATTTCATAGCCTTTGAAAAACGTTGTAATAGCTTACCATAGCGTTAAAACGTAGTGTAATAACATTGTAATAGATTAGGAACATATAATAGCACAAACATAAAGGCTACACGTAGTGTAATAACATGCTATAATAGATTAGGAACATATAATAGCACAAACATAAAGGCTATGAAAATTAGGCTTTTCATAGCATTTACTAAACGCTATACATTTTAAACGCTATAGATAAAGTAAGGCTATAGAATCATTCCATAGCATTTTAGAGAACATAAAATAGTCTAAAAGCAACCATAGCATCAAATAAATGCTGTCGAAAGTTAACCATTAATTGCTGTTTTTCTTTTTAGTTCACTAGTTTTGGTTTTCCAATTTATTCTCTAAAAAAAGAATCCTTTGTTTTTGAATTGTTTAGAGTTTTTTGAGCACTCATTTTCGTTTATAATAAAAAGGGAAGTTTCAATTTATTTTAATTTTTTTAGTTTTGCTTTGGTTTTATTCTTTAAAAAAAAACGAAAACAATTTTTTTTTTTGGTTTTTTTTTGAAAGGAAACTTAAAAGTAGGGTTTTACTTAAAAAAAAAAAAATTGTTTTCGTTTTTTTTAAAGAATAAAACCAAAGCAAAACTAAAAAAATTAAAATAAATTGAAACTTCCCTTTTTATTATAAACGAAAATGAGTGCTCAAAAAACTCTAAACAATTCAAAAACAAAGGATTCTTTTTTTAGAGAATAAATTGGAAAACCAAAACTAGTGAACTAAAAAGAAAAACAAACCTTTTCCTTTTTTTTTGAATCAGATCAAGCATGCCCCAAATCAAATCATAACACTACTTAAAAAAAAACTTTTTACCTTGGAAACAACACAAACACACACCTTTAACCGACCCAAACCATTCAATATTACCCAGACGCAAATCAAACTCCAAAATCAAATTAAATTTCACCGAAATCAAAATGCCAAAAAGAATCCCCAAACCAAAATCTCGTTTCAAAGGTTGTTGCAGTGGAGGATCGGATGATTTGTGGTTTTTTGGGTGATGCTGTTCGAATTGTCGATTGGGTTTGAAGTATGTCGCAAGTGATTGGGGATGGTAGTTGAAAGCGGTTCGTTTGGATGAGGCGTTGGATGGTGTTCGAATTGATTGGTTCGTGGTTGAGGGGTCTGGTTCAGACAATGGTGATGCAGCGATCGCAATTGCGTTGCTCGATTTTGATGAGTGGTTTTGGGTGTTCGCGAAAAATGTGCAGGTCAAGGGCGATGGAATAGTTTGCAAAAATTGATGGAGGAGAAGGGGATATGAAGTGATATTGCAGAAGTGGTATTTGGAGATGATGAGTGTGGGATGAGTATGGTTGTTGGCGATGTCTGGACAGTGGTAAGGCAAGGCAGTAGAAGTTTAATGGTTGCTGTCAATGTTGTGGTCAATGACTGTTGACCGAGGCACTGCTGTTTTCTGGTAAGCACTATGATGTTTGCAGGCAATGGTGAGGTGATGGTAATCTGGAAGTTTGGGTGGTAAGGCTGAAATGAAAGTTGGGTTGCGGTGATGTAAACGTGTACTTGCACAATGGAAGAGGATGCAGAGATGAAGCTTAGCGGAGATGACAGGAAGATTGTTGTGGTGGTGGTTCTGTGCAGAAGTTGGGTCTGGTTAATTTGACAGCAGATTTGTGTGGTGGTGAGGGAAGGAGTTGAAGTTTGTGAATTCAGAGTGAGCAGTGATGATATTGGGCAGTGGGATTGAATTGGGGACGAGGCGAGTTTGTTCGAGTTGCTGTTGGTTTATAGTGAAGTGTGGACAATGTTCGAATTGGCAGTTTGTTCGTCAGAGGAGAAGGGGATGTTTGCGAGTTGTCTGGAGTTAGATGATGGTAGTTTGTTCCGGCGACTGTGGCGAGATTGTCGGTTTTTGGATATAGGCAGTAAGTGATTGTTGCAGAGGTAGGCGACTGTTGTATGAAGTGAAGTTTGGGGTCAGTGAATGTGTTCGGTTAATTCAAGCTAACAGGAAGTAACAAAGTTGCTGGGCAGTTGTGGTTGGCAGTGTTATGGTGAGATGGTGACGGTGTGCTGGAGGAGTTTTTAATCGAAGAGGTTGCTGGATAGCTGGAGAAGGGGATGTTTCGAAGAGGTTGCTGAATAACTGGAGAAGGGGATGTTTCGGTGAAGTGGTGAAAATATGAGGGGGTGACTGTTAAGATGTGAATGTGTGGTTCGAGGAATTTTATGATGAGTAGCACTGGTGCTTTGTGGTGAGGAGTTTCTGCAGCTTGCAATGTTGTACGCAGTTTGACTGGCAATGGGAATGTGGATGTTGTAGTTTTGGAGAAGGAAGGAGTGGGTGGTGATATGTTGTCTTGGTATAGCAGAGAAGTGAAATGGTTTGAGTTGAAGTGAGGAACAGAGGCTTGTATGAAGGTGTGCAGGGAAAAGAATGCACAGTGAACAGTTAATAGTGTGTATATTTTTTTTTTCAATGCAAATGTAAAAAGGAAAAGGAAATTGTAAAAATAAAATGTAGATGCCAAATTGTAAAAGAAAATAAAATGTTTTTGTTTTGAAATTGTGAATGTTCTTTTTTTTAAAATAATAGAAGAGCAAATGAAAATGCAAAACAACAAGAGCACAAACAAATGCACACAAACACAAAACAAACACACACACTAAAATCAAACACAAATAATTCGAAGAATAGAAATTAAAAATCAAAGCAACTCCCCGGCAACGGCGCCAAAAACTTGGTCGTCGACGGAATTTCTATCGGTTTAGAAAACCGTCGAACGGATTTAGAAATAAAAATAACCGTAAGCGCACGGTGTACGAATGTAGCACGCGGCGAATACGGGTCGATCCGCAGGGAATTGATGATTTTAAAATTCTATTCAATCAAATTATACCAAAGTCGAGAGAGTGATTAACTAAAAAAAAAAGAAAAATGACAAAAGAAAATAAATAAAAAATATGAGAGTGTTAAGACAATTTAGAGGCAATTTCCACTCTCTAGATCACATAAATCAACAAAATGAAGTTATGATCTCTCTTTTCTTGTCATTAGTGAATTAGTTGATGTGTTTATCATAAGTATGGTATATTTGTGTTATTAATTAGCTCAATATAAACCATCAAACTATAACACAACCACTAATACACTTTTAAATCTCATAAAATATGACAACAAAGTTGAATGCAAAATTTATTTTAAGCATGGCCTATTAACCATTAATTAGAAATATAAGCCATCAAATTTCAATTTCAACAATCACTTCTTTGCCATAATCATATGTAGATGAAGAGGCAATTTGTGTTTTGTTTGTTTAAGCATAGCCTATTTGTTATAAACAACATAGACTATCAAATTCAAAGCTAAACAACATCATTAAACCATTTCATTCATTCTCATTAAGCATAAAAAGAGAGCATAAACATCAAATTAAGTTGAAGCTACATGATTAGAGAGCTTCATTACCCCTAAATTGAAGGGGTTTAGCCTCTCATATTTGTCATCATATGAACAAGTGTAGCAACAACATGAAAGCAAAAAAGAAAGAAAAAAGAAATCAAATGAAAAGAAAATTAGTCTACTTGCATAAAAGAGAAGAGATCTACACTACAACATGAAAGTAAATGAACATGTAATTAAAAAGAAACAATAATTAACATTGCATAAAAAAGAATTACATAAGAGAAGAAATGGCTAAGTAGCCATGGAAAGAAAGAGAGATTTGATTTATTTTCTTAACTAAAACTAACTAACTAAGAGGAGGATCTACATGAAACATAAGGGGTATATATACAAGTTTTAAAACCCTAATTCACTTTTTGGGGAATGCCCAAAATGCCCCTTAGGAAGTGTGGAGGCCAAGTAATCATTAACATGTCTTAATCCCCTATTAAATGTACATGAAGCCATTATGTCCAAAAGCATGTGCATTAGCCTTTAATTTGTACATTAAGGTAGGTGGGTAGGTGGGGTCCTCCATGATCTTCACTTTGAATTATTTCCATCTTCATCCATTTTGTGCATGCATATTTCTTCATGAAACCACTCCTATTTGAGACCATTTTCCTATAAAAATATATATAAATTTCCAATCAATTTTTCTCAAAGAAATATATGCACTTAAATGACCGTTTTGCCCCTATATGAAGATGAATATGTGAAAATTTGGAATTAATATGAATTTTGGTTAAAACAAGTTAAAATACCCAATATGATCATTTATTTAATTTAAATAGAATAAATATGGTGGTAAAAATATGCACATTTACGTGCACATCAATTGCCTTTAAGAAACACTATTAAAAATGAAATGCTACTAACCAATGTCGGCTCTTTCTATAGAATTTTTGTTTTCTTTCTAAATATTTTGTTAGTTATTTATATCATTGATTTCCGCCATTGTACATCTCATTTCCTTTCCATTGCATATCACTTAATAGTGATAGAACTTCAAATACAAAATTAAAATAATTTTTCATACGGTAATATTTTCTCAAATTCTTTAACAAAAACAATCCAATATATGCAAGCAACAATCACAAAAAATACATGATAATAAAACAAATATTAAATATCAAACATAATAGATTTTACACCATGTTCATACACGTAGTGTTTGTGATAATATTTCGTATAGTGCATACCATTAAAAATCTTTAACATAAAATATAAGAGTGCTCGAAGAATTAAGAATCTCGAGCCTAGTTTGCAGCTTCACTGTCTCTTTCGGCTATTGTCCTACCATGCTATTATCATGAACAATCAAATCATGCCTCTGCCTTTCGGCAACAACTTGTAGCGATCAATTTTAAGTATTATTTTTTTATGCTAATAGAGTGTTTTTACACTAAATGGCGAGCAAACGTTAAGAACTTCAATAATAAATATATAACTTATTTCTTGCCCATTGTAAATGATCCTCTCAAATCTTTTTTCATGTAAGATATGTCTTACTGACCGCTGAATCACCAATTAGAGGATCTTTCATGCTACAAAGTAAGGGAATTTTCTCATTCAACAACTAAATATAAAGATTAGAAAACCAACTCTTTTTAGCGCCTTCAAAACTCTAAAAGCAACATTTTGAATAATTAAGACTAGTTAGAAACCCTAATAGTACTTAAAGCTTGGATAACTATAGCAAAAGTCAAGAAGAAGAGTTTGGCAGGGCATCTCAATTAACAAAAAGATAAGAAAAGAGAAGACGTACACCTCCTTTAGCATAATCATTTTCCTGTGAATCCTCACTACTACCATGTGCTTATACATTTCACTCAGCCATTCTTGAGCAGATGTGACAAGTATATAGACCATTGCCATTTTAAGATTATCTGAAACTTGAAAATAAAATGTTAAATGATGTATGCAAATTACCAAGATAAGGATTAACATGATTAAGATAAGACAACGAAGAAATATTTAACTGGCATTGTTATAGACAGATTTTAGATATGAAACATTTATATATCTTGTCTAAGGTATTCAACAACTATAAACAATGAATAGTTCTGATATATTATGAACGTTTTATCAATTGCTTGATAACTTAATTGTCCCTTATGCATATACTATAATGATAATATCAGTATATGTTGCAATTTGCTGAATTACATCTCCAAAACAACTTCATGCATGTACTTATGCATACTAATGGCTTAACTATGACACTAATAGGTCCTGTAATAAAGTTTGCATATTTCTAGACATGGAATTTTTTATTTAGAGGTTTGTACACAGCTATACCTTTTCTGTTGTCTATGTAGGGTACGTAGTTAGTCGATATATATGTTCACTCATTCATTTTACCATATAGTTTACCTTACAATTAGTACAAGCCCAAACCAAGGCCTTTGGGAGTATCACCATCGGCGTATATTATTAAACCTATTAGATTATTGAATTTAATTGTCAACACCTTCCACCACAAAACAAACCTCGCAATCAAAAAGCATAAATTAGGATTAGTGTGAGAAAAATAAGAGGAAAGACTAGAAAAGATTAGGTAGAGCTAGCTTACAGTTTTACAACAACAGCCAGTGTGAAAAAAAATTACAAGCAAGGGTTACGATAAAGCTTGAATTATAAAACTGTCCAAAACCAGTCAAAATGGGTAGAAAATAAACTCCCAAGCGGAGCCCAAAACATAAACTCACTCCCACCTCTACCTCACTAGTCCAACCGCCGTCCGTAGCGCCATCCTATCCCCGTCTCCGCTTTGCTAATCCCAGTCTCTGCCTTGCTAACGATGACAAACGTAGCCGGAACCGCCTGCCCAGCCTTGCTACCAACCGGTATTTAATTTATTCAGCTAAATAGGCATAAGGAAGAAGTTGCAGAAAAATTTAGTCTCAGAGACAACAAGTTTGTTTTCTAGTCTGAATGACACTTTTTGGTGTAAACTGAAAATGATTGTTACAATTAATGTGACGACCCAGAATTTCTAACAATTTAAATTTGAATAGTTAATTGATTTAAAATATTTAAAAGTTAATTTTAACTTGAATTGAAGATATCAATATTTACTTGATAATTAAAATTTTGAATTATATAGTTTAAACATTGAATCATATAATTTGAAATTGGGCAAAACGCTGAATCTGGAGTTTTAAGCCTGTTAAAAATAATTTGAAGGCTTATAAAATTCATATTGATAGCTCTGAAGGTAGTGAAAGTGTTGGAATTGAGTTTGGAAGTGTTTTGTTCAGTTTTAAAAATATATCGTTTAAATTAAATTTAAAAATAGCCTTCCGAGGCACAGTCTCGGAATTCGACGAAACATGTTCCGTTGGATCTGTAATAGTTAGTTATTATTGAATTTCAATTTTCGTAGCAAACGGAGATGTCGTTCGACCCTGGCAGCTTAAAACGCTTAGAACTATTTTAATCGATTCAATTTAAAACTGATCGTTTTCTTCTGTAACTCGTGCATACGATCAAATTAGGTTCTGAAACACGTTTCATCGTGTTCGGAACGCGGGTAAAACTTTATAATTGCCTAACGACATTTCTTAAGAGGAGTTTGAAATTTAAATGACAGTTAATGAGACGTTTTGAAAATATAATGAAATTTAAAGCCAAAAGGGGTCAAAGATATTTTCATTAACTTGTACTCGAGAAGCCTCTCACTCACCTATATCTAGTTTCCGTCTTCCTCTCAAATCGTGAAGCAGAATCAAACCCAAATTAAAAAAATATATAATAAACGGTCATAGCCTTCGGGTCCAAGAGGAGTACAAATCGAAAAAAAAATTATGAAATCATGGCCGAAGGGGGGAAGTCGCGCGTGCGTGGATTTGTTTGAAGCCGCGTTCGAGGAGGCACAAATCAAGTTCGACTCGAGAACGTTTGGGTTTAGGACTCGCGACTTTAGGGTTTCGAACGAGGGGTTTCGGCGTGTCTTGTTGCTTTGGGTGCTGCCGTGATTAAAGGAGGATGTCGCGGTGGTGGAAATCGATTGGAGCTAGGGTTTCATGGTGTACCAGCTCGGCATGGATCGTGGGCTTGGGTCCGTGGTGGTTGGCTGCGACGAGGTTGGGTGGAAGGCTGCTCGTTATGGAACGACGTTGGTGGCTTGAGTTGGTGATAATTGCCGATGTTGGGAAGGTGGTCGAACATGAATTTGGATTGTTGGCCAGTAGCGAACGCGAGCGTAGGAGGTATAATTTCTGCGATTTAGTTAAAATGTAATTTTCTTGTTAGTTATGTAAGTAAAATTTTACTTACTGGTTAAATTTAAAATATATATTTTCAAGTCTGAAAAAAAAATATAAGTACTAATGTGGTTAACTTAGCTCATTTAATTATTTTAGGCATTAAAAATAAGTTATTAAAGGAAGATTAGGTTAAATAAAATTCTTAGTTAACTAAATCAATAATTGGCAATTAATTGTTTGGTTAATTCAAATAATAATAAACTGTAATGATTATACAAGGTCAAAATCTGGAAAGAAACAAGCTGGCCTGGATGGATTGCAAATTTAAATCAAAGGTGAGTAAATCTCACTCTATTGGAGTTTTATTTAAATTTAAGTGGCTAAATTTAAATATTTGGTTGAGTGGTTGAATTGATTTGATGTGCATTGTGAATTGATGATATGTTGATTTTGGTTTTTGGTTGATTCTAGAGTTGATTGTTGTTTGACTCGAAGCGTTTGGGTTTTAAATGGTTTTAAACTTAAATCGTAAATAAGAAAAATGGTTCAGATTAAAATCAATAAATGTTTAATGATTAGTGATTCATTAAATAAATATGACAATTTAGGAATAATTAATTGATTAAATTAATTTATGATTTGAGTTAATTAATTGGGTTTAAAACAATTAGAATGATCATTGGGTAGTTTGATAAATAATTATTTAATGAAAATTAATAGAATATAGTTACTTTGTGTAATTAATCGAGAGATAAATTAAGATAATTAATTAAGGAGAATTAATTTATTTAATGAAGTAAATAAAAGGTAGATAATTTTGGGTGGAGATAAATCAAATATGATTAATATTGTAGTTTAATTAATATAATTAATTTAGATTAAGATAAATTGAAATATAATTGGAAATAAATAATTTATATAATCACGATGTAATTAAAGATTTGATTAATTAAGGTTAATTAATCCAAAATATGCGATTTATGAGAAGTTAATTAATATAAATAATTAAGGATTAATATAATGAATATAGTTAATTAATTCATGAAGTAATTAAGATTTCTTATTTATTTGGTTAGGAATAATTAATATCGTGTAATTAAACAAAGATAATTTCATGAATGTAACTGAAAAATAATTAAACCAAGGTGATTAATTAAGATGAATAATGAAGGGTTGATTAGTTAACTGATTTGAAAATTAATTAATGACAAGTGAAGAATTCTAAATGGTTGAGGTTAGAAATTCAATTAGAATTAATTTAATTAATATCGGTAGCAAACAAGCTTTGCTTATGGACAATTGAATGGTATTGGATGCTTTGAATGAGTTGTTATCTCTAATATGAAATGAATGTGTTTTTCGTATGGATAACTTGGGATAGGATGGTATGAGACTCGAAGAGGCTGGGATCGGGTATTGGGAGATACCCGAAACCACTTTGAATTTTTATAAATTGATATGAGAAATTGATAGGTAGGGATGATTGGATTTAAATGAATTGGATTATTAAATCTAAATTTGGACACTTAGAAAGCTTATTTTGGAAATAACTTATGTCTATAACAAATTGTGACTTGTAAAATTAGTTTGAGTTACCCGAGTTTTTATATAAGTTGTTTGCTTTGGTATTCCATGTTTGTTGGGTTTACTCACGCTGGTTTCTATCCTGACCCGGGTGTTACTTTGATGTAATGCTCGGGTCAGACCGAGTATTACAGATTTCCAGGTAGGTACGTTCTGGAGCTCAGGAGACGAGCTGGATGGCAAGAGCGTATAGAGTATTTCCGCTGTGTTTATATTATTGTAAATCTGAGTCATGATAATTGTAAATATTCAGTGACTGTATATAATGTGAAACTCTGATGTATTAGATTGTAATCGACAGATATAGTATTCTTTTGTAAACTGTTATTATTTATTATTATAATTTATCCGCTGCGAATGTGAGATGTTAATGTTTCTGTTCTTCTTCTTCTATCTTTTTCTTCTTTTCATAACTATCTGGAATTTTTGGGTGTGAAAATTTTGGGTCGTTACAGTTGGTATCAGAGCTGAAAGGTTAAGCGAGAACCTTGGTTCTGGTGGGGATTACTCATTAAATAGAGTCCAAAGTACTCTAGAATGAGTCGAGTGTATATATATGAGCGCATACTTGTTATTTTCTTATATAAAGGTTTTAAATGATTTTATATAAAAGTATATTTTGATATATAAAAAAATATTTCCTTCTAATAAATATTAAGGAGATTGGTTGCAAAATTGTTGGAATTAAATTAAGAAGTAACATAAAATATAACATAACTGAAAATTTGAATTGAAATTAAATTAAGTAGAAATAAAAATACAATCAAATTAAAATTTAATTGATTGTAAATGAAATTCTAAATCTGGCCCCAGAATTTGAAAATTTGTTTCAAAGTAATGAAAAATAATAAATAAGTATTATTTGGATAACTAGGACTTGTTGCAAACAATGGGTTGTTTAAATTTTGATTTGGATTTAAAACCAAGGGTGGTTTAAAATTTAAAACATGGCTGGGAGGGCCAAGAAATAAATATGTATGTATGTATGGATATATATGATATCAAAGATAATTTGAAATAAACATTAAGAGATTGAGTTTTGATTTTCCCTGAATTGTGATGTAAAAACCCAAAATGATATAAGTTTTGAACTTATAAAAGGGAAAGAACTTTGAAGTTGAAGCGAGAATTCAAATTGAGTAAGATTGATTGGATTAAGTAAATTGGAATTTAACTTAGAAAGTTAAGTGGTTAATTTGAATTGGTGGTTTGTGTGATCTCAAAATGGGTTTGAGACCTGGAAATTGGAAAGGATGGACGTTTTAAAATAAATTGGATGATATCAACCTATTGTTAATAAAAATATTTAAATTGAGAATGGTATTGTATAAATAAAATAAATTTGAATAATTGAATTGTAAAATAAACTTGTTTAAGAATTGGCTTCAAATTGGAAGATAAAATTGAATAATAAATTAAATTTTGAAAACAAATAAAATTGTATTTAACTCTTATTTGAACCTTGAAATTCATAAGTAAAAATAATTTAAAATGGAATTTTGAGAATTGGACTCAGAAATTAAATTGTTTAAAAACTTTAAATAAAAGTTAATTTGGTTTAAAGAGTTAAACCAACCTTTGAGAATTTAACTAGAATTTATATAATTCGAGATAGTTTAAATTCAAGATTGAAATTGAATTTGGTTTGAATTAATTGGATTGGTGATTGAAGATGTATAAGTTTAACATTTTAAATGGGAAATTGAATTGGATTGAATAGGAACGATTTGAATTTGAAATGCGTTCAATTGATAATAATTCAAATTGATTTGAATAAGTTGAAATTATAATTAAAGTTAACAAGATTGAAATCAAATGGAATTTGATTTAATTTGGAAAGAAACCAGGGTTGATTCAACTTGAATTGGGATTAAATAAATTTCAATGGGAATTGGAGTTAATCAAATTGGAATTGGATCAATTTAAATGGAAGTGGAAATTTAAATTGAATTGTTGGGAAGTAAACAGTTTGACTCTGGACTATTTTCAATATAAATTGTTTTAAATATAAATTCCAAGCTATTAAATATGTACAACCTTTCTTGTTAAAGCTAACTTATTTTATATTTGTTTTACTGTTATTTTTGGAGCTATTTAATTATTTCTCAACTGTTTTATAAACTAATTACTATTTTTCACATATTTCACAAATTAATTACTATTTTACAACTATTTTGCAATTATTTAAAATTCCTGAAACTATTCAACTATTTTCCGACTATTTTACAGTTAGCTAACTATTTTATAGCTATTGTGCAAACTAATAATTATTTTTCAACTACTTATCTATTTTTAAAATTTTCAAGCTATTTTCTAAATATAAACTGGTCGGAGTCCAAACCGTTATTGATTAAATACCCAACCAAGATAAGAATTTAAGTGAAAATTCAATGAAATTGAAGCGATTGTAAATAAGTGAATGGAAATTAACGGGAATGTGAGTAGAAAGGAAATTGTTTTGGCTGATAATCAATGGAAATAAATACGTAGGATGTACGTATATTATTCTATTCGCATAGAGATTTGATCCAGATTCGAGCACAGAATTTCGAGATAGTTTATCGATCCGAGTTGGGATTTTTCACTCGATTTTCGACGGCGAACCTGGATATGAATTGTTGATTGATTCTGGATATTCTCTATCGTAGTTATGGCTATTCAAGGAGAATGACGGTTTCTAATCAAGAAATCAGATCTGTGTCCGTACTAGGAAGTCAGGTGGACGATACTAATTCGGAAGTGAAATTGTGTGATCGAGTGGGCGATCAGATTGGTATAACGTACGGATGATATGTGTACATCGTACGAATTTAAATGAAATTGATATTGGAAAGAGTAATCAAATTTGAATATTTGATTTTGAGTAAACAAAGTTGTACATCTTTGTTATATAAGATAAATCTCCCCTTGTTGAATCTATTGCTGGAAGGAAAAGGATTTTTGAAAGTGTTTGAAGTATAAAGGAGTTTTATACGAGATTGAAATGATCCAAGTTTTTTTTTAATTTTATATATATAAAGGATCTTATGAGGATTTTGGAAAAAGGTTTTGGAAACCTTTGGATTTGGAAATGGCTTTCGATTTTGGGTAAAATCAATATTAAAAATTGGAAAGCCTAGTTTGAGAATTTATCGATTTTGGGATAATCTATTTTGTGTAAAGGAGCCTTGTATGAGATCATACTAGGTGTATGATTTGAAAGATACTATATTTGTATAGTATAAAGTGTTTTGGTAATGGCTCTGAGGAAAAAGGCGCTCCCTTGAAATGAACTTCTCAGGAGTGCCACCGGGTGGTGCTGCCTTGAGCCGGGGATTCTAAAGTTGATCCTGTGAGGAATCCGGACAAACTAGTTCCTAGGGATTATGAGTAGTGTATACCATAGCGAAAGTCGTGTGTGCCACTGAGAGCCAACAGTCTACGTTTGATTTTATATCGGTAGATTGCGACCTATGGTATAATATAGCGAAAATCGTGTGTGCCGCTGAGAGCCAACAGTCTGCGCTTGATTTTATATCGACAGACTGCGACCTATGTAGGAGTGGAGAAGTTTCATTTTAACAGCGAAAATCAGAGGCCGTTGAGAGCCTGCAGTTACATGGACTTTTGCTGTGACGGCAACGTAACCCTGGATGTAACTGTGATCTGTTGTGGGTTCCATGGCGTAATCGAGAGGCCGCGGAGAGCCTGCAGTTACATGGACTTTTGCTGCGATGGCAACGTAACCCTGGATGTAACTGCGACCATGGATGAGGGTGATGATTTCCGGAGCATTCTCACCAAGATATTTCCTCTATTTTCAAAAACTGTTTTCTATATTTTCAATAAAATTATTTTCCAAGTATTTTCACTGGGTGTTGAAAACGGGTTTGCCAAGTACTTATAGATTTTCAGTCCTACGCCTGATCAACGTATAACTGAATTTCTGTGAGAACAAGGATGGACTGGTTGAGACATCGAGTTATAAAAAGTATTTTTATAAAGAGTTATTTTAGTAGTTTGATGTGAATTTAAAAGGCATTTCTAAAATTTTTAAATAAAGATGTTGGAGTTTTGGAAAATCAAGGAAATCCAAACTGGAATTTTAATGAAGTGATTTGTAATTAAAATAGAATATTGATTTAGAAGTTAAAAGTAAGCTAATTGGCTAAATAATTATTTGATTGAGTATATTAATAAAATTTAACTCGGGAAAATAAATGGATTGTAAGTTGATAATGGGTTTGGGAATGGATTCGAATTGTAAATAGAATTCGACTTAGATTTGATAATGAAATAAATAAGTGGAGATGTTGTAAAAATAAATAGAGTTTGATCGAAATAGTGATGGTCTGAATTACAAATAAAATTCAAGTGTGTTATAAATAATATTAAACGTAAATTGCAAATAAATTAGATATAATGGAAGTATTGTCAAATGAGATGAAATTGAATTATAATAGAAATGGTTTGCGTGCAAATAAAACCCAAGTGAATAGAAATAAATTGAGAATGACTTTGTATTAATAAAATAAATTCGAAATGAGTTAAGCAGGTGAATTTAAAATTTAAAATGGGGTGGATAAATTGGTTAATTGAATTAAATAATAAATGGATGAAGTTTGATTGAATGGAAATTAAATAAAGGTTTTAGTTGGAATTGGATTGTCAGAATGGACTTAAGTTATGAGACGAATAGATATGAAGTAAAATTTCTTAAATCAATGAAAGCTTGGATTAAATTAAGTTGGAAATGGTCATTAATTTATAAGTTCGAATGAGCAAAGCCTAATAAATTGTTTTGGATGAATCCAAGGCTGAGATAAAACGAAATGCAATGAATGGTTCGCAAAAATTTGGAAAAGAAATGGAATTAAATGCAGAATGGGTTGAAATTAATTTAAAGTAGTTATAAACTAAAATAGATACTCTATTAAATGAATATCATCGAAATTGCATAAAATGGTTGTCGTTCGGCGTAAATAAAAGTAATTAAAATGCTATGAGTTGATAGAGGTTAAATAAAATTGATTCTGAATCGTTTGAAGTGAATATGAGCTTGTTTTGATTAAAAATAAATTGAACACAAGCAATTGAGTTGTAAACCACTAAAATTGAATGAAATGGCATATAAATTTGGTTGGAAGCAATTGGATTGGCTTTAAATCATATAAATTGCTTATGGTAAGCATTTGGTGTTTGATACTTTTGTAATGCTTGTGTTTTGCTATTAAAGTAAGTGAAATGCTAATAAATTCTTTATATATGGCACTTACATATTTAATGAGTAAGTACAGGTACCGGAAAGCCGTTTGGCTGGATTTGGTTGTACTATTTGCTAGAATAAATAAGCCGCTTGCTTAAAATGCTAAATAAGGTACGCCTACGCAATAAAAATAGGAAATATGAACTGTTTTTGCTTTTTCCGACCGGGTGGATCGATGTATATATATTTATATCTCTTGTCAAATTGCAAAAGCTCCTCCGTACAAAGGAGACTGCCAAAATTTTCTGAATATTTTGGGAGTTAGAAAATTTTTGAAAAAATTTTTGTTAACAACAAAACGATTTCAAATTGGAAATTAAAGTAAATTAGTAAATGAAACTAATATGAATCGATTATACTTGAAAGATAAAATTCGATATGCAAAATTTAAAATAAATTGAATTCGTATGAAGTGGGGAAAAACTAGTTTGAATAGAAATGGATATGAAAACTTCTGTAAGGAAAAGTATGTAAAGATTTGAAAGGGTTATGATTGGATATTATTGTTAAGTAGGTTATGCAGGTATTAAAAAAGGGAAAAGAAAATTTGATTTGATTCCAAAAGATAAATGTAAAATGCCCGACAAAAACGTATGTATTTTAATTTTTGTATGAATTGGATTGGGTTTTCGATCTTGCCACTTGGCTTTCTGTTTTATTTTTGAAATTTTGGAGCCCGTAGAGGCCTTTAGTAGTTGTACCGAGCTAGCCGTGCAAAGAAGACGCTGGCAAAACATTTCGGAAATTTAGAGAGTTACAAATCTTTGAGAAAATTTTGATAATTCCAAATTTGGTTTTAAATTGTAATTTGAATGATTGGGTAAAAAAAAGAGATTGTTTGAAAACTGTGAGAGAGTTTGGGAAGTTAGTAAGAAGGATAAGAAGTCTTTTATAAAAGATAGTTGGTAGGGTGTTGGTAAAACTGTTGGTTTTGGAGAAAAGGTAAACGGGTATCAGTCCATTCTTCCTAACTAGTAATTTCGGGGACGAAATTCGTTTAAGGAGGAAGGAATGTGACGACCCAAAATTTCTAACAATTTAAATTTGAATAGTTAATTGATTTAAAATATTTAAAAGTTAATTTTAACTTGAATTCAAGGTATCAATATTTACTTGATAATTAAAATTTTGAATTATATAGTTTAAACATTGAATCGTATAATTTAAAATTGGGTAAAACGCTGAATCTGGAGTTTTAAGCTTGTTAAAAATAATTTGAAGGCTTATAAAATTCATATTGATAGCTTTGAAGGTAGTGAAAGTGTTGAAATTGAGTTTGGAAGTGTTTTGTTCAGTTTTAAAAATATATCGTTTAAATTAAATTTAAAAAATAGCCTTCCGAGGCACAGTCTCGGAATTCGACGAAACCAGTTCCATTGGATCCGTAATAGATAGTTATTATCGGATTTCAATTTTCGTAGCAAACGGAGTTGTCGTTTGACCCTGGCAGCTCAAAACGCTTAGAACTATTTTAGTCGATTTAATTTAAAACTGATCGTTTTCTTCTGTAACTCGTGCATACGATAGAATTAGGTTCTGAAACACGTTTCATCGTGTTCAGAACGCGGGTAAAACTTTATAATTGCCTAATGGCATTCCTTAAGATGAGTTCGAAATTTAAATGACAGTTAATGAGACGTTTTGAAAATATAATGAAATTTAAAGTCAAAGGGGGTCAAAGATATTTTCATTAACTCGTACTCGAGAAACATCTCACTCACCTATATCTAATTTCCGTCTTCCCCTCAAATCGTGAAGCAGAATCAAATGCAAATTAAAAAAAATGGCCGTAGCCTTCGGGTCCAAGAGGAGTACAAATCGAAAAAAATATATGAAATCATGGCCGAAGGGGGAAGTCGCGCGTGCGTGGATTTGTTTGAAGCCGCGTTCGAGGAGGCACAAATCAAGTTTGACTCGAGAACGTTGGGGTTTAGGACTCGCGACTCTAGGGTTTCGAACGTGGGGTTTCGGAGTGCCTTGTCGCTTTGGGTGCTGCCGTGATTGAAGGAGGATGTCGCGGTGGTGGAAATCGATTGGAGCTAGGGTTTCATGGTGTAGCAGCTCGACATGGATCATGGGCTTGGGTCCATGGTGGTTGGCTGCGACGAGGTTGGGTGGAAGGCTGCTCGTTCTGGAACGACGTTGGTGGCTTGAGTTGGTGACAATTGCCGATGTTGGGAAGGTGGTCGAACATGAATTTGGGTTGTTGGCCAGTAGCGAACGCGAGCGTAGGAGGTATAATTTCTGTGATTTAGTTAAACTGTATTTTTCTTGTTAGTTATGTAAGTAAAATTTTACTTACTGGTTAAATTTAAAATATATATTTTCAAGTCTGAAAAAAAAATATAAGTACTAATGTGGTTAACTTAGCTTATCTAATTATTTTAGGCATTAAAAATAAGTTATTAAAGGAAGATTAGGTTAAATAAAATTCTTAGTTAACTAAATCAATAATTGGCAATTAATTGTTCGATTAATTCAAATAATTATAAACTGTAATGATTACACAAGGTCAAAATCTGGAAAGAAACAAGCTGGCCTGGATGGATTGCAAATTAAAATCAAAGGTGAGTAAATCTCACTCTGTTGGAGTTTTATTTAAATTTAAGTGGCTAAATTTAAGTATTTGGTTAAGTGGTTGAATTGATTTGATGTGCACTATGAATTGATGATCTGTTGATTTTGGTTTTTGGTTGATTCTCGAGTTGATTGTTGTTTGACTCGAAGCGTTTGGGTTTTAAATGGTTTTAAACTTAAATCGTAAATAAGAAAAATGGTTCAGACTAAAATCAATAAAGGTTTAATGATTAGTGATTCATTAAATAAATAGGATAATTTAAGGAATAATTAATTGATTAAATTAATTTATGATTTGGGTTAATTAATTGGGTTTAAGACAATTAGAATGATCATTGGGTAGTTTGATAAATAATTATTTAATGAAATTAATAAAATATAGTTATTTTGTGTAATTAATCGAGAGATAAATTAAATAATTAATTAAGGAGAATTAATTTATTTAATGAAGTAAATAAAAGGTAGATAATTTCCGGTGGAGATAAATCAAATATAATTAATATTGTAGTTTAATTGATATAATTAATTTAGATTAAGATAAATTGAAATATAATTGGAAATCAGTAATTTATATAATCACGATGTAACTAAAGATTTGATTAATTAAGGTTAATTAATCCAAAATATGCGATTTATGAGAAGTTAATTAATATAAGTAATTAATTAAGATTTCTTATTGATTTGGTTAGGAATAATTAATATCGTGTAATTAAACAAAGATAATTTCATGAATGTAACTGAAAAATAATTAAACCAAGGTGATTAATTAAGATGAATAATGAAGGGTTGATTGGTTAATTGATTTGAAAATTAATTAATGACAAGTGAAGAATTCTAAATGGTTGAGGTTAGAAATTCAATCAGAATTGATTGAATTAATATCAGTAGCAAACAAGCTTTGCTTATGGACGATTGAATGGTATTGGATGCTTTGAATGAGTTTTTATCTCTAATATGAAATGAATGTGTTTTTCGTATGGATAACTCGGGATAGGATGGTATGAGACTCGAAGAGGCCGGGATCGGGTATTGGGGATACCCGAAACCACTTCGAATTTTTATAAATTGATATGAGAAATTGATAGGTAGGGATGATTGGATTTGAATGAATTGGATTATTAAATCTAAATTTGGACACTTAGAAAGCTTATTTTGGAAATAAGTTATGTCTATAACAAATTGTGACTTGTAAAATTAGTTTGAGTTACCCAGGTTTTTATATAAGTTGTTTGCTTTGGTATTCCATGTTAGTTGGGTTTACTCATGCTGGTTTCCAGCCTTACCCGGGTGTTACTTTGATGTAATGCTCGGGTCAGACCGAGTATTACAGATTTCCAAGTAGGTACGTTCTGGAGCTCAGGAGACGAGTTGGATGGCAAGAGCGTATAGAGTATTTCCGCTGTGTTTATATTATTGTAAATCTGAGTCATGATAACTGTAAATATTCAGTGACTGTATATAATGTGAAACTCTGATGTATTAGATTGTAATCGACATATATAGTATTCTTTTGTAAACTGTTATTATTTATTATTATATTTTATCCGCTGCGAATGTGAGATGTTAATATTTCTATTCTTCTTCTTTTATCTCTTTCTTCTTTTCATAACTATCTGGAATTTTCGGGTGTGAAAATTTCGGGTCGTTACAACTATCATTCTATGAATTACACTAAAAAGTGTCCTTCAGCCTAAAAAACAAACTTTTCGCCCCTGAAATTAAATTTTTCTCTAACTTTTTCCTTGAGCCTAAAAACCCCTTAATTATATATGTGACTGGATGTTTATCTTTTTCTGTTTTACATTTTATAAGAAGATTTAAATAATATGCATTGGATATTGCCATTGTTTTTCTAAATTTTTATCGAAGGATGAAGTTTGAATGAAATTTTTTATATGTTTCTTTTTCCTTCTCTCAGTTGATGAAACTGAAGCAATTAATTAATCAGTGGTTAACTACACAAAAGAGAAACTAGCAACGACTCGTATTAAATTTATTCCTTTAGCATAAAGCAAATCAAAATCATACACATATTTTATGTTTAAACATCAATGCTTAATTTCAGTAAAACATTAGAAAAAGTTGAAGAGGTTATCAAATTTATGGAACTTGAGGATACATGAATGCACACAACATATTATCTTTTGGAACGTAATGAAATAATTTATTGTTGTCCATGTCCATGGAAATTGAAATTTATACTTCTTGCATTCTAGTGATTTGAAAAGGTAAACTACTCTGTATAGGCAGCATTTGTATGCGATTATGATAAAAATGTGAGATATTTCTCTTTGAAATGATTTATGAAATATAAAAACAGTGTTGTGTCTGTAATGGAAAGATAGATTGACCGACCTATAAAAAAGATGTTAGACTTTACGTATTTTCATAAGAAAGTGTATGGTTTCAAGAAAAGAAAATTTGATATGCCAATCGAAAAGAATTTGTGTTTTTTATGTCAATTGGTAGCACTATTCCTTTTTTCAAGAATAAATCTTATAAGTTTGATTTTTTTCATGAAATTTATGAACTTAATTTGGATTGGTTGAA
This sequence comes from Allium cepa, assembly GCA_030765085.1. NCBI lineage: Eukaryota > Viridiplantae > Streptophyta > Magnoliopsida > Asparagales > Amaryllidaceae > Allium > Allium cepa. Next base: position 665,081,094 of record CM060929.1, on the reverse strand, counting down.
TATGTTATGGATTTCTTTTTTGAAATCGAGAGTTTCACATAGTTGACATAAATTGTGCTATGAGCTGGGAACTTGAAACGTGTTAATATTGAAGTAAAAACAATTCACATCCCTTACGAGATTAATTTTTATATATAAATATTGTGTAGATTAATTTTTAAATTATCATTTAATCTGACTATTAATCCTTCTTTCATAGTGATCTCTCCACTTGTTCCTTTAAAAAAAAATTAGTAGTTTGTAGGGATCAAACATAATTACCACTAAAGATGCTCATGAATAATCCTAAAGTTAACTTACAATGGAATTTAGCTTCATTATAGTTTTAGTTATATATTTATATAACGTCTCATGCTTGACCTTATATCCTGCTGGGTTGAAAAATTGAAAAAGTGATATATTTATATAACGATCCGTGTTTAGTTTGGAATTATATTTCATTGTGGATTCATTTTCTAAGATCAGCTTTGATAATCATAAAGGCTTGGGATTAATAAAATCCATGGCTTTCATGTTTACTGAGCCAACTACATCATCTGTTAAGATAACTTCTTCAGTTAATAAAGTAAATTGTACACATAAATCTACTTTTCACTGGATAATGACAGTGCTTCTATATTTAAAATATAGTAAGCAGAAATTTTCCAATCGGTGCAAGCACCAAATGGAATTATCATTTAATCTTACTATAGATAAGCATTATGACACGTGCTTCGTGTGTAATGAAGGCATCTGGATTGTTTTTCTACAAATTTTATTGTTTAATACGTTCAAAAGAAAATGGTTTCCATAAATATTTAGTCATATTTTTGTGTTAAATCAACAATAGTTAATTTGAATTTTTATTTTTAAGTAGCAATATCTAATTTTTTATTAGTTTAAATTTTTATTTATATTATTAATTAATAAAAAACGAATTTGTAAAGTAGGTTATTTGTTAGATTCTATTTTTAAGTGATATTATGACTCTGTAAATAGTTGTAGATGAAATTTTGAATTTGTAAAGAAAACATAATTGTCAGATCATATATTTAAGCAATGTTAAATCTATTAAATAAAAATAAAGTAGAAGAAATTCAAGCTCTCTTATTAATTTCAAGAGCTTTGTCTATTCCCCTTAATTTTCTCTCTAGATGTTTTAGTTTTGAATTTTTTTTAATTTTTCACTCTATAGTTATTCTATTAAACTTCTAATGTCAATTTATAATAAATACATATTTTTATAATTTTCTATTATTACTTACAAATGCTTTCTTAGGTCTCTTCTAATATTTTACATTTAAGTCCATGCATTTAAATTAATTACATAATTCAAAATTTAAATCATTTAATAAATTCAGTTGATTAATATTCGATACATCATGTAAATCCTAAAATATGTCAATTTTAATAGTATATCATAGCAACATCAACAAATTGGTAAAACAAAATTTTCGTTTGCATACAAAGGTATGTAAATCATATAACATAAATTATATGCATCAACAATAATAAAAAAATTTATTTTATAATTCGTTTATCTCAATGAAGTTATCATGCGTTGCACTTAAAATAATAATTTTAGTTTTAAACAACTATATTTTAAATTCCATAGTTGCTTACAAACCCTTCTCAATTTTCTCCTAATATTTTTTACTCATATCCATGTATTTAACCAATTATGTAATCTTTATTTTAAATCATTCAAACAAATTCAATTAATTAATATTTATTAATTCATCTAATGTATCTTAAAACATACCGATTTAAGTATGTATACAACACTCATATGTAATAAGTGAAGGTGATAAAATTATTATTTTTATTCATATATAAAAATATATGAATCGCATGACATAAAATGTAAACAAAAACAATAATATATTTTTAATTTCTAATTCATTTATCTTCAACAAATATCATACATTGCAATACAAATTTTTTTTTTACAACTTTTAAAGGATAAATTTATTTTTTACAACATTGGAATATGGAAGCACGGTGTGGACATTCTCATTTTCAACATGATATTAAAATTTATCCAACTCATAACTCAAATTAACGCTCTACAGAATTTTTTTCTTTTGTAAATATTGAAGTTGTAAACATGACTCCTACAACAACGTAAAATTTATGATTAGCTGCTAAGTTAAAAAAAAGTGTTTATTAATTGGAATCTCAAATAATGAATAAAAGTTCATGTGCAAATTAGTTGAACGTAAGATATTCTTCTCAACTACAACTGCATACAAAACTCTTCTCATATTTTTCTACTTTTTAACATCCAGCTCCATATATTTAATTAGTTAAGTTGATCGTTGATTTAAAATATTTAAATATATACGTAATATTCGTTATTTCATTATAAATCCTTAAATATATATATATATATATATATAATATTCATATTAATAGAAATGGAAAATCTTTTTTTTCCATCCATATATATATAATACATGCACCACATAGCATAAACCGTTTACATATATCATAATACTTTTAGCAAGGCTGACTAGCTTTATAGTAGACAGTCCACTTTTATTGATGAAATTCAAACAGGTGTTTTGCTGATCCACATAACAATTATGCCAGATTATAATGGTCATACCATTATACTACAATTATTACAGGTGTGAGACAGAGATGCCTCGGCAAGTACTTATAGTGGACAAGCCACTTGCAACACATTCATTAACAGCTACATTTTAACAGCACACATTGAAACAATTACAAACACAGTTTCATGAAAGGCACAAAGCCACACATTTCTATAGTAATCCAAAACCTCAACAAGAAGATATCATATACTTATGAAGCAATATAACCAGGTAGCACCATTACATATGTATAGTAAAAGCAGTATGTGCATATATTTATTTATTTTTAGAAGGAACACAAAAAAATATACACTAATAAAAGTTGAAATTTACGGTCCTCCTTCTGCCATGGGGGAACTAATCCTCCTCACAAAAATCTTTTCAATCTTTTCTATCCGACACATCAGGATAGACCACCTGAATCTTACATCATATACCGTCTAATGGTGTCATTATCGACAATGAAGGTTTTCAATTGGTCCAATCAAGATCACAGAGAAGATACCAGTCCAAAAATGATTTAGTCTTGTTGAATAATAATGGCGTTCCTAAGAAGAAGGAGGGCATGCTACCGACCTTCTCTAATTAGATTAAGGCGAAACTACCAATTCAACCTTGTAACCCAGCAAATTTCGTTCTGAATAAAGAATAAAGACATAAATGTTGGGCTGATATTGTTTCAGAGCAATCTAAGGAACCAAAATAAGATGAATGTAGTCTTGAAACCATTTCACCTATCAATATTAATAATAATAAATATGGTTTGGTGAAGGAAGTGGTTTGCAAAAGAGCCATAGAAAGCTACAATAATTCTGTTATTATCTATTTCGTAGGTACCAAACCCTATTTCTTGTTTTTCAAAGAGTATATTAAAAGGGTTTGGAAACCGACTGAGGATTTTGAAATCTTTTCTAGAGAAAATGGTTTCTTTCTTGTTAAGTTCAAAGAGATTCAAGACTGCAATACAATAATCCAAAACGGTCCATATTTTTACAATGGAAAGCTCATCATCATGAGACGGTGGTCCGAATCTCTGAAATTGGACAGAGACATTTTGGTAAAGTTGCCCAGTGTAAATCTTAAATTATGGGATCGTGAGGCTTTTAGTGTTATGGTGAGCATTATTGAAAAACCCATTAAAACGGACGCAGCTACTACCTTGAAGACAAGATTAGATTACGCTCGCCTTCTTGTGGAAGTTTCTGCGACAGATGAAATTCTAGAGGAGATCATCTCACTCTCTACAATGGTGAAAACATTATACAAAAAGTGAAATATGAGTGGGTCCCGCCGAAATGTAACATCTATAAATGCCTCGATCACACTAAAGAGCAGTGCAACACAAAGCAAATATGGATACCCAAAATTAGTAATCAAAACAGAGACAATTTTCAAGAAACTAGTTCAATTGAAATTTAAGAACCAAATCCAAATAAAGAAGTAGTAAACCAATCAAGTACGCGAAAGAACAATGATCGAATCAACCAAGATTGTATCATTTCCAATCAAGAAGATAATCTCGAGGCACTCACCGATCAAATTGATCAGATCAATGCTATGGAAGTTCATCAGTTTAAAGACTGAAAAAATTTCAGTTGTTTCGAATCAGCATGGTAGAGAGGAGAGTAGTATTATTAAAAAGGTCTTTAGCTCTGAAACCCTTCCTATTTGAGAGCCATATTTAGTTATAGAGAATGTTGGTACAAAAATATACAATGTCTCGCATCAAAATAGTAGCCAGATTCGGAACAGCGGAATAGAGGAGTCTCCTTCTGAATATTCTATAGAGGTTGAGGATAGGGTGGGCATCAACTCAACATTGCCTCGCAAGAAGGTCACTCCCCCTGAGCAAGCTGCAATAGCAGAGTCTAGTTACTCAGCCATGCCTCACACAGCTTACTTTGATATTTCTCTGATTAAGGTTCCTGAATTAGAATAAAAGGAAGAAAATGAATCAGTAACGAATGATGCTACTGACCAGTTTGATATATCTACTTTGCATATTCCAAAACCAAAAGCAACTGGTAAGCTAAAGGGAAGTAAAGAGAAAAAAGCTTTCAAACAAAAATACATCTCAATCAATCCAGAATGGGTTGAAATGTCTATAAGACTAAAAGCTAAGAGTAGATAATAAGAGGAGGGGTAAGGGTGCTACAGTGTCAGGCACCCATTTAAATTTTCTTTTATTATATATATATATATATATATATATATATATATATATATATATATGTATATATATATATATATAATTGCATGGAACGTCAGGGGTATGAATTCCCCTGCTAAGCAGTCTGATATCTTTTATATGATAAACATTTATAATATATATATATATATATATATTTATATATATATAATTGCATGGAATGTCAGGGGTATGAATTCTCCTACTAAGCAGTCTGATATCTTTTATATGATAAACATTTATAAGCCTACCATTATTGCTCTTATAGAAAACTAATTGAATGATGAAAATTATGATAATTTTTGTCTTAAGTTGTCTAACAATTCAAAATCTATAAATAATAATGATTGTGATTGTAAAGGAAGAATCATTATTATATGGGATTCTAATACCTTGACAAACATAAATATTAATAAAGACAGGCGGTTTATAGATTGTCAGTTTAAAAATATTGGTGGTTTTCTGATTCAAGTTACTAGTGTCTATGGTAGTAACCTTGAAAGTGAAAGAAATGATTTGTGGTGTAAGCTAAAAGATTTGAATTCAAAATATAATTTTCCTTGGATTATTTTAGATGATTTTAATACTGTTTTTCATGTTTCAGAAAAATTTGGAGGCAGTAAAATTCCTCAAAGTAATTTTGATAGGGTAAATAATTTTCTTTTAAACACTGGTCTTATTTAACCAATTATTAGTAGGAATAAGTATACATGGAAGTCTGGGTTGGCTAAGAATATCCATTGTAAGTTGGATAGAATTTTAATCAATAAATAATTCTCAAACATTTTTTCAAACTTGGTTTGTTCAACTTTAGAACAAATTCTAGTGATCATACTCCTTTAATTATTAATCTTTTTAACACTGTGAATTTAAACAAAAAGTTTCTCCTTTCAGATTTAAAAACAGTTGGGTCTTAGAAGAGAATTATAAAACTTTGATGGATAATAGCTTAAATTTTTCTTGTAATGGTACTAAACAATTTAAGTTTAATATGCTCTTGAAAAATATTAATACAATATTAAGAAATGAAATAAAAATAATTATTTAAATAACAACAGTCTGGCTAATTTAAGAAAGGAGGGAAAAATCATACAAAATCTTGTAGATGATAACCCAGAAGATATTGGTATAGCCAACAATTTTTTTAAACATCAGAAAAATTTATCTACTGAAATTTATAAAAATGCAGTTAATGCTAAACAAAAGGATAAGGTAGACTGACTAACTCTATGTGATGACTGCACTAATTTTTTATATGCTAAAATGAGTAACAGAAAGTATACTAATAATATTGGCAACAACATTGATAATATTGGTAATCTTTCCAATGCTTATGAAAAAATTACTAATGAAGCTATTGAGTACTATGAGAAACTATACTTCAATGAGAATATTGAAAAAAAATTCCTCATATTATTTGCAAGAATATTTTGAAAGATAATGCTTCAGATATTTTACTTGCTCCTGTTTCACTAGAGGAAATAAGACATGTTATTTTTAATGCGGGTGATAATAAATGTCCTAGCTCTGATGGGTTTAATGCTAAGTTTTACAAAAATCAGTGGCAAATTTATGAAGTCATAATTGAATTTCTGGTTAGAGGAAGAATTCTTAAAAGTATCAATCATACCTTTATTACTCAAGTACCAAAAAAGGAAAACCCCACTAATATTGGTGACTATAGACTCATATCTTGTTGTAATTTTATTTATAAAATCATTTCCACTGTGTTGAGTAATAGAATTAAAATATTTCTTCCTTTCCTCATCTCTGAAAACCAGAGTGCTTTTGTGCCTTGTAGATTAATATCATAAAATTCTATGCTAGCACATGAGATGGTAAGAAAATTCAATACTAAAAATGGTGATAATGTGTGTATAAAAATAGATTTACAGAAAGCCTATGACAAAGTGAATAGGTATTTCATTTATCATATAATGATATGTATGGGATTTCCTAGTAAATTTTGTGACCTGATTATGAAATATATTAACACCCCTACCTTTTCTATTCTTATTCAAGGTAAATCAGAAGGTTTCATAAGAAGTAATAGGGGTATTAGACAAGTTGACCCACTTTCATCTTATCTATTTACAATGGTTATGGAATACTTTTCTATATTAATGGAAATAAAAGCTATTAAAGATAATATTAATCCTATTAATAGAGTCCAACCTTGTATAAATCATCTTATTTATGCTGATGATCTAATGGTTTTTGTTAAGGCTACCAAAGAAAATCCAGTATCCATTAAAAATGTTTTTGATATGCTGAACAATTATGCAAGGTTGCAAATTAACACAGACAAAAGTAAAGCTTATTTTAGTAAGTACAACATATATAAAAATGATGTTTTAAATGTTTTAAAAATTACTGAAGGCAATCTTTCTATTAAATATTTAGGACTGGCTTTATCAGTTAATCAAATCAAAGATTCAGACTGTTCCATATTATTCGATAAAATACAAGAAAGAATAGAAACTTGGTCTTGTAAACTTTTTTCTATTGCAGGAAGAATAGAGCTAACTAAAACTGTGGTTTATGCAATTATTCTTTACTGGTTACAAACTTTTCACGTTCCTGGAGCTTCCGTTAAAAAATTAGAAAGTAGATGTGCCGATTTTTTTGGAGAGGTAAATATCATAAAATTAGTTAGGATACAGTTTATAAACCAAAAAATGAAGGAGGGTTTGACATTAGAAATATGAATGATCTTAGTCTAACATGTCATTTAAAATTATTATGGAGATTCCTTAGTGCAGACTCTCTATGGCTAGATGGATGAAGGCTAAGTATGTCAAGAAGGGTAATTTTTGGAATACAGTACCAAACAACAATCAATCTAACACTTGGAAGCAAATTTTAAATTGCAGAGGTATTGGTAAGTTTCTTTTAGAAAGAAAATTTAAATCAGATGCAGAAACCAGCTTACGGTTTGACCCTTGGTTCAATAATGACTCCTTTGTTAATAAAGTTAGATGGAATAATTTAGTCATTTTTGGAGATTCCAATGCAATAGTGCCTTCTATTATTATAAACAATCAATGGCAATCTCAAATTCACCCTATTACTAACCAATACAAAGATGATATATGTAAAATTCATCTTGATTTTAGTGTAGACAATGATTACTGGGTATGGAAAGCAAGCAATAAAGGGAAGTTTTCCTTTAAAAATACATGGAATGCTGTTAGAAATAAAGTCACCAAGATTGATTGGTATGATTGCATTTGGAACAAGGTGAACAACCCCAAGATGGCATTCTGTACGTTTTTTCTTTACATAACAGACTGCCAACATGGGACAAAACTAACAAATGGTGCAATAGTTCTAGTTCACTATGATCATTATGCAATCTAGAAAATGAGAGCTCTTATCATCTGTTTTTTGAATGCAGTTACTCATATTTTATTTGGAATCGCATTCAAGCTAAATTGGGTATTCAAAACAGTGACTACATGGACCTCAAGCAAGCTATTCACCTCATAAATATCAAGTTCAAAGGAAAATCTATTGAAAGAGACCTAGCTCACATCTTAATTACTAATGTTGTCTACCATATTTGAAGAAAAAGAAATGCACGTACTCATAATAAAACAAGCAGCAGTAAAGAGCATAAATGGTTACTTATTGAAACAGACAGTAAAATTCTGCTTCATAAATTAAAGAAAAAAGTGAAAGATCGAACCAAATTCGCAAATTTAGCTGAAGACTGGAGTATCGAAGCAGGCAGTAAGCATCTGGAACAATTTTTAGCCCACCCAAAGAGTATACAGACGAACAATCATCTATCTGAAGATTATACTTCGAATGGTGCCTCAAATAGAGCTCAGGTTGCTCTTAGGAGCGTTGACTTAACAGATCAGAGGTATATTGACCGCAGATCTGGATATCATTCCAGTAATCATATCTCTGACGATCGTATTTTTTAAAGTGCCTCAAATCGAGATCTTGCTGTCCTCCAGAGGGTAGAATCAACAGATCTGAGTCGTATTGACTATAGATCTATTAATTTTCCTTGGTTTAACCCTAATCAGAGAAATATTTTCACAGACAAGAAGGTTGAAGGCATGAGGTGTAAATTTAACAAAGGTTTGTGGTATTGGAAAAGAGGAGAGGCTAGTGGAATTAAGAAGGGAGGGAACGAAGCTTAAGTTTTGGTCGAGTCGTCATTGTTTTCATTGTAAGAGGAGAAGACGTGATTTGAGAAATATTGAGTCGGTGTTGTGATGTTCTAGGATTTTCGTGTATTTGAAGTTGTATCGGGTTCATTTACCCGTTTCTCTTTGTATTAGTGGGTTGGGGCCGATTTACTCTTCTATTCAAAAAATTTATTTATTTATTTTGCTATTACCGAGTTAGGACAATAATTCTGAAAAGAATATGTGCCTAAACGACCCTCTACCTTATATTTGAGTGTTGCATGCAATTTTATATTTTAAATTTCTTTATTTCAAAAATTTATCATATACTACTTAAAAAATTCAATTTTAACAATAACTAAAATATAAATATTATTTTTTGATAAAATAACCATGGGCGACGCACGGGTTACGCACTTGTTTTAATAATATCTTTACAGAGACATTTTTGGTATTTCATACTGACATCAAAGAGCGTGACAGCAAATATATTACAACTATTACTAAAGGAATACATATAAAAGGTAATTTTGAAACTTCGCAGTCGGATCAAAAAATTGTGCTTCCAAGACAACTAATAATAAATATTTTTGAACACTTAATGTAACAAGGTCTGAAGTGAACGTGAACAGCAAGAATTTTTGGTAGTTTAAACTTTGAACGGTATATTTGCCGTAGTCCAATCTTATTATTCTGTATGCCATTCACACCATGATATGCAAAGCTTATTATCTGTTCAAATTTTCACTATTTCATCTAGGTCATTTGATAAGACAATGTTATATGTTTAAAAAATATCGATCATGATTCTTTTTATTTTACTGATCTATTATTAATATGGTATATGATATGGTTGATTTCTAATGCTTTTTGTGCCCTTCTTTGCCTCCTCAACTGTGTATAAGTTTTGACATAAAACTTGTGACAAAACTGAGCCAGCCGTGCTCAGTTTTTTATTTTGTCACAAAACTGAACGTTGCTTAATTTTGGCACAGCACATGCTCAGTTTTATGTGCTCAGCATAGGCTCCATTTTGACTCAACCCACAAAACTGTGTCGAGTTTTGACAAAAAGGCATAACATTTTTTGGGTTTGAAGTAAATTGGTATGTGGTGTTGTAGAGAGACATACCTATATATGTTTATATTGAATAATGCTTTTAGGTTGAGTTGCATATTCTCATATTTAATATTTTGTTTTAATTTTATCACCGAGAAGCTCTTCATATCGGAGGTTTATCGCAAGACTGACAAGGTTGACTCAAGTAGTGATAGATCTACCACCATTGGATGAGTTGACGACGCCGCAAAGCAGCTTGCAGTGAGAAAACTTGATTTAAATAACAAGAAACGAGTTACAGGTCCCTATTTCTTATCTTGTTATAAGAAAAGTCCATGTATATATAAGTATGTAAATTTAGTCCATATTTTTTGAAAAATAGAAAACGGAAGGTGCTTTGCACTTTTCTGATAGAAAATGCAAGCTAACTTGCAACTTTTATCGGAAAAGCGCAAGCTAGTTTGCGCTTTTTTATTTTGCATTTTTTTTAAAGTTTTTGAAATTTTCAAAAAATTTAAATTTTTGAAAAAAGCAAGTTAACTTGCATTTTTATAAGAAAAGCGAAAGATAGTTTGCGCTTTCTGATTTACAAAAAATATGGACCTAATTATATACTTATTATCACAGGGATTTTTCTTACAACAACATCGAAAATAGGGACTTTCGGTGCAAAGCCCCTTTAAATAATGCATGCATATTTTTACGATGTTAATAAGTATGAAAAATAAAAAACAGACCAAATATGGAGATCAAATCAACGAGTTAAAAAGTAAAGACATGGATATCACATTTGAGATTGAAAGTCTTTCGCGCTCTTAGCACTTCTAAGGCCAAAAGACCGGACCGTAGTCCCAATTATAGAAATGTTCCTGCGGTAATTTCAAAAAGTTCAATTATATAATTACATTAATTCGATAAAATTTTGAATTATTGTTCGACAGTTTAAACTATCAAATAAATGCAGAAGTATAGATGTAAAGTTCGCAACAATGATATTCTTGACCATTCAACGTAGTACATTGCTCACATGGAGCAATAGTTTGTAGCGACAGAGACCAAAGTCGAAATACTACAGTCAAATTATGAGAGGCTTGGCCGATTGGTCGAGGAACACATGGTGGACAAGTAGAAGAGCCCCATCAAGAACACGCTCATTTAGAAGACGGGTGAAGTTTTTTGTTTGATATGTAGTTATGACTTGTTTACTTCAGACATTGTGATTGTGATACGTATATATATCTATCTATTATGTGGACATGATTTTCGTTTAGACTTACATGTATATGATATTAGTTTAAGTTGTACTAAGTAATGCTATGACAGTGCGTTGATTTGAATGTTTCATCGACTATATAATTGTTTGTTGTTGTTTTGTAATGTTATTGGTGATATAATTTTGTTTAGTTGAGATATATATTTTTCATAGCATGCGTGGTATTTTCAAATAATTGTATTTTGTGTTGAGTTTAAAGGTTAGAAATACTATAAAAATATTGTAAAATTGCTTCAGAAATAACGTTAAATGTGACGTCCAGAAAATAACGTTAAATTGATTCGGCTTTGGTGCAAGAGGTCACAAGTTCGAAACTTACTTTCGAACGTTTATTGACATGAGATATGTTGTCTTAATGATTTGTTGTATATAAAGTACCATTTCAAAAAAAAAAAAAATAACGTCGTAAAGACGTCCCTAAGGTGTGAAAAAATAGGAAATTTGTATCATAAATTTGGTGTTGTTAAGGTATCAGCAAAACGTCGGAAATGTATGAGAAACCGATGTTTCATAGCGTCAGAAAATGACATTGAAAAGACGTTGAAAAACCTCAATAGTGAGATGTTGGAAAAGGATGTCGGTAAGTCGTTAGAAATATGGCGTTGGAAAAAAACTTAACCAAAGGCGTCGGAAATGCGTCGATAGAAAAATACCTAGCGCATGGCGTCGAAAAGACTGGTGAATTTTTTTTTTCTCCCACGCTAACTTTACCGACACCAAAATGGGCGTTGGAAACAGGTTTACTGACGCCATACCGACGTGATTTTGATGTTAGAAAATCAATTTTCTGTTCTAGTGATCCCTGCTTAAACCTTTTATCATTGTAAAATGTTTAGCTTCCCTACCAAAAGGGTCTGGAGGAACTTCACAAGATACTGCCGATGCAGAAGAGAGTCTCTGTGCAGATATCAACATTGTAGCGGCAACCATATGCATTGTCAACAATTATTTCGGGTTCAGGAACTATTTTGGGCACTGCTTTCCTGCCCACGGTTGGCGCCTATTTTGGAAGACTAGGTAAAATGCATCAACTGAATATTAAAATTCCAAGGAAATACACCGACTCCATTCATAGAGAACACTCTTGTTTTAAACATTCAACTGAATCCGTTAAACTTACCGTCCCAATTTAGTATTCCAGGGCCGACCCAAGAATAAGACGAGCAAGTCGGTCGTTTATGGCAACTGATCCGGTAGAGGCAACAATTCCAACGATAGCTTGGTTATGTATTATAATTAATAAAAAATATTTGTATGTGAATTTTTATGATTCAAGTTGTAGCTTAGCGGTTATGTATTTTTTTTGACTAGAGCAACTCAGGTTCAAGTTTGATAGGATGTCATTTATTTTTGTCTGGAGCAACAGTTGTGTCTGGGCCGACACTGCATGTTGCATCTAATTATGTTTATTATAATGTTAATTAAACAATTGTGGTATTTATCAACGATTACAAATGTAAAAGAGAAGAAAAATCAATTGTGGTATTTATCAACGATTACAAATCAATATAAATATCAGATCACTGAGCCAAGTTAAGAAATTGTGAGTGTTACGTAGAAACAACGTCTTTATAACCATTTTCTAAAACAATATCTAAGATATTCACATGCAGAACAAATAATGAATACAAGCATTACCTGATCTCCTGCCATAAATACCTGAACTCCTGCCATAAACACCTGAACAAACTGCATTTGTAGGAGCAAATAGATTTTACGTACCTTGCTTCCGTCACTAACTAGCTCAACAACGTCTTTAACATATACCATTCTTTATTTGCATCTTTAAAGGAAACGACATCGAAGGCGTGGATCTCACACTGCTTTGCCTGAAGTACCAGGTTCCTACATGAATTGTTAAAAAGATGAATGTGACGTATAAATCAACGTGGGTGAGTCATTCAAAAAACAACTACTTCCATTCGTTTATCCTACCCAATAAGAGGTGAGTGAGTATAAAATAACTCACGCTGGCTAGGAAGTCCAAAATCGAAGGACTAAACAGTTTAATAATGGACGCAAACCTATAACTAAAATCTACAAATAATAAATTACATAAGCTTAGCCGGACATAAGGTACTTTTATTCGAGATTACACCTATTTTAGCGATACCGTTCTTTTAGTTTCTATAATATAAAAATGCAACTATTTTAGCTAAAATTCCAAGGAAGCGAGCTATATCCCAGGCATTTAACTTTGTTAGATGATGCATGCTGTTTCAACAGCTTAAATTGAGGACTATACACTACTGCATTTACAAGTAAATATTGTACCATATTCAAGAAACACTTCAGCCATGTGTTTTTGTAGCATTTATGAGTTTGTGCTCCTGATTAATCTAGTCATCAGGTTTCACAGAACATAATAACCTAATTCAATTAATTCTCCAACGTATTATTCTACACAAACCTAGAATATATGACTTAACTCTCAAAACCTCCACTGTCTAAAATAAAGATGAGACCAATAAGCGGCAACTATGACCTATAGGCGGCAACAGTGCAGTTGACTGATCATTATTTTCAATTAAATTGAATTTATCATTTCCCGAATATACGCTATGTAAGATTGATTTATGTGATAATATCCATAGTGTACATTTCTGATGGTTAGAATAATATTCCACCGAGAATTCATGAAGTGCAAAAGTAAAATTCACATCTGGTATATCAAGGAAAATCATTTTGTATGTTCTAATTAATATGCATATGTAAATTAAATATGCCATATGGTATGTGCATAGATATGTTTTTGGGTTTACTAAGAGTAGAAGTACATGATAAATACACATTGCTGACATGAAAGATGATGTTTACATACGAAGAGGCATTTTCTTTAACGTGGCTGGCCTACTTAGTAAACATGTTGATGTACATGAAACAAAGATTATTACTCCTGTAACTGTGTGTCACTTGCTTACAAATTATTGACATATTTTATGTATGTTACATAATATCTTATTTTTCACACGAAAAAAGAACTACCATTGGATAAATGAAAACGAGGAGAAGAGAGGAAATAGAGATTTGAAGAATGTGATTTTTTTTTTGTATTATTCCACCGCATTGTACATGTACAGCCTGTATATATATAAAGAACCACCAGCCTAACGTACAGCTCATCTTAACTATTGTACATACACTTAACCAAAGTTCAAACAAACATCTAATCATATTACTAACAACCTCTTAACAAACTCTAATTTCTGTTAGTCTCACTAACTTCTGTTGCTTAATTGTTAGCCCCCCGCAAGCCGATGCACAAACAATGAGCTTTGATGAAAGCTGGATGAATCGAGGTGATGCAAGAGGCTTGGTGAAAATGTCTGCGATTTGATCCTTCGAACTGATAAATCGAATTTGTAAAGATTTGTTAGCTGTAAAAGTTTGAATAAGCTTGAAGAAAAATGTTATTATATTTATTCAGAATGTAAATGATACAAAAAATGATGACTTCAGTACACATACAGATGCTATTTATACATTACATAATGTAACATATTATAACACAATGGGCCTTAATATAAGTGCAGCCCAGACCGCAACTTATAACAAAATATTCTCAGCTGTAGATGTTCTGATGGATGGAGATGATTAGTTCTGTGATGAATAACTGAACATTCTGCATATCTTCATTCATTTCTAATACTCCCCTTCAAACCCTATTGCGGTTAGGGTTTACTGCGATAATCTTCAAAATCTTTCTCTCCTCCAATCTCCTGCGAATCTGATGAAATTTGTTTGTGGGAAATACTAAAAAGATGAAGAAAGAGGAGAGCAGCACACAAAGACATAATTTTTTTTTTGGCAAAGCCAGCGGGGTTAACTGGTCCCCTACCAGTTTATTGCAACACAATAAAAAATGATTCAAAACAAGCTTTGAATCAGAAAGAAAACATACAGGGATTAACAAAGCAAAACAAAAAGAAGAAAAAAAACAGGGAGTAACATTATCTCCAACAATCAATCACAATGTCAGGGATCATGCACACCTTCCTAATCAATTGCATGCACACACGATGCTTCAGTTCAGCCCATAGAGAACTAACAGTTCTTCTCTTGTTTTCAAAAATAATGGTGTTTCTCTCTTTCCAAACCACATCCATATAAATTTTAATGCAAATGACTAAAACACGGTTACCACCGTTCTTCCATTTCGTAGCCTTCAGAATTAAATTCCAAACTAAAGCTGAGAAGGGGGCAGCAACTGTTCTTTGAAGATTACTCAAAAGCAAAACAACAAGGGGACGTAAACTAGGGCACTCAAAAAACAGATGATCAACTGTTTCATCATGCTGCTCACAAAAAACACAGTCCGGTGTACTACTAATCCCATAATTAATTAAAACATTTCTGGTAAGGAGAGCACTGCTAACAACCTTCCAGAACATTAAATTTTCACGCGGCGGTGAATCATTAGTCCATAGAACAGGGAACCACTTTGCGGCAGGGAATTCTATGCCATTACTCAGGAGTTTAGTCACAAGCTTAATACTGTGGTGCTTATTATTCCATGTCACGATTGGAGTTTGTTCAGTACTAAACCTAATACACTGGATAGAATTCCACAGCTGCGTAATAACATGGCTACTATTGTATGGAAGGTGTATTCTACCATCAGTTAAGAAATCACTGACATTGGCATCACGATGAACTCCAGATTGGAAAATCATAGCATGATCAATAAAAGAAGACAGAATCATACCAGACTGTAACCAGGGTTCATCCCAAAAACTCATGCTAGTGTTATGATGAACGTGGTATTGGATCATGGGAAGGAACTCAACCCTGAGTTTGAGGATATTCCTCCATGTCCAACTGCAATCCTGAGCTATATGCATCAACCAGAAACGCCCATGCTTAATATTATACGCCCATGTCCATTTGACCCATAGACAGTCTTTCTTTATTATTACATCATGGAAGTGTTTACTGAAAGCAGCTATATTCCAAATTTTTGCATTAATAATACCAAGACCTCCCAATTTAAGAGAAGTTTCACATTTTGCAAAAGAACACGGCAGTAGTTTCTTATTGAACATGCTACCAGTCCAAAAATATTTGATCATGGCAGATCGAACAAGGAGTAGAAGCTTGGTAGGAAGAATCACTGATCGTGCCCAATATACCAAAGATGGGAATAAGCACAAGCCTACCACTCTGAGACATTCTACGATTTTTCCATGCATTCATAACACTAGTTATTTTGTTAAAAAGGGGAAGGCAGTCAGCTATGGTAATTCTTTTAGTTATAATGGGCAAGCCAAGGTACCTCATATCATCATGCATACTAGAAAACCCACTATGCTGATACAGACAAGCCGCCTGAACATCATTGATACCAGCAAACAGCAAGGAGGATTTGGCCTTGTTGATGGATAACCCAGCCATAAGGTGAAAGGTATCAAGAGCACTCAGTATTTCACTTAAAGATGATGCATCAGGCTTAGTAAATATCATCACATCATCAGCAAACATAATGGAGGATATGTTATGCAGAGAACACTTGGGGTGGTATTTAATCCTTTTTTGAGAATATTTGATATTAAGACGAACAGTGAGCACTTCCATGACTAAAAGAAAAATAAATGATGATATAGGGTCACCCTGTCTTATACCCTTTTGGCAACCAAAGTAACCAACAGGCCTACCATTCACAATAACAGAGAAGGAAGGGGATGATATGCAAGTGTATATCCATGAAACAAAGATTTTGGGGAAGCCCATAGTTGCCATAATCCTCACAATTGAAACCCAGTGGATGGAGTCATAGGCTTTAGAAATGTCAATTTTTAGAGCAGCAGCAGGAGTGGCATAGCATTTTCCATATCCTTTCATCAACTCATGAGCAATGAGAACATTGTCGAGAATGTTTCTTGTAGGGATGAAAGCAGCTTGGTTGTGAGACACAAGAGAAGGGAGAACACATCCAAGCCTAGTTGCCACTATTTTCGAAATACATTTATATATAACATTACAACACGAAATTGGCCTAAAGGATGATACTTTGTGAGGGGGAGATACCTTAGGGATTAATGCAATGTTCGTTGCATTAATCTGTCTTAGCATTTTACACTTATTGAAGAAGTTATGGATAGCTTTACAAAATTCATGGCCAAGCACCGGCCACGTAACAATGAAGAATTTTACATTCAGATCATCAGGTCCAGCAGCAGCATTTTGGTTCATGGAGAAAAGGGCAGTTTTGATTTCTTCATCAGAAACTTGCTTAACTAATGTTTGGGCTTGCATTGCTGAAATACTTGGTAGGGGTAGGGAAGAAATGAGGCTAAGGTTAGGAGTGAATCCAGAACTGTTGCTAAAAATATTAGTGAAGTAATCAATAAAGGCTTGATCAACAGTTTCAGGAGAAGAGTATTCATTACCATGGTCATCCATTATGTTGTATATGTTTTCTCTAGCATGTTTGACCCGAAGTGAGTCATGGAAATATTTAGTGTTCTTGTCACCTTCTTCATACCATCTGTTGCGCAGCTTTTGGCATTTCATACTTGCTTCCAGTTGCAGTGCTTGATTTACTTCCAAGAATAAATGACCTTCCTCATTGGCAGCATTGACATCATCAGGAAACTCTATCATGTGATCCTGTTTAGCTTTAAGTTATTCAATGAGAGTGGATGAGAGCAAACTGCCACGCCCAAAAGTGGAGGTTGCCCAAGCTTTGAGAGATTGCTTTATAATTTTAGGTTTCCTGCAAAACTTGAAACTAGGGTTACCAAAACAGATAATGTTATTGTAAGCAGTAGTAACAATATCAATAAACTCAACGTGATTAGCCCAAGCATTAAAAAATTTAAAACTTCTTTTGTCTCTTCTAAAATGAGGATCAAGTGAAAGAATTTGAGGAGAATGGTCAGATAATATTGGATGAGGAAGGTAGACAGATAAAGATGGCCAATGATCAAGGGTGGATATATTGCAAAAAGAATGATCAATAGTGGTGAAAGTGCGCACACCACTACGGCTACGGTTGTTCCATGAGAATTTTGCACCAGCTTTATTAACCAAAATCAAGTCAGAGTCAGTAATGGCAATATTGATGGGAGCTATGTCTTTAGGAAGAAGAGGAGTTCCTCCCTTTTTATCATCAATACTAAAACAGGAGTTAAAATCACCTAGGACAACCCAGGGGTGCGTATTCTGGCGAAGAGGGGGTAGGGGATTGAAAAGAGAGTTTCTGGAAATAGACGAGTTATCAGCATACACAAGAGTTAAGTAAAAAGAAGTTTGAGATTGAGTGAGCTGGACATGATAATGAATATATTGTCTGCTGGTTAAGATTGGAGAGAGTGTCAGAACAGCTGGGTCATAAAGAACAAGAATTCTACCGTAACAAGCTGAGTCAAGATTGTGATGATAGCTCCACTGGGGATTTATATAATTAGCAGCTTTAATAGATAGGGCAAGGTTGAGTTTGGTTTCGAGAATGGCAAACAGACAGATATCATACTTGATGATGAGGCTCTTGACTTGATCAAGTTTTAAGTTAGAATGAGCACCCCTAATATTCCAGGAAGAAAGTTTTGTATTCATGGAATAATTAAAGAGATTGATGTATTTTGTTTCCTCTCTTTGCTGAAAGAGATCTTGTTTCAATACCAGACAAGCACTGAGAGGGGAGGGATGTTACAGTGCATTCGGGTATTGTGGATGGGGAGTTTGGTGAAGTACGATGATCTGAAGTGGGGACACAATCAGGCCAACCAGGAATTGCAATGTTAAAATTATAATCATGGGGTAATGCATGGGGCTTTTCCTTATTCTCACGGTGCATTTTAAAAATGAATTGCTTTAGTTGCTGTTCAAATGACTGGCACCATTTTGCATTAAAATCAGATACACCAGTGTGCACATGCACAGTTTGTTCATGGGACAATGATTCAATACCACAAGAATTTGTAGTTGTCACATTATCAGTTGGGGAAATTGACTCCATACTAGTTTTAATCTGCTTAGGAACAGTATTTATTCCATCACTGTTTGTATCCAAGTTAGCAGGAGACCGAGAATCATCAGGCACTATATTGTTCACTTCAATAATTATCTCTCCTTCATCAACATCATCTATCTCTGTATTTCCCTCATCATTTTCCAAGTCTAGAAGTAGACTAAACTTATTTATGTCAGTAAAACCCACTATTTCTCTAGTACCATCACAGGTAGGCAAATGCACAATTTGTGAAACTATATTTTCTTCCTTATCCAATTTAGCTACTGTCTTGCCTTTTCCACCAGGACTGGTCATTGCTTTAGTTTTGTCTTCAGTAGTAAAATCAATTTTGTTCCCCCTGTTATTATTAACTTTTTACCACACTTTCTTCAATTTACTTACGTTCACCTGATTTTTTCCTATTGCTTCCTTACTATGAACATTCTCATACTGATTATTACCAACATCAGCACCCCTCTTCCTGTATGCCCCTTCACTACCAATTTCCAATTTAAGGCAACTGCTAGTCATATGACCAAACTCCTCACAGTTAGTACAAATTGCCGGTCTCCACAGATAATCAACCTCCACTATTTGCTCAGTGCCATCAAGAAGCTTGACAGCGAAGGAATCAGGTAGTTCAGAATGAGGGGATACTTCAACCATACATTTAGCATACGAGATTCTTTCAAATTTTTCAGTTGAAGCATCCAAACATAAAAGTTTTCCCACTCTGGATGCAAGCCAATTGATTCCCACTGTGGACCAGGCAAACAAAGGAATTTTGGAGAGCTTGATCCACACTGGAACTGCTTTAATGCTACTACATGAGTTACCAATATTTTCATCCCAGGGTTTGACAATAAAAAGTTTATTCTTCATAACAATTGGGTCAGACTCAGCAATTCTAATCTTGTCTTCAACATTAGTAAACTTAAATAAAAATAGAAAGCCATCTGACTTCACACTTATAGAGCCCTGCAGTTTCCAAACTCGCTTAAGATGATAAATAACAGTAGTGTATGACAATGGTTTATCGAGAAAGAATCCGACCAGATAGTCTTTCCACTTCATGTTGCCAGCTTGGACAACATCAGAAGGGGGAACAATCGCATCACCATCATACACCAACTTGATATCACGTGGTACATACTTACCAGCGTTGTTAGGTCTGGACTTAAACAGAGAAGACCATGCTACAGGTGGGGACGGAGGAGGTGGTAGGATGTGAGACAACATGGGAGTAGGATGAAATAGGGAAGGAACAAGGCCATGGACGACTGTTGCAGAAGTGGTCAAGTCTGAAACAGATGAGAGAGGAGGAAGAGGTGAAGTACGAGTGGTAATTTGATCAAAGGACGAAGGGACAGAAGGAAGTAAGGTTGACGAAGAGGCAACGGCAGAAGAAAGGACGATGATAGGTGGAGAAGGACGGGACAGAGTGGAGGGAAGAGATTGAGAGGCGGGAGAAGAAATTGAAAGGGGGATGGACCCCATTAAAGAAGACATAATTTTGGTTGATAGTTATTCGAGATAACTACCAATCAGAAAGTCTAAAGTTGCTTTCTTCAAAAAATTATCAGATTTGAGATGAGATATAGCAATAATCTTGAAGACGACAACATGAATGTTCATATGCTTTCAAGTGTGTGAACATTCATTCCGATTTCTGATTTTGGCAACCTTCCAAATTGTAAGCTTCAGATGCAAAGTTGAAGCCTTTATAGTCATGGATCTGGAAGTTGAAGAAGTTTTGAGGTTTTTGGAGTAATTATCACTTCTGTCTTCTTACCACACTTGTTGCCAGAATCTTCAACTTTTAGATCTTGCCTTAATCGAAGAAAAATTTTCTTCGACAATGGTTTTGTTAAGATATCCGCCCTTTGGTAAGTTGCAGGTACGTGACTTACATTTAATTTGCCTTTGATTACTTGTTCTCTGACGAAGTATAGATCTAACTCCATATGCTTTGTTCTGGAATGCAATACTGGGTTTGCAGTAAGTGCTATTGTACTCATGTTATCACACCAGATCGTAGCTTTATTATGAGTTTTGACCTTTAATTCATGTAGTAGTGATTCTATCCACATGACTTCAGCTGTAACACTTGCAACACTTCTGAATTCAGCTTCGGTACTTGATCTAGAAACAGTTGTTTATTTTTTTGAACACCATGATACAGGATTATCACCTAAAAATACACAATAACCTGTTGTGGATTTTCTATCATCAATATCTGTTGTCCAATCTGCATCTACATAAGCTATAATATTAATTGTATTGCTTGATTGTAAAGTTAAACCATAATCCAAAGTGCCATTTAGATATCTCAAAATTCTTTTAACAGCTTTCCAATGCTCATCTAAAGGACTTTGCATGAATTGACTGGCTTTGTTGACACTATATGAAATTTCTGGTCTTGTGATGGTGACATATTGCAGAGCTCCAACTATACTTCTGTACTGCTTAACATTTGATATCTGTTCTCCTTTATTCTTTGATAAATGTAAACTGCTCATCATAGGAGTTGGTAAAGCTTTTGCATTTTCCATATTTGCTCTCATAAGAATTTCAGTAATATATTTCTTTTGACTTAACTGAATTTTTGTAGCAGAAATCTTATGGACTTGTATTCCCAGGAAATAATTGACATTGCCAAGATCTTTTATGGAAAACTCTTTGTTCAGTTGATTTGTAACATAATTGATTTCTTGCTCACTATTTCCTGTAATTAAAAAATCATCAACATAGATTAGAATATAAGTGACATCATTATTATACAATTTAGTAAATATAGAGTTGTCAGATTTAGTGGAATTAAATCCCATTCTGGCCAGGGTTGATTTTAACTTGTCAAACCAAACCCTTGGAGCTTGCTTCAAACCATATATGGCTTTATTAAGTTTGCACACAAACTTTTCTACTCCTTTTTTGAATCCAATTGGTTGCTCCATGTAAACTTCTTCCTGCAATTCACCATTAAGAAAAGCATTATTTACATCAAGTTGCTTTATGGTCCAGTTTCTATGTAAGGCAATTGTAAAAATAATTCTAATTGATGTAGGTTTCACAACAGGTGAAAATGTTTCATTAAAATCAAAACCATTCTGTTGTGAAAACCCTTTTGCCACCAATCTTGCCTTATATTTAGAAATTGAACCATCAGAATTTTTCTTTAATCTAAATATCCATTTGCATCCAATGATATTTTTATCACATGGTAATGGCACAAGATCCCATGTTCTGTTTCTTTGTAGTGCTTCAAACTCTTCATTCATGGCACTTTTCCATTTTTCACATTGAATTGCTTGATGATAAGTACATGGTTCCTCATCTTCAATGGTTGCATTGTATATTTTGGCTTGAATATTCCTTTCTTTGCTCTAGTAATCATATGATGACCAGTATCTTCTGGAATTATTTGTGGAATAACTTATGTTGCATTTTGTTGACTAGCATTATGACTTGAAGAATCTTGTTGATCAATAGGTAATTCTAAATTGCCTATTGGTTGACACTGATCAGAATGTCTGCTAGTATGACTGCTGTTATGATGTAGATCTTCTGAACTACTTGCTTCATTGCTTTTCTGATTATCATCTGCTCTTGAATTGGATAAGAGTTGATCATGACAAGGCACATTTTGATTGCCTTCTGTTGCAACTTGCTTCAACAAGTCAGGTAATATAGATACAACATTTTTTGTGTTGTATATTTTATGAGAAGTTTTCATATGAGTTTGACTAAAAGGAAAATTTTGTTCATTAAATACAACATGTCTAGAAACAAATATTTTTCCATTGCTATCTATACATTTGTAACCTTTCATATTAGTAGCATAACTTAAAAAGGTACATGGAGAAGACCTGAAATTCAACTTATGTGAATTATATGCTCTTAAGTAAGGAAAACATAGACATCCAAAAACTTTAAGATTATCATAATTTGGTTTAATACCAGAAAGTACTTCAAGAGGACTTTATACTTCAGAGTTTTTTGTTGGTAACCTGTTTATTAGATAAACACTAGTAGCAAAAGCATCAGGCCAAAATTTTTGTGATAAAGAAGCCTGAGAAAGAAGTGTTAAACCAGTTTCTATAATATGTCTATGTTTTCTTTCAATTAAACCATTTTGTTCAGAAGTATAAGGACAAGTAATTCTATGATTAATTCCTTTTTTCTGAAAATATTCCTTCAAAGGATGAAATTCTGTTCCTCCATCAGTTTGAAAATTCTTAACTTGACAGTTAGTTTGATTTTCAACTAAACTAATAAACTGAATTACAACATTGTAAGTCTCAGACTTAGATTTTATAAAATATATCCAAACATGTCTAGAAAAAGCATCTATGAAAGAAATGTAATATCTGTAACCATAATCTGTGGTTACAGATGTAGGACCCCATAAGTCAGTTGCAACTAATTCTAATGGTTTAGTATAAACTGTCTCAGAATCAGAAAAAGCAAGTTTATGACTCTTTCCCATTTGACAGTATGTGCATACATAGGGCATAGAAATGTTAGTAAAAGAAATATTATTATTCTTCAACACTTTCTTTACAATATGTGCATTTGCATGCCCCAGTCTGCTATGCCATATATCAAAAAGCTTACAATTACTTGCTTGAGTTATTTCAGAACTGTTACACCATTTATCTCTATAAGCTTGATTCTCAGAATTGTCAACACTAAATTCGTATAGTCCTCTACATTCTTTACCCTGCAAAAGAATTTCATTAGACTTAATGTCTTTGACTAGACAGTAAGTAGGAAAGAATTCAAAATATACTTGATTATCTTTAGCAAATTGTGACACACTAAGCAAGTTTTTTGTAATTAAAGGCACTCTCAACAAATTATTGAGATATAATTTTCTTGCACCTTTAATACAAGCACTGCCTGTGTGAGTAATGCTTATGGGCTTATCATTTCCCATATGAATACATTGTTTACCTTTATATTCTTGGTTTCCAAGATTCAGATTTCCAAGATTATTTGTTACATGGTTAGTAGCACCAGAATCAGGAAACCAACTTTGATCTTGAGAGTCATCTGTACTAATACTGCTCTCTTTCTGACTGGATGAATCATGTTGAATATTGATCATATTTGCACTTTGATAATTTTTCTGGTTGTTATTTCTTGACTGAGAAGGAACATATTTTGCATCAAATCTAAAGTAGCATTTGTTAGCACTGTGCCCAAATTTTTCACATATTTGGCATCTCAGTCTATTATTATTGTTATTGTGAAATCTGCCACCTCTGCCTCTTGATCCGTTTGATGAACCACCTCTATTTGATGACCCATCTCTTTGACTTTTGTTATATGTTTTCTCTTGATTTTTTGAAACATAGTTAACAGAAAATTCTTGAATAGATTTCTTTTGCTCTATTCTTCCTTCATGAGATAATAGAATAGAACTAACATATTCAATAGATGGTGTTTTTTCTTGAGATGAAATTATTGCTACAACAGCTTCATAATCATCATCTAAACCACTTAAAATAGAGAGTACCTGTTCAGCATCTGACAGTTTATGACCTGCTGCAGCTAATTGATTGCACAGATTCTTGATCTTGGTCAGATACTCTCTCATATTTAACCCATCTTTTCTCAAGTTCTGTAGCTGTCTTTTATAATAAAGAACTCTCACTGCAGATTGAGTGTTGAATTTATGCTCTATTGAATGCCATATTTCATGAGATGTTTTACAACCTATGAGTTGAGGTAGAATGGTAGGACCAATAGAAGATAATAGGCAAGAACTGATAAGACTATCTTGCTTTTGATAGTTTGAGTAATCTTTATTGATTACGAGTTTTCCATCACTATCTGTGACATACAATGCTGGAGTAATAAGTGTTCCAAACACATATTCTTCAACATCATATCCTCTTATAGCTGTTTCAATTTGAAATTTCCATAAAATATAATTCGATTCATCAAGAATAGTTGTTACTAACTGACTCTTTGGTTTGATTAATGATTTCAACAGATTTTGTGAGTCTGACTGCTGAGAAGTGGCTGTTCTTGAAGTATTGAGAGATTCTTGAACATCATTGACATTGTCTTCTGCCATATCAATGAAGAATCTTGGTATTCTGAGATCAACAAGTGGTGCAGCCAGAGAATTCTGATGATGAGAAAAAGAAAAACTCTGAAGATGACCTCTAGGCGAGGCACTGCTGCAAAACAACAGAAGTTTACAGTTCTTGATCAAGAACTATAAAACACAATGGGTAAGGATTCAAAATCAATAGCTTTCTCTATGATGACACTGATCTGAGAGAAGCTAGGGTGCAGCCACCATTAAATGATGACAAAATTCTGATGATGGTAGGCAAGGCACTTCTTCTTTTAAATGATTGAGGCTAACAACCGTTAGGTTGATTTTAAAGCTCTGATACCATGTAAAAATTTGAATAAGCTTGAAGAAAAATGTTATTATATTTATTCAGAATGTAAATGATACAAAAACTGATGTCTTCTGTACACATACATATGCTATTTATACATTACATAATGTAACATATTATAACACAATGGGCCTTAATATAAGTGCAGCCCAGACCGCAACTTATAACAAAGTATTCTCAGCTGTAGATGTTCTGATGGATGGAGATGATTAGTTCTGTGATTGATGTGCACGTATATATGCATATTTTTACCACCATATTTAATCTATTTAAATTGAATAAATGATCATATTGAGTATTTTAACTTGTTTAAACCAAAAATTCAAATTATTCCAAATTGTCACATATTCATCTTCATATATGGGCAAAACGGTCATTTATGTGCATATATTTCTTTGAGAAAAATTAATTCAAAATTTGTATATATTTTTGTAGGAATTTGGTCTCAAATAGGAGTGGTTTCATGAAGACACATGCATGCACAACATGAATATAAAGGAATGAAGATGGAAATAATTCAAAGTGAAGATAATGGAGGACCCCACCCACCCACCTACCTTAATGTACAAATTAAAGGCTAAAGCACATGCTTTTGGAGTTAATGGTTTCATGTACACTTAATGGGGTATTAAGACATGTTAATGATTACTTGGCCTCCACACTTCCTAAAGGGCATTTTGGGCATTCCCCAAAAAGTGAATTAGGGTTTTAAAACTTGTATATATACCCCATATGTTTCATGTAATCATCTCATCTCTTAGTCTCTCTTAGGCCTCTTAGCTAGTTAGTTTTAGTTTAGAAAATAAAACAAATCTCTCTTTCTTTCCATGGCTACTTAGCCATTTTTATTTTATGTAATCTTTTTTATTTTATGCAATTTAATACATGCTCTTTCCTTTTCATGTTCATTTACTTTCATGTTGTAGTGTAGATCTCTTCTCTTTTATGCAAGTAGTATAACTTTTCCTTTCATTTTGCTCTCTTTCTCTCTTCTTGTTTAATGTTGTTTTCTACATTTGTTCATATGATAACAAATATGAGAGCTTAATCCCTTCAATTTAGGGGTAATGAAGCTCTCTAGTATGTAGATCCAACATTTTGATGTTTATGCTCTCTTTATGTGCTTAATGAGAATGATTGAAGTGGTTTAATGATGTTATTTAGCTTTGAATTTGATAGTCTATGTTGTTCATAACAAATAGACTATACTTAAACAAACAAAACACAAATTGCCTCTTCATTTACATATGATTATGGCAAAGAAGTGAATGTTGAAATTGAAATTGAAATTTGATGGCTTATATTTCTAATTAATAGTTAATACGCCATGCTTAAAATAGATTTTTCTTTCAACTTTGTTGTCATATTTTATGAAATTTAAAAGTGTATTAGTGGCTGTGTTATAGTTTGATGGTTTATATTGAGCTAATTAATAGCACAAATATACCATACTTATGATAAGCACATCAACTAATTCACTAATGACTAGAAAAGAGAGATCATAACTTCAAATTGTTGATTTATGTGATCTAGAGAGTGGAAATTGCCTCTAAATTGTCTTAACACTCTCATATTTTTTTATCAATTTTCTTTTGCTAGTTTTTGTTAGTTTCTTACATTTTTATCTAATCACACTTTCAACTTTGGTTAATTTGATTGAATAGAATTTTAAAATCATCAATTCCCTGCGGATCGACCCGTATTCGTCACGTGCTACATTCGTACACCGTGCGCTTGCGGTTATTTTTAATTTAAATTCGTTCGACGGTTTTCTAAACCGATAGAATTTCCTTCGACGAACAAGTTTTTTGCGCCGTTGCCGGGAATTTGTCTTGATTTTGCTTTTCTATTCTTCGAATTATTTTTGTTTGATTTTTGTGTCTTATTTTGTTTTGTGTGATAACTTTCAAAAAAAAATGTTTGTTAGTTTGTATGTTTGTTGTGTGACTTGATTTTGAATGCTTGTTTCTTGTTTTCCTGTTGTTCTTCTCTTTGCATCTCTAAAAAAAGTGTACACAATTTCATTAAAAAAAAAATTGTTTGCATTTCATTAGCTCTGTTTGAAACTGTGTACATTGCATTGCTTGTTTCTACACTCTGTTTGCATTTCATTTCTGTTTTCATATTTCTGTTACATCTGAAGTACAAAAAAAAAAACATTTCTGTTCTTGTTCTCCTCCACATTCTTCTCAACCATCTCCTTCATTTCCATCAACCAAGCCCACTTCTCCAACCAAACACTCAATAGAAAACTCCCCAAATAGATAAAACTGCTCTGTCTACGGCCATCTCCACTTTCATCATCACGACCACACTGTCTTCATATCCGCATTACTGTCATATACCAATACCTCATTCACCATCACAATTCTCCTCTACAATCATCTCAAGCTGCTGCAACCACTCACTATCTACCACTCGATAACCACTGCTACACATACAACAACTTTCTTCTTCGACACCACTGCATCACCACACAACTGCTTGCCACTGCCCTGCCTCATTATCAACTCTATTCACATACCACTCAATTGTCTGCATATCATCACAGCAACAACTTCCACCCTCTGCACTATTTTGCTGCAATCCTTCCTCTGCCTGCGCAATCGCATCCCCATTCGCGAAAATCCTCTCTCGAATTAAACCCCACCATCACATCCAATACCATTCAACATTAACACGACCATCTACCGAAACTCCACAACCACCATACTCCCTCCACCAGTGCAGACAATACTTTCCCATATCTGACCTACCCTTTGCTACCCCACCATAACCACCCCGACCACATCAAACATCTTTAATTTTCATAGCCTCTGCCTGTCTCTGCAATTTCAATCCTCACCTGGTCGAATACTGCTCACATAAACATCCACTTCCTTACTGCCTCATCCATCACACGACTGCAGCATTTCACCACCACACTTCATACAATCCATCTCCACCACCATACTGCCACCATATAACTCAAACACCCCCACCTTCCTCAACATCAAAAAAAAAACCTCTTCCACTGTTTCAGCTACCGTACAACCACCATCAACAGGGACTAGTGCCAAAAAAAAACAACAACAAATTCACCTTCTTCCACAAAACCCCAAACTTCCTTGACCATATTTACAAGTCCCTGCAAATACCCATCACAACCTCTACGCAATCCCATCCTCACCCTGCATCACTATCATCTTCGACCATAACTTCACTGACCACAATACAAACTTTAGACCAAACTTCAATCACCATCCCAGTACTCTGTCATCAACCTGCAAACCAACAATCAGCCATTTCAACCAATCCCCTGTACGTCATCCCTCTGGACACTACACTGCACACACCACTGTCTTCCTCCATCTTCATTTGCAACTGCTCCACCATTCATTTTCAAAACCCTCTGGCCACCTTCACCTGAAACTGCATCGCCAATCCTTCATCGAACTGCAATCGCCTCACCTTTGCCCACTCCCTGCCTCCAAGCTCAACCCGCGAACAACCATCGCCACCAAATCGACCTTCTCCAAACCACGACCGCAAACCCCACGAAATCTGCGCAACCGAATATCCCACAACCACCTTCTATCTGCGAACCAGTCGTCCCACCACAAATCACCAAAATCGAACAAACCGCTGACCACCATTCACATCACCCTCGACTTCATGTTTTTCGAATTGATTTTGATTTTGGAATTTAAAAAAAAAAATTGGGGCCAGATAGTGATTTTCGTTGTTACGAGAATTTGTGTAATTGAGCTTTCGATTTCTGAACAGAGTAATGAAGTGTTGAGATAGCAATGATTATTTATTTGGGTTAGAAGGTAGTGATACTGGGCCGGATTACAAGTTTTAAGGCCTGAGCAAAAAGAAAAAAAATAGAATTCTTTGAGTTTGTTTTGTTTTGGTTAAGTTTTTTTAGAGTAATTGTTTTTAGTTTCTTGCTTTTCTTTCTCTCTAAAATAATAATAATAATAATAATTTGGTTTTAATCGATTTAAGTTTCTTGCTTGATTTAAGAAAAAGGAGTTTTCTCAATTTGTTTTGTTTACCCTTAAAAAAAACAAGGGCTTTCATTTGTTTTGTAGTTCGTTTGTTTTGATTTCTTCTTTAATAAACTTATTATTAATTATTATTTTTTTAAGTAAAACCCTACTTTTAAGTTTTCTTTAAAAAAAAACCAAAAAAAATATTGTATATATCTTAGTTTTTAGTTTTCAGGTTGCCAAAGCAGGAAAAAAAGGAAGAATAGCTTGCTGAAAATTGCTTCCTTAGCTAGCCAAAATAAATTGCTCTGCTTGCTAAAAAAATTCTGCTTTCATTTCTAGTTTTATTTGAATTGAATTGTTGGTTGCTTGCATTTGCATTTTAAAAATTAAAAAAAAATCATTCGTAGTTGCATTGTTAATACACGTTTAGTTTATGTTCTGCATTTCATCTTAGATTTTGATTAATAATAACGGTTAGACATCGATAACACTTAATTGTATATTGACAATTTGTCTTTTTTGAACAATTTAATTTCTTGGTGTCTAGGCTACGGCAGAGTAATAACCATTTATAAATATTACGGTGATTCGTAAATATTATAGTGGTTGTTCCTCTGAAGGTACTTAAACCTTCGGCTGCATTGCTACAGTGATTCGTGGTGCACCGATAAATCCTGCCCGTTACCTGGCTGAGAACTATCTTATTTATCTAGGACAATTTGTGAATATACAATTTTGGGTTAACTTAGGATAAATCATTTGTAATTAACCCTTGCATTCATTTAGTTGCATTTGTTCATGCATGTTTAAAAAAAACAAAAAACAAAAAGTTTCAAAATCCAAAACTAATTTTTTTTTTAAATATTCCTTTTCTTTTTCTTTGAAATTTTTAAATCCTTTTCCTTTGAAATTTCAAAAATCCAGAAAAATTAGAAAAACAAAAATCCAAAAAAAAAATTTAAAACCTTTTCAAAAGCCAAAAAAAATTGAAAATTCAAAAACCAAATTCCATTTTGAAAAATAAATTCTACTTGTAAATATTTTTCTTTATAAAAAAAACCAAAAAAAAAATCTTGAAAATGTCCGAGTTTCCCTTTTCTTACTCACTTGATTTTAGTTGTGAAAGTCAATATAATCCATATGAGTTCACTCCAAATTCGTATGGATATTTTAACAACAACTGTTGTGTAAATAATTCAAATTTCGAACAACAAAATTTTCAAAACGATGACCAACCTTCGACTCTTGAAAATAGCATTGAAATGATTTCATCTTTACTCGAACTTTCTACACGACAAAATCAAGAGATAAATGATTTATGTAATTCTTATTTGTGTAATAACTCGAGTCAAGGATTTCAAAATTTGAATTCAATTCAAAATTCAAACGATTACGAATATAACCCATGCCAATTTAATTTCGAACTCCAAAATGAATTTCAAACTCAACATGAAAATGGAAACAACTTTTCAAATGAATTTGGCAATGGGAATAATCTTAACCATGTTACGAGTGAAAATTTTTGTTCTCAACAAATCCAAATCGAAAATTCTCAATTTAATAACTACAAATTGGATTTTGTTGAGCAAATGAATGAAATTTATGATGATCACACAAATTTGTTGATTAAAACATTGGAAAATTTTCATGAGAAACAAACTCAAATTTCAATGTGTGACTAGTCAAACGATAATCCATCTTTTACCCAAATCGATGATTTTCAAATGAAAACTTTTGAAATTGATAATGACGATCTTAATCAAGTTGTTGAAAATACGGTAATTGAGTTGGATTTTAATTCTTTTGAGGGTGCGAAACTCGATTTAAACTTCGATCTTCCTTTTTCTGAAAATTTGAATACGACAACTTTGAAACTCGATTTACTTGATGAAGTTGTTGATAATCCAACAAAGGAAGATGAGTTTAATGAACATGAATTTTTTGGACTTTTGGATGATGAGTTGTTAAATTCCGAAGGGGAAGATGAAAATCACCATTTTGATTTTGAAATCAATAATTGTGAAAATATTTTCAATGATAAGCTTGAATTTCAAATTGGTGAAAATGAACTTGAACTTCAATCAATTGTTTTGTCGACTCCAAAAATCATCGAAAACAAAACAACTCGTACAATTTTCAATAAAACAACATTTGTTTTTCCAAATCAACTTTCATCTTCGAAATCATTTACGGTTTGGTTTTTCATGCTTAAGTTGTATCTCGCACATTTGATGAGACAAATGAATCGGTCTTTAGAAGACCGTTTCATTTACTTTCTGACTGTATACTTTCTCTTCTCTTGTAAATAATAATCTTTCATGTAAATATTGGATTTTTATTTTATTTTTCTCCTTCCATTTGGGTTGACTATGGGGACACAGTCAAAATTAAGTGTGGGGGGAGGCTCATCTTCATTTTTTTTTTCATGGTTTATTTTTGCTTTTGAAAAAAAAATCAAAAAAAAAATCCCAAAAACAAATTTTCTTTTGATTTATTTTTAAAAGAAACACTATAAGATAAATATACGGCTTTGGTTTATTAAATTGAAATTTTTGAAAATTTATTGGTCTCAACAAAAATAAAAATGAAGTTTGATTACAAATAATAATGGTTTAACTAGTATATAGGAAGATTCATATGTGCTAATTATGAAGTACATCCTAATTGAAAATCTTTGTTTTAAAAAGTGGTTGATTTAAAGTAAATGATATAACATTTTTTTTGTCTTCTAAGTTAAATGGTGCTAAGATGATTTTGCGAAACTCCCTCCCAAAAAAATATAAAAATAAAAAATAATAACATTCAAGTATTCACTCTCATTTAAAAGTCCTCACGGTTATGCATGGGTGATTAATTGGAATTTTTGATTATGTGATTTCATACTCATTTAAAAGTCCTCACGGTTATGATGTATGGAACACATGTAAAAAAAAGTCTTAATAAAAACCACCTACGGTCGATAGGTGTATGCACGAAAGTGTGTGCACTCGCCATGATCTGTACTCCCCTCACATAAGCCCGAAAGGCAGTGCATGGGTGGTACATCTGGCCTCAGTTTACCTGAGCTAGGTGTGCAATTTTTCTTGCAAATAATGAGAGAGCAAGCAATTGAAATCCTAGCACTATTTTTACTTAGTTGATTTGATTTGTTATTGAAAAGAAATGAAAATACCACTTTGATAAACTTTGATAATCAACTAAGGATCCATTTCATAGTTACACTTTGTTATTAACCAAAACAACGAGTTAAACTATAGTCTATTTGATATGATAACTTGATTTTTGTTGGAAATTTTGACGAGTAAATGACATAAATTTTCAAGATAATAACCAAAACCTATATTTAACTTATTCATTTAAAAATAAATCCTTCATTTGTAAATATTTTCAAAAATTTGCATTCGTCTCTTTGTAAATAAATCTTGTATTTTGTAAATATTTTCATCGTGCATTTGGATTTTGTGGGTAGTATCCGCTGAAAACCCTCACGAGACAACACTCGTCCTACTGGGGACACCCAAAGGTTTAACGGCTTGTTGCATACGCTCAATGCAATCGTGCTTCCTACGAAAATGGATTTATCTTAGTTTTAGTTTATTCGAGTACGAATAAAAAGATAAGTGTGGGGGTATTTGATGTGCACGTAAATATGCATATTTTTACCATCATATTTAATCTATTTAAATTGAATAAATGATCATATTGGGTATTTTAACTTGTTTAAACCAAAAATTCAAATTATTCCAAATTGTCACATATTCATCTTCATATATGGGCAAAACGGTCATTTATGTGCATATATTTCTTTGAGAAAAATTAATTGAAAATTTGTATATATTTTTGTAGGAATTTGGTCTCAAATAGGAGTGGTTTCATGAAGACACATGCATGCACAACATGAATATAAAGGAATGAAGATGGAAATAATTCAAAGTGAAGATAATGGAGGACCCCACCCACCCACCTACCTTAATGTACAAATTAAAGGCTAAAGCACATGCTTTTGGAGTTAATGGTTTCACGTACACTTAATGGGGTATTAAGACATGTTAATGATTACTTGGCCTCCACACTTCCTAAAGGGCATTTTGGGCATTCCCCAAAAAGTGAATTAGGGTTTTAAAACTTGTATATATACCCCATATGTTTCATGTAATCATCTCATCTCTTAGTCTCTCTTAGGCCTCTTAGCTAGTTAGTTTTAGTTTAGAAAATAAATCAAATCTCTCTTTCTTTTCATGGCTACTTAGCCATTTTTATTTTATGTAATCTTTTTTATTTTATGCAATTTAATACATGCTCTTTCCTTTTCATGTTCATTTACTTTCATGTTGTAGTGTAGATCTCTTCTCTTTTATGCAAGTAGAATAACTTTTCCTTTCATTTTGCTCTCTTTCTCTCTTCTTGTTTAATGTTGTTTTCTACATTTGTTCATATGATAACAAATATGAGAGCTTAATCCCTTCAATTTAGGGGTAATGAAGCTCTCTAGTATGTAGATCCAACATTTTGATGTTTATGCTCTCTTTATGTGCTTAATGAGAATGATTGAAGTGGTTTAATGATGTTATTTAGCTTTGAATTTGATTGTCTATGTTGTTCATAACAAATAGACTATACTTAAACAAACAAAACACAAATTGCCTCTTCATTTACATATGATTATGGCAAAGAAGTGAATGTTGAAATTGAAATTGAAATTTGATGGCTTATATTTCTAATTAATAGTTAATACGCCATGCTTAAAATAGATTTTTCTTTCAACTTTGTTGTCATATTTTATGAAATTTAAAAGTGTATTAGTGGTTGTGTTATAGTTTGATGGTTTATATTGAGCTAATTAATAGTACAAATATACCATACTTATGATAAGCATATCAACTAATTCACTAATGACTAGAAAAGAGAGATCATAACTTCAAATTGTTGATTTATGTGATCTAGAGAGTGAAAATTGCCTCTAAATTGTCTTAACACTCTCATATTTTTTATCAATTTTCTTTTGCTAGTTTTTGTTAGTTTCTTACATTTTTATCTAATCACACTTTCAACTTTGGTTAATTTGATTGAATAGAATTTTAAAATCATCAATTCCCTGCGGATCGACCCGTATTCGCCGCGTGCTACATTCGTACACCGTGTGCTTGCGGTTATTTTTAATTTAAATTCGTTCGACGGTTTTCTAAACCGATAGAATTTCCGTCGACGAACAGTGATGAATAACTGAACCTTCTGCATATCTTCGTTCATTTCTAATATTAGCAACTCGTTCTCTCACAAAATGATAATCAATCTCCATGTGTTTAGTACGTGCATGAAACATTGGATTAGAAGCCAAGAAAGTTGTGCCTATGTTGTCGCACCAAAGAATCGGTGGACCTAATAATGTGACCTGTAATTCAGCCAAGAGGTACTGTAACCATAGTAGTTCAGAACTCGTAGTAGCTAGAGATTTGTACTCGGCCTCGGTGCTTGATCTTGCCACTGTTGGTTGTTTCTTCGATCCCCATGAGATGATATTTGGTCCAAGATAAACACAAAATCCGGATGTTGATTTGCGATCATCAAGTGATCCAGCCCAATCAGCATCACAATAAGCATTAAGGGAAAAAGATGAGGCCGGTTGAAGTCCAATGCCATGAGAAATAGTGCCTTGGAGGTAACGTAAAATACGTTTAACTGCTGTCCAATGAAGTGTTGTAGGAGAATGCATGAATTGAGAAACTTTATTCACTACAAAGGCAATGTCAGGACGAGTGATTGTTGCATATTGTAAAGCACCTACAATTGAACGGTATAGTTGAGGATCATCAAAGGGATCACCGTTAAACCGAGAGAGTGTGAT
The DNA here is from genome assembly GCA_030765085.1 of Allium cepa. Lineage (NCBI taxonomy): Eukaryota > Viridiplantae > Streptophyta > Magnoliopsida > Asparagales > Amaryllidaceae > Allium > Allium cepa. The sequence goes on along the minus strand of CM060929.1, from coordinate 665,045,664 downwards.
ATTTGGGATCATTGGAGAGGGAAAAGGGTTTGAGTTTTGCATGTTAGCTCGAGCCAGGACATCATTGATGTATTTAGATTGTGAGAGGTGAATGCCTTGAGTGGTTGGTTTGACCACAATTCCAAGAAAGAAATGTAGTCTGCCAAGATCCTTAATAGCAAATTTTTGTTGCAGAGACTTAACAAGAGCTTGAATGAGATCAAAACTGGTCCCAGTTACTATTATATCATCAACATAGACAAGAACTATAATAGTGGTACTTTGAGAAGATAAAATAAAGAGAGATGGATCATAACTAGATGCTTTGAAACCTTGGTTGAGAAGAGCTGAACTTAAGGCATGAAACCAAGCATGGGGACTTTGTTTAAGTCCATATATGGCTTTTGAGAGGAGACATACATGATTCGGTTTGCTTGGATCCACAAAACCCGGCGGTTGTTGCATATACACAGTTTCTTTAAGATCACCATGTAAAAATGCATTTTGTACATCAAGTTGACGAATTGGCCAATTATTGGTAAGAGTGATAGTAAGCACAACTCGGATTGTTGTAGGTCGAACAACCGGGCTATAAGTTTCAAAAAAATCAATCCCCTCTTGTTGATGAAAGCCTTTGGCTACGAGTCGGGCTTTGTACCGTTCTAGTGATCCATCTGCACGCCTCTTGATTTTGAAAACCCATTTGCAACCTACAGCATTTTGATCAGGGGAGGAAGGAACAAGCATCAAAGTGTGATTGGCTAGAAGAGCGTTGTATTCTTTGTTCATAGCCTCGACCCAATGAGAGTGTATCGTTGCTTAGTTATAAGTTTTAGGCTCGATATAGAGGCTGGTTTCAGCTGTTAATGCAACATGATCAGGAAAATTTTTGGACTTACGTGTGTTATCACGGTTTCTAGTGATCATAGGATGAGTGGAAGAGTTCTGAACAGTTTGAGAAGGGATAGGGTTTACTGCAGCTGGAGATGAATCTGAAACATTAAGAGGAGTTGTTGATGAAGAACTAGGTTGATTGGTTGAGCCATATTCAATTGGTTGACTGGTTGAACAAACCTCCGGACTTGTTGTTGCAGACTGAGATTGAGTAGCAGGTAATATTGCCAACCAAGTTGAGTCTGTGGAGGGTGAATCTGAAACAGTGCCTGTTGTTGGAGCAATTTCTTTGAATTGAAAACGCTTCTCATCAAATAAAACGTGTCTTGATACAAAAATTTGCCCGCTGTCAATGTTTAAACACTTGTATCCTTTTTGATTTAAGGAATAACCAAGAAACACACAAGTCTTAGATCTGGTTTGAAGTTTATGATCATTATAAGGTCTAGTATATGGAAAACACAAGCATCCCAAAACCCGTAAAAATGAATAATCGGGCTGCTTCTGAAAATGTGTGTAAAAAGGTGAAAAAGAGTTGTTTGTGGAAGGTTGACGATTAATTAAGTAAATGACACTTGAGATTACATCATCCCAATATCGTTCCGGAATGGAGGAATGAGCCATACTAGCTAGAGCAAGTTCCACTATATGTCGATGTTTACGTTCGGAAACTCCATTTTGTTGTGGAGTATAAGGGCAAGTAGTTTGATGAATTATGGAAGGAAAAGATCGAGTAATTGGTTTGTATTCAGTGCCTCCATTCGTTCTAAGAATATTAATAGAACTTTGTAGAAGATTTTCGGTTTGAGCTTCGAACAAGGTAAACACATGCACAACCTCGTCTTTAGAGCGCAAAAAATAAATCCAAGTATAACGAGAAAAATCGTCAATGAATACAACATAGTAACGAAAACCATTATTTGACATTATTGGAGCAGGACCCCATACATCTAAGTGTACAATTTCAAGAGGAAAAGAAGAACTAGAAGAACTAGAAGAAAAAGGTAAACGATGTGCTTTTGCCACACAACAACCATGACATAAAGACATCTTATTATTTGTACAGGGTAAAGTATGGGAAATTAACATTTGTTGAGTTGTAGTTGAGGAGGGATGGCCAAACCGAGCATGCCAACGGTCAGCCGATGCTTTTGCACTAAAGAAGGCTTGAGGAGGAGTGTTTATTTGAGGTGGTAGCGTGTAGAGTCCACTAAGAAGTTTGGCTTGAAGAAGATGCTTCAAAGTGTGATGATCCTTTATAACACAAAAATGAGAAGAAAATTCAATAAGAATCGAGTTATCAAGTAAAAGTTTGGAGAGGCTTATAAGGTTTTTGGAAAACGAAGGCACATATAAAATATCTTGTAATAAGAAATTGCAATTTGAAAAGATTAACTTGGAAGAACCAATATGACTAATTTTCATACCATGACCATCACCAATGTGGAGAGTGTCAGGACCTTCATATGGTAGGTAAGAAGAAAGATTGTTGAGATCATTAGTGACATGGTGAGTGACTCCGGAGTCGAGATACCATTCAGATACTGAAGATAAAGAGGAGGGTTGTGCATTATTTGCTTGAAAATTGCCAACTGTTGGCTGTGCAAGGTGTGCTTGATATATTGATTTGGCTGAGTCTGGATAGTTTACTAAATCAGTTCTGAACCAACAATTTCGAGCATTATGGCCCCTTTTTGTGCAAATTTGACACAACACATTTCTGCTGCCTTCATTTGGAGTCTACACAGGAGTAGTGGCTTGATTGGAGGGAGGCCTAAGGTTAGTAGGATAAGCATGTCTAAAGAAATTGGGCCTTGGGTACGGATTTGGAAGAAGAGGTGGTCTATTTTGATTAAAACTAGGTGATCTAAAAGTCTTACCGGGTCTAAAACCTGATCTTGGATTAGAAAGAAAAGCAGTAGGGTTCTGCAAAGAGAGAAGAGTGTTGTTACCTCCGATCTGTGACTGGAGCAATGACTCATGACTCATAAGCATCGCTTGAAGTTCGGAAAAGGTTAGACTATCCTTCGTATTGACAGCAGCAACAAATGAGTTAAAATCAGCACCCAAACCTCCAAGAGCGTATATCACCAGATCTTCATCACTCACCGGAGATCCGATAAAAGCGAGTTCATCTGCAATTGCTCGCATCTTTTGGCAATAATCTGCACAGCTGGAGCCTCCTTTAGTAGTGGTTTGGAGCGATCGGCGAAGTTCTGACAATCTAGCTCGAGAAGAAGTAGAGAAGGACCGTTGAAGCGATTTTCAAAGACTAACTGTGGTGGAGTAAGAGACGACTTGGCCTAAAATTGATTCAGACAGTGAGGATCGAATCCAGCTGAGAAGGAGCTGATCTTGTTTGTGCCAATGGTAATAATCTGGGTTGATCTGTTCAGATCCTTCGATTGTGATGGTTTTTGGTGGAGGATTTTTATCAAGGTATTTGTGGAGGTCATGGCCATGAAGAGCTGGAACAATCTGAGATTTCCACGCTAAGAAGTTGTTCCGATTTAACTGGGTTGATATTGGTAATTTCATGACAACTAAAGAATTGGTGGATGAAAGATTAGGGATCACATTTGAATTTATATTTTGGGAAGGAATATCTGATGAAGAAGAACTGAGCGACATTAGGGCTTTGATACCATGAAAACGAGGAGGAGAGAGGAAATAGAGATTTAAAGAATCTGATTTTTTTTGTATTATTCCACCTCGTTGTACATGTACAGCCTGTATATATATAAAGAATCACCAGCCTAACATTCAGCTCATCTTAACTATTGTACATACACTTAACCAAAGTTCAAACAAACATCTAATCATATTACTAACAACCTCAACAAACTCTAATTTCTGTTAGTCTCACTAACTTTTGTTGCTTGATTATTAGTAACGTAGGACACGAAACCATGAATAGTCATTCAACTATTTAGAAGCATGTAAGTAGTTATTAGTTTTAACGCATGTTTGTTCTATTCTACGTACTCTAAGGAGAATTTCATATATTTTAGCAAAACCAAAAGAAAAAGCTGATGAATGAAAATATAGATTTACTTCATATTCACACTCTCACATGTTTCGTCTGCCCCACACAACAAGCTCATTTAGGATTCACTCTATATGCTAATTCGCCACTAACTTGCCACTTGTGTTGCATTTCATCCTGTTTCTCTCACCAGGCCTATAGTTTCATGATTTCGAGCACACATTCTGCTGGCCTTATCTGACCTATTGTTTGCATCAATCTATACTACTTCAGCGACAGTCTGCCTTATAGCAACTCTCTTCATCATCAGGCCAGTCCCCTGCTTCAGCTGTGGTGCACCAACGTAGCATTAGTAACACATTTGCACCAAGTTGTAGCACACAATGCTTCAGTAAGGAACCATCCATAATGCACTCACGCACCTTCAGTCAGAGCACATGCAGCAGCTACGTTGTCCTTGCACTATGATGTTTTCACCTTGCATGCTGTGCGTATGCTCAGTCATACTCATTTCAGTTGTTAGGCCGACATCCCCATCACGCACTTCATTTTGTGCACACTCAGCTCTCATCTTACTATTCGGCATCCCAAGACCAGGCTGACCAGCAACATGGTTCAGCCTTCATAACTCAACTATATCTGCACATTGTTACTATGTTGCATCTTCCACTTGACGACGTTAGTGCCTTGCTTCTGCACTAATTCCCACTGATATGCAGCCTGACACTCCTGACAGTTTGTCTACTTTGTTTGAATTTCCACCCTTTCAGCATTATTTCAACCCATATGCTCGTTAATGTTCATGTATTAGCCATGCCATTTTAACAGCTTCAAAGTCCTACACTATAGCAACACATGCTATTCAAGTTCAATCCCGAAGTTCATGCTGTTTCAGCAGTAGTTACTCAATTTACAACAGTTTTCAACACCTTGTCTCTCAATCCACATTCATGCAGCAGCAGTTCCACAGCCAACCGGCATTAAAATCAAGCAGCTTTATTTTTCCATCACAACAGCCACATTTAAGCCACTCTCTAGCCCTTCAGCCAGTTGTAGAGTTTACAGTGAGTTGTTGATGGATGTTGAGCCACATTTAAGCCACTCTCTGGCCCTTCAGCCACATTCAAGGAATCAACATACCAAAAAGCAACGATTGTTAATAAGAATTACACCTGAAAGTTAGTATACCAAAAAGCATTAAAATATCTTTTGACTATTATAAACATCATCGCACTATATGTTACATGAGAAGTAATGACAATAAGGGCGAATAGAATGACAAAGTTATCCTCTAGATGTGATTATCGTACTTAACTTCTAATAATTTGAAGCATGTGTAATAGAATCGATTCAAAAAGGGGTTCACCTTAAAGTATTGCCATTGTAATAAAGATTAGTTGATTAATATACACACACTAACACATATATAGACACGCATAATATCTTATACTAGCAGGGTAACGTTTCACTATTACGCTTGTTTCATTGGAAAAGAAAAAAAGAAAAAAAAACTGAAATTTCAAAATTTCTACATAATGACATTAAATATATGTACATTCAATGTCAAATCTAATTCATATTAAATATTTTCATTAGGGAATACAATAGTTTTATTTACTTATTTGATAAGATGATATTTTGGAATGGGTCGATTGAATGTATGCTGTCAAAGCTTATACAAAGATAGACTACTGAAATAAAGTTAGAAATAGAGGAACTCCATTTTACTCATGAGCATCAAATCATCAGTATCATGGTCATCATTTTCCTTACTTTCATAGGTGTCTCAACCAAAGTTCAAGAACTGAGTTTCGGTGTCGGTTTTGGTCATATGAAATCTTGTTGGTTTCGGTCAATTTTGAAAATTTCGCTGTTTCGGTTTTTTTTTCCGTTTCGGTCCTGATATTGGATTTTTGCATTTTTAATGAAAAAGTAACAATAAACGATTCAAATTCATATAGAAATATAGCATACAATAATATAATAATGTTGCATACAATACTACTACATCCAGAAACTATTTCTTGAAGGTACATATGAATAGTTTTCATAATTTTCTTCATCGTCATGTATTGTATAATATGATGGATAACCACATTGCATTTTTTCTAAACCCATAAGTGACACCATCATATTATCAAAAGACGATGGTTCATCAATTTGTGTTCTATATGTAGCTTGACTATTTTGATCACTCGAAATATCACTATATGTTTCGTTTGTTCCATAATATGAGTTATCACCTGTTGTAAAATTTTCAAAGAGAGTTTTGGGGCTCTGGGTTTTGATTTGGAAGAGAAGAAGTAAAGAAAAAAGAAAGGAAATAGTCTCACATGCTAAAAAATCAAGGCCTATATTTGTATAAATATAGTTTTCTCATGTGGTTGTTGAGGCCTTGGGGCTCCCACGTGTTTGCCTTGTTGTGAGGAGAGAAGTCGTGCAACACCACACGCGCACCGCTGCCGTCTGTCCGACCGGGTCGTGTTTCGGGTTCGGATCCAAAAATATTTTTGGATCATATGTGAACAGTAACTGGCCAGATTTAAGCCCGCTAAAGACTCAAAACCAAAATTTCTGAATTTGAATAAATGACGGAAAATTTGTAGCGTTTTTCTGAACGTTGTAAAATATGAATAGACGCGACGTTTAAATATTGAATGGATATAGCCGTTCGTAATAGTTGTGAACCCACATGCTAGAAAATCAAGGACTATATCTGTATAAATATAGTTTTCTCATGTGGGTGTTGGAGCCCTGGGTCTCCCACATGTTTGCCTTGTTGTGAGGGGAGAAGTCATGCGACACCACACGCGCGCCGCCGTCGTCCGATCGAACCAAACCAGGTCGGGTACGTGTTTCGGGTTCGGATCCGAAAATATTTTTGGATCATATGTGAACAGTACCGGGCCAGATTTAAGCCCGTTAAGGATCCAAAAGCGAAATTTCTGAATTTGAATAAAATGCGGGAAATTTGTAACGTTTTTCTGAACGTTGCAAAATATGAATAGAAGCGACGTTTAAATATTGAATGGATATATCCGTTTGTAACAGTTGTGAACCGTTACAAATGGTTGTGACGCTTCGCGAATAGATACCTCTCTACCACTATAAATAGTGACGCCTAGAAAACGTTAGGAACATTCTCAATCTTCTTCTTCTTCTTCAAAGAGCAATTTTTGCGGCACCAAAAAGTGTTACAAAACACTGCGCCGCCATTACTCTGTTTTGTGACGCCACCAAGGTGTTGCAAACTCAGAAGACGTCGCAGAATTGCTCTCTTCTTCCTCTCTGTTCTATTTTATACAAATTGTATCATAAGAAACCATTACTAAAGTGTTCTCGGTCGGATCAAAGGCATACAAACTTTGAATCCGATTACGCCGTTATAAGGCTTCATTGAATCCTGAAAGTCGATAGTTCAATAACCCGTTTGTACCTGGTGGGTGAACTGTTGTCTGAAAGAACCTATTTCATAGATCCTTGAAGTCGGAAGTACAGCGTTATCTTCATCGGAATTGCCATCAATTTTGTCTCGGACTGCAAAATCCCCAACAAATTTTCAGACAATATTCTTCAACCATGGAAGGTTCGAGCGCTTTACAAGTTATGAAAAAGCATCTAACTCGATTGGAGCGTTTTGATGGCGACTATTTCACTCGTTGGCAAGAGACGATGAAATTTTTCCTGGTCATCGTCAAGTTGGTCTACATTTTGGAAGATGACTTGGAAGAAATCCCGGAGGAAACTGATAAAGATGATGCTGCTCTAAAGGTTAAACGTGCAAAGCGCAAAGAGAACGATTTTCTATGTAGAAGCCATATTCTGAATGCGCTATCTACGCTAGTATATAATGCTCATAGGACGTTGGTAACAGCGAAGGCACCATGGACTGCACTGGAGAATAAGTACCACATATCCGAGACAAGTAATAAAAAGTTTTTTGTTTCTAATTTTATGGATTTCAGAATGGTCACCAATAAGTCCATAATTGGACAAGTAAGCGAAATCTTACTGTTGGTGAATCAACTTAAAGATGTTGAAATTGATTTCCCTGAATCTTTTGTTGTTGGAGTTATAATTCTAAACTTCTGCATAGTTGGAATGATTATAAGAAAAGGATGAAGCATGCGGAAACGGATTATAATTTAGACGGTTTACAACGTCATCTTCGTATTAAAGAAGACTCTCGTAAACGCGATTTAGATGATAATCCGCAATCTGAGTCTCATTGTAAGGCAAATACTGTTGAAATTACTGATAAGTTGAAGCCAAAGAATGAGACACAGTTTAACAAGAAAAGTCATTCCAAAACCAACAACAAAAAGAAAGGTGCTTGTTATTTTTATAACAAGCCCAGCCACTATGACCGAGACTGCCATATACGGAAGAAACAATAAAAAGTGAATGTGGTCGAAGACTCGCTTGTGGCTGTAGTGTAAGAGGCGAACTCCGTTAGTGGCAATGATAATGATTGGTGGTTCGATACTGGAGCAACCATTCACATTTGCAAAGACCGTAATCTGTTCAAGAGTTACGAAAAAAATAAAGGAGAAGCCGACGAAGTTACTGGAGCAAATAACGTTCCAAGCAAAGCTCTGGAAAAAGGCACTATAGAACTTCCTTTCACCTCTGGAAAAATTCTTACATTAGTCAATGTAGTTTATGTACCTGATATGTGTTAGAATTTGGTCTCTGGATACCTTCTTAACAAAGGAGGATTCAAGATGGTGTATGAGTCTGATAAGCTAGTATTGTCTAAGAATGGTAGATTCATTAGACAGAGATACTCTTGTAACGGTATGATTAAGTTGAATCTAATAAAGAAATCTTCTGTTTATATTGTTGATTCTATTAATTTATGGCATGGTAGATCAGGACATGTTAATTATAATTCCATTAGAAATATGAATAACTTAGGATTAATTTCTAATTGTGATTTCGATACCATATCTAAATGTGAAATATGTGTTCAAGCAAAAATACACCAAAAATCCTTTAAATCCATAGAAAGAAAAACCGGTTTGCTTGATTTGGTATATAGTGACGTGGGTGACTTAAAAAATCATATCACCTATGGTGGTAACCAATACTATATAACATTCCTTGATGATTATACTAGATATGCATATGTGTATCTAATGAAAACTAAAGATGAGGCTTTTGATAAATTCAAAATTTATAAAGCAGAGGTCAAAACACAATTAGGAGTTAAATTAAGATTTACATTCGGATCGTGGTGGTGAATATTTCTCAAATGAATCCACCTTGTTTTGTAAAAAACAAGGTATAATTCACCAATGTACTGTCCCATATACACCACAACAAAATGGTGTTGCTGAAAGGAAGAATAGAACTTTAGTAGAAATGGTTAATGTCATGCTCATAAGTTCTAATTTACCTTATAACTTATGGGGTGATGATATGTTATCTGCATGTTATATTTTAAATAGAGTACCACTTAAAAAGAATAACATTTCCCCTTATGAATTATGGTTTGATAGGAAACCTAACCTAACTAGACTTAAAGTTTGGGGTTGCTTAGCATATGTTAGAAAACCAGACCCTAAACGACCAAAGATAGGAAATAGAGCATTTAAATGTGTTTTCAGAGGATATTCACGTAATAGTATAACTTATAGATTCCTTATTCTTGACGCTCTAGAACTTATAGAATCAGTAGATGTAGAATTTTTTTAAAAACAAACTATTAAGATCCCAATGAGATCATCTAGTCCAGAACCTAATATGGCTAATGATATCAATGACGATGATTATGCTCCTGCTCAAAACAGCAAGTAAGTATCAGTACCAGATAATGGTACTGAACAACGGAGAAGTAAAAGAGCGAGAACAGTGAAGGAGTATGGTCCCGACTTCATTACATATCTTGTAGAAGGCAGTAAGGACGAAATCCTTAATATGACTAAATATGTAATGAACATCAATGACGATCCCAAAACTTATTCTGAGGCTATGAGTTCCAAAGATTTCAATTTCTGAAAAGAAGCTATCAATGATGAAATGAATTCCATATTGTTAAACCAAACTTGGGTTTTAACTGATTTACCTCCTGGTGCTAAACACATAGAATGTAAATGGATATTCAAGAAAAAGTTGAACACAAATGGATCCATTGATAAGTTTAAAGGTAGATTAGTTGCTAAAGGATATATATAAGCAAAGACATGGAGCAGATTACTTTGATACATATGCTCCAATTGCTCGCATATCTTCTACACGCTGTTTAATTGCACTTGCATCAATTCATAAATTAGTCATACATCAAATGGATGTAAAGATTTCTTTTTTAAATGGAGATTTAGAAGAAGAGATATATATGGAACAACCTGAAGGTTTCAAAACCCCAGGCCAAGAAAAGAAAGTTTGCAAATTAGTGAAATCTCTTTATGGCCTGAAGCAAGCTCCCATGCAATGGCATGAGAAATTTGATAAAGTTGCACTGTCATATGGATTCATTGTTAATGATGCTGATAAATGTATTTATAGAAAATCGGATAACAACGGCATTGTTATAATATGTTTATACGTTGATGACATGCTAATATGTTGTTCTAATATATCCTGTGTGAATGAAACTAAAAAGTTTATGTCTTCTAAATTCGATATGAAAGATCTAGGAGAGGCTGACGTAATTTTGGGAATTAAAATTGTTAGAAAAGAGGGAGAGTTATTACTAACTCAATCTCATTACATAGAGAAATTCCTACAAAAGTATGGTCATTACAATGACAAACCAGCACCAACTCCTTTAGATCCTAGTAGTAAATTAGAAAAGAATACTGGACGTACTCTCAACTAGAGTATTCCAGTGTTATTGGGAGTCTTATGTATGCTATGCATTGCACTAGACCAGACATCGCACATGCTATAAGTGTATTGTGTCGATTTACGAGTAATCCAGGTTTCGAGCATTGGAAAGCTATTTTCAGAGTTTTAGCTTATTTGAAAGGACCATTGAATATGGTTTATCTTATAAAGGATATCCTGCTGTGGTAGAAGGATATAGTGATGCAACCTGGAACAATATAGAATCCAAATCCAAGTCTATGACCGGATGGATCTTTACATTAGGAGGCGCTGCTGTGTCTTGGGCTTTCAAGAAGCAGAACTGTATTTTTGACTCAACAATGTTGTCAGAATTGATTGCATCAACAGATGCATGTAAAGAAGCGGAATGGCTTAGGAATTTATTAATGGAAATCCCTTTATGGAAGAAGTCATCTCCAGTAGTCTTGATTAACTGTGACAATCAAGTAACGATATACAATGTGTCTATTAAGACATATAATGGGAAGTCTAGACATGTGAGTCTAAGACATCAAATGGTGAGACAGTTACTCAAAAGAGGAGTTATAAATGTTGACTACATAGAAACGAAGAAAAACTTGGTGACCCTCTTACAAAGAGTCTTCCAAAGATAACGGTTTCTATAAAGTCACAAGAAATGGGACTAAGGTCTGTGAATGAAGGTTGATCATCCTTAATAGAAACCCAACTTATGTCTTGAAAAGGATAGACAAAGTTTAATGGGTACCAAAAAGTTAAGAGAATGATTATGGAACACTAAATCGATAATCCAATAATATTTAGTGTTGGATTCTGCAAGAACAAAGGATGGATATATATCCTTAATAAGTCTAGAAACCTTAAAAGGTGTACCGCAGAAACACCTTAAGAGACTTACCTATATGAGTATGGAAATCAGGTCGTTTCCTATGAGTAAGACTGCTTTCTAAGTAGACTCATGAAATAGGATTTAAGCATATGGTCATTAACGTGCTGATCAATACAGAACATTGTACCTAAGGAAATCAACATGTGTGATTGTTCCAATTTTATCATTAGGGATACTTGGTTCAAGATTCGTTCACCACAGAATCTCGATAAGGCTTTGAATGGTATACACTAAGTAAAGGTTCAAATCCAAAAGATACCTTTTATTTATGTGTCGGTTTTCACGATGATGCGAAACTTAATCTTAGAACTACATAGGTTTGATCCCACTTGGGTATGTAGGATGTCACTCTAGTGATTCAGCTGTCCTATTTATTTACTTTGAAAATTGGGGGAGATTGTTGTAAAATTTTCAAAGATAGTTTTGGGGCTTTGGGTTTTGATTTGGAAGAGAAGAAGTAAAGATAGAAGAAAGGAAATAGTCCCACATGCTAGAAAATCAAGGACTATATTTGTATAAATATAGTTTTCTCATGTAGATGTTGGGGCCTTGGAGCTCCCACATGTTTGCCTTGTTGTGAAGAGAGAAGTCATGCAACACCACAAGCGCGCCGTCGCCGTCCGTCCGACCGAACCGAACCAGGCCGGGTCGGGTACGGGTACGGGCTTCGGGTTCAGATCCAAAAATATTTTTGGATCATATGTGAACAGTAACGGACCAGATTTAAACCTGTTAAGGACCAAAACCAAAATTTCTGAATTTGAATAAATGGCGAGAAATTTGTAACGTTTTTATGAACGTTGCAAAATATGAATAGACGCGACGTTTAAATATTGAATGGATATACCCATTCGTAACAGTTGTGAACCGTTACAAACTGTTATGACGCTTCGCTAATAGGCACATCTCTACCCCTATAAATAGTGACGCCCGGAAAACGTTAGGAATATTCTCAATCTTCTGCTTCTTCACAGAGAAATTTTTGCGACATCAGAAAGTGTTACAAAACACTGCGCCACCATTACTCTGTTTTGTGATGCCACCAAGGTGTTGCAAACTCAAAAGACGTCGCAGAATTGCTCTCTTCTTCCTCTCCGTTCTATTCTATACAAATTGCATCATCAGAAACCATTACTAAAGTGTTCTTGGTCGGATCAAAGGCGTACAAACTTTGAATCCTATTACGCTGTCATAAGGCTTCATTGAATCCTGAAAGTCGATAGTTCGATAAGCCATTTGTACCTAGTGGGTTGAACTATTGTCTAAAAGAATCTATTCTATAGATCCTTGAAGTCAGAAGTACAGCATTATCTTTATCGGAATTGCCATCAATTTTGTCTCGAACCGCAAAATCCCCAACACCACCTGTATAGTCAGAAGTGGAATACCTATAGATTGGTGGATTAGTTGAATTATATGGATTGTGGTGTTCGTAATAATGTTGACATTCAACATTTACATTACTATCTCTTCGGTTAGGATTAATGCTCGCACCCCTTCTTCTTGAATATGTTTGACTTGGTTTATATAATTCACCACCATCACTGGAACCAATATCATAATTACTTGTTAAACCAACGCCACTTCCACCTGCACTACTATGATCATCATTTGACGAGCTGCTACCATTTTCATTGCTTTGACTCTTTGTTTCCCGTGCAGGTATAACATCAACAACGGCGACTGCATCATTCAATGTATTGGTCATCCAAGGTTTTTTTCCAATAAGGATGGTTCAATTTCAATAGTTCATTCTGCTAATGGATCATCTTCATGAAATATATTTTCCAGATCGATCGACTGATTTTTAGTATCACGGCGTCTTAAATTTTTTGCTCTTAGTCTCGTTTGTAATGCACATATACCAATTTTTCTAGAATTTTCATTTTATTCTATTTCGTAATTTTGTATGAATCATTGAAAATGTCACTACAAGGGGACAATAATTTTCCGACGGTTGGAAACCGTCGTCGGCCGTCGGAAGCCGTCGGCGGCCGTCGGAAAATGCCGTCGGAAATTATGGTATCAGGGAGCAGTGTTTCTGACGCCTTTCGACGAACCTCACCATCCGTATTTCCGAGGCTTCCGACATATTCCGACGACTTTCGACTAATGTCGAAAGTCGTCGGAATCCGCCAGTAAAAATGACCCGAAAGCCGTCAGGCACCATCGCGAGCTGTCGGAAATATATTACTTGCAAACCGTCGGGAGCCGTCGATAGACTCGAAAATATGCTGAAACTTTTTTTATTTCTGCACCAATGCAACCTTCCATCCACGTTTCCCATATAAACACTATTCCACCAATACTGCAGAATTCAATGTATAATATTCCAATCAAAAATCAAAAACCAAACTATACACAAATCACCAAACAAAAAAACATATAAAATTAAGTCAATATAAATCATCATCACCCAAACTAATGTACAATACATAATAATATCCACAACACCAAATGTTTTATCAATACATACATCCATAACATCCCCAACGTCAACATAATTTTAAGTGTAGCATAACATAGTACATAAAACCAACAAGTACCTCTAACATCTACCAAATCGTATAAAACAAAAAAAACTTACTGACCAAAAGCAATCAATCAATCTCCTCTAGAACCTAAGCCAACAGAGGAAAGGAAGCGGCCACCATACTGCTGCATGCACTCGACGATACGCTCGTCTAGCAACTGTGTCATCTCTATGGCCTGCCGAAGGTTCTGCTCCTCCAGCTGCGCCACTCTAGCCCGCAAATCTCGGATCTCTGCTAGATCGATCTGAGCTCTAGTCTGCCTACCCCGTCTCTGACTGTTGGCTTGTAATAAATATTTAATTTAGCTGTGTGATCTATTTAAGTGTATGTATAGGTATGTGAATGATTAGCAATGTGATAATGTTATTTAATTTAGTTTATGATGTTTATGTAAGTGTATCTGCATGCTGATAACATTTTAGATTGTGGTAACACCAAATAACTATAGTGACAAGATTGTTGATTTATATTTTGGATTTATATAACTTTCAAACATTTTAGCATAAGTAAAGTAACTATAGAGAAGGATGAGAGCAATAAATTTGAAATTACTCCTTGATTGCCAATATATTATTTACTTACCATTTGGTTGCCAAATCCGTATCGTCTGCCATGCTTCGATGGATCCATAACTGACTTAAAAATAGCATCCTCCTCCGTCGTCAGCTGATCTCGACCCGTATCAGCAAGGAGTTTCTGGCGCTGCTCCATAAACTTTTCCTGCATTAATACATTAATATCATCCTATCTTATTTTATTATTTTTTAACAAGTAGAACAATTATTACTAATACTGAATAAAATGAAATATGCTTACATGGCTCTTGCTAGATTTATTGTCGTGCCATGTATACGAAACTGTCCTGTTCGGATTTACATGCTCGACAGCATGCATACGAGTGAACACGTCCATATAGCCCACGAGACTATGCGCCTCAGCTTCCTGAAATCGATTTTTACATACAATTATTGTATATTTAAAATTATATAGCACAAACTATTTAAAAAATGCATTCAGTAAATTTACCAACTTCTACCGATACTGCTGAAATGACTTCAGCCCTCCCCGATGGGTGATGGGATTTTTATTTCTGTTTGCAGAGTTTCTTTCTGAATCTGCCCGTACATTCAAAAGTTGATACATTATTTATCGGTCATGTATTTTTTGACATTCACTACCAGTCAAATAAATTAAAAAAAATTAGTATACTTGCCTTCACTGTGTTAGTTTCTCAATATCCCAACCATGCTTGCCATACGCTCTCCTCATCCAACGTGGTCTCTTAACTGATTTCTTTATTTCGATATCGAGTCGCTATATTTTTGTGCATCTTCTTCATCCAATATTCCCGTGCTAACTGCATATCATCCGTCTGAATGTCTATCTCAGCCTGTGTTTCACGGTAAAAAGCAAAAAGAATATTAAACTGTAAATGATGAATAGTAAAAAAATGACAAAAATGAATTAAAAATGAAAAACAGAAAAATATACTTATAGGACATCCTGCCAAATACACTCTAATATGTGGGGAGGGATGTTATCCCACTTCGGCCAACAAGCACTCATCCTACTTCGGTAAGATGCTCTAGAAACATCCAACACGACCTTCGAGGGAAGTAGGTCGAACCCTCTGTTTTTAAATATGATACAAAGTACATACGTATATCAAAAAAATAAGATGCTAAATAAAATTTAATTCTTACCCCTTTGCTCTAGGTACTAAACAAACAACAGGATGTTGTGGTGTTTGCGATGGACCACTGCCATCGCCTCCTGTTCGGGAAGAGCTCCTACCTCTAGATGACATTATGTAAACCTGTGATATATATATATACACATCATTTCAAAACAGAATAATAACATGATAATGAAATATATTTCAGACGTAAATGAATACATCAACGGTATAAGTTGCTAAATTAATGACTGAAATGGAAATAGAAATGGAAGTGTGTTATACCTGATACATAATGGGTCTCATGTTCCGACGATACGCAAATTACATTGCATTTTTAATAAAAAATGCTAAACAAATGATAAATGGAAATGACATAAAATATGTAAACAATGGTAAATGTGCAGATTTGGTTTCATAGTTACATCAATTTCATAATACATCAAGAAATAAACATAGTTATATCAACTGCAAAAAAATCAATTTCAGTTTTTATCAATCATCATCGTCTTCTGATTCAGATTCGGACTCGTTTTCTACGCTATTTTCCTCTGCACTGTCAAATGCTTCTATCAAAACATTTGATTCATCGATCGAAGGACCAAAATATGTATGATCGTCTGTAATTATTATTTCGTTATTTTCCTCAAGATATGCCCGATAAGCTTGTTTGGAATATTCTTCCCATCGAATGTAAATCTGGCCTTTGTTTTAAAAATGCAGACCAATCTGCTTTATCTCTTTTCAGAGAAGGATAAGGAGCGTAATACACTTGCAATGCTTGTTTATCTAGTACAAAAGGATCATACTTGTGATAGTGCGACGTATGCTTTATTTAGATAAGATTATAATCCTTGTGCACATTAATTCCAGAACCTGAAACACTGCAAAACCAATTGCATCTAAATAGAAACAGCTCCACCGCGGGTAATGAGAATTATGTCAGTTGCAAAATTTGTGTTAGAACACCATAAAAATCATTTATATGATTTTCTGGATCTTCGCTACCTTTAACAAATACACCAGTATTATTCGTTAATTTTTCTGCACCGTATTCTTTGGTGTTAAATTTATATCCATTGACGAAATATATTGGATATGACTTGACCACTCTTTTTGGTCCCATCGCAAGATGTTTCAACCCTTCGTCAACAACACAATTACTCGGCTCATAAACATAATTTGAAAACCAACCGGAAAATTCTTTGCTGGGAACTCCATTCGGATGTTCAGGTTCATAAACACTGTATATATAAACAAATCATTACATTGGGTTATACACGCGCATGCATTATAGAAACGAATAAAAAACAAATTATTATTTCAGATTACCTAACAAACGGTGCAACCTCGGCATAATTTAGAAGAATATAACTGTGTGCTACATGAAGATCTCTATCGTCTAGCCATATTTCTGCACATCCTCCAGAAGGCCGGCCATGTTGTCTAAAAATAGATAACATTGCTTGTGAGGACTCTTGTTCGTCGCCTTCGTCATTACGAGGAACACTTTCGAATGATATATTCACATGGTTACTGAAATAGTGAGAAAAAAAGAACGAAGCTTCTTATTCGATGTAAGATTTACATATCGAACCTTCAACTCGTGTTTTTTGCCTCACTTTTTTACTTCAGATGATTTAGATATCTATGCAAAATTAGTTTACATTAACTTCATCTTTCGTATGCAATTAAATCACATAATAACATATTACATACCTCTCAAATGGATACATCCATCCATATTGGACAGGACCTCAAAGTCGTGCTTCAGATGGGAAATGAACAGATAAATGCTCCATTACATTAAAAAAAACCTGGCGGAAATATTTTCTTTAATTTGCAGAGCAATATAGGAATATCTACTTCAAGTTTACGTAAACGTTACACTTTTAAAGCAGTCGAACAAACAAAGCTCTTTGTAAAACATACTAAGCTTACTAACTTCCAAACTTTTAACGGCAGTAGTTCTTTGAACATAACGGGTAATAAATTTTCCATCATTATGCGACAGTCATCGCTTTTCATTCCGCTCAATCTACCATTTTTAAAGTCAATACATCTACGAAGATTTGATGATATCCCATCAGGAAATCTTAACCCTTCCACCCATTTTAACACAACTTTAACTTGATTCTTATCTAATTCGTAACATGCTTTGGGTTTTTTACTGTCATTTGGTTTCATATGAAGCTCAAGACCTTTGCATAACTCTTCTATATCGCGTCTTGATTTCAAATCATCTTTCGTCTTTCCTTTCACATTAAAAATTGGGTTAAAAACATTATCAAATACATTTTTCTCATTGTGCATCACGTCTATATTATGACGAAGCAGAAGATGTTTCCAATATGGCAACTCCCAAAAAATACTTTGTTTGCACCAGTTATAAACAATCGATTTGCCTTCAATTTCTGTTTGCACTCCAGTTTCAATTTGATAGTTCACAAATTAAAAAATATTTTCAAATATGATACATTTTATTTTTTAACGTACAAAATTTTGTACAAAAAGATATTTTTTTTAATGGTCGGACATCCTACTTCTCATTACGAACACAGTAAGCATTTACATTTCGTATATTACTTCATCTCAAACGATTCAACAAAATTTCGGCAGCATTTCCCTTTTGTTCCCTGCATTGTACACAAATGCGTGTACGTGGAAACAAAAAGGAAAAGTTAGGCCAAAATTTTATGAACCGTTTAAGACGAAGTGGTATACAAAATGTAAATGCTTACTATGTTCATAACTTGTCCAATACAGGAACAAATCCAACAAACATTGTACCAGATGAATATAAATGGTCTTTTTTGAAAAAAAACGACTATTTATATAACGATCATGTACAACACTCGTCAGACGGGGCCAAAAACTCTCTAAGAGACGTTAATTGTGCGCATTTTACGAAAAAATACAGTTTTACTAACTGTTCACAGTTACAAAAATATATTTTAATTTAACATTTTTATTCGACGTATTACATCAACTTAAGGCTAGTTTAACATTTTTGTCATTTTTAAATACGCACAAGTATAATTTAGACTCATGCATTTTTTTTGCATTAGTTAATACGTGCACAATATAATACTCCCAGCTCGTTCATTAATTTTATCTTATTCCAACTAACACAATACAATGATAGCAGTGCTACACACATATACAATCTTAGAATCAAGTCGTATATAACGATTTACATATGCACGAACAACAACAAATTATACATGTTTTTCACAATTTCACAACAAAAGATGAAATAGGTATACCATGGAACGCTAGAAACTATTATCACACTATTGGAAACAATTTCAATCACCATTTAGCCCTAATTTATCATCTTATGCAAATCTATAAATATGGTAAAAATTGAATTTTTCGCGAAAATAAGAGATTATACCTAAGCTAGAAAGCAAGAGAGGTTGAATTCGTAGCCAGAAGGATGCAAAAACACAGAATTAGTGATTGGAGGCTTGGGAGTGAATTTGGGATTTCAGAAATTAAAATTAGGTTATGCTGAAATGAGGAAGAAAGGCTCGGCTGGAGCCTGTAATTCGCGATTTTCCGACTGCTTCCGACGACCGCCGACGGCCCGTCGGAAGTCGTCGGGAGCTGTCGCCCTACCCTATCTCTTTTTAAGCATTTTCTAGTAGTGTGTAGTCCGGTTTCTTTCACAGTTTGAAGATGAAACTGTTTGGCTTAAAATATGCATTGTTGAACGTGTTAAATTTGAAGCATCTTCTCTTCCAATTATTGACCACCATTGAGCGGAAAAACATATATTTACTGCTACGTATGCTTTTGCAGAACCAAATGCACCAATTTTTATTCTATAATTTTCTATTTGTTGATGTATGGGTTAAATATTTTATATGTCTTAAATATTAAATGTTTACCATAATTATTATATATGTTTGTTTTACCTCTTTTCCAATTTCAATTTTTGTTACAATATTCGGCATCATTCTTTCAACGACGTTATTAAATTCATTTAATACTTATCCATCGTTTGTTGCATCCGCATATTGAATGATGGGATTAAGAAAATAACCTACATGGGAAATATGTAACATATTATTGAAATGTTATATATTATGTGATAATATAAAACAAATTACTTGCCGCGTGAAGAGGTCAATGTAATTGTTTTTTCCATCTTTTGTTTATTACATCCCACCATTTTTGACATTGTCTTCCACCAATATTTTTTCTTATGGATTCTTTTGCTCGATCCATTGCCTCATAAAGATACCTCATATCTACTTTGTCATCACTATCTGCCATTCGTAAAATCCTCACAAGTGGCTCAAAAACAAGAACGATGGAAGCAGCACCAGTGCAAAAAGCATTGTTGTAAATTAGTCTAGAGACGGTATTTGATGTTCTTTTATCTTTAGTATTGAGTCCAGTAACTCTTGATGTCCATTCTCTCGAAGCGATCATCCTTCTCAGATCATCTTTATGTTTATAAATAGAGTCTAGTGCGATGAAATGTATTGCAAACCGTGCTACTACCGGTCTAATCAATTATTTATTATTGGTATCTTTTCTAATGATAGAAAGTAACCAAGCATGATTGTATATAAATGTCGTTATTAGTTGACAATTTGTGATAATAGTTGTTACCTCCGCCTCTTTGGAAATATCTTCCAAAATCAAATCAAAGTAGTGTGCTGCATATAGTGTCCAATATAAATGCCTTCTTTTTTGCATCAATAATTGACCGGCAGCTTTGTAATTTGTTCCGTCATCTGTAACAACTTACACTATCTTATTTTCACCGATTGTTTCGACGACATCATCCATTAATCCACAAATATATTCTCCACTTTGGAATTCATTTGTGGCATCCACAGATTTGATAAATACCGTTTCATAGGTATGTACACGAGAAAATTTATTATTTTTCGTCGATTCTGTGTACTCCAATCATCACACATTAGTGTGCAACCATATTCATCCCAGAAATTGTGTAATGTTTTAATATATTGTCCAATTTCGTTTATTTTCATTTCAAGGTACGGGTGTGATATTTCATATGCAGTTGGTGGATCAATTCCACGACTGCATTCTGCAATCGCATCAACCATTGTTGTATAATATGGACTATTAGCAACGTTATATGGAATATGGTTGGAAAAAAAACTTAGAAATTGCTCGATCTGTATGCGTTTTGGCATATTTAATACCTTTCATTGCAGATTTAATAGAAGGTTGAGTTCTATCTCCTCGTTTTTGCATGTATGAGTCGATTTGTCCAGCAGCATTAGTGTCAAAATCGTCGTCTACTTTGGTAGATTTTTCAACAGTATGAGACCTGTGCAATGTTTGACTTGAAGCACCACCTGATCGTCGAACAGTATGAGATCTGCGCGGCTCTTCATCTCTAAATGCATCTCTGCTTTGCCGCATGACATGTTGAAGTTCTTCATCGTCTTCATTTTCATTGTCTAATAGTTGATGCGGTCTGCTCATTAATTCCTCTTGTAAGTGTTGTTTGTCTAGTTTTCCTTTGCTTCGTTCATTTCTCTTTTAAATGATATATGATTGTACAAGTTGTTTAACTTCTTTAGGGACAATTAGACATGTTTATAAATCGCCACCCACTTCCGCCAGATATTCTTTCAAATGTGTAACACTACCGCCATTAATTAGTTTATTGCAAAAGTTACATTTTGTTTTTCGAAGATTGTCATCGATCATAGTACCATAATTCCAACCAGTTTCATTTGGATTTTCCATAACATACTTGAGATTATAAATAAACGATACAATATACACATTTATAATCGAGCAAAAGTCAATGCTAAGCAATTTAATATTTCAAATCAAATCAAAAATAAATTACAAAATGCATAAATTACATTCATCCCAGAATTCATTGTTCAAGTTCAACATTTCGAGTCAAGTTCAATGTCCATGTCCAATATTCAAGTCCATATTCCAGTTCAATATTCAAGTCCATATTCCAGTCCAACATATTCAAGTTCAACATTCAAGTCCATATTTAAGTCATCATATTCAAGTACAACATATTCAAGTCAATCGACTTATTTAAGTCAGTTCAACATATTCAAGGCCGTTTACATATGCAATATCAAACAATGTCCATGCTCAACATATAATAGGAAAAGGCAAAGGCTTAAAAAAAACCAATGCCTATGTCAAGGCGAAGGTTAAAAAATCAAGGCCTAAAAAAACAAAGGCCGTTTACATTCATGTATTCTTTCCTCCTCCTCCCACTTTACTACCAAACACAAACGCACTCAAAAAAAATTCGAACGATAGCTAGGGCTGAAGATGGAAAACAAAAATTAGCAAAAAAATTCACTTTCCTTCACGAATTTAAGCTTGGTTCTCCTCCCTGCCAACTCGAAGAACAACGCCAGGGCACGACGTCGAAGCTTTCTCGAATTTGGGTGAACCCGCGATTCTTCTTGCTCAAATTAAGAGGATTGATGAAGCACAAATCATCGTAATTTACGTTCGCGGTCGTTCATTTATAAGCAAAAAAGTTTATGCTTTAACTTTGCAAGCACATGATGGCTCTCTGTTTGTTTTGCTTTTTCGAATTTGGATTTTACGTGCAATTCGGTGTCGGTTGTTGCTCTTTTATCAATTTCGTGAATTGCTATATTTTTTTAACCGCAATTTGATCGGGACTGGATTTTTCTCTAATCTCGTCACGATGATGGCTGGAACCGATACGAGGTGAATCTCATGGTTTCGGCCTGATCCTCAATCAATGGTCTCAACAAACTTCCCCTTTAAACAAATATACAAAATTTAACTTAAACTATCTATATATTACTTACTCAATCACGTTGCGATTGACATGTTACTTTATAAAATGACTTTCATATTTGAAACAAGTTACTATAGGAAGGAAAAAGGTGTATAGCTCAAAGGAAAATGCTATCGCTATCACATAAAATTTAAGAATAAAATATCATGCGTAAATTCTTCACCAGAAGAAACCAAAAACAAAATATTGAAAGAGTTAAAGTTTTTGGGAACCGTTGTGATTTTTCTTCAATTTGGTAAATTGGTAAATATTGTGCCACTGGTAGGGCACTGAAATAAGTAGCCGATAAGAGTTAACTTCCTTTTTCACTAAATTGGTGTTAATAACATTATATTTTTAAATGTACTCCTAAATAGTTTAGACATGCCTTGAGACAAAAATGATAATGTATAAAAAAATCAATAACATTCATTATTTAATAAGATAAATCGAATTTGATTAAATATTTAACGTTTAGTGTAAGAAAAGTTTTGATAACAAGCTATAAGCTAATAACCATATCTAATATATATCGACTATTAAATTTTAGTAACTGTACTAATAATTCTTAGTCAGATAGAAGTTAACTGTATGCGTAGCCAATGCTTAACGTTAACCAATCTCTTACTAAATACAAAGGCCGCGGTAAATAACAATGACATTTCAGATGTAAAATAATGGATATATTTATGAATTCTAAATGATTGTATTTAAAACTTGATTACCAAAAGTTAGTGAAAAAGTACATGTAGCATTTGATCTTGCTTTCTCTTCATCAATCAGACAGTTGAGATATACACAACATCAACCAAATTGTAGTGTGCAATCAACCTAAGATCCATAGAATAAAACAAAATGACAACCAAAGTTTTAACAAAAGCTGATTTTCAAATGAAAAAAATAGTGAAAAGGTATTAAACAGGAATATAATCTATTAGCTAACCTTTAGATAATAGTTTGTGAATGAACGCACACAAACAGATAATGAGTTGATGGTCATTTAACTTGCCTGAACAAACGCACACAAAAAATTTATAGTCGACACAGAATGCAGGAATTCATTCGTCTCCTACCGTCAATCCAATGTCATCAGGTAATCATAGTTGCTTAATCAACTAGCTCGAAATTGGAGGACGATGAAGATTGATGAAGGTTTTGGAGTAGAAATTGGAGGACATTTGGGGTTTTCCCTTTTGACTTAATGGAATGAATTATCAAGGGAACTTGAAAAAATTTGAATCTGAAATTTGTGGATATTTAGAGATTTTTCACTCTAATTTTTATAGTAGAAACTATTGAGGGGAATTGTGGAATTTGGGGAGCGGGGGGAGAAGAGGGACCGTGAAATGTGAAATTCTATGAATAAGAGGGAAGGGAAAAAAAAGAGGGAAGGGAATATTTTGGAAGGTTAACCTGATATAGCATTTAGTACCTATTCATTCTAGAGCAAAATAACTTAAAATAGCATTTCTACTTAGAAACGCTACCATATTGTGCTATTAAAGTGAATTTTCTTGTGATGCACATGCACACAAGCACTATAGACATAGTTTTTTATGAGAAATTAATCATTTTTGTTATAGACTAAGAATGAGATGACATACAAGAAATACTGTGAGGAATTCTACTTCGAGAGTTGAGGAAGAACCAGGGATAGAAGCTACTACATCTAACTTTCAAGCGAGGTTGAATGCTATGATGGTTACTGTGATGAGGAATGTTTAGGATGCTGCTCCTGGTGTGGTTGTTGGTGGAGATGCTTCCATGCAAGGGCCTTGGGTTGATTTTTCGAATTTGAGTAAAGACTACTCTACTCTAAGAAGAAAATCATTTATGGAATGGTGTCATCCATAGAAGTGCAGGATTGGTTGGATACCAGCAAGCACATCTTTAGTGATATGAAAGTGGATAGTGCTATGAAGAGGAAACTAGCCTCTAGATACTTCAAGAATGAGCTATGAACTAGTGGAACTCTATTACCATTACTACTCCATAAGATCAGTTTACTTAGGACTAGTTCAATGAAGAGAAGTTCATTTCGGCTGCTCAGAAGTCGATGCTGATTATAAAGTTTGCTAGTCTTAAGTAAGGAAGATGCTAGTTTTTGAGTATGTTACAGAATTTGATGCTTTATCAAAGTATGTTATATCATTCATCAATACTCCATTGAGAAAGAATGAGAAGTTCATCATTGGTCTGGATGGTTATCTTAACGAGAAGCTAGTAGACCACATTAATGAGCCATTTGCAAAGTTTATTGAGAAAGCTCTTCATCCTGAGAACTTGTATCCAATGTCTAAGACAGCTTTTGTTGTTTCTACTGAGAAGGAAGATCCAAAACCACAACAAGGCAGTGGAGGCAAGAAAAAGTGGAATGGAAAGAGGAAGCGGTCTCAAGGGAAAAATGGCCAGAAGAAAGCTAAGTAGGAACCAACTTGCTATGGGTGCAAGGAGAAGAGTAACCTGATTAAGGATTGCAATGTGACTAAGAAGAAGAAATGCTACAACTGTGACAAGTCTGGGAATTTAGAGATTGATTGTCTAGAACTAATGAAAAGGATAAGCAGGTTGTGAAAGCATATGCTTTGGATGATGTCCGGACTTTATCGAGTGCTCCCTCTACAAAGGAGAAGGGAAAGGGAGTCGTTATTCAATGTATGATTTCCATTAAAGATGTTTCTATTTGTGTTTCACTTGATGTCGGGGCTTCACATTCATTTATATCGAGTGACCGAATAGATAGATTGGGATTGAGACCTGAGAGAGCTGACTGACCTCTGATTGTGACGAACCATGTTGTAGGCTCTACTAGCCTCTGCATGGTTTTTCATGGCCAAGTGTTATCAAGTCATGGATGCTTTTTTGTTTATAATTGATTTTTCTTGAATTTTGTTGGGTTCGGGATTTTCTTGGGAATAGACTGGCTTAAGAAGTATGCGGCGATAATGGATTGCTAGAAGCTATTGGTGACAATCGGAGATATGAAAGGGTGGGTTGTAGTGATTGGCTGACCACCGGAGGATGGGGTAACAGTTAGCATTCTATTTTCTCTTGAAATTCCTTAAGAGGGGTTGTCATCTATGCTTATCCCTAGAGATATCTGGATGTATTTGAGGAAGTGGTCGGATTGTCGTCGCATAGAGATATTGAGTTTAACTAGTAAAGGAATTCAGACCTATAGTTATGCCTTTGAGGCATATGGCACACAGAGAGAAGGAATTAGAGGTGCCTGTGAATCACCTATTAAGGAGAGGGTTCATTTGAAGAAGTATATCTGAGTAGGGTGCACCTTTAGTATTCGCTACTAAAGCGATGGCTCTTTGAGATTGTGTGTGAATTATCGTGAGCTGAACAAAGTAACGAAGAAGAACAAGTATCCACTCCCACGCATTAGTGACTTTTTTGATCATCTTCATGGAACGAACGTGTTCTTTTAAATGGATTTGGCAACGATTTCACTAGTTAAGAGTAGTGAAGGAAAGTGTGCATATTACTGCATTTTGTATGCCATTAGATTTTTATAAGTGGTTGGTGATGTCGTTCTGTTTGACCAATGCTCCAACATACTTTGTGGATCTCATGTATCAGGTTTCTGAGACTAGTTGAATAAGTTCATGCTTATGTTCATGAATGATGTTTTGATCTATTCCACAATTGAACAGGAGCACAAGATGCATTTGAGGATTGTGCTAGAGACATTGAGAAAGCACAAGTTGAAAGCAAAATTTTCTAAGTGTCACGTCTGGAGAAAAGAAGTGAGTTTCTTGGGTCACGTCACTTCTAAACAAAGTATAGCAGTAGATCCTACGAAGATGGCAGTGGTTTAGGATTGGAACCATCCCAAGAATGCTATGGATGTGAGGAGTTTTCCAGGATTAGTAGGCTACTATAGGCGTTTTATTAAGGACTTATCAAAGATAGTAGCACTGCTGACCAATTTAAGGAAGAAGGATTAGACTTTTGTTTGGGATGAAAAGTGTGAGCATGCGTTTGTGAGTCTAAAAGAAAGGCTGATGAGTGCACTGGTATTGAACATTCCAAATAAGAATGAGGAGTTAATGGAATATATAGACGATGTGGCTGGATCGGATGCAATGTTGATGCAGAAAGGAAAATTTATTTCCTATGCTAGTAGACAACTAAAGCCGCACGAGAGATATTATCCAAACCATGATTTGAAATTGACGATGATAATTTTTGCTTTGAATATCCGAAGGCACTATCTGCTAGGAGAAAGGTTTGAACTGTTTGCGGACCATAAATCCTTGAAGTGCCTTTTCTATTTAAAGGATCTTAACCTTCGTCGGCAATAGTGGTTAGAGTTCTTAGCTTATTATGATTTTTGCATTTCCTATACACCAGGAAAAGGGAATGTGGTCACCGATTCATTGAGTAGAATACATGCTAGTTTAGGAGCAATATTCTTAGAATGGAAGCAGATTGAATATATTGTTGGGTATGATTTTAGGCCTATTCTAACAGAAGGATTGGTGCTAGTCAGAATTGAGATACAGACTAGTGGAGATCATAATGAAGACAGTAAAAGGAGTAGAATCAGAAGACATGGAGCAATACGAACTCGACTGAGATGGTTGGCTTCATAAGGATGGAAGATTTTTGTTCCCAAGATTAATGGATTACGAGATGAAGTGCCACGACAGTGTAACTTTTCTAGTTTGAACATTTATCCGGCAGTAACAAGACGTACTAAGATATGAAGCAAACTTATTATTGGGAATGCATAAAGAAGGATGTTGGGGGCATTCATCTCGAAGTGTATGGACTACCAATTGGTAAAGGCGAAGCAAAAGAAACCCAGTGGGTTATTGCAACCATTAGAAGTTTCTGAGTGGAAATGGGAGCAAGTATTGATGGATTTTATCGATGGACTGTCGAGGACTCGAGCTGGGTAAGATAGGATCTGGGTCACGGTTGATTGGTGGACCAAAAGCACTAGATTTATGCCCATCAAATCAAGTAGGGCAGCATCCAAGCTGGCTGAATTTTATATAATATGGATAGTAGGATTAATTTTATGGTGTGCTAAAGAGCATTGTGAGTGGCCGAGACCCATTATTCACTAGTGGGTTTTGGAAAAAAATAAAAGAGCCGTTAGAGACTGAGCTGCACCTTAATATGACTTATCATCCCCAAACAGATGGGAAAACTGAAAGAGTAAATCGTATATTGAAAGATCTCTTACAAGCATGCATTATAGATTTTGGAGGATCGTAAGATGATCATCTACATATGGTAGATTTTGCATACAACAATAGTTATCAATCGAGTATTGGTATGGCTCCTTATAAAGCATTTTATGGCCGACCGTGTAACTCTCCTTTAAGTTGGTGGAAAGCAAGGGAGAAACTGACACCTGGGCCTGGTATGATTAGAAAAACTTCATAAAAGATTGAGATTATTCGGCGACGAATGAAAGCCACTCAGGATCGACAGAAGAGCTATGCCGATAGAAGACGTTGAGATTTGGAATATTTTATTGGGGATATGGTTTATGTGAAGGTATCTCTTTTGAAGAATGCTGTTCGATTCGATAATAAGGGGAAGTTGGCATCAATATTCATGGGTCCTTTTCCAATAATAGAAAGGATTGGAAAGTCAGCATATAACGTCGACTTACCTCAGAAGATGGGGGGCACGCACAATGTATTTCATGTCTCTTATCTATGAAAATTTATGCATGACTCGGATGTGACGATTACACCGGATCAACTTGAAGATGTTAAGGTAGAACTAGAAGTTTCGAGATCTCATAGGCCGGTTCGTATTATTGGACACGATACGAAACAACTTAGGAGAAAGTTGATGAAGCTGGTAAGGGTACAATGGAGCGGAAGTTACGAAGATTGTACGTGGAAAACTATGAAGAGCACGAGGATTATATGTCCGATGCTTTTTGAATGGTAAGATCCATTGTTTATTGTACTTACTTTCACTATTGTATATTGCATTTGATAGGAAAGTATTCTGCATGCTATGGTAGGTTCACTATTAAGCGCATGATTTCTTGTTTGATATGGTTGATGGTTGCATATAGTTGTTAGCATGCAAAGTAAGTATAGTGGGTTATTTCTTGACTTGTTTAGGGATTTTGAGGGCGAAATTCCTAAAGGGGAGAATATAACATCCCGTATTTGCATATTGGAGTATTGTAAAATATTTTTATTTTATTTATATGAGGTCGTATGATTCTGTAATTTTAGGATACGACTCTTACAGACATTTTATACACCTATGAATTTTTTCGAATTTCTATATGACCATTTTGACCGTAGAAAACTTGTTTAGGCTATAACCTTTTGATAAGACTCGAATCAGGGTCTCAAACTAATTCAATTTCTTCAAGATGATGGTTTCTCATTCCACAGAACAATAATAATAAGAAAAAGGATTTACGGTTAGGAAATTATGCGTGTTTTAAGTTTAAACAGTTGCTGGCTGTTATTAGTGTGTAATTAATTATAGCATAATTCAAGATTAGTATAAACAATGGGCGGTAGGAGTCAAATTAAAACTTTTCCTATATCCCAAATTAGATTAAAATCCCCATCAACTCTAGATTCATCCAAATTCACGCAAATTACTCTCTAAATCAAGCTAAATTATTAGTTAGAGAGAAGAACATCAATTAGAAGATACAGATCATTATTTTGGTTGATTTGCATTGCTTTCAATTGCTATCCGCATTGGATCTAGTCGAGCATTGGTTGATTTTGGAAATTTGTTTGGAAATTTGTGAGTGGTTTATGCCTTCTCGCTATCATATGCATGTTTATTTGGTAGAATTACAAGTTTTAACATGATTTTTGGCCTTAAAAACTTTTCTAACTTTAATTACATGTTATCATATGCTTATGACCTAAATTTATGAATCTTTGAAATGGTTTTCAAAAATGACTTAGTAATTCTCCTTATCAATATTCATATGTGTATGTAATATGTAGATTTAGATTAGTATTGGTTTGTTTATCACATTCTTGTGTATTGCTTGTATGAATATATGTATATGCATGTTATTCTATACTTGTATGTTGTGCTCTGATGTTCTTTGCTAATGTTTGGAAGCTTAGGAAGATAGGTTGGAGAATTTGGCAAATCAAATTTAAAGTTGGTCGGAATTGGATGAAACTTGAAGGAGGCTCTGGTGCATGGAAAGAGCTTGTAAAGTAAGTCGCACCCCAAAATTTCTTAAGGGTTCAATTTGGGGCTAAGTTGAAAGGTTGGGGCCGAGTCATTTTTGTTGGTTGGATGGGTCGGTGGATGGCAAGGATCTCTAGAGCTTAGCCTAGGAAGGTGGTCCATAGCAAGATGCAGGAGGTTGACTAAGTGTTGAGTATTATGTCGAGTTGTTTCTAGAACTTGGAGTTGAATGCTTTTGATTGGGGATCAATTTTTTGATGAATGGGTCAGGATCTAAAGCACTGGAGAATGAAGTATAAGAGGCAGAGTGATTTAGCCAAAATTGACTAAGTAAATGACTCGGTGCCAAGTCATATTGACTCGATGCTGAAATTGCTTTGGTGAGAGTTATGGGTCCAGGCTTGTATAAGGAGGAAGCAGAGGACTTCATAAATCGTGCTGGAGATGTTGGCTCATTCGCACCTGGGTTGGGTGGCGATGTGACAACATGATTAATGCTATGTAACTTCGATTTGTAACTCGCTAAGTGAGTAAGTGCCGAAGATGGCAGCTCGATAAAGGAGGGAGCCACCGATAGGGAACATGAAGGTTTCTTGATAGTGAAAACTGGATTGAGCAAAGGAAGTGCTCGGATTTGAATGAAGTAAAGGAGGGCTCGGATGTATTGCTATGGAATCGTTGATACTCTAAGTGTTTTCTATTGTACTCAAAGCAAGGGTATTATAAGTAGGGACGTCCATGGATCAATAGAGTAGATCTGAATACCATGGACCAATGGTTTTGGGTCTACTATTTAGCTTTGAGCTATGACACACATATCTACTTGTGGGCTTCGAGACATATATCTAGTTTTGGACTACATGATACGAGAGTAGACTGAAAATCAGGATTTACATTTGTCCCTGGTAGTAAGAAGGCCATATGAGTTGTCATATATTCATAGCATATTGAGTGATAGTAAGGACTGCTTGATGGATGCTATGGTTGCTTTGGTTGCTTTCTTTATCGCTCGAAGATATCATTGGGAGTAGGTATTGGACATAGGAATACTAAGAGAGCTGGTATTCTTATTTTTGTAGAGTAAATTTATGATATTTGTAGAGTAGCATATTATGTTGTTATGTGCTAACTCTTTGGTTGTAGGGACATGTCAGGTATGGTTCGTGTATCTCTGTTCCTTACTATATTTACCTACATAGTATTTTGAGGTTTATTTACCACTCACATCAGACTGTTGTTTGATCTAAGATTTTATGCTCTATTTCGTATTTTCTTGGGCACTCTTAAATGAGCAGACCAGATAACAGGTCTAGGTGGTGCAGTAGCGGTGCAGAGGACGAGCTGGATGGAGCTATCTCATATTATATACCTTTATGGATTTCCACACTTAATCCGTTGTATAGCACTAGAGAGCCTTACAAATGTGTAACGACCTGGTATTTCGAACCATTCAAATCGAAAATCATCCACTCATGTCAGACTTGAATTGCTCAAAGCAACAGATTGTTAATTTATATTTGGCAAAACTTAGTATATACAGTAAATAAATCAATCACAAAATCACAGACACAGAGTAATATAACAATAAGCAGCGGAAATAGATAAATAGTAGTTCATGAAGCTACTATATAAACAACAGAATATGAAACAAAATACAACAAAAATCAAGATACATAGAAGCCTCAAATACATAAGCAATGAAGAGTCTGAACATAACAACTAGAATAACTGAAAGTTGGATAGATAGATCTTCAAACAAAGCTCCAATCTCCAAAGGTGTGTCTCAAATGTTGGAATACTCGATCTGACCCGAGTACAAAACAAAACACAAAACACTTGGGTCAGGATAAACACTTTATATCAGTAATTAACTCAAGTGGAATGTCAACTAAAATACAAGTAACTTAAAGGATGTTTGGAATTTCCATCCTCTAAGAATCCATGGAACTATCTACTATGTAGTAATATACGCTATTATAACATGTCTATTAGTAAAGTAAAGTATTAAAATAGCATTAAGACGTTACCCATATCCCCCTTAACACATTTTATATAATGTCATAGTGTATACAGTACTGTAAACTCCACCAAACCGATGGGCTATCAAGGAGCATTCCATAGGTACGACACAAACCAAAATCGTAGTGAGCTCGATAAGGTAGATGACAAGGCATGCGAGGATATACCTTGGGTAGGATTATACCAATTTACACTTCCGGCCTAGTGGTAACGCATAGCCGCAGCTACCGCCCACCTCATATAACACTTCCCAAATCAAAGGTGCCCCCGATCAAATCACAAAGTAATAGAATGGTATCGAAAAAGTGTGTTCGATCGGAGGAGCTACCACACTTGGCCCGTCAATTGCTCCTATTTTAGTCATCTTATTTAGGGCTCGTTTCATACCTCAACGCTCTTACCTCAACGCAACAATGTTGTCAAACCATCCTACTTCGTTCTGGATTCATCACCACGTACACTGTTACTAAAGTGGTTTTCGGTATTGGCATAGAGCGTGACAATATCCAATCCCGGTCCCTTTAACAACCAAACGTTTATTTCACATCGTGGTCATTTTATTTCAAATAGTTCCTACTTCATATTAAAATATCATATTCGTTTCAAAACCATATCAATTCGATATCATTTTTCACTTTAAATAATATTCAATTCTAGAATTGTAACACTTTTGAATCATAACACTTTTAACACTTTTGAATTCTAACAGTTCCAACTTAAACAGTTTAGATATTGAAAATATTATATATATTAAAATAAATATAAATTAAAATAGTTTATATATTAAAATAATTTATATATTAAAATAGTTATAAAATAGTTTATATTTATTTAAAGAGATTATACAGAAATAATTTTCCAATTAGAATTGTTTCATCCAATTCCATAAATCGATTGAAATCAACTTAAATTCCAAAATTCATTTAAAAAAATCCCAGTTCAACACTTTCAATTTAAAAGGTTAAAGATTCAATTCAAATTCTAAATAAACCATTTCAAATTTTATTGATTTCAAAAGGTTTGAACTATCATTTCAAGTCCAATAAGTTTCAAAGTTAAATATTCAAACATTTTCAATATAAGTTACGTTATTTTCAACATTTAACTTTAATTTTATTCAAATTAGAAAATATTCACTTAATCATTTTAATAACAATTAAATAAAGTCTCCAATTACACCTTTAAATCAAACTAAATATTCAATTTTTTAAATTTTTTAAATTTGAAAATATTACTTTCGTCACCTTTTATCAAAATCAAGTTATAAAATCCTATCTTTGAAAACATCAAATTAATAGGTTTCAAATTAATTTCTATTTAAATACAATTCTTAACAAATTAAGTTACAAATCAATTTCAATTTATCTTTCCAACCTTAATTTATTAAAGTTATTACAAAAAAATCTATTTTTAAATAAATTTAATTAAATATTTTAAATATATTATATATATTAAGTAAATTAAATTTTATTAAATTAAATCTATTTTATATCTTATTTTACACATATTTGAAAATAATAAAATTATAAGTGAAACTAAATAATTTATATTTTCAAAACTAACTTATAAATTTAAAATTTTCAAACATATAATTAAAAAAAAATCTAAATTTTACAGAACCTTATATTAAAATAAATATTTATTAAAATTCATATATTTCCTTCCAAACTCAAAAAATCATTTTCCAAAGTAGACCAGCGGTGTTCGTATATAATTTTCTATCACATGGTCAAGTGATACGGATATTTATCATTTCAATCCGTAATTTAAATTTAATATTTACGGGTATACATCATTTCAACTCGAAATCCCAAAATTCAACATCAAATAAAATCGCTTGGGTTTATCATTTCAACTCATAACGATTTTCCCTTAATCTATTATATCGTTTGGGTATGTATCATTTCAACCCATAGGAAATTCCAAACTAACAGGAAACTTGCAGAGTGAGGACAAATAGGATAATAACATAACATATCAACAACGGGAATATATCATCAGCAACAAATTTGAATATGAGATATACAACAACTTATGGTGTCATACATCATAGGTAAACAATTGCAGATAATGACATATCATATTTAATAATTAAATAACTTAACAATTCAAATTTAATAGCATATTTCAATCATCATTTCATATGAATTAAATTTACTAAATATAGGAATGTTAATTGTGAGTGATTGCTCACATTTTGAGGTTGGAGAAATTAGACAACACGACAAGCTACGAATTGAATCACGAACTCTACGACAAATTCAAAGCAAAGTGAAGCTGGCACGATCTTGAACTTGATGGATCTGATGAAACAAATATACATAGCTATATATTTTAAAGTCTAAAATTTAGAACACGTATTTAAAAGGAAATCTTTATAATATATATGTATATTGGAAAATCAATATTAAATTTTAAACATATATATATATATATATTAAAATCAAAATCTATATATATATATTTCTAGATCATTTTTAATTTTAACCCATAAATTTAAAATATACACATATATTTAAAAATCAATGCTTATACTATATACTTATTTAAAATCAACATACTTATATATTATATTCAAAATTTATATTGACAATATATATAGATATATCTATACTGACATATACATATAAAAGTTATTACAACAAAATTTAAATATAAGAACAGATATAAACAACTTGTATAAACCTATAGTTTATACTAACAGATCATATAGCTCTTATATAAACTTTTACGTATATAACTAGATAAATTATATACATATAACTAAGATACACACACACATACAAAATTCTACACATACAAACAAGAAGGAATCTTGATGCATGGTGTACGGGCTGTGGGCAGTGGAGTTGCGGTCACAAGAAGTGGCGAACAGGAGAGAAAGGCGGGGAAACTTGCATGGAAGAGCATTGGGAAGTTGCACGTGGTCGGGAAAGTGGTCGGCGGTGGTCGGTGTTGGAACTCGTGCATGTCGAGGCTGCATGGCTACTGATGCACAGCGAAGGACTGGGTCGCTGGGTGGTATGGTGATGGACTGTTGCGTGCTTGGAGGGGTGCTTGGTTGTGGGACAGGGCAGGCTAGGCGATGGCTGTCTGTGGCTGCAAGGGACATTGAGGCGATGCAAGGGCGGAGCGGGTGAACAGCACGGAGGGGAAGTGGAAGGGTATGGTCGGTGAGGGGTTGAGAAGGTGGATGGCCGGCCTCAGGTTCGGTTGGATCTGATGGCGACTGTCTGGTGAAATGGCGTTTGGGAAGGGGGTCGGAGGGATCTCTGGGTGGAGGCTATATGAATGGAGAAGGTGGGCTATGTGGTGGTTTGAGGTCGGGTTGTCGAGCTATGCTGGAGAAAAGGTGGGATGTGGGTTGAACAACAGGTGGTGATGAGCAAATAGGAAAACAGGTGGTTGCTTTAAGTAAAAGGAAAAGGCGCATGAGAATTTGCTTATGCTTTTGCAAACTAGCATATACTGTATATGTATGTCTCTCTCAGATCGAAAAAGAGAACATTTGTATCGAGCAAAAGAGGAAACGAAATGAGGAAGAAAGAACAGTTTGGGTTTACTAATACATGAAGCTTATATATTCTTCTATATTTTTTTCCAGAGAATAAGGTTTAAAAGTACGAACCGGTTTATAATATGAAACAGGGAACAGTAATAGCCAAGCATTGATTTCTGAAAATAACTAAAGCGGATGGTTATTGATTAACACGGTAGAAAGGGCACAGGAAACCCGAAAGTCCAAATACGAGAACCGATACGACTAATCGTTTTATCCATTTCGTCATGTATCGGACACCGAATCACATGACTGAATATACTGTAGAGATCAGCACGATGGGTCGAACATAACGGTACACAGATATCAACGATACAACCATCATATCAAAAGTCGATATTCGTTGCCAAAAATGCTGCTAAAACTCCGAAAATAAGATAAACGAGGCTAGAGAAATCAAAATTTGACGAAACGAAATATGATGTCTCACTCAGAAAATGATTTACATTTTTATTATATAAAAATATTCAGATTTCAAAAATATTTTATTTATATCAAATTAACTGAATTTAAATTGAAATTGAAAATTACACAACATAATCAACTTTCATATTTTCAAATGAAAATCTGTCATTTGTTATGTTTCAATAGATGCATCCCAAATATCAAATTTTCATTATTAAATTTGATTATTTAATTTCAAGCAAAATTTCAGTTAATTACGTTATAAAACCGTTAAAATTTACGGGACGTTATAAAATGACTGCTTATTTTCTTGTTATAAGATGGCTGTCGAGTTTATTTCCATTTTATAAACTCTACTACATTTGTATACAATTCTGTGGATCTGTGTTTTGATGATTTGTTCACAAAGTATTGTTATCTCTCATGTTATATACATGATATTATATTTTATCCATGCGCTGTGAGATATTTGACGGGTTATATGCCGTATTCGTTTCATTTTTAACATTGATGATCGTCCTATATCCACCGGGCACGACTGCAGCATGCTATTTTGATATTATTGATGTTGGTGGTATAGGGCGGTTGTCACACATTGTCTCACATCAGCCTGAAGTCATATTACTGGTAGCCAAGTTAGCTGGGCAAACTTCTGTGTTCTTTTGACTGACCTCGCATCTCTATAACTTAATCGTAATTTATAGCACTCTCCAATATTATCACTCATCTCACCATATTAAATACTTAAGCCTTATAAAAAATCTTATTTTGCCTCTACAATTAATTACTTTCCTAAGGGGATTTAGTGAATATTATTAACCTAATTAACTATGTAACTGCTATGTTATAATTGTACGTTATTTACGTTAATTTTATATATATGTATACACACACACGCACACTTAGATTAATGCCTATGCATGCAGAGATTACACTCTAAAGTAATGTTTAAAAGTCAAATCTTCCAAAATTATATAACTCACATTTCCATACTAACGCATGTACCATAACCCAATATTCCAAAATCAAACCACTAGACTTTATGTAGAATCTCACTTCAACTTATTTTAAAACAATAGAATAAATCAATAATAGAAACTTACAATTTTATTAATTTTATGCTCTATTTAACATTTTTACATGAAAGTAGACAAGGAAACTTTTATTCGATCTGTAGAAATAGATAGTGTAAACTACGAATAAGAATTTGTACCTTATTTATCATTTCCTAATCAAATTTCTTAATCATATAAAAAAAGAATAAGAAGTGGTATAGAAGGTAAAACGCTTAAATTGCAAAATCCACACAAACTCCATTATTTCAATACAAAACATTAAGATTCCAACATGCGAATTGATATTTCGTTTTGCGAGAATTTTGGAGATTTTAATGTGATGTTTTTGCAATCCAAAATTACCCAAGGCATACATCAAATCCAAACTACACTATTCAATTATTAAAATAGAAAAACTAAAATTTTCACTCGCCGCGGATCCTTAGCTCTGCTTCTGTTTGATTTGACATGCCGATAACAATCTCCTTTAGATCTCTTTTCTTAGATATATGCAATAAGAGAATTGCATATGAATTAGATTCAGGAATTAAGAGCTTGGAGGAGAAAATGGATTAGAAATTGAACAAGAACATCTAAAATTCCTTATCTATAGTCCTAGAGAATTTCTTGAATCTATTTAGAAGAGAGATGACAGAGTTCCGTTGTGTTTCCAAATAATTTGTGATAAAAATGAGGGGGCTAGGCTTTTATTTATAGCGGTTAGAACGTATCAAAACTGTCGGATTTATCGGTTAAAAATAATATAATCTGATACGTTAAAAAACATGTAAAACCTAGACGCCATTCACCAACACTGGTCAACCCCCTTTTCCCATTGGTCGACCACTAGCGGTCGACTGGCCAATTGGGAGCATTCGATCGGTCCTTTTATCTTGGTAACGTTAATTTGTTGTCGTTGTCTTAATTATTTTCTTCCTTAATTACTAGCTAACAATAATTTTAACGTTTACTTAATCCCAAGTGTGATTACTGTTAACTTTTGAATTTCATATTTAGAAATCAGTTATTTATTTGAATTTAAATTTTATTTTCCAAACAACCATGATTTTCTCGTTTGAGTTCCGTTTCTAACATATTATATATAAAAATTGATCAGAAAATCATCACGAACGCAACGGCATAATTATTTTTATCGAATTTTGACTTTTACAAAATTTTCATTTTTAACTCTATCGTTATTAGTTTATCCAATTTTTTTTTTTTATGGTTTATTTCACGGGATGAGATGATGCAACTAGCCAACCACATCTTCAGACTAAATTAATGTCAATAAAACCTAATTAGTTCCATGTTGCAATCATATAGTAATCGTGAAACAAAAACATCTACATCAGTGTACACATCATTTACTCTCAAGCTCTTTTTATATCAGATTAACAATTCACATTTAAAAGAAGGTAAAATATCACTATCCTAATGCAATTCACTACTACTGATTTACAGTTACCTTTTTATCGGTCTAAATCAGCCAAGGCCACTAGACAATGATGAAGAGGAAAAAGACATATTTGTAGATGAAGAAGATCTGGGAGAAGTCATCGTTGGATGTTGCTTTGCCATCACTACTGGTATTAGACTTGCTTGACTTCTCTTCTCCTCACGTACTAGCTTTTTGGCAAACAAGTCAAGTTTATCAGCATTGCTAAGCTTTGAAATCCTCTTCCCACAAAACATCAGCGATTCAACATTGCATTGTGCCAACATACGAAAACCATTTGACAATCTTATTGAATTTTTCAGGTTATTTGACTGAATTATCAGGTAATTTCTACTGGCGTTATGCCCAAAATCCTTAACAGACTCATCCACTATTTCTACCATTATATTGACTGCAATTCTCACCGTCTCCTTTCTGCAGCCTAGTTATAGATTAATGTAAATATAAATTCACAACTCGAATACAAATCTGAATTCGAATACAAATTTATAAATCAAATTCA
This sequence comes from Allium cepa, assembly GCA_030765085.1. Classification (NCBI taxonomy): domain Eukaryota; kingdom Viridiplantae; phylum Streptophyta; class Magnoliopsida; order Asparagales; family Amaryllidaceae; genus Allium; species Allium cepa. The sequence continues at coordinate 665,006,962 of CM060929.1, read as the reverse complement.
AGTTGTAATATAATCTTCGACGAACCATGAGAAAATCCATACATCAAAAAACGTCGACCGGAGCTAAAAGCCAAGACGGAAGCGGAGATCGAAGCAGAGATTGAATAAGCCTAATTTCTTATTGTAGAAATAGATGGAAGAAACCCTATTTTATTTATCGATCTTGATTGGACGAGAATGAAAAGGTAAACCATAAAATTTCTGATTTAATTGGCCATGCGGACCACAACGATTAAACCAATTAAATAATTGGTTTAAATGGGTTAACAAGTTAATTCCATTTAATTTAATGGTTTTGACTCAATCCATTTAATTTTGGGGTAATTATGCTGGATGGTTGGGTTGGTTATTTTTTTGAGTGCCTAATATAATGCACAAAGTTTTCCTGCTGTATTATTAATTCTAGGAATTTTCTCATCTTTCCTTAGTTTCCTCTATGTATTTAATTTCCTCTATGTATTTAATTTTAATCCTTTTATTTATCGTTATTACAATTATTACAATATTCTATTGGTTCTCTCTTCTATCGTTTTGCATCTAAATGCCAACGTTTAATAGTTTTGTATATTACATTTCTATCGGCAAAATTGATAAAACTATTTTCTCATTCAAGTCGATATGATTTAAAATTTTCACAATTATATATGAAATTATTATTATTTCTTTTATATTATTCTACATTCAATTTCATAAAATTTCTTTAATTATAAAATTAGTATTTTAATACAAAGAAATATATACATAATTTTTTTCTTCCTAAAGTTGGTATTTCATTATGAACAAATATATACACTTCGTTTTTCTTTCTAAAATTGTTATACCGTTGCAAACATAATGTTTTTACTCTCCAAAATTTGTACGACAGTGAATTCTTTGTCAATAACAAAATTTAATTTTGTAAAGACTGACACTACAGTTAAGTTAATGTTTGTATTCTATAATGCTGAACAAACAATTAACATCTTATATTAGAATGTTTTTGTAAAAAAAATTTCATTTCAACTATTTATATCTTTATTTTTACGTTAATCAATGGACAAGAATCATAGCATACTTTGGCTAGAATTTTTTTTTTTTTGAATTTTGTTATCTTTCAGAAGTAAATGTTAAATATTTCTTGAAATTTTTATTACAGATTAAAATTATTGAGGTGTGAAATAATGGATTGAAAATCTTTTTTTTACATAATTAATACAACAATGTAATTTGCAACATTCCAAGTCTTATTTTCACTCATTATTTCTTTTAGTTAAAATAAATATTTCATTTATCACTTTGTTAGTATCATATACTTATTTTTTTATAAATAAGTGTTGCAAGAACTTTAAGTGCACAAAAATATATTGAATCATTGGCATCACACTTTCATTTTTAGGCATTTTTGCTAATTCTCAAGTAGTATTTGAAATTCAATTTATACATCATTTACCTTTTAGTCGAATAAGTTGATTTCAAAATCTATGTGCACAAATATTTATCTATAAAATGCTATAAAAATATTAATTTCAAAGTTAAAAAGAATGCTAATTTTCATTTTATAACTAATTTTCATCAGCAAAATACTAACTTAATTTGCATTCAAATATAAAAATAAACAAATCTCATAACAAAAATTATCAACTTGGAAATATATTAAGTTTGATTTATGACGCAGCGGATTATAAACAAAACGATATGAATCGATGAAAGTAGCAATCGGTGGATTGATGAATACCAAAATGCCCAAATTCGTTGATCCGAAGATACCGAATTCTAGCTATCTCAAACACGTTGATAGCGCACTATACCGTGTTCAAAGATCTACGATTCTTCGTACGTTGATCTAGCGCACTAAATACCGTGAATCGGCTGCAACAAACGTGGATTCGAGCGCACTCGAATGACGTAAGTGGAGATAGGAGATTACACTCAACTACCAATTGGAGAAGAAAACACAAAGCAATCAACAAGAAATTTTTATTCAAAATCAACCACCAAAATGTTACAACACACTCGCTATTTATAATAGTTCACAACCTGAGCCTTAAGTCGTTGCCGACTCATCACCCTACGACTCACGACTCAAGCATTCAGCGACTCACGACTCATATTACAACACAACATACCAACGTACAACACGTTACAGCAAGATATCAACGACACATGACTCAAGGAAGCACGCAACATACGACTCAACACATATTTACAGCACATATACGACCTTACACGACTCAACTTAGGTCGTTGACGACCTAAGACATACGGTTTAAAGATAAACAAATAGTGCACGACTTAAAATGATACAACTCAATGATCTGAACAAGTTACATGCGACTCACGGTTTAACTCCTCAATGACTTAACTAGGTCGCGCCTTCCTATGACTCATGCTTTTAATAGCTGGAACATTCCCCTGCTTCAAGATAAGTCGTGGACGACTTATAGATGAGTCGTTGAGTCGTGTACGACTCATCCATCCCAAACGACTTAAGCCCCTGTTAAGTCGTAACTTCCTTTCATCTTCATTGTTAGGTCGTAGCTCCTTCTCTTTAAGTCGTGGACGACCTATAATGCCTTCCTTAAGTCGTAACTCGTCATCCTTTCCTCTGTTAAGTCGCGAACGACTTAAGGCCTTATTATTAGGTCGTGAATACCCTTTGTTAAGTCGTGAGCGACTTATAACCTCCGAACGACTCAAGAACGAAGCCAACTCCAAACGACTTAAAGGCCTTGAACAATTTAAACATATCGATTCTGTAGTTCGTACTGCATCATCCTCCCCCGGTTGACAGAAATTCGTCCTCGAATTTTCACTTTCTCTTCCCACAATAATTTCATTTCCATGATATGGAATCAAATGTTTAACATTGAACACGTCAGAAGTGTATACGTCTTCCGGTAGCTTCAACTTATAAGCGTTTTCATTGATCCGTTTCACAACCTCTACAGGACCAATTTTTCTGGCTTTCAACTTGTTATAAGTGCCCACTGGAAAACGATCCTTTGTTAACACAGCATACACCAAATCACCTTCATTAAATTCAACATTTCGTCTCTTCAAATCTGCAATTCGCTTATACTTCTCATTCGACTTCTTCAATCGTTCCTGAACGATTTTATGACATTCCGTCAATCCTTCAACAAAATCAGCAGCTCGTTTACCTGTCCCTTTTAGTTGTGGTACTACCGCAAAATCCAACGGTCCCCTGGGTAAATTTGAATATACAATTTGAAATGGACTGAATCCCGTACTACGATTCACTGCATGATTATGTGCAAATTCTGCCTGGCTTAACTTCATGTGCCAACTTCTCAGATTGTCTTTCACCAAACATCGTAACAAATTTCCCAATGATCTGTTAACAACTTCGGTCTGTCCATCTGTTTGCGGATGATAAGCACTACTAAATTTCAGCTTTGTTCCCACCATTTTCCACAAACTAAGCCAAAAGTGACTCAAAAATCTGGTATCCCTGTCCGAAACAATAGACTCTGGCAACCCATGTAAACGATAGATTTCTTTAAAGAACAACTGAGCAACACGAATAACATCCGCCGTCTTCTTACAAGCAATAAAATGTGCCATTTTCGAAAATCTATCCACCACAACAAATATAGAATCATTTCCCCTTTGAGTTCTCGGCAAACCCAAAACGAAATCCATGCTGATATCAACCCATGGTTTAGATGGTACAGGTAACGGCATATACAATCCTGCATTTGTCGCTGTTCCCTTCGAAACCTGACATATGTGACATCTCTCCATAAACTTTTCAACCTCTTTCCTCATTGATGGCCAAAAATAAGATTGAGAAATTAACTGCAAAGTACGATCTCTACCCACATGGCCTTCTTCATGCAACTCTTTGATAATCTTCAATCTCAAACTGCTCTCGGGGATACATAACCGATTTCCTTTAAACAAGAATCCATCAACAAACATAAATTCATCAGTACTCCCATCCTTAACTTTCTCAACAAACTTTGCAAAGTAAGGATCTTCTTCATACAATTCTGGCAATAATTCAAACCCCGTCACTTCAACCTTCAATGTTGTCAACAAATGATTCCTCCTACTCAAAGCATCGGCCACACGATTCGTTACCCCAGATTTGTGCTTCACAACGAATGTAAACTGTTGCAGATAAGCAATCCATGATGCATGTCTCGCAGAAATCTTATCCTGTCCCTGCAAATGCTTCAACGCTTCATGATCAGTGTAAAGAACAAACTCTTTCTGAAATAGATAATGCCTCCAATGTTTAACAGCTTGCACAACAGCGTAAAACTCGACATCGTATGTACTATATCTCATCTTTGCCCCTGATAGCTTCTCACTGAAGCAAGCAACTGGCCTCCCATTCTGACTCAACACTCCTCCAATCCCAACCTTCGATGCATCAGTGTGTAGCTCAAACAACAACTGAAAATCTGGTAATACAAGAATTGGCGCTGTCGTCAAAAGTTCTTTGATTCGTTCGAAAGCAACCCCCGCTTCCTCCGACCAAGAAAACTGCTTCCCTTTCATACAATCAGTAACCGGTGCCATCACGCTACTGAAGTGTGGAATAAACCTTCGGTAGAATGATGCCAATCCATGAAAACTTCTAACTTCAGTGATAGTTCTCGGCTGTGGCCAATTTCTAATAACTTCAACTTTACTCTGGTCCACCTGGATTCCCTTCTCAGATACAACATATCCCAAAAATAATACACTTCTCATCATGAACACACATTTCTTCGTAGCTGCATAAAATTGTTCCTCACGAAGAATAATTAACACCTTTCTCAAATGCTCTACATGCTCCTCCGTGCTCGCACTATAAATCAGAATATCATCAAAGTAAACTACAACAAACTTCCCAATGTACGGTTTGAAAATTTGATTCATCACCCGCATGAATGTACTAGGTGCATTTGATAAACCAAATGGCATAACCAACCATTCGTATAACCCCTCTCTCGCCTTGAAAGCTGTCTTCCATTCGTCGCCTGGTCTAATCCGAATCTGATGATAACCACTCTTCAAATCAATCTTCGAAAAGATAGTAGCCCCACTCAACTGATCTAGCAAGTCATCCAACCTTGGCATAGGAAATCTGTAGCGAACAGTAATCTTGTTCAAAGCTCTACTATCGGTACACATTCTCCATGTTCCATCCTTCTTCGGCACCAACAAAGCTGGTATTGCACAAGTACTCAAGCTTTCCTGAACACGTCCCTGCTCTAACAACTCTTCCACCTGCCTTCGTAACTCCTCATGTTCCTTCGGACTCATTCGGTAATGTGGACGATGTGGTAACACTGCTCCCGGAAAAAGATCGATTTGATGTTGAATGTCCCTCAGTGGTGGTAACTCCTTAGGCAACTCCTCTGGAAATACGTCTTCAAATTCTTTCAAAACTGGCTTTGCTTCTTCTGGAATCTCAACCTCTTCATGACTCTCTCGTCCAATCAACAAATACACTTCGGGCTCCTCTTCAACTTCTTTAACAAACTCCTTTAAAGATAGCAAAGTTTTCAGTTCTTCGATCTCCTCCAACTTGCTCTCCTTCTGTTGTTGCTTCTTGGGAACTAAAGTGATTTTAGTACCTTCGAACGTGAAACTATAGCTATTAGCACGACCATCATGTTGCACTGCTCTATCAAACTGCCATGGTCTGCCCAACAACAGATGACACACATCCATGTCTACAACGTCACACAAAATTTCGTCTTTGTACTTCTTCCCAATAGAAAAATTCACACAAGCCCTTCGACACACCTTCTTTTCACCACCCTTCCTTAACCATGCTAGCTTGTACGGTTTAGGATGCTTCTCAGTCTTCAAGTTCAACTTCTTCACAGCCTCGGTAGAAATAATATTATCGCAACTTCCAGCCTCAATAACGAACTTGCAAACTTTTCCTAGAATAGTGCATGTCGACTGAAAAATATTGTTTCTCAACCAACTAAATTCCTCTTCTTGCTTTGGTGTAAGACATGACCTCCTCATCATAAGATTACAACCTTCATCTCCAGATAATTCTTCTTCCTCCTCGACATAAGGTGCATTTGAACATTCTGCCTCCTCACCATCATCCTCCTCAACTTCTGCAACCATTGCTCTCTTCTTCGGCTTCGGACATTCATTGCTTTTGTGACCCAACTCTTGACAATTATAACATTTGAAAACACTGCTAACCTTCGCCTTCTCAGCCTCCTTCACCACTGGCTTATTGACAGGTTTAGGAACATTAGAACTTCCACTAACACCTCTCGCTTGATTATTGGAATTAGTAAACACACCACCTCCACGCCTTCCTTGCTTCTCCCAAGCCAACGCTTTCTGATGTGCCTCTGCCACTGATCTAGGATCAAACATATTAACCATATCCTGGATCTGCATTCTCAATCCCCCAATGAATCTAGCAGTTAGCTTTTCTTCCGTTTCCATAATATCATTCCTGGCAATGAGTTGGTAAAATTCATCAGCATGATCACTAACAGACTTCGTCCCTTGCCTCAGATTCTGCAATCTCTGGTACATAAGTGATTGATAGTTGTATGGCAAGAATGTAGCTCGCATCAACTTCTTCATCTTCTCCCATGATTCAATCTTTGACTTTCCCATTCTCTCCCTTGTAAGTTTAGTTTGCTGCCACCATGCCAAAGCTCTCCCCCTCAACCTCATAGCAACCAACTTCACTCTTCTATGCTCAGGAACCTCCTTGAAATCAAAGATCTCTTCAACATTTGACAACCAATCTAAGAATTCTTCAGCTGCCATTCCTCCTTTAAACTCTGGAATTTCCATCTTCATACCTGACTCCCATCGACGATCATCCTCTACATCCCGATAAGAATTTCGAACTTGGTCTCGATCTCGATAATGAATGCTAGCTCTATCACCCTCTTCATCAAAATCAAAAGTACGCCTGCATCGATCTCGACCATTATCATCCCTTCGTTCATGCATGCTTCTTCGACTATGTCTCTCTTCATCTCTATACGCCTCATTGTCAAATTCATGTTGACTTCTTCTCTCTTCATGTCCATAGTCATGATGATCTCTTCGTGATGAAATTGATGTTTCTCTTCTATCTCTAAAAGAATGCGGTGATACCCTCCTCGCTTCCGTAACCGATGGCGAAACTCGGTTTCCTCCATGGTTCGAGTTTGGTGATCTCCTCCTTTGAGTTTGATTCAAATCATTCATCAACTTCTCTAATTTTCCAATGCCTTCATCAAATTTCTCATTAATACGTTGTTCCATAAGCTCGGCTTCTTCTCTTCTATACAAAGCTTCAACGTTTTGATGACGATTAGCTCTCCTTGGTGGCATGATTGGAAACTCTTCACAAACACTTCAAACTTCACAAACAACAAGTCACGGCCTCAAACACTTGTCTCGGCAATAGCTCTACACGGCTCAAAGTTAGGTCGGCTCAACTTAGCTCGGCCTTAACACTTCACGGCTTAACTTGGCTCGGCTCAAGGTTTCCAAACAACTTCAAATTCAAACACTTCTCAAACTCTAGATCCAAAATGAAATGGATCAAAATCGTCAAACTCGTCGCAACTTCAAGATGAACACGATGAACAACAACTTCAAACTTCAACTTCAAATACTTGGCTCCAAGAATCAACTTAGCTATGATTGGCTAAGTATGGCTCTGATACCAAAAAATGACGCAGCGGATTATAAACAAAACGATATGAATCGATGAAAGTAGCAATCGGTGGATTAATGAATACCAAAATGCCCAAATTCGTTGATCCGAAAATACCGAATTCTAGCTATCTCAAACACGTTGATAGCGCACTATACCGTGTTCAAAGATCTACGATTCTTCGTACGTTGATCTAGCGCACTAGATACCGTGAATCGGCTTCAACAAACGTGGATTCGAGCGCACTCGAATGACGTAAGTGGAGATAGGAGATTACACTCAACTACCAATTGGAGAAGAAAGCACAAAGCAATCAACAAGAAATTTTTATTCAAAATCAACCACCAAAATGTTACAACACACTCGCTATTTATAGTAGTTCACAACCTGAGCCTTAAGTCATTGCCGACTCATCACCCTACGACTCACGACTCAAGCATTCAGCGACTCACGACTCATATTACAACACAACATACCAACGTACAACACGTTACAGCAAGATATCAACGACACACAACTCAAGGAAGCACGCAACATACGACTCAACACATATTTACAGCACATATACGACCTTACACGACTCAACTTAGGTCGTTGACGACCTAAGACATACGGTTTAAAGATAAAAAAACAGTGCACGACTTAAAATGATACAACTCAATGATCTGAACAAGTTACATGCGACTCACGGTTTAACTCCTCAACGACTTAAATAGGTCGCGCCTTCCTACGACTCAAGCTTTTAATAGCTGGAACATTCCCCTGCTTCAAGATAAGTCGTGGACGACTTATAGATGAGTCGTTGAGTCGTGTACGACTCATCCATCCCAAACGACTTAAGCCCCTGTTAAGTCGTAACTTCCTTTCATCTTCTTTGTTAGGTCGTAGCTCCTTCTCTTTAAGTCGTGGACGACCTATAATCCCTTCCTTAAGTCGTAACTCGTCATCCTTTCCTCTGTTAAGTCGCGAACGACTTAAGGCCTTATTATTAGGTCGTGAATACCCTTTGTTAAGTCGTGAGCGACTTATAACCTCCGAACGACTCAAGAACGAAGCTAACTCCAAACGACTTAAAGGCCTTGAACAATTTAAACATATCGATTCCGTAGTTCGTACTGCATCAATTTATTTTAACAAATTCATGATATATTACATCATAAATTATGTTCTTCAAAAATGTTTATAACAATTTTTTTCTGTAACATACAATGTACAACGTATGAGTTACACACTTGTTATAACTACAAGAACTATGGTACGCGCTTCGTGCATGATTATGACATGTGTTTTACACTTGAATTGTTTTTCTATAAATTGAATATGTACAGCATATTCAAGAAAAATGATTTGCATAAATGTTAAGTTATAGCTTTACATTGAAATTATGTGTATTTAGTTTGAATTTTTAGTTCATAGTTACAACATCTAGTTTGTTGTTAGTTCGAATTTTTTTTTTCTATTAATTTGTAAAACGAGTTCATTTTTAAATCTTATTTTGAGGTGGTATTAAGAATTGGTAAAATTTATAAAGGGAATTTTTGAATTTATAAATAAAATTTAGTTGTTAGATCCTATGTTTAAGTGGCATCAAGATTTGGTAATATTTGCAGAGACTTATTTGTTACGTCCTATGTTTAAGTTATATTAAGATATGGTAATATTAACAGAGTGAAATTTTGAATCTCTAAAAAAGGCTAGATTCAATTATTAAGTGATATTAAGACAGAGGTTCATTTTGCCAATTCATGTTGATACAAAAAAGTGTGATATTGCAACTATTATGTTTTATCTTTAGCGCTAATAATAAGAATTACTTAATCGCTGCAGAATTACGTAAATCAATTTCATCTCCTTCGTACACACAAAATAGATTACTTCACTTCGTTACCCAAACTCCCAAACTGTAGTCATCTAGCGATTATCAACTGATTCCTGATCTACCGAATCTAGATCTAACATCTCAAGCTTCGACCATCTCCATCAACAATATTTTTTTTAGACGCTGCTGCTTCCATACACAACTTCGACTGTGATTTAGGTATTTTACTTACACTATGCCTTGATTTCTTAGCGTGCTGCATTTTTTCCTTTCCCTCAATGCTCCTATTACCGGACAAAATTTCAAATAATATTCTACTTTTATTTTATTATCTATTATTTTAATTTACATGTTGATTCTCGATTTTAATTTAGGTGTTGCATTCCATGGATTTTTTGTGGCAATTTTTTGAAAGGTCTATTGCTTATTAGATTAATGTGTTAAAATACTAGCTTGGATGGATGGTTGTAGTTCTCTTAGTTTAGTTGACTAATCTTTCATCCAAATATATTGACCAATAAGAGGCTTGAACATAGTAAACACATAAGAAAAACGTTTAACAATATATTATTAGCAATGGATAAATATAGTAGTTCTAATGCATGCATAAGTGTATAAAATATAAACAATAATGTTATGATATGTTGGACACAAAATTTTAGACATACCTTCGACTTTGGATCTATTAAACTAAGCATTCATTGCTCCATGTTGCTCTTTTTTTTCCTTGAAAGGATTTGGTTTAAAAAAAATCATGTCAACATATTTATATTAGTTAACGGGCAATCTTTTGAATTCATGAAGAGTACAAATTATTTATCTAAAATTGCATTTAGTGAGATCATGCATATGATAAAACAAATTTCATAACATTTAAATTTAAATACTTAAGAATTTTCGTGCACATGAAATAAACACATCTAAATCTAAGTGCGAAGAAAAATATTTAAATGTACAGATAATTATTTTCATTTTGATTTTTAGCATACGATTTTCGTTTTTAGTATGATTTTTCTATGGAACTTTCGATGATTTTTGTGATTTTAGTTTTCAGCTACGAGTAACATATATTAATGATGACTAGCATGCTATGTACGACCAATATGTGGTAGGCATGCATAAGCTACAAATGTGGGCAAGTCGCATGCAAATGTACATGGCATGTTTGAATTTAATGAATTCAAGGCATTGAAATACATATATATCAGCACAAAGAACAAAATTTATTGCTCACGGAAGCACTCAACATTTTTTAATTGTAAATATGTGTCAGGAATACAAGTGACAACATATTTATTTTATAACAAACAATAGTCATTGTAACTGCCTTGCTAATAAAAAATGCACTCGATGACAACAGGTCACGTAAGTAAAATGATTTATTTCTCGCGATGGTTTTAAAAGGCCCGAAGGCCATAAAATTAAAACACAAATTCATGGTAAAGTGAAAATATTAATAAATACATGCAAGGCCATGTTCATGTAAGTTGCCAACCAGCAACACATGGCCTTTAAACGTAAATATGCGTGTGTGTAAGAGAGAGAGAAGGAGAATTGCTAGCACGTGTAATGGCTTCCCTGGACTACATAAAACCGATTTAAACTACTTTAAATAAAGTTTGTTTTCTCATTTTAGTCATAACTTAAAAGGCTACGTTCCAAATATACATATTGGTGGTCAATAACAATTTTATTTGGGTAAATTGCTAAGCTATTCTTACAATTCATGATGCCATATCATTCACGTTGTTTCACCACCAATTTTAAGCTTAGTGGCAGTATGACACTCAATTTCTAAATTTTTTACTCAACCAGAAAACTATGACCAAGCATGGGATTTGATATTGTAGGTATTATGGATCATATTTGGTGTTTGTGCTGTTTGTAGTTTACATTTGCTCACTTTTATCTTGATGGCTGCATTTTCTCTAAAGATATGGCTTGGAAAATTGGATAATTAGATTTACTTTCCTATAATAACTAAAGTTTAATAAAGGATACATGCTAATGGATCCATGTCATAATAATATCACTCTCATATCATATTTGAACATTTAGCTATGTAAAATGGACTTCCTTTTATGCTTGCTTCTATTAACTTAGTTTGGAATCCTAAGTTAATATATCTAGAGTGACAAAAGTAATATGAATGTTTACATATTAAGATGAGCCATGCCTAATGGCATTAGTAATTGACACAAATTTCATCACATAATCCCTAATTACAATATTCATAACCGATCATTTTCTACTATGTTTTCACCAAGATCTAGAACAATATACTAGTAAGCATTCCACCAATTACTCATGTCTTTTCTTTGCTAAAGATCAAGCAGATGGAATTTTTCCCTATGGTCAATTTACTACTTTATAACTTTAGTCTTTTTACTGTTTATCTCCGTTTTGCATGTATGTGCACTATTGCAGAGTTAAAATAATCTTAAAAAGGTCATAGCCTTATCACGTCTCTACATATATGGTGTTTGATTTATTAGTAGCAATCAATATGTTTTCAATGATTTCAATCATGCAAATAACATTGTCCGGCCATTAAGAAGTACTAACCACATGCCTTTGTTGCTTCTCATTTAGAATTTAGTATTAATCACATCAACATAAGTGAAAGCAAAGCAAGGGATTAGAGGGACATTATCGAAAAGGATGAGGAATTCCTAAAGAGAAAACCGGGTATCATTTTAACTTGAGCTAAGCTAACCAATGCCTGATTGCATGAATTATTCTTCCAAGCCTTTATAGTAAAACAAACATACGACATGTGTTCATTTTTATATTGACATTATTATAATTGGAAAAAATAAGGAAGTTATTATTAATATTTGTTGCTTGATGGTAAACTATTGCACTACAATCAATCCTTCCAATGGTAGCGGTTTATTGACATACACTAATAAGCACTGGCATAAATTTAGCAGTAGAAAACTAAGGTAAAAATATAGAAGAAATACTTTTTGAGTTTTTGTAAATTAACATGGTAAATTATCAAATAGATTGTAATGAAGAAAAGAATGTGCTCATTATAAAAAATAATATATATATATATATATATATATATATATATATATATATATATCACAAAGCTCTTTTTCTTATCTGTTCAAGTGATGCTCTTCAATGTTCGAATGATTCACATGTTATCATGATGTACTAGATTGTAGAATTGTAGCATTTGCTATTTTAGTTGCATACTGCTTAAATTGATTCAATAATTTATTCCCCATAATTAACTTGAGTTTGTTGGTTCAATGCAAATAAATAATAAAGCTCAATCAACATTAATCTGATATCGACACATTAATCTCAAGTAATTATTCGCTAATTAATTTTAATTCCTTTATAGTTTAAGTATTATGTATGTTCCTTAATGATTCAGCTGCTATAACTAAATTCAGGGTTAAATCTTAGTCTCTCGATAACTATTAATAGCTTTGGGTAATTTTTTAATTTATCTTTACAGATTGCTTTATTTTTTGCAATGCCTTTAGTTACGATGACACAACCATTGCTTGCATCGTGAATAATCTCATGCCTATTATTGGAATTGTTACTTGTAGATTCCATTGAAGTAGAAGTCGCGAAGCATGAAACCCTACCTCCAGATTTTTCGAACGAAGAGGAAGAAGTCACGGAACTTGAAAGAAGAGGTGGAAGTTTGATTTCGAGCGGTAGTAGTTTCATTCAGTAAAATAGAGGAGCGAAAGAAAAAAAATTGTCAGATGAAATATTTCTTTCGGTGGTTTGTCGAACGAAATCTTTCGTTCGGTGATTTGGAGTATACTGCTCCAAATGCTGATACTAGTGCCAAGCCAAATGTGTGCTGAACCAGATTGCTGAGCTGCTATATAGAAGTTGCCCTCCTAATTTCTTCATTCTATAAATAATGGGCTTTTGGACAACAATGGAAGCCATCCTAGAGAGCTGAAACTCTATAGAATTTTGTTAATATTTTTAATTCTTTTTATGTATAGTCTCCAAAAGTGAATCAATCTTGTAACTCTAATATTTCAGTGATTAATAAAAATCTCCTCTCCCCTAGTCGACGTACACATTCTGCGGTAGTGGAACCGCTATAAATACCGATATTATTTATTTTTATGTATTGCACTGATCTGTGACTATCTGTTTTGGTGTTTATCTCTGTTTGTATCATCTCGCTACAATCACGATCCAGTTGTTTTCCGTTGCATTGGGATTTTTATCCCCTTAGACTGATCATCTAAAGGGATTTTCCCCAATGATCTGGTATCAAAGCTGCAAGGTTGATGGAGGAGTGCTAGACGCTATGGCAGAAGATGAAGTGACTCCAGTTGTTACAAGACCCTATACTAGAGAGATGTACATCGCGTTAGGATCATAGTTGGCAATTGAGAAATGGAATGAGGATAAAGACTTCGAGAAGTGGCAATAGAGGATGAAGGCTATTCTAATGAGGAATAAAGTTCATACAGTAGTGTTTGCCCCTGAGGAGTTGACGGCTTACATCTCAGTCGCGGAAAGAAAGGAGATAGAGAAATAGTCGTTCACTACTTTATGACTAGCTATGGAAGAGAATGTCATCTCAAAGATTAGGGGTGAGACCACTGCTAGAGGCATTTGGACCAAGCTAGAAAATCTCTACTTGAAGAAATCAATGACCAACCGTTTGATAATACTGAAGACATTTTCACCATGCGGATGATAGAGGGTACTTCAGTGAAGGAACATCTTAATTTCTTTGATGATCTCATGATGAAGATGAAGACTGTTGACTTGAAGATGGATGAGAAGCAAATGACAGTGATTCTTTTGTGTTCTCTTCCGGAGCTATATACAGGTTTCGCTAATAGCCTTGTCTTCACTAAAGACACATTGATAGTAGAAGATGTGAAGTCAGACCTTCTATCTGAGGACTTGAGAGATCATATGAAGAAGATAGGTGAAGTAAGTAGAGAAGAAAGTAGTACTCACGACCTGTTTGCTGAAAGAGGTAGAGAAGACAAGAAGAATTATCACTCTAGAGGGCGTTCCAAGTCCAGAAAGCCCGGTAATGGCAGGAGGGGAAAGTCTAAGGACGGGAAGTGCTTTATCTGCAACAAACCTGGTCATTGGAAAAAGGATTGTCCAAATTTGAAGAAGAAAGAAGAAGACGGATCTTCATCATTTGCGATGGAGAGTCTGTGTCTGACGATGCGTTGTTTGCAGCAGTATCGGATGTCTCAAACTATTGGGTGCTGGACGCGGGAGCGTCTTTCCATGTGACGCCTACTAAGTATTACTTCAGTTCTTTTGTTGCCGAGAGGGAAGCTATATTCTTTGGTGTAATGATGCAAGCTATAGAGCATTGGGTGAAGGTACAGTGAGGATTAGAAAGTTTGACAGAGTGATATGCACTTTGACAGGTGTCCGGTATGTTCCAGGCCTTCGAAAGTCCTTAATTTCTTTACAACAGTTGGCATCTTTAGGATGCAAGGTAACTATCGAGAAGGATATAATGTTTTGAAAGGCGCACTAATTCTCATGAAAGGAGATGTGTTCCGAAACTTCTATTTGCTGAAAGGAACCATCAGCAAATAGAAACATATGATATAACAGTTGATATAACATGTGTTCCGAAACTAATTCTGTTACTTTCATCAGTTTATCATGAAATAATAGTAACATATGATATAACAGGTGTAAATATAGGTGTGAACATCATATGAATATGATATAGCAGTTATAACAGGATGATATGCATTTACAGATTCAGGTGATGTCAGTTTATCACTACATAAGTACATATTAGTCTGGTGAGATTTACTCACCTGTATAAGATGGAGATGACAACCAAATGCACAAACAAGGAACTTCAAAAGCACGATAACACGACAATGATTTGAGAGTGGGAGAGCCAAGGCTAATTGCCTTGAATACATGAGACAAAACAATGCAAATATACATGAATAAACACTTAACACAATTTTAAACAACACAAAAGATACATGCACAACAAGTCACCAAATCACTTGCACTTGCCTTCAACCACCCCTAGGCTCAGCCATAGGTTAGAATACACGGCTAAAGTGAGAGTTTGGATCTGGTCTTGGGTCAATAAAGTGGCTATAGCATGGAAGATGATGGTGCAAATGTTGTGACACATGAAACTACAAGCTAAGGCAACAAACATGGTTTTTATGCAACTACAAGCTCGGCCCTATGCAACTCTAGGCATGGCCAGACCTGGTGGGGTCAGGAGGATAGTGTGGCAGTGGTGTCAGGTCATGTAGGGGCTGGAGATGGGGTGTATGGGGCGGCTAAGGTGGTGGTTTGAGTGGTGAAGTACTTTGGTGGTCGGCTATGTATGATTAGGTGAAGTTTTGCTCAAATTTTTGTGGATCTAATCAACTTTAGTGCATGGCCATGGCTTGATCAGTGGGAAGGAGGGGATGGAAGCCTGATGTGGTGGTGGTGGAGGAGGCCATGGTGAAGGAGGAGTGAGGGCTGAGCTATAAAGGTGAAGGCAAGTGCAAAGAGATAAGAAAAACAAGAAAGTTTGAGTAGAAAGAAGAAGAAAATTTACCAAACTTTGCTTCAGCAGATGGAGGCCGAACTTTTGAGATGAGAAACTTTATTTTTATGTGAAAAATGAGAAATGTGATGCAGCAGAAGAAAAGATAAGGTCGGCACAAATTGATGGCAAGTGGTGGTTGGAAAAATGAAAAGGTAAGGAGGTGAAAAGTCAAAGGCAAGTGAAAGGTTTCAAAACTCTTCAAATCTCCTTATTTCTTTTTGCAAATTTAAATAACTTAAATATATATATAAATTCAGTTAAAATACGAAAATATCCTAAATAAATAAATAAATAATAATTATATATGATTAAATTAGGAAAATAACACAGAAAATGAAAACTAGTTTAGAAAATTTCAAAATAAATGCAATGACTTTGGAAAATTTTTTTATGTACATGAAAAATATTTATAAATAGAGATAAGAACATAAAATAAAAATTCATTCACAAAATAAATATATAAATTTTAATTAAATATAATTTAAATGAAGAAAATAGTAGAAAAATGGAAAACATCCTTTTAAGAATAGGAAATAAATACAGTAAATTTTGGAAAAATTTTGTTATCACTTTAAAAAATATTAATAGACAAAATATATATAAAATAACATATTAACACATATTAAAATAAAATATAGCAAAGAAAATATTATTTTAAAAAATTTAAAATAGACAAAATTGTGAAATAAAACAAATTATACCCAAAATTGAAATGTACATAACTTTTACAATTTAAATCCGTTTTCAACGAAACAAAAAGCAGTATTCAAGTTATTAAATCTATTTTAATAATAAAAGATAAAATTTAAGAATTTAAATATTTAAATTTGAAATTTAAAAGTCAAAGTTTGCCAGTTTGAACAGAAATTCATCTTTCAGTAAAATATCCAATTTATACCTGTTTGAAATTATAATTCACATAATAATCAACACTTATATTTAAAAATGTGAAATGTTTGAAATAAAACAAGTTTAAAAATAATTTCAAAATAAAATAAAGTCAAATATTAAAATATATGAAAAATCTAGGGTTGTTACACACTAATTCTCATGAAAGGAGATGTGTTCCGAAACTTCTATTTGCTGAAAGGAACCACAGTTCTTAAAGAGTCGTGTTGGCGTAGATAGTTCTCGTGCATTGGAGCCACAAAGCTTGAGAATCTCAAGTTGGGTCATATTTCATAGAAGGGATTAGAGTTGCTTCGAAGATGGAAGATGATCAAAGGAGAAAGCTTCGAAGAGAGGACTTTTGTCAGGAGTGTGTGTTAGGAAAGCAAACTAAAGTATCTTTTGGAGTTGGACTCCATAGATCGAGGCATATACTTGAGTACGTGCATATAGATGTTCGGGGACCAGTTTCTACTCCTTCTCCGGAGAAGTAAATTAGTTTATCTCTTTCATTGATGATTTTCTCGAAAAGCATGGGTGTATGTGATGAAGGCTAAATCAGAAAGTTTTGAGAAGTTCAAAGTTTGGAAAGCACTTGTTGAGAACCAATCTAGTTCTATGTTGAAGGTACCGAGATCTGATAATGGTGGTGAATTTTTATCTAGGGAGTTCCTCGATTTCTATAGACAGTATGGCATTCAAAGACATTTCACTACACCTAGCGATCCGCAATTCAACGATGTTGCAGAAAGGATGAACATGACTCTATTGGAGAAGGTTTGTTGCTTGAGATTGACGGCGGGCTTGTCTAGAGGCTTTTGGGTTGATGCTTTATCAACTGCGGCGCATATCATAAATCGAATTTCATGCTCAGCCATAGATGGGAAGATTTTAGAGGAGAAGTGAAGAGGTAAAGCAGTGTATCTTATTTACTTTCCAATTTTTGGTTGTCCTACGTACGTTCGCCATACAAGTGATGACAAGTTAGAGGCTAGAGAATACAAGAGCATACTAATGGGATAGACCGATGGTATCAAAAGGTATCGAATTTGGAACCATGTTGATTGAAAGATTGCTCATTCCAAACATGTTACTTTTGATGAATCTGCTATATGCAATCCGAAGGAGAAACTACCTACAACATTAGAAGATTCTAATAGGCCTAAGGAGATGGAAGAAGTTCCCATGTTTCAACCAAATAGTAGAGTTATTATTGATGTTGTCAGGGAAAACACTGTTGATGAAACATCAGGATAATTCACAGGTACCTTCTAATAGTGATAGTGATGTGCATGAATCTAGAAGAAGTTTAGTTCAAGGTAGAGTTGAAAGGAGTTTAGGCGAAGCAGTACCTACCCGAGTCATTCGTAGGACTATTAGGCCGCCTGAAAGGTGTGGTGATTGACAGTTTGTGAACCTTAGCCTTGGTGATCAATTTGACTATGCCCTACATGTGGCTCATGAGGAGCCTTTTGACCTTAATGAAGCTTTGAAGTCATGTGTGCGCTATGTAAGAGGAGTTAGAGTCGTTGAAGAAGAACAAGACTTGGGATCTGGTACCACCTCCTCAAGGGAGCGAGCCACAGGTTGCAAACGGGTGTTCAAGAAGGATGATGGGAGATACAAGGCTAGACTAGTTGGTAAAGGGATTTCACAAAGAAAGGGATTGGAGTATGATGAGATATTATCTCCAGTAGTGTGGCATATGTCCATCTGCATTTTGCTCGCTATCGTCGCAGCTCATGACTTGGAGCTGGAGCAACTGGATGTGAAAACCGCTTTCTTGCATAGAAACTTGGATGAGACCATCTACGTGAAGCAGCCAGAAGGATATGTTGTGTGGGAAAGAAAATTGGGTTTGTAAATTGAAGAAGTCATTGTGTGGACTTAAGCAGTCGCCTAGACAATGGTATAAGAGGTTTGAATCTTTTAAGCTTTCACTTGGTTTTGATTGTAGCATCAAATACGCTTATGTGTACTTTAAGCATTTAAAGAATAGTAGATGAGTGTACCTACTTTTGTACGTGGATGATATGTTGATTGCTTCAAAGGATAAGGCTGAAATCGATAGTTTAAAGTGAAAGCTAAAAGCGGAATTCGAAATGAAAGACCTTAAAGAAGTAAAGAAAATTTTGGGTATGGAAATCCAAAGAGACAGAAAGTTAGGACTTTTGGACCCCACTCAAAAGGAGTACATTCAAAAGGTGCTTGCTCGGTTTAGCATGAAAGGGGCAAAGGTAATCAACATACCCATGACTTTGCACATACAGTTTTCCAATAAAGGCTATCCGATTTCGAAAAAGGACAAGGCTTATATGATGAAGGTCTCATATGCAAAAGCAGTTGGCAGCTTGACGTATGTCATGGTCTGCACTAAGCCTGACATTGCACAGACTATTAGATTGGTGAGTAGGTTCATAGCAAATCCAGGAAAGACGCATTGAGAGCAGTGAAGTGTATCTTTAGATACCTTAAAGGAACTCCAAACCATGGACTTGTCTTTGGTGGCAAAGGAAGATATTTCAGCTTGGTTGGATTTTATGATTTCGACTATGCCGGTGATAGAGATCGAAGGAAATCAACCTCCGAATATGTTCACCATTGGTAGGATAGCGATCAGTTGGAGAGCTAGGTCGCAGACAATTATGGCTTTGTCCACTACAGAGGCAGAGCTCATAACTGCGGTTGAAGCAGCTAAGGAGTCACTTTATTTGAGGAGATTGTTGGGTGATTTGGGCTTATTATATGAAGGCGTGGATGTGTACTGTGATAGTCAGAGTGTAATTCACTGCTTAAAATCTTGCATTCAACTTGAGGATAAAGCATATTGAGGATAGAGAGTTGTTCCTTGTCTCGATGAGTGAAGAGAAGCTAGTTCGTCTTCAGAAGGTTCACACAAAGAAGAATGCAGCAGACATGTCTACCAAGTCGTTTTCTGTTGCTAAGTTCGAGCATTGCTTAGATTTGATTCGCTTAATGAAGTGTTATGTGCCACGGGGTGGCACGGAGGGAGAGTTAAGATGGTTCATGGTGACGTTTGTTTTCATTGTGGAGATTGATAGGTTCACACGGACTGGATACTTCGAACACTTCGTTGGCAGATGATGGTCTTCCCGGAGTTCGTTGACAGAGTGTAATGGGTGATGGCATTACTGAAGCTCATTGGGTAAGTACCCATTGCTTGGAGCATGAAGGTGTAGATAGAGGTGATAGACTTGTTGGAATATGGTAACAAGGTGAAGATTGTTGGAATTGTTACCTGTAGATTTCATCGCAGTACAAGTCATGGAGCATGAAACCCTAGCTCCAGATTTGCCGAATGAAGAGGAGGAAGTCACGAAGTATGAAATCCTACCTCCATATTTGTCGAACGAAGAGGTAGAAGTCACGGAACTTGAAGGAAGAGGCAAAAGTTTGATTTGGAGTGGCATTAGTTTCTTTCGGTAAAATAAAGGAGCAAAAGAAAAAATAAATCGCCGAACGAAATATTTCGTTCGGTGATTTATCGAACGAAATATTTCATTCGGTGATTTGGAGCATACCATCCAAATGCTAATACCAGTGTCGAACCAAATGTGTGCCGAAACAAATGAGCCAAACCAGATTGCTGAGCTACTATATAGCAGTTGCCCTCCGCTCATTTCTTCACTCTATAAATAGTGAAGCTTCTGGACAACAGTGGCAGCCATCCTAAAGAGCTAAAACTCTGTAGAATTTTGTCTGTATTGTTAATTCTTCTTATATATAGCTTTCAAAAGTGAATCAATATTATAACTCCAATCTTTCAGTGATTAATAAAATTCCCTCTCCACAAGTGGTGTACACTGCCTCGCGGTAGTGGAACCACTATAAATACTGGTGTCATTTATTTTTGTACATTGAATTGATCTGTGACTGTTTGTTCTGGTGTTTATCTCTGTTTGTATCGTCTCACTACAATCACAATCCAGTTGTTTTCCGCTGTGTTGAGTTTTTATTCCCTTAGATTGATCATCTTAAGGGATTTTCTCCTATACCTATATCATTGGATCCAGCATTACAATCAAAGTGTTTTGAACTGTTTCGGCTTACTACTTTCAAATATTGGTGATTTTGCAGTTCCCCTATCTCAAGGTACATATAATTTTTAAAAATGTCTTAAATTCAGTATTTTGTTAGCTGTTTTTATCGTTTCAATGATACAATAAGCAAGTAATAATTTTTTTCGTGACTTATATTTTATTTTTATAAATAAATTTAAATGGGATAAATTATGCATTCTATTACATGTTATATGGAAAGTATTTGATTCAATCACTACAAATTCAATAGTTTTGGGTGTACAACAAGGTCGATTTATAGTCCTATGTACTTTTAGTATAAAACTATGGTAGAGATATGGTACGATCTGTGAGCCACTCGCTTTTAATAATGCTAATTGTGCACTTTAATATTTTTTAATGCAAGATATACTTGAAATTTAGAAAACTAAATGATATAAATAAATATGTAAATATGAGAGCTTTTATTTTATATTTATGTTTGTACTGTATGTTATGCATGTGCTATATGATTTCTTACGAACCACTTTCATTGTTGTTGGTTTTGCGATGGTATATGATTCAATTTACATTTTTTATGTTAGGCAACATTTTTTGAGTCTTACTGCCGCATGTTTAGCACTTACTCTGTTGAAGAGTTTGTGGGAATGTGTAGGTTCCAACTGAGATTTGACATAATAAACATGTTTTCACGACTTCATTCAGAGCAAGTATTTTGATATAGCTTAAATAGTTGTATCTTTGGGCGATGAACCATACTACACACTGAGTTTTTTTCTCCTTTTTTTCCTTTCAAACTCGGTATTTTTGATAAGAATACATTTTGTACAACATAGGAAAAAACTAGCTAGAAAGAAAGCTAAAGGAGTATTTCGTGAGACAATAGTTCTAATTTTTTTCTTGCTTATACCTTGAAGCCTATAAAAAAAATTCAATTGCTATAAACAGTTGATTACATACATACTATGTTCATGATTGTATACATACTATGTAGTTTGTAGTAGCTTGCAATAGTTGATTATCTGTTTCCTTTATGTGTCCACAGTTAATAAATGGTTACGGCATTGTAGTTGTATAATTCTCATAAAGAATCTAATGTTCCTTCTACATGTTCTATGCTATGAACTAAATTATGAGTATATTCTATGTTTGATGATGCATGGATACCAAAATAGAAAATGGTAATATCGCTAAGGATAAGCCAAATGATCTATTCTATTATTTCGATATCTCAAGTATAACATCATTTGATACAACAATAAACACAAGAGTATCGCTACATGAAAATTGCACAAGAATCAATAGATATGAAAGCATAATTCATTAACTTAAAATATTACATGGTAGAGTCACAAATTTCTCACTTTCGTTTCACATTATTGACTACAACATGGTTTCCCTTTGAGTATTGTATTATATTTATAGTAGAGGTCGTTAAACATAAAGCACATACTAGATAAATTTTGTTCAAGGGCATCAATCAATTTTTAGGGACAGCTGGTTATTGCTGTGTAATGCAGTGCACATTTCCACCTTCCAAAATAATCTCCCTTACTCCTTTTATCATTACCACCTATAACGATAAATAATTTTCCACAAGTCATCACGTATTGAAAAAATATTGACCAAATCCATACAGTTCCAATATAACATAAATTGGTTTGATGAGGATGCAAATAGATTAAACAGATACATGTTTATATGCGAAAATTCTTAACAAAGAAGAATATGTAATTTGATTACTTAACAATTTGTAGTTTACTTACCAAATCTATATAGTACCTATATAATATCATAGTTTGCTTACTTAACAATTCAGTACTTTTTTTATCATCTCTGTACATGCCCTAGTTCTTACACAATAACGGTTCATAATGTTTACTTTTTGACAAATTAAACAAAGTAAATGTCCTATTTTTTTAAGATTGCGGGTCAAACAAATTCCAAACTTAAATCTGTGCTTAACCATTGAACTATAAAACCTAATCAACTTTCCAAGTTAAAACCACATAGAAGTCCTAGGATAATCGAGAAAGCTCAACTTCAAGCAATGGAAGCCAACCAACTTGTTCAATTACAAAGAGCAACATATACGAATAGAATTCTTCGTAACCAATGGAATCAAACTATAGTTCTCAGTTACAACGTCGTAGAAGTCTGAATATCCTTACTATTTCTTATTAACACCTTGCAAGGGTCGTAAAACGAGCGCCCAATTTAGCATAAATTTCGATCAGTTATTTTTCTTACTATTTCTTATACAACAAAATTCTGCTCTTCTAACGGGGGAGATAAACACATGATCATTTGGTTAACCATCTAGGGATGACATTTGATTAAACTCGGTCCTTTGAATTTCTCCAATTTTAGGACTACAGGTCCTATTTATTAGTGTTAATAGTTTGTTGTTTAACGGGTGATGGCAAGGACGGATGGATTGCCCCAATTCATCTCATCATTTAATTATTAACAAGATATCGTTATCTTTTTTACATCCTTAAACAAAATTTAAACTTTTTTCCCCCTTAGCTATCTAAACAGATTTTATATTATGAATCTATACCATAAATTATTTCCTTTTTTCATTTGATATTTCAGTACTTTGGTCATGTGAACCATTCTTTGAGTCTATTCACATACTATGATATGTCAATTTACAGTGTATTTTGTTATCCACACAGAAACCCTAATCTATCAATTAGGGAAAAATCAATTTGGGCAAAAAAACCTAACCCTAATTTTGCAACTGGGTTAACAGGAAAAAGAATAGTTGAAATGTAATTCGTACGTATAGTACTTTGGTTGCAAGTTGAATTATCTGAGTCCAGCACAGTCGTTGTTCCCTTAAAACAGATTTGCTCCCCCTACGGCACAGCGGGTTGGCGAGCAACTGTTTCCCAAGGTGAAACGGAACGGAAGCATGCAAGTCTGCGCTGACGATGCAGGCGACGACGAACTCAAGAGAGCTGTTTATTTCAGAACAGAATATGAAGAGAGAAGGACAGGAAAAGAAAAACTTGATTTTTTGATTTCGGTTCTGCATTCCCTTAAATAGGGTTGGGGAGTTACCATTTCGGGAAGAGGCGTGGCTGTTTGAATGGATGTGACTTTTGGAAAGGTTGCGACCCTTTAACCAACGGATGCAACCGTTTCTGGCAGCAAAATACGATATAATTCGGATCAAAAAACTAGCTGTTTTAGCGTAGCCCAGGTAGCAAACGAAGGCCCATTTAATCATCAGACCTCAAGAGCCCCAAGGCCCAAGGCCCGATATTTGACCATATAATATTAAATATGTAGGATTTTTCATGCCTACATTGCCTCTTCCCTTTCATTGCCTCATTCTTTCTATCTCCTTATTCCCTTTTGATATAGGTTATTAAGCTTTAGTATATATAGTGAAATTTGGATGTGTATTTCCTGATGTGGGACATTGTTCCCTCCTTAGCCACTTATTCATATTCGAACAATCCTCCACATGAATGAGTGGTTATCTTATTCTGTTCTGAAATATTGCGAAACATTTATCATAACAGTAAAAGTAGCACTGAAGCATTGAACTTTTCCTAGTGTTTTATCATTATAACTTACTGGCGAATCAGTGGACTAGATTGTCTTTGAACTGTAAGCCTTTTGTGTAAACTTTATAAAGATAACACATGATAAGTGTTTTTAACTCCTTGGTTCTCTGTTTGTGTTCGTTTTAGCCATGAACACCTGCTTGGTCTCATGAGTACTTAAAAGAATCATGCCTCGTTTATTCTCCTTGAAGGGGCGCCTTCGCACTCACGTAGGTGATTCTATAAAGAGTATTCCGCAATACTCCACTTGGTTCTTTATAGCTCCAGGTATAGACATCATTAAAAGCTGAGCTTATCCTTTTCTCCAGCGGCATGTGCACTGACTTATCTTAGGAATGTCTAAATGTTTGATTTCTCCAGTGCTTCTAAGTTTTAACCTTAACTTAGTTGTCCCTTTGAACCTAAATCTTGGGATCTCTAGTCAATTAGGTTGGGTTTCCGTTAAGGAAAACTTTTTAGTCAATAGGCCTTAATCCCATTCCTATCGATAAGGTTTGAACTCTTTCTCTAGGCAAGCCTTTCGTTAGTGGATCCGTAATGTTATCTTTCGACCTTACATAGTCTATAGTGATAACTCCATTAGAGAGTAGTTGTCTCATGGTTTTATGTCTACGACGAATATGTCTAGACTTACCATTGTATAGTGTACTGTTAGCTCTTCCAATAGCTGACTGACTATCACAATGTATACAGATTGACGGAACAGGTTTATTCCAATTCGGAATATCTTCTAGAAAACTTCTAAGCCAATCTGCTTCTTCAGCAGCTTTGTCTAAAGCAACGAATTCTGACTCCATTGTTGACCTTGCTATACACGTTTGTTTAGAAGACTTCCATGATATAGCTCCATTTCCTAGGGTAAATACATATCCACTTGTGGATTTGGTGTCCTTTGAACCAGTTATCCAATTTGCATCACTATATCCTTCTACTACGGGAGGATATTTAGTGTAATGCAAGCTGTAGTTCTGAGTATATTTTAAATATCCTAGAACCCTTATTATTGTTTTCCAATTATTTTTACCAGGATTGCTTGTATACCTACTTAGCTTACTTACAGCATCTGCAATATCTGGTCTAGTACAATTCATTACATACATTATACTTCCCAATATTCGAGAGTATTCAAATTGGTAGATTCCGTCACCAGTATTTTTAACCCAATTTTGGTTCATATCAATTGGCTATTTAGCAACAGTTATATTATGTTTTTTGAACTTTTCATGTATTTTGGCCACATAGTGTGATTGAGATAGTACACAACCTTCTGACCTCTTTAAAATTTTAACGCCCAAAATCACATCAGCCAATCCTAGATCTTTCACATCAAAACATATCCCATATCTACATTCTTCATATAGACACATTTATCTGATTCATTTATTTTGAATCCATTTGTCATCAAAATTTTCATGTCATTGTTTTGGCGCTTGTTTGAGACCATAAAGTGATTTTACTAACTTACACAATTTATTCTCATTTCCTGGGCTTAGGAACCCTTCAGGTTGCTGTATGTATATTTCTTCCTCTAACTCACCATTCAGAAATGCAGTTTTTACATCCATTTGATGTATTTCTAAATTAGTATAGAAGCAATAGCAATAAGCATCCTAATGGATGTTATTCTAGTTACTGGTGAGTAAGTATCAAAGTAATCTAGATCTTCCTTTTGTCTAAATCCTTTGACTACCAGTCGGGCTTTATATTTATCTATTGAGCCATCAGCTTTAAGTTTTTTCTTAAAGATCCATTTATACCCTAATGGTTTCGATACTTTAGGAAGATCTACTAGTTCCCATGTGTGGTTTTGTAAAATGGATTCAATTTCGCTATTGACAGCTTCTTTCCAATAAGGAGCATCAGGTGATGACATTGCTTGTTTATA
The DNA here is from genome assembly GCA_030765085.1 of Allium cepa. Taxonomy (NCBI): domain Eukaryota; kingdom Viridiplantae; phylum Streptophyta; class Magnoliopsida; order Asparagales; family Amaryllidaceae; genus Allium; species Allium cepa. The sequence goes on along the minus strand of CM060929.1, from coordinate 664,980,572 downwards.
TGTTAGAGGTTCATTTTCTGCCATATATGCATAGAACTCAGGCCCAAAGGTTTTTCGATGTCCTTTGTCGTTTGTTCCTTCTTGGTTCCTCTAATGATGACCTTTATCTTTTTGTTTAGTTGATTTTCAACTTCAGCCTTATATTGTTTAAACGTTTCAAAGGCCTCATCCTTGCTTCTTAGTAGGTACACATAACAGTACCTAGTGCAATCATCGATAAAGGTAATAAAATACCTTTTACCTCCTCTGGTTTGACACATCTTTAGATCACATACATCAGTATGTATTAAATCTAACGGCCCGGTATTCCTTTCAACATGATGAAAGGAAGTTCTAGTTAACTTTGCTTTAGCACATGTTTCACATTTATAGTTGTGATCTATAGTAAACTTAGGTATAAAATCTAAGTTAACCATTTTTCGCAAAGTATCAAAATTCACATGGCCTGGTCTAGCATGCCATATATTAAATGACTCGGCAATATAAACAGAAGATTCCATTTTATTCATATCTTTTGGTACAACAGTCATTACATTCATCTTGAATAGACCATCGCTCACATACCCTTTACCCACATACACTCCATTTTTAGACAATACAAAATTATCAGAAACAAAGACCAACTTGAAACCATTCTTGCTCAGTAATGATCCCGAAACTAAATTCTTACGAATGTCTGGTACATGCAGAACATCATTCATAGTGAGTTCTTTTCCAGAAGTCATTTTGAGAACCACTTTTCCTTTCCTTCAACCTTCGACGTGGAGGAGTTTCCCATGAAGAGTTGCTTTTCTTGTGTTGCAGGCTTGTAGTTGGAAAACATCCACTTGTTGGCGCAAATGTGTTTTGTGGCACCAGTGTCCACAAACCATTCCTTCGTGTTGCCAACTAAGTTGCATTCTGAGATCACGGCTGACAAGTTCATTTCTGAAACTCCATCCAAAAGCATATCATGCTCCGTAACATTGGCTTGGTCTTTCTGCTTCCTTGGTCCTCGGCACTCACTTGCCTTATGGCCTTTCTTCCCACAATTATGGCAGTTCCCTTTGAACTTCTTAGCCTTCTTTGCATTTGGATTATTTTCTCTCTTTCTTTTGTTGTTCCTGTCGGTCTCAACAACATTTTATTTTGCCACCATGGTGTTGGTTGACTTCTTTTCAGATTTTCTGTTATCCTCTTCAATTCTGAGTCGACCAACAAAATCTTCCATAGTCATTTCTTTCCGTTTGTGCTTCAGATAGTTCTTGAAGTCCTTCCATGATGGAGGTAACTTCTCGATAGCAGCAGCAACTTGAAATGATTCGCTTAACTCCATCTTCTCATCATGAATCTCATGGATGATAACCTGAAGTTTCTGAATCTGGCTGACTACTGTTTTTGGTGTCGACCATCTTGAAGTCTAGGAATTTGCCGACTATGAACTTCTTCATCCCGGCGTCTTCCATTTTGTATTTTTTCTCGAGGGACAACCATAGAGTCTTTGTAGTTTGGACAGTGCAGTACACATTGTGCAGACTATTCTCCAAACCGTTGAGAATATAATTCTTACAAATGAAGTCAGAACCCTTGCAGGCTGTCAGGGCCTCGACCTTGGTGGCGTCGGGCTCGAGTTCATCTATCCTCTGTTAGGTATTTGGTCAGACCGAACGTAGTCAAGTAGAAGAGCATCTTCTGTTGCCAGCGCTTAAACTCCTGGCCATTGAATTTTTCCGGCCTCTCTCCATGTGAGAATGGTACAGGCTGTGTGACAAGCGGTCATGTCGGAGCGGAGGGCAATGGCTGCTTTGTTGTCGAAGTGTTACTGTCTTGAGCCATCGTCTGAAACGATTTCTTTCCAATATCTGACTGACTATCACAATGTATAAAGATTGGTGGAACAGGTTTATTCCAATTCGGAATATCTTCTAGAAAACTTCTAAGCCAATCTTGTTCTTCAGCAGCTTTATCTAAAGCAACGAATTCTGACTCCATTGTTGACCTTGCTATGCACGTTTGTTTAGAAGACTTTCATGATATAGCTCCATTTCCTAGGGTAAATACATATCCACTTGTGGATTTGGTGTCATTTGAACCAGTTATCCAATTTGCCTCACTATATCCTTCTACTACGGAAGGATATTTAGTGTAATTCAAGCTGTAGTTCTGAGTATATTTTAAATATACTAAAACCCTTATTATTGCTTTCCAATGATTTTTACCAGGATTGCTTGTATACCTACTTAGCTTACTTACATCATATGCAATATCTGGTCTAGTAGAATTCATTATATACATTATACTTCCCAGTATTCGAGAGTATTCAAGTTGGTAGATTCCGTCACCAGTATTTTCAACCCAATTTTGGTTCATACCAATTGGCGATTTAGCAACAGTTATATTATGTTGTTTGATTTTTTCAAGTATTTTGGCGACATAGTGTGATTGAGATAGTACATAACCTACTGACCTCTTTAAAATTTTAACGCCCAAAATCACATCAGCCAATCCTAGATCTTTCGTATCAAATCTAGATGACAACATATCCTTTGTTGATTTGATTATGGAATTATTATTGCCTAGTATCAATAAGTCATCAACATATAGGCAAACTATGACATATCCCATATCTACATTCTTCATATACACACATTTATCTGATTCATTTATTTTGAATCCATTTGTCATCATAGTTTCATCAAATTTTTCATGCCATTGTTTTGGCGCTTGTTTGAGACCATAAAGTGATTTTACTAGCTTACACACTTTATTCTCATTTCCTGGGCTTAGGAACCCTTCATGTTGCTGTATGTATATTTCTTCCTCTAACTCCCCACTCAGAAATGCAGTTTTTACATCCATTTGATGTATTTCTAAATTTAGTATAGAAGCAATAGCAATAAGCATCCTAATGGATGTTATTCTAGTTACTGGTGAGTAAGTATCAAAGTAATCTAGATCTTCCTTTTGTCTAAATCCTTTGACTACCAGTCGGGGGCTTTATATTTATCTATTGAGCCATCTGCTTTAAGTTGTTTCTTAATGATCCATTATACCCTATTGGCTTCGATCCTTTAGGAAGATCTACTAGTTTCCATGTGTGGTTTTGTAAAATGGATTCCATTTCACTATTGACAGCTTCTTTCCAATAAGGGGCAACATGTGATGACATTGCTTGTTTATATGTTAGAGGTTCATTTTCTGCCATATATGCATAGAACTCAGGCCCAAAGGTTTTTGATGTCCTTTGTCGTTTGCTCCTTCTTGGTTCCTCTAACTCTTGATAATTTTCATGATCAACACGATATTCAAGAGTTTCTTCTTCTCTTGATCTCTTTTGGATACTAGTACCATTGGATTCTTTTAGTGGAAATATGTTTTCAAAGAATCTTGCATTTCGAGATTCGATTATGATGTTTTCATGAATGTCATTAATTTCATATTTATGCACCAAGAATCGATATGCACTACTATTATGAGCATATCCAATAAATATGCAATCTATAGTTTTGGGTCCAATTTTGACCTTTTTAGGCTTAGGTATTTCTACCTTTGCTAAGCACCCCCACACTTTTAAGTATTTGTAAGATGGAGGTCAGTTTTTCCACAGTTCATGTGGTGACTTAAAGGTCTTTTTACGAGGTACTTTGTTCCGTATATGATTAGCTGAAAGTATCGCTTCACCCAGAAATTGTCTGGTAATCCAGAACGAATAAGCAGAGCATTCATCATTTCCTTCAGGGTACGATTCTTACGTTCTGCTATTCCATTGGATTGAGGAGATTACGGTGTTGTTGTTTGGTGGATTATACCATTTTGAGCGCAAAATTCCTCAAATGGAAATTCATATTCTCCACCTCTATCACTTCGCAAGGCTTTTATCTTTTTGTTTAGTTGATTTTCAACTTCATCCTTATATTGTTTAAACGTTTCAAAGGCCTCATCCTTGCTTCTTAATAGGTACACATAACAGTACCTAGTGCAATCATCGATAAAGGTAATAAAATACCTTTTACCTCCTCTGGTTTGACACATCTTTAGATCGCATACATCAGTATGTATTAAATCTAACGGCTCGGTATTCCTTTCAACATGATGAAAGGAAGTTCTAGTTAACTTTGCTTCAGCACATGTTTCACATTTATAGTTGTGATCTATAGTAAACTTAGGTATAAAATTTAAGTTAACCATTTTTCGCAAAGTATCAAAATTCACATGGCCTGGTCTAGCATGCCATATATTAAATGACTCGGCAATATAAACAGAAGATTCCATTTTATTCATATCTTTTGGTACAACAGTCATTACATTCATCCTGAATAGACCATCGCTCACATACCCTTTACCCACATACACTCCATTTTTAGACAATACAAAATCATCAGAAACAAAGACCAACTTGAAACCATTCTTGCTCAGTAATGATCCCGAAACTAAGTTCTTACGAATGTCTGGTACATGCAGAACATCATTCAAAGTGAGTTCTTTTCCAGAAGTCATTTAGAGAAACACTTTTCCTTTTCCTTCGACCTTCGACGTGGAGGAGTTTCCCATGAAGAGTTGCTCTTCTTGTGTCGCAGGCTTGTAGTTGGAAAACATCCACTGGTTGGCGCAAATGTGTTTTGTGGCACCAGTGTCCACAAACCATTCCTTCGTGTTGCCAACTAAGTTGTATTCTGAGATCACAACTGACAAGTTAATTTCTGAAACTCCATCCGAAAGCCTATCTTGCTCTGTAACATTGGCTTGGTCTTTCTGCTTCTTTGGTACTCGGCACTCACTTGCCTTATGGCCTTTCTTCCCGCAATTATGGCAGTTCCCTTTGAACTTCTTAGCCTTCTTTGCATTTGGATTATTTTCTCTCTTTCTTTTGTTGTTCCTGTCGGTCTCAACAACATTTGCTTTTGCCACCATGGTGTTGGTTGACTTCTTTTCAGATTTTCTGTTATCCTCTTCAATTCTGAGTCGAACAACAAGATCTTCCATAGTCATTTCTTTCCGTTTGTGCTTCAGATAGTTCTTGAAGTTCTTCCCTGATAGAGGCAACTTCTCGATAGCAGCAGCAACTTGAAATGATTCGCTTAACTCCATCTTCTCATCATGAATTTCATGGATGATAACCTGAAGTTCCTGAATCTGGCTGACTACTGTTTTGGTGTCGACCATCTTGAAGTCTAGTAATTTGCCGACTATGAACTTCTTCATCCCGGCGTCTTCCATTTTGTATTTTTTCTCGAGGGACAATCAAAGAGTCTTTGCAGTTTGGACAGTGCAGTACACATTGTACGACTATTCTCCAAACCGTTGAGAATATAATTCTTGCAAATGAAATCAGAACCCTTGCAGGCTGTGAGGGCCTCGACCTTGGTGGCATCGGGCTCGAGTTCATCTACTTGTGGAGGGTCCTCTGTTAGGTATTTGGCAAGGCCTAACGCAGCCAAGTAGAAGAGCATCTTCTGTTGCCAGCGCTTAAAATCCTGGCCATTGAATTTTTTCGGCCTCTCTCTATGTGAGAATGGTACAGGCTATGTGACAAGCGGTCATGTCGGAGCGGAGGGCAATGACGGCTTTGTTGTCGAAGTGTTACTGTCTTGATCCAACGTCTAAAACGATACGACATCAATCAGCACACAGAATAGAATCAAATAAAGCATAAATCTGTTTTAAGAATGTTATCCACATAGAAACCCTAATCTATAAATTAGGGCAAAATCAATTTGGGCAAAAAACCCTAACCCTAATTTTGCAACTGGGTTAACAGGAAAAAGAATAGTTGAAATGTAATTCGTACCGTATAGTACTTTGGTTGCAAGTTGGATTATCCGAGTCCAACACAGTCGCTGTTCCCTTAAAACAGATTTCCTCCCCCTACGGCGCAGTGGGTTGGCGAGCAACTGTTTCCCAAGGTGAAACGGAATGGGAGCATGCAAGTCAGCGCTGACGATGCAGGCGACGACGAACTCAAGAGAGCTGTTTATTTCAGAACAGAATATGAAGATAGATGGACAGGAGAAGAAAAACTTGATTTTTTGATTTCGGTTCTGCATTCCCTTAAATAGGGTTGGGGAGTTGCCTGTTCGGGAAGAGACATGGCTGTTTGAATGGATGTGACTGTTGGAAAGGTTGCGACCCTTTAACCAACGGATGCAACCGTTTCTGGCAGCAAAAAACGGTATAATTCGGATCAAAAAACTAGCCGTTTTAGCGCAGCCCAGGTAGCAAACGAAGGCCCATTTGATCATCAGACCCGAAGAGCCCCAAGGCCCAAGGCCCAATCTTTGACCATATAATATTAAATATGTAGGATTTTTCATGCCTACATTGCCTCTTCCCTTTCGTTGCCTCATTCTTTCTATCTCCTCATTCTCTTTTGATATAGCCTATTAAGCTTTAGTATATATAGTGAAATTTGGATGTGTATTTCCCGATGTGGGACATTGTTCCCTCCTTAGCCACTTATTTATTTTCTAACAAACCCACACATGAATGAGTGGTTATCATATTCTGTTCTGAAATATTGCGAAACATTTATCATATCAGTAAAAGTAGCACAGAAGCCTTGAACATTTCCTAGTGTTTTATCATTATAACTTACTGGTGAATCAGTGGACTAGATTATCTTTGAACTGTAAGCCTTTTGTGTAAACTTTATAAAGATAACACATGATAAGTGTTTTTAACTCCTCGGTTCTCTGTTTGTGTTCGTTTTAGCCATGAACACCTGCTTGGTCTCATGAGTACTTAAGAGAATCAGGTCTCGTTAATTCTCCTTGAAGCGGCGCCTTCGCACTCACATAGGTGATTCTATAAAGAGTATTCCGCAATACTCCACTTGGTTCTTTATAGCTCCAAGTATAGACATCATTAAAAGATGAGCTTATCCTTTTCTCCGGCGGCATGTGCACAGACTTATCTTAGGAATGTCTAAATGTTTGATTTCTCCGGTGCTTCTAAGTTTTAACCTTGACTTAGTTGTCCCATTGAACATAAATCTTGGGATCTCCAGTCAATTAGGTTGGGTTTCCGTTGAGGAAAACTTTTTAGTCAATAGGCCTTAAGCCCATTCCTATCGATAAGGTTTGAACTCTCTCTCTAGGCAAGTCTTTCGTTAGTGGGTCCGCAATGTTATCTTTCGACCTTACACTGTTTATAGTGATAACTCCATTAGAGAGTAGTTGTCTCATGGTTTTATGTCTACGACGAATATGTCTAGACTTACCATTGTATAGTGTACTGTTAGCTCTTCCAATAGCCGACTGACTACTACAATGTATACAGATTGGTGGAACAGGTTTATTCCAATTCGGAATATCTTCTAGAAAACTTCTAAGCCAATCTGCTTCTTCAGCAGCTTTGTCTAAAGCAACGAATTCTGACTCCATTGTTGACCTTGCTATACACGTTTGTTTAGAAGGCTTCCATGATATAGCTCCATTTCCTAGGGTAAACACATATCCACTTGTGGATTTGGTGTCGTTTGAACCAATTATCCAATTTGCATCACTATATCCTTATACTACGGAAGGATATTTAGTGTAATGCAAGCTGTAGTTCTGAGTATATTTTAAATATTCTAGAACCCTTATTATTGCTTTCCAATGATTTTTACTAGGATTGCTTGTATACCTACTTAGCTTACTTACAGCATATGCAATATCTGGTCTAGTACAATTCATTACATACATTATACTTCCTATTAATCGAGAGTATTCAAGTTGGTAGATTCCATCACCAGTATTTTTAACCCAATTTTGGTTCATATCAATTGGCGATTTAGCAACAGTTATATTATGTTATTTGAACTTTTCAAGTATTTTGGCCACATAGTGTGATTGAGATAGTACATAATCTTCTGACGTCTTTAAAATTTTAACGCCCAAAATCACATCAGCCAATCCTAGATCTTTCATATCAAATCTAGATGACAACATATCCTTTGTTGATTTGATTATGGCATTATTATTGCCTAGTATCAATAAGTCATCAACATATAGGCAAACTATGACATATCCCATGTCTACATTTTTCATATAGACACATTTATCTGATTCATTTATTTTGAATCCATTTGCCATCATAGTTTCATCAAATTTTTCATGCCATTGTTTTGACGCTTGTTTGAGACCATAAAGTGATTTTACTAACTTACACACTTTATTCTCATTTCCTGGGCTTAGGAACCTTTCAGATTGCTGTATGTATATTTCTTCCTCTAACTCACCATTCAGAAATGCAGTTTTTACATCCATTTGATGTATTTCTAAATTTAGTATAGAAGCAACAGCAATAAGCATCCTAATGGATGTTATTCTAGTTACTGGTGAGTAAGTATCAAAGTAATATAGATCTTCCTTTTGTCTAAATCCTTTGACTACCAGTCGGGCTTTATATTTATCTATTGAGCCATCAGCTTTAAGTTTTTTCTTAAAGATCCATTTATACCCTAATAGTTTCGATCCTTTAGGAAGATCTACTAGTTCCCATGTGTGGTTTTATAAAATGGATTCAATTTTGCTATTGACAGCTTCTTTCCAATAAGGAGCATCAGGTGATGACATTGCTTGTTTATATGTTAGAGGTTCATTTTCTGCCATATATGCATAGAACTCAGGCCCAAAGGTATTTAATGTCCTTTGTCGTTTGCTCCTTCTTGGTTCCTCTAACTCTTGATCATTTTCATGATCAACACGATGTTCAAGAGTTTCTTCTTCTCTTGATCTCTTTTGGATACTAGTACCATTGGATTCTTTTAGTGGAAATATGTTTTCAAAGAATCTTGCATTTCGAGATTCGATTATGGTGTTTTCATGAATGTCATCAATTTCTTATTTATGCACCAAGAATCGATATGCACTACTATTATGAGAATATCCAATAAATATGCAATCTATAGTTTTGGGTCCAATTTTGACCTTTTTAGGCTTAGGTATTTCTACCTTTGCTAAGCACCCCCACACTTTTTAAGTATTTGTAAGATGGAGGTCAGTTTTTCCACAGTTCATGTGGTGACTTAAAGGTCTTTTTGCGAGGTACTTTGTTCAGTATATGATTAGCTTAAAGTATCGCTTCACCCCAGAATTGTTTGGTAATCCAGAACTAATAAGCAGAGCATTCATCATTTCCTTCAGGGTACGATTCTTACGTTCTGCTATTCTATTGGATTGAGGAGAATACGGTGTTGTTGTTTGATGGATTATACCATTTTGAGCGCAAAATACCTCAAATGGTAATTCATATTCTCCACCTCTATAACTTCGCAAGGCTTTTATCTTTTTGTTTAGTTGATTTTCAACTTCAGCCTTATATTGTTTAAATGTTTCAAAGGCCTCATCCTTGCTTCTTAGTAGGTACACATAACAGTACCTAGTGCAATCATCGATAAAGGTAATAAAATATCTTTTACCTCCTCTGGTTTGACACATCTTTAGATCAAATACATCAGTATGTATTAAATCTAACGGCTCGGTATTCCTTTCAACATGATGAAAGGAAGTTCTAGTTAACTTTGCTTCGGCACATGTTTCACATTTGTAGTTGTGATCTATAGTAAACTTAGGTAGAAAATCTAAGTTAACCATTTTTCGCAAAGTATCAAAATTCACATGGCCTGGTCTAGCATGCCATATATTAAATGACTCAGCGATATAAACAGAAGATTCCATTTTATTCATATCTTTTGGTACAACAGTCATTACATTCATCCTGAATAGACCATCGCTCACATACCCTTTACCCACATACACTCCATTTTTAGACAATACAAAATTATCAGAAACAAAGACCAACTTGAAACCATTCTTGCTCAGTAATGATCCCGAAACTAAGTTCTTACGAATGTCTGGTACATGCAGAACATCATTCAAAGTGAGTTCTTTTCCAGAAGTCATTTTGAGAACCACTTTTATTTTTCCTTCGACCTTCGACGTGGAGGAGTTTCCCATGAAGAGTTGCTCTTCTTGTGTCGCAGGCTTGTAGTTGGAAAACATCCACTGGTTGGCGCAAATGTGTTTTGTGGCACCAGTGTCCACAAACCATTCCTTCGTGTTGCCAACTAAGTTGCATTCTGAGATCACGGTTGACAAGTTCATTTTTGAAACTCCATCCGAAAGCCTATCATGCTCCGTAACATTGGCTTGGTCTTTCTGCTTCTTTGGTACTCGGCACTCACTTGCCTTATGGCCTTTCTTCCCGCAATTATGGCAGTTCCCTTTGAACTTCTTAGCCTTCTTTGCATTTGGATTATTTTCTCTCTTTCTTTTGTTGTTCCTGTCGGTCTCAACAACATTTGCTTTTGCCACCATGGTGTTGGTTGACTTCTTTTCAGATTTTCTGTTATCCTCTTCAATTCTGAGTCGAACAACAAGATCTTCCATAGTCATTTCTTTCCGTTCGTGCTTCAGATAGTTCTTGAAGTCCTTCCATGATGAAGGCAACTTCTCGATAGCAGCAGCAACTTGAAATGATTCGCTTAACTCCATCTTCTCATCATGAATCTCATGGATGATAACCTGAATTTCCTGAATCTGGCTGACTACTGTTTTGGTGTCGACCATCTTGAAGTCTAGGAGTTTGCCGACTATGAACTTCTTCATCCCGGCGTCTTCCATTTTGTATTTTTTCTCGAGGGACAACCAAAGAGTCTTTGCAGTTTGGACAGTGCAGTAAACATTGTACAGACTGTTCTCCAAACCGTTGAGAATATAATTCTTGCAAATGAAGTCAGAACCCTTGCAGGCTGTGAGGGCCTCGACCTTGGTGGCGTCGGGCTCGAGTTCATCTACTTGTGGAGGGTCCTCTGTTAGGTATTTGGCCAGACCTAACGTAGTCAAGTAGAAGAGCATCTTCTGTTGCCAGTGCGTAAAATCCTGGCCATTGAATTTTTCCGGCCTCTCTCCATATGAGAATGGTACAGGCTGTGTGACAAGCGGTCATGTCGGAGCGGAGGGCAATGGCTGCTTTGTTGTCGAAGTGTTACTTTTTTGAGCCATCATCTGAAACGATACGACTTCAATCAGTACACAGAACAGAATCAAACAAAGCACAAATCTGTTTTAAGAATGTTATCCACACAGAAACCCTAATCTATCAATTAGGGCAAAATCAATTTGGGAAAAAAAACCTAACCCTAATTTTTCTACTGGGTTAACAGGAAAAAGAATAGTTGAAATGTAATTCGTACCGAATAGTACTTTGGTTGCAAGTTGAATTATCCGAGTCCACCACAGTCGTTGTTCCCTTAAAACAGATTTGCTCCCCCTACGGCGCAGCGGGTTGGCGAGCAACTGTTTTCCTAGGTGAAACGGAACGGGAGCATACAAGTCTGCGCTGACGATGCAGGCGACGACGAACTCAAGAGAGCTGCTTATTTCAGAACAGAATATGAAGAAAGAAGGATAGAAAAAGAAATACTTGATTTTTTGATTTCGGTTCTGCATTCCTTTAAATAGGGTTGGGAAGTTGCCTGTTCGGGAAGAGGCGTGGCTGTTTGAATAATTGTGACTGTTGGAAAGTTTGTGACCTTTTAACCAACGGATGCAACCGTTTCTGGTAGCAAAAAAGGTATAATTCGGATCAAAAAACTAGCTGTTTTAGCGCAGCCCAGGTAGCAAACGAAGTCCCATTTAATCATCAGACCCCAAGAGCCCCAAGGCCCAAGGCCCGATCTTTGACCATATAATATTAAATATATAGGATTTTTCAAGCCTACATTGCCTCTTCCCTTTCACTGCCTCATTCTTTCTATCTCCTCATTCTCTTTTGATATAGCTTATTAAGCTTTAGTATATATAGTGAAATTTGGATGTGTATTTCCTGATGTGGGACATTGTTCCCTCCTTAGCCACTTATTCATTTTCTAACAATCCCCCAGATGAATGAGTGGTTATCTTATTCTGTTCTGAAATATTGCGAAACATTTATCATATCAGTAAAAGTAGCACAGAAGCCTTGAACTTTTCCTAGTGTTTTATCATTATAACTTACTGGCGAAACAGTGGACTAGATTGTCTTTGAACTGTAAGCCTTTTGTGTAAACTTTATAAAGATAACACATGATAAGTGTTTTTAACTCCTTGGTTCTCTGTTTGTGTTCGGTTTAGCCATGAACACCTGCTTGGTCTCATGAGTACTTAAGAGAATCAGGCCTCGTTAATTCTCCTTGAAGGGGCGCCTTCGCACTCACGTAGGTGATTCTATAAAGAGTATTCCGCAATACTCCACTTGGTTCTTTATAGCTCCAAGTATAGACATCATTAAAAGCTGAGCTTATCCTTTTCTCCGGCGGCATGTGCACTGACTTATCTTAGGAATGTCTAAATGTTTGAATTCTCCGGTGCTTCTAAGTTTTAACCTTAACTTAGTTGTCCATTTGAACCTAAATCTTGGGATCTCCAGTCAATTAGGTTGGGTTTCCGTTGAGGAAAACTTTTTAGTCAATAGGCCTTAAGCCCATTCCTATCGATAAGGTTTGAACTCTCTCTCTAGGCAAGCCTTTCGTTAGTTGATCCGCAATGTTATCTTTCGACCTTACACAGTCTATAGTGATAACTCCATTAGAGAGTAGTTGTCTCACGTTTTTATGTCTACGACGAATATGTCTAGACTTACCATTGTATAGTGTACTGTTAGCTCTTCCAATAGCCGACTGACTACCACAATGTATACAGATTGGTGGAACAGGTTTATTCCAATTCGGAATATCTTCTAGAAAACTTCTAAGCCAATCTGCTTCTTCAGCAGCTTTGTCTAAAGCAACGAATTCTGACTCCATTGTTGACCTTGCTATACACGTTTGTTTAGAAGACTTCCATGATGTAGCTCCATTTCCTAGGGTAAATACATATCCACTTGTGGATTTGGTGTCATTTGAACCAGTTATCCAATTTGTATCACTATATCCTTCTACTACGGAAGGATATTTAGTGTAATGCAAGCTGTAGTTCTGAGTATATTTTAAATATCCTAGAACCCTTATTATTGCTTGCCAATGATTTTATCAGGATTTCTTGTATATCTACTTAGCTTACTTACAGCATATGCAATATCTGGTCTAGTACAATTCATTACAAACATTATACTTCCCAGTATTCGAGAGTATTCAAGTTGGTAGATTCCATCACCAGTATTTTTAACCTAATTTTGGTTCATATCAATTGGCGATTTAGCAACAGTTATATTATGTTGTTTGAACTTTTCAAGTATTTTGGCCACATAGTGTGATTGAGATAGTACATAACCTTCTGACGTCTTTAAAATTTTAACGCCCAAAATGACATCAGCCAATCCTAGATCTTTCATATCAAATCTAGATGACAACATATCCTTTGTTGATTTGATTATGGCATTATTATTGCCTAATATCAATAAGTCATCAACATATAGGCAAACTATGACATATCCCATATCTACATTCTTCATATAAACACATTTATCTGATTCATTTATTTTGAATCTGTTTGTCATCATAGTTTCATCAAATTTTTCATGCCATTGTTTTGGCGCTTGTTTGAGACCATAAAGTGATTTTACTAACTTACACACTTTATTATCATTTCCTGGGCTTAGGAACGCTTCAGGTTGCTGTATGTATATTTCTTCCTCTAACTCACCATTCAGAATTGCAGTTTTTACATCCATTTAATGTATTTCTAAATTTAGTATAGAAGCAATAGCAATAAGCATCCTAAAGGATGTTATTCTAGTTACTGGCGAGTAAGTATCAAAGTAATCTAGATCTTCCTTTTGTCAAAATCCTTTGACTACCAGTCAGGCTTTATATTTATCTATTGAGCCATCAGCTTTAAGTTCTTTCTTAAAGATCCATTTATACCCTAATGGTTTTGATCCTTTAGGAAGATCTACTAGTTCCCATGTGTGGTTTTGTAAAATGGATTCGATTTCGCTATTGACAGCTTCTTTCCAATAAGGAGCATCAGGTGATGACATTGCTTGTTTATATGTTAGAGGTTCATTTTCTGCCATATATGCATAGAACTCAGGCCCAAAGGTTTTTGATGTCCTTTGTCGTTTGCTCCTTCTTGGTTCCTCTAACTCTTGATCATTTTCATGATCAACACGATATTCAAGAGTTTCTTCTTCTCTTGATCTCTTTTGGATACTAGTACCATTGGATTCTTTTAGTGGAAATATGTTTTCAAAGAATCTTGCGTTTCGAGATTCGATTATGGTGTTTTCATGAATGTCATCAATTTTAGATTTATGCACCAAGAATCGATATGCACTACTATTATGAGCATATCCAATAAATATGCAATCTATAGTTTTGGGTCCAATTTTGACCTTTTTAGGCTTAGGTATTTCTACCTTTGCTAAGCACCCCCACACTTTTAAGTATTTGTAAGATGGAGGTCTGTTTTTCCACATTTCATGTGGTGACTTAAAGGTCTTTTTGCGAGGTACTTTGTTCAGTATATGATTAACTGAAAGTATCGCTTCACCCAGAAATTATATGGTACTCCAGAACTAATAAGCAGAGCATTCATCATTTCCTTCAGGGTACGATTCTTACGTTCTGCTATTCCATTGGATTGAGGAGAATACGGTGCTGTTGTTTGATGGATTATACCATTTTGAGCACAAAATTCCTCAAATGGAAATTCATATTCTCCACCTTTATCACTTCGCAAGGCTTTTATTTTTTTGTTTAGTTGATTTTCAACTCCAGCCTCATATTGTTTAAACGTTTCAAAGGCCTCATCCGTGCTTCTTAGTAGGTACACATAACAGTACCTAGTGCAATCATCGATAAAGGTAATAAAATACCTTTTACCTCCTCTGGTTTGACGCATCTTTAGATCACATACATCAGTATGTAATAAATCTAACGGCTCGGTATTCCTTTCAACATGATGAAAGGAAGTTCTAGTTAACTTTGCTTCAGCACATGTTTCACATTTATAGCTGTGATCTATAATAAACTTAGGTATAAAATATAAGTTAACCATTTTTCGCAAAGTATCAAAATTCACATGGCCTAGTCTAGCATGTCATATATTAAATGACTCAGCGATGTAAACAGAAGAATCCATTTTATTCATATCTTTTGGTACAACAGTCATTACATTCATCTTGAATGGACCATCGCTCACATACCCTTTACCCACTACACTCCACTTTTAGACAATACAAAATTATCAGAAACAAAGACCAACTTGAAACCATTCTTGCTCAGTAATGATCCCGAAACAAAGTTCTTACGAACGTCTGGTACATGCAGAACATCATTTAAAGTGAGTTCTTTTCCAGAAGTCATTTTGAGAACCACTTTTCCTTTTCCTTCAACCTTCGACGTGAAGGAGTTTCCCATGAAGAGTTGCTCTTCTTTGTCGCATGCTTGTAGTTGGAAAACATCCACTTGTTGGCGCAAATGTGTTTTGTGGCACCAGTGTCCACAAACCATTCCATCGTGTTGCCAACTAAGTTGCATTCTGAGATCACGGCTGACAACTTCATTTCTGAAAATCCACCCGAAAGCCTATCATGCTCCGTAACATTGGCTTGGTCTTTCTGCTTCTTTGGTCTTCGGCACTCACTTGCATTATGGCCTTCTTCCCGCAATTATGGCAATTCCCTTTGAACTTCTTAGCCTTCTTTGCATTTGGATTATTTTCTCTCTTTCTTTTGTTGTTCCTGTCGGTCTCAACAACATTTGCTTTTTCCACCATGGTGTTGGTTGACTTCTTTTCAGATTTTCTGTTATCCTCTTCAATTCTTAGTCGAACAACAAGATTTTCCATAGCCATTTCTTTCCGTTTGTGCTTCAGATAGTTCTTGAAGTCCTTCCATGATGCAGGCAATTTCTCGATAGCAGCAGCAACTTGAAATGATTAGCTTAACTCCATCTTCTCATCATGAATCTCATGGATGATAACCTGAAGTTCCTGAATCAGGCTGACTACTGTTTTGGTGTCAACCATCTTGAAGTCTAGGAATTTGCCGACTATGAACTTCTTCATACCGGCGTCTTCCATTTTGTATTTTTTTCTTGAGGGACAACCAAAGAGTCTTTGCGGTTTGGACAGTGCAGTACACATTGTACAGACTATTCTCCAAACCATTGCGAATATAAATCTTGCAAATGAAGTCAGAACCCTTGCAGGCTATGATGGGCTCGACCTTGGTGGCGTCGGGCTCGAGTTCATCTACTTGTGGAGGGTCCTCTGTTAGGTATTTGGCCAGACCTAACATAGTCAAGTAGAAGAGCATTTTCTGTTGCCAGCGCTTAAAATCCCGGCCATTGAATATTTTCGGCCTCTCTCCATGTGAGAATGGTATAGGCTGTGTGACAAGCGGTCATGTCGGAGCGGAGAGTAATGGCTGCTTTGTTGTCGAAGTGTTACTGTCTTGAGCCATCGTATGAAACGTTACGACTTCAATCAGTACACAGAACAGAATCAAACAAAGCACAAATCTGTTTTAAGAATGTTATCCACACAGAAACCCTAATCTATCAATTAGGGCAAAATCAATTTGGGCAAAAAACCCTAACCCTAATTTTGCAACTGGGTTAAGAGGAAAAAGAATAGTTGAAATGTAATTCGTACCGTATAGTGCTTTGGTTGCAAGTTGAATTATCCGAGTCCAGCACAGTCGTTGTTCCCTTAAAACAGATTTGCTCCCCCAACGGCACAGCGGGTTGGCGAGCAACTATTTCCCAAGGTAAAACGGAACGGGAGCATGCAAGTCTGCGCTGACGATGCAAGCGATGACGAACTCAAGAGGCTGTTTATTTCAGAACAGAATATGAAGAGAGAAGGACAGGAAAAGAAAAACTTGATTTTTTTATTTCGGTTCTGCATTCCCTTTAATAGGGTTGGGGTGTTGCCTGTTCGGGAAGAGGCGTGGCTGTTTGAATGGATAGGACTGTTGGAAATGTTTTGACCCTTTAACCAACGGATGCAACCGTTTCTGGCAGCAAAAAAGGGTATCATTCGGATCAAAAAACTAGCCGTTTTAGCGCTGCCCAGGTAGCAAACGAAGGCCCATTTAATCATCAGACCCCAAGAGCCCCAAGGCCCAAGGCCCAATCTTTGACCATATAATATTAAATATGTAGGATTTTTCATGCCTACATCACCTCTTCCCTTTCATTGCCTCATTCTTTCTATCTCCTCATTCTCTTTTGATATAGCTTATTAAGCTTTAGTATATACAGTGAAATTTGGATGTGTATTTCCCGATGTGGGACGTTGTTCCCTCCTTAGCCACTTATTCATTTTCTAACAATCCCCCACATGAATGAGTGGTTATCTTATTCTGTTCTGAAATATTGCGAAACATTTATCATATTAGTAAAAGTAGCACATAAGCCTTGAACCTTTCCTAGTGTTTTATCATTATAACTTACTGGCGAATCAGTGGACTAGATTGCCTTTGAACTGTAAGCCTTTTGTGTAAACTTTATAAAGATAACACATGATAAGTGTTTTTAACTCCTTGGTTCTCTGTTTGTGTTCGTTTTAGCCATGAACACCTGCTTGGTCTCATGAGTACTTAAGAGAATCAGGCTTCGTTAATTCTCCTTGAAGCGGCGCCTTCGCACTCACGTAGGTGATTCTATAAAGAGTATTCCGCAATACTCCACTTGGTTCTTTATAGCTCCAAGTATAGACATCATTAAAAGCTGAGCTTATCCTTTTCTCCAACGGCATGTGCACCGACTTATCTTAGGAATGTCTAAATGCTTGATTTCTCCAGTGCTTCTAAGTTTTAACCTTAACTTAGTTGTCCCTTTGAACCTAAATCTTGGGATCTCCAGTCAATTAGGTTAGGTTTCCGTTGAGGAAAACTTTTTAGTCAATAGGCCTTAAGCCCATTCCTATCGATAAGGTTTGAACTCTGTCTCTCTAGGCAAGCCTTTCGTTAGTGGATCTGCAATGTTATCTTTCGACCTTACATAGTCTATAGTGATAACCCTATTAGAGAGTAGTTGTCTCACGGTTTTATGTCTACGACGAATATGTCTAGACTTACCATTGTATAGTGTACTATTAGCTCTTCCAATAGCTAACTGACTATCACAATGTATACAGATTGGTGGAACAGGTTTATTCCAATTCGGAATATCTTCTAGAAAACTTCTAATCCAATCTGCTTCTTCAGCTGCTTTGTCTAAAGCAACGAATTCTGACTCCATTGTTGACCTTTCTATACACGTTTGTTTAGAAGACTTCCATGATATAGCTCCATTTCCTAGGGTAAATACATATCCACTTGTGGATTTGGTGTCATTTGAACCAGTTATCCAATTTGAATCACTATATCCTTCTACTACGGAAGGATATTTAGTGTAATGCAAGTTGTGGTTCTGAGTATATTTTAAATATCCTAGAACCGTTATTATTGCTTTCCAATGATTTTTACGGGGATTGCTTGTATACCTACTTAGCTTACTTACAGCATATGCAATATCTGGTCTAGTACAATTCATTACATACATTATACTTCCTATTATTCGAGGGTATTCAAGTTGGTAGATTCCATTACCAGTATTTTTAACCTAATTTTGGTTCATATCAATTGGCGATTTAGCAACAGTTATATTATGTTGTTTGAACTTTTCAAGTATTTTGGCCACATAGTGTGATTGAGATAGTACATAACCTTCTGACCTCTTTAAAATTTTAACGCCCAAAATCACATCAGCCAATCCTAGATCTTTCGTATCAAATCTAGATGACAACATATCCTTTGTTGATTTGATTATGGCATTATTATTGCCTAGTATCAATAAGTCATCAACATATAGGCAAACTATGACATATCCCATATCTACATTCTTCATATAGACACATTTATCTGATTCATTTATTTTGAATCCATTTGTCATCAAATTTTTCATGCCATTGTTTTGGCGCTTGTTTGAGACCATAAAGTGATTTTACTAACTTACACACTTTATTCTTATTTCCTGGGCATAGGAACCCTTCAGGTTGCTGTATGTATATTTCTTACTCTAACTCCCCATTCAGAAATGCAGTTTTTACATCCATTTGATGTATTTCTAAATTTAGTATAGAAGCAATAGAAATAAGCATCCTAATGGACGTTATTCTAGTTACTGGTGAGTAAGTATCAAAGTAATCTAGATCTTCCTTTTGTCTAAATCCTTTGACTACCAGTCGGGCTTTATATTTATCTATTGAGCCATCAGCTTTATGTTTTTTCTTAAAGATCCATTTATACCCTAATGGTTTCGATCCATTAGGAAGATCTACTAGTTCCCATGTGTGGTTTTGTAAAATGGATTCAATTTCTCTATTGACAGCTTCTTTCCAATAAGGAGCATCAGGTGAGACATTGCTTATTTATATGTTAGAGGCTCATTTTCTGCCATATATGCATAGAACTCGGGCCCAAAGGTTTTTGATGTCCTTTGTAGTTTGCTCCTTCTTGGTTCTTCTAACTCTTGATCATTTTCATGATCAACACGATGTTCAAGAGTTTCTTCTTCTCTTGATCTCTTTTGGATACTAGTACCATTGGATTCTTTTAGTGGAAATATGTTTTCAAAGAATCTTGCATTTCGAGATTCGATCATGGTGTTTTCATGAATGTCATCAATTTCAGATTTGTGCACCAAGAATCGATATGCACTACTATTATGAGCATATCCAATAAATATGCAATCTATAGTTTTGGGTCCAATTTTGACCTTTATAGGCTTAGGTATTTCTACCTTTGCTAAGCACCCCCACACTTTTAAGTATTTGTAAGATGGAGGTCTGTTGTTCCACTGTTCATGTGGTGACTTAAAGGTCTTTTTGCGAGGTACTTTGTTCGGTATATGATTAGCTGAAAGTATCGCTTCACCCCAGAAATTGTCTGGTAATCCAGAACTAATAAGCAGAGCATTCATCATTTCCTTCAGGGTACGATTCTTACGTTCTGCTATTCCATTGGATTTAGGAGAATACAGTGCTGTTGTTTGATGGATTATACCATTTTGAGCGCAAAATTACTCAAATGGAAATTCATAT
Source organism: Allium cepa (assembly GCA_030765085.1). NCBI lineage: Eukaryota > Viridiplantae > Streptophyta > Magnoliopsida > Asparagales > Amaryllidaceae > Allium > Allium cepa. Next base: position 664,960,599 of record CM060929.1, on the reverse strand, counting down.
TCTCCACCTCTATTACTTCACAAGGCTTTTATCTTTTTGTTTAGTTGATTTTCAACTTCAGCCTTATATTGTTTAAACGTTTCAAAGGCCTCATCCTTGCTCTTTTACCTTCTCTGGTTTGACACATCTTTAGATCACATACATCAGTATGTATTAAATCTAAAGGCTCGGTATTCCTTTCAACATGATGAAAGGAAGTTCTAGTTAACTTTGCTTCAGCACATGTTTCACATTTATAGTTGTGATCTATAGTAAACTTAGGTATTAAATATAAGTTAACCATTTTTGGCAAAGTATCAAAATTCACATGGCCTAGTCTAGCATGCCATATATTAAATGACTTAGCGATATAAACAGAAGATTCCATTTTATTCATATCTTTTGGTACAACAGTCATTACATTCATCTTGAATAGACCATCGCTCACATACCCTTTACCCACATACACTCCATTTTTAGACAATACAAAATTATCAGAAACAAAGATCAACTTGAAACCATTCTTTCTCAGTAATGATCCCGAAACTAAGTTCTTACGAATGTCTGGTACATGCAGAACATCATTCAAAGTGAGTTCTTTTCCAAAAGTCATTTTGAGAACCACTTTTCCTTTTCCTTTTCCTTCAACCTTCGACGTGGAGGAGTTTCCCATGAAGAGTTGCTCTTCTTGTGTCGCAGGCTTGTAGTTGTAAAACATCCACTTGTTGGCGCAAATGTGTTTTGTGGCACCAGTGTCCACAAACCATTCCTTCGTGTTGCCAACTAAGTTGCATTCTGAGATCACGGCTGACAAGTTCATTTCTGAAACTCCATCCGAAAGCCTATCATGCTCCGTAACATATTCTTGGTCTTTCTGCTTCTTTGGTCCTCGGCACTCACTTGCCTTATGGCCTTTCTTCCCGCAATTATGGCAGTTCCCTTTGAACTTCTTAGCCTTCTTTGCATTTGGATTATTTTCTCTCTTTCTTTTTTTGTTCCTGTCGGTCTCAACAACATTTGCTTTTGCCACCATGGTGTTGGTTGACTTCTTTTCAGATTTTCTGTTATCCTCTTCAATTCTGAGTCGAACAACAAGATCTTCCATAGTCATTTCTTTCCGTTTATGCTTCAGATAGTTTTTGAAGTCCTTCCATGATGGAGGCAACTTCTCGATAGCAGCAGCAACTTGAATTGATTTGCTTAACTCCATCTTCTCATCATGAATCTCATGGATGATAACCTGAAGTTCCTTAATCTGGCTGACTACTGTTTTGGGTTCGACCATCTTGAAGTCTAGAAATTTGCCGACTATGAACTTCTTCATCCCGGCGTCTTCCATTTTGTATTTTTTCTCAAGGGACAACCAAAGAGTCTTTGCAGTTTGGACAGTGCAGTACACATTGTACAGACTATTCTCCAAACCGTTGAGAATATAATTCTTGTAAGTGAAGTCAGAACCCTTGCAGGCTGTGAGGGCCTCGACCTTGGTGGCGTCGGGCTCGAGTTCATCTACTTGTGGAGGGTCCTCTGTTAGGTATTTGGCTAGACACATTTATTTGATTCATTTAATTTGAATCCATTTGTCATCATAGTTTCATCAAATTTTTCATGCCATTGTTTTGGCGCTTGTTTGAGACCATAAAGTGATTTTACTAACTTACACACTTTATTCTCATTTCCTGGGCTTAGGAACCCTTCAGGTTGCTGTATGTATATTTCTTCCTCTAACTCCCCATTCAGAAATGCAGTTTTTACTTCCATTTGATGTATTTCTAAATTTAGTATAGAAGCAATAGCAATAAGCATCCTAATGGATGTTATTCTAGTTACTGGTGAGTAAGTATCAAAGTAATCTAGATCTTCCTTTTGTCTAAATCCTTTGACTACCAGTCGGGCTTTATATTTATCTATTGAGCCATCAGCTTTATGTTTTTTCTTAAAGATCCATTTAAACCCTAATGGTTTCGATCCTTTAGGAAGATCTACTAGTTCTTATGTGTGGTTTTGTAAAATGGATTCAATTTCTCTATTGACAGCTTCTTTCCAATAAGGAGCATCAGGTGATGACATTGCTTGTTTATATGTTAGAGGTTCATTTTCTGCCATATATGCATAGAACTCAGGCCCAAAGGTTTTTGATGTCCTTTGTCGTTTGCTCCTTCTTGGTTCCTCTAACTCTTGATCATTTTCATGATCAACACGATGTTCAAGAGTTTCTTCTTCTCTTGATCTCTTTTGGATACCAGTACCATTGGATTCTTTTAGTGGAAATATGTTTTCAAAGAATCTTGCATTTCGAGATTCGATCATGATGTTTTCATGAATGTCATCAATTTCAGATTTATGCACCAAGAATCGATATGCACTACTATTATGAGCATATCCAATAAATATGCAAGCTATAGTTTTGGGTCCAATTTTGACCTTTTCAGGCTTAGGTATTTCTACCTTTGCTAAGCACCCCCACACTTTTAAGTATTTGTAAGATGGAGGTCTGTTTTTCCACAGTTCATGTGGTGACCTAAAGGTCTTTTTGCGAGGTACTTTGTTCAGTATATGATTAGCTGAAAGTATCGCTTCAACCCAGAAATTGTCTGGTAATCCAGAACTAATAAGCAGAGCATTCATCATTTCCTTCAAGGTACGATTCTTACGTTCTGCTATTCCATTGAATTGAGGAGAATACGGTGCTGTTGTTTGATGGATTATACCATTTTGAGCGTAAAATTTCTCAAATGGAAATTCATATTCTCCACCTCTATCACTTCGCAAGTCTTTTATCTTTTTGTTTAGTTGATTTTCAACTTCAGCCTTATATTGTTTAAACGTTTCAAAGGCCTCATCCTTGCTTCTTAGTAGGTACACATAACAGTACCTAGTGCAAACATCGATAAAGGTAATAAAATACCTTTTACCTCCTCTGGTTTGACACATCTTTAGATCGCATACATCAGTATGTATTAAATCTAACGGCTCGGTATTCCTTTCAACATGATGAAAGTAAGTTCTAGTTAACTTTGCTTCAGCACATGTTTCACATTTATAATTGTGATCTATAGTAAACTTAGGTATAAAATCTAAGTTAACTATTTTTCGCAAGGTATCAAAATTCACATGCCTAGTCCAGCATGCCATATATTAAATGACTTAGCGATATAAACAGAAGATTCCATTTTATTCATATCTTTTGGTACAACAGTCATTACATTCATCTTGAATAGACCATCGCTCACATACCCTTTACCCACATACACTCCATTTTTAGACAATACAAAATTATTAGAAACAAAGACCAACTTGAAACCATTCTTGCTCAGTAATGATCCCAAAACTAAGTTCTTACGAATGTCTGGTACATGCAGAACATCATTCAAAGTGAGTTCTTTTCCAGAGGTCATTTTGAGAACCACTTTTCCTTTTCCTTCAACCTTCGACGTGGAGGAGTTTCCCATGAAGAGTTGCTCTTCTTGTGTCGCAGGCTTGTAGTTGGAAAACATCCACTTGTTGGCGCAAATGTGTTTTGTGGCACCAGTGTCCACAAACCATTCCTTCGTGTTGCCAACTAAGTTGCATTCTGAGATCACGGCTGACAACTTCATTTCTGAAACTCCATCCGAAAGCCTATCATGCTCCGTAACATTGGCTTAGTCTTTCTGCTTCTTTGGTCCTCGGCACTCACTTGCCTTATGGTCTTTCTTCCCGCAATTATGGCAGTTCCCTTTGAACTTCTTAGCCTTCTTTGCATTTGGATTATTTTCTCTCTTTCTTTTGTTGTTCCTGTCGGTCTCAACAACATTTGCTTTTGCCACCATGGTGTTGGTTGACTTCTTTTTAGATTTTCTGTTATCCTCTTCAATTCTGAGTCGAACAACAAGATCTTCCATAGTCATTTCTTTCCGTTTGTGCTTCAGATAGTTCTTGAAGTCCTTCCATGATGGAGGCAACTTCTCGATAGCAGCAGCAACTTGAAATGATTCGCTTAACTCCACCTTCTCATCATGAATCTCATGGATGATAACCTGAAGTTACTGAATCTGGCTGACTACTGTTTTGGTGTCGACCATCTTGAAGTCTAGGAATTTGCCGACTATGAACTTCTTCATCCCGGCGTCTTCCATTTTGTATTTTTTCTCGAGGGACAACCAAAGAGTCTTTGCAGTTTGGACAGTGCAGTACACATTGTACAGACTATTCTCCAAACCGTTGAGAATATAATTCTTGCAAATGAAGTCAGAACTCTTGCAGGCTGTGAGGGCCTCGACCTTGGTGGCGTCGGGTTCGAGTTCATCTACTTGTGGAGGGTCCTCTGTTAGGTATTTGGCCAACCCTAACGTAGTCAAGTAGAAGAGCATCTTCTGTTGCCAGCGCTTAAAATCCTGGCCATTGAATTTTTCCGGCATCTCTCCATGTGAGAATGGTACAGGCTGTGTGACAAACGGTCATGTCGGAGCGGAGGGCAATGGCTGCTTTGTTGTCGAAGTGTTACTGTCTTGAGCCATCGTCTGAAACGATACGACTTCAATCAGTACACAGAACAGAATCAAACAAAGCACAAATCTGTTTTAAGAATGTTATCCACACAGAAACTCTAATCTATCAATTAGGGCAAAATCAATTTGGGCAAAAAACCCTAGCCCTAATTTTGCAACTGGGTTAACAGGAAAATGAATAGTTGAACTGTAATTCGTACCGTATAGTACTTTGGTTGCAAGTTGAATTATCCGAGTCCAGCACAGTCGATGTTCGCTTAAAACAGATTTGCTCCCCCTACGGCGCATCGGGTTGACGACCAACTGTTTTCCTAGGTGAAACGGAACGGGAGCATGCAAGTCTGCGCTGACGATGCAGGCGACGACGAACTCAAGAGAGCTGTTTATTTCAGAACATAATTTGAAGAGAGAAGGACAGGAAAAGAAAAACTTGATTTTGGTTCTGCATTCCCTTAAATAGGGTTGGGGAGTTGCCTGTTTGAATGGATGCGACTGTTGGACATAAAGGCCCATTTAATCATCAGAACCCAAGAGTCCCAAGGTTCAAGACCCAATCTTTGACCATATAATATTAAATATGTAGGATTTTTCATGCCTACATTGCCTCTTCCCTTTCATTGCCTCATTCTTTCTATCTCCTCATTCTCTTTTGATATAGCTTATTAAGCTTTAGTATATATAGTGAAATTTGGATGTGTATTTCCCGATGTGTGACATTGTTCCCTCCTTAGTCACTTATTCATTTTCTAATTTATTTTGCTTTGGCCTAAAGATGGAAGAACGTATGCGGCCCTAGGGAAGCTTTTATGAAAGTAGTCAAAATTTGGAGAAGCGAGGTTAGTATATGAAAGAGGCTGCAAAGTTACACAAGCGGGAAATTCTTACATTTTGTAGGTTGTTAAATGCATCTATTTAGTACAATGTTTTGAAATATACTTTGTACTAAATATTGAATATAAATTGGTTACTTCTGATGGATGTACTTTTTATAGGACTAAAATGATTTGCAACATGGATGCTCTTTGATTACTGGAAAACTTGAATCAGAAAGGAGAAAAAAACTTCAAAACCATGTAGGCATTGAACATTCTATTTTCTGATTAGTATTAGATCGGTGGTTTTGAGTAAAAGTGATTCTTCATTGAAAAATAATTGTGTTTAGAACATAATTTAGTTTAAAATCAAAATACAGTTAATTAACGACTATGTTCCATTCAAATGTTACCTCCATCCCAAAGAAAGTAATAATGATTGAAAACCATCAGTTTTATCCTTCTGCATATGCAATGTACATATGTATCGTGGTCAATGTAACTTTCAGTTTTTGGGGTGTATGGTTTGCTCTTTTTTAAGTACTAGAGTTTATAAAATAAGCTCAAGCTAATGTTATATACGTGTAATTAGTTGCCTGGACTTTGAAGAAAGCTCTCTATCATTATTGTGCCAGAATTTTCATTTGCCTTGGCTGCATACGTGTAGCAATTGAGAGATTCAATTTCGAAGAGAATGAGAATACTTGTTTGAGCCACGTCTTCTTATTTGAATCCTTGGACCTTGTAAGCATGTATAACCATTTGCTACATACAATAGAAAATGCTTGGTTGTATGTTGTACTTGCATGCAGAGAACACCACATCCTCTCTGTTCGTTTTTGGACTTTACATGTTTTTGTTTGTCCTTTTGATAATATGAAGTAAATAGACTTGCATATAGATCGTATAACCATGTATGTATTTTGATTCTGGTTCATTCCTATGTACTTTTATTATGTGGTTATATCGTTTTATTTTACTGCTTGTATTTGTGCCTCTCCTAGATTTTAGGTAGCTAGATGATGAAAAATACTAAAGAAATTTCATATAACACAACCATCCATTCATACCGTGAATCCCACTTAAAAATTTATAGGCACTATGACAAGAATAAGTGTTTACTATATCTACAAGCAAAAGATATACATGCTTTAAAACATACTATAGATTCATATTGTTGGATTAATGAATGCACTGAATAGATGCAATCTCATTTGAACGTGCATATATGTTTGTTAAAGATGATGAAATTAAGTTTTTGGACATGGTTGCACAAGTTATGCAATGGTGGTATAGGGTATGAGATTTCATAGGATATATGCCTGATTAATTTCAGTTGTATGGTACTTATTTACTTGTTTGTCTTCTCTTAGTTAGTCTTGCTAAATACACTCTGCTACAAACTCCATTTAATCCAATTTCAATTGGTTTTTAAAAAAATTACATTGTTCGACAGTGTATTACCGGAAATTTTCATATGTATGCCGTCGAATGAAACATACGAGTAAAATGAAACTTGTAGCGGAGCGTATTTATGATGACTGCTCTTTGGTTGCTCTATGCCAAACTCTTGCCCAACTCGTGTTAGGCTTAACACCACACATCTCGGTATTAAAGATGCAAAATTCATGCATAGTTGCCTCGATGCATAGCTGCCTTGGTGAAAGTAATAGTCATATATATTTTACAGTAAACAAGTGTTAAACAACACCATGCACGAAATATCAGCTTACAATCTTCATCACTAAAAAGTAAAGCATAACACGTTTCATTATTTTTGTCCGATATTGTGAGATAAAATATCGAATACCATTTGATGTTGAGATCTGTAAGGGCGAAGTCAGTATTGTCGCTTAACTAAGAAAAGTAAAATACGAAAGCAAGAAAGGAAAGTAAGCGAAGAAAGCACTAGCTTTTTTTTATACCAGTCTAAATTAGCCACTATCACTAGATGATGATGAAGAAGACAAAGACAGATTTGTCGATGAAGAAGATCTGGGAGGAGTCATCGTCGCATGTTGCTTTACAATCACTAATGGTATTGGACTTGCTTTTCTTCTCATCTCTTCTTGTATTAGCAAAAAAAAAAAAAAAAAAAAAAAAAAAAAAAAAAAGGTGTCAAGTTTATCTGCATTGCTAAGCTTTAAAATCCTCTTCCCACCAAACATCAGCGATTCAACATTGCATTGTGCCAACATACGAACATCATTTGACCATCTTATTGAATTTCCCAGGTTGTTAATTTGACTGAATTATCAAGTAATTGCTGCTGGCATTATGCCCAAAAGCCTTGGCAACAGACTCATCCACTGTTTCTACCATTATATGGACTGCATTTCTCACCGTCTCCTTTCTGCAGCCTAGTTATTATAGATTAAGGTAAACATAAATTCACTACTCGAATACATATCTGAATTCGAATACAAATTTATACCTCAAAGTCAAGTTGTAATATACAGCTCGTGTTAGGCTTTTAGCACCACCCATCTCAGTACGAAAAATGCAAAATTCATGCATAGTTGCCTACGTGCATGGCTGCTTGCCTTCGTGCATGGCTGCCTCAATGAAAGTAATAGTTATAGTTATACACATTCTACATTAAACAATTGTTAAACAAAACCGTTATCGAAATATCAGCCTACGGTCTTCATCACTAAGAAGTAAAGTATAACACGTTTCATTATTTTGTGGGATATTGGGAAATAAATGACCGAATACCATTTGATGCTGAGATTTGATAAGGCGAAATCATTATTGTCGCTTAACTAAGAAAAGTAAAATACGAAAGCAAGGCCGAAAAGTAAGCGAAGAAAGCACTACCAAATGAAAGAAGAAAAAGAAGAGGGAAACAGAAGTCCACGTGTAACTCATACAAAATTACAAAATATATAACTGGGAGAAGATGTTGAGATGTTGCTACGTACGTCCACAAAGTCTCCCCACCAATCATAAAGATTGATTGAAATATTTCCATGTACACATCTCCAATTCACTAAAACTTTGAAACCAAACCTTATGGGACATCGTTATCTGAACAGTTCGATCAGAATATTAATGTCCGTTCCCCTCTACACAAAGCATTAGCATTTTTTTACATTGAACTTATTTGGAACACGTCAATACGTCTGATGTGAATATTGCTAAAAGAGTTTTAATGAAGATGGAGATTACAAGAGAATGATTTTATTATTGCTGAATTGAATGCATGAAATGATACAGAGTTTGCTACATGATATAAGTATTTACACAAGACTTTTTCGGCGACATACAGCTGTACATTGCTGATTACTCTTTTGCCCTTGCTGTGAGACATGCACTATCATTCCTCTCTGTTGGACTTGTTCTTTTACTCTGACTCCTTCCCTCATTTCGATCTAGAGTTTTGGTCTTCTCTCCAAATGTGACGATCCGTCTCCTCGACTTTCAGAAATCGACACTAATACATACACGGTATTCATGTGTCGTAAGTCCAAATGTCGGAAAGACGGATTATCAGAGGTATAAAAGAAAAATAAAGATAGAAGACGACACAATAATAGAATCTCATATTGTATTTAATATTTAATTATGCATAGGTGATTATCAGAATTAAGTACAAATCCAGCTAGGATTGTTATAGCTGCATATCCTTAGATATGTCGGGACATACTAAATACATAACATAACGGAATAGGTATCTACATAGGGTTCTTCATCTTCATAGCTCCAAAAAGAACTTCTTCAAAATGCTCTTCAACATGCTCCAAAAGTATCCTGCTACACGGTTGCCCAAAAAATAGGACAGCCAGAGTTTAAAAGGAAAAACAAATTCTGGGTCAGTCATGAGACTGGTGTGAGAACTCAAAGTACGATATTTTAAAAACAAAAAAATATCTCATAAGACCACACCGCATATAAACATGGAACAGATTTTTTCCTTAAGATAACCAAAACTCTTTATTACACGTAAAATTGAGGGATATTATTGTTAATGACATTCTTGAAAAACATATCCAAATAAACTTATTAATCTTATCCGAAATTGTTATCATTATTAAATTCCAGCATACTAAGTTCTACAAACAATACCGCAAGTTCTTATTGAATAATGGATTTCTATATAAATGAGCAGGTGAAGGGACTACCTTCCAATGAGTTTACCTCTAGATGGATGTCTCGAGGACCAACACCAAGAATCCTCTACCAACACAAGACCATCATATCTCTGTAACTATATAGTGCCGAATATATCATCCTCTAGTCGTTACCGACATTTATCGGAGACGTCTCTTAGCATACTTTCCACAATGATTAGATATCCGAAGGTCATAGCGGGTAAAAATATATCTAGGAATAGATGATCATACCCTAATGGTTGCGAACCACATAACATTGCCGCATCTTATCCTGTTTCGGTCATTTCCTGATTGATGAGGCTTGAGGTAGCGAATACTTTTTTCACATACCACACATTCTTTTCACTTTGAGTGCAACATTGTCATTCCACATTCACATGACTGATGTCTACAAACGTATAACTTCCTGAGCTCGTATGTCTCCGAAAAGAGTATTAGGCTAAGAGAAGGTGTCTTCTCCGCCACCAACCGATGTATATTATATAGAGATCACTCAATATGATTTAGAATGCAGTACTAGACATCCTTCCATACAAGTTTAATTTGGGACTGAATGAAACCGAAGGTACTTTCCTACCACATCCTATTTTGAAAATCACCCCTAGAATTAGTAGCGAATAGTCTTTGAATTGGATATTTCATAATGAAGAGACCACCGTAACTATATGTATATTGGGAGTCTATCCCCAAACGATCAACAAGCAGCTCTTCGCTATGAAAATCCTAAATCAATGTCTTCATCATATTTTACTTCAAAACGTAAATTGATTCGAAGTGGTTTTAGGATAGGAATCACCCAATCCAACCCCGTTACTTCGAAATCCAATCATCGATAAAAAAATGTTGTAATTAGATGATTGTTTTTCGATTCATTTATTTATCTTTATCAAAAATATTTTCAATAGATATATATCTTTAAAATCTTATTCTTTAAATACGAAATCATTTAAACCTTTCTTTTGAATATTTCTTACATCATTTTTAAAGAGTGTCTTTTTGAGAAAATAGGATTATAGAAATCACTCTACTTATATTCAATATCAACTTCCGTATTCAACAAGTGCTATGGGTGGAATAATCGTGAAGTTACCTATTAAATCCACGAATAGGACGAGTTTCCTCTTTGGATTTTAGTAAAAGTATAAGAAGATTATTTCTATAAAATCCCAGTTTAGCGTCCGGCTTTCCTTTCGATCTGTTCCACCTCTCGCCTAAAAGAGAAAACCGAGACCGGATAAGTTCAGGGAACTGGTTGCTCTATCCCTAATCTTAGTTAAACATCTTGTTTTCACTTTCAGATCTCACAGGCGGGATAAATATACTAGTAGTTTCCGCATACTCTTTTTCCCTTTTTAAATCACTTAATTATTTGTTTAACCACCTTTGAAATAATTTTTAATCGTTCAAATTTCTTTTAAAATACTTTATTATTTACTTCAAAACATTACAAAGGATTTGGAAAAGAATTGTTAAGCTTCAACCTTTATTTCAAAAGTTATAAAAAAGCGTTGCGAAAAGATGTTGCGAAAAGTGTTACAAAAAGTGCTTTAAAAGCAATATTCTTCAAAACGACTTTTATATCATTTAGAAAATCATCTTTTCAATTTAAATCACTTTTAAAACATTTTAAAAGATTTATAGAATTTATATTATATTTTTTATACATTTAAAATATCAATTTTAAACTTTAGTCACTTTACTGTAAAAACGCGATTTTTCTGGAAAATGGTTTTGGACATATTTCAAAATCTACTTGATGAAATCTTGATTTTATTTCTTTGTTTCAAAGATATGGATATAATAGTTTAGAAAATTCTTATCTTGAAGAATTCCGAGCTAAATTCCACTCAGTATACTTATTTAAACTTTTGGCACGAAATCACGAACTACCATGGCACGACGCACCTACTTTTGACATATTTCAAGTTTTTTATTCAAACTTTGTTAAAACAATTTTATATGTTTGTAAAACATTTCTAAACCATTTTTAATAATTTTAAAAGGTATTAAATGATTTCATATCACTTTTCAATTTATTTTGGAAAGTGTTTTCCATGTGAATCAATGTCGTGTATATCATGACTTGTTTCAATATTTTCATGCAATAAACAACATATAGAAATCAATATCATAACCAAACATCACAATATGACAACCAAATATATACATATATTAAGGAGTTCTTACCTTAGTTGCAAATGAACTAAGTTTAACACGTTCCTAACTTGCTAACGACCGTTGAATGCTCACAAACGCTCGCTTTAAACTCTTTGAAGTGGCTTGGCTTGCTCGTGGAAGGGGTAGGGAGGTTCGGCCTTGACCTTTGGACATGGAGGGGCTCGGGTTTGCAAGGAGAGGAGGGAGGTCATGAGCAATTAAAAGAAAGAGGGGGTTTTGGCAGATTTTGGATGGATATTACTTTAGTTTGCTTTTGGTTTTGATCTTTGCATAACTTTGTTAAGGTAACAAGCCATTAATGGAAGTGATAAATAGCTTAGAAAAGAAAGAAGAAAGGCGCGAAGAAATGAGAGAAAGTGGATGTGTATTTATAGAAAAAAAAATTGGATTAAAATATTATATTTGCAAAAGACCAAAATACAATTTTTTATTTTTAAAGTAATAATTTCCAACACTTAACATCATGTTTCACATCACAACTTTAATTCACTTTTACTTAAGAAGTAAGTAAAGAATATAATGATTTTGTTTACTTTTGAAATGACATGTTTTGTTTTTGTTAGTTTACTTTTCCTAATTATATTCTAGAATTTTCTAATTGTGTTTTAACAAAAGTAAACCTAATTAGAAACTTAATTTTTTACTTACTACATTTATATAAGTGTACATGAATATTAAAACAAAGATGCAACAACGTTGCGACAACTTTAAATCGACAAAATGTTGATTTTTGACAAAATTTTCTACGGTCATATTTTGACGTCTTAGTTAAACTATTTATTTATGTAAACCAAATTTAAAAATAAATTTGTATAAAGTTATTTAAAAATATAAATACTCATAAATAAATTAAAATAATTTAATAAACCATTTAAACTTACTTTTTAACATCAGGATTTTATCACTTTTGTCGATATAAGCAAATGTTACTATATTTATGTATTTTTCTATTTGCATATCGTATCTAATATTGTTTAAATCATAAAACCTTTTATATTTTATATTTAAAATTACTTTAAATTTTATGTTTCGAAATGATTAAATTTTGGGTCGTTACATTCTCCCCACTTAAAAGAAATTTCATCCTCGAAATTAGATTAGAAGAAAATAGCTCAAAAGGAAATATACATTCAGTAAGATGGAATATGTACAATAAGTGACTACACCACAGGTGTTGAGTATACTAAATCGATAGATAAAGTTTATACATCAATCCTAAATTTAGGATATGCTTTCTTCATGCTTTCCTCTGTTTCCATTTGCAATCTTCTACAAAATATAACGACCCAAATTTTCGACGCCCGAAAGTCGACATCAATACGTCCACTGTATCGAATGTCGAACAATCGAATGCCGGAAAATCCGAACCGTTAGGGTTAAAAGAAGAAGAAGACAGAAGAAGAACATAAACAATAAGAGAATCTCATATATCGCAGCGGAACAAATATAATAGATAAATGAATATCTTTAAAACAAAGAACTATATCAGTTATTATATTACATCAAATTACGTTACCAGAGTGTTACAACAACAAAACAGCGGAAGAGAATATAACATATACTAGTGATACGCTTCGACATCCAGCTTGCTCCTGATCTCCCATCAGCATCTCTTTTCTGACTTCGCTCAAGAATAATGATAACATGACTCTAGGCTGCCCGTGTGAAAAATTGTGGGCACCCAGAGTTTAGAAAGGGAACAATAAACTCCAGGTCAGTCGTGCGACTGGTGTGAGATCTTAAAACAGTTATACTTTAACAGAAGAATTAAAAAGAAATCCGGAATGCTTTTTTGGAAAATGAAACAACCATAAGGCCTCCCCCCCACACACAATGAAAATGCAAACTTGGAGGAGATTTCTCCTTATGACGGTCAAAAATGCTTGATATGAGAAAAACTCTTTTGAATATTATCATTAGTGCATAGTGTGAAAACATTTTCGAAAGTATAATATTAATCTTATCCAGCATAGGTACCATTATACTATGCTTACTATAGCTACCACCTGAGGTGGCAGGTCATACAATTTAAAACCATATTGGGCTCGTATCGTTTTATTTGGATTTTCCAACAAATGGTCAGGCAAAGGAACTTCCCACCCAAAATGAAACGCCTCTAGAGGGAAGTCCCCGAGAACCTAACCGGATCTCTGCTATACAAGGCCGAGTTACCTCTGTGACTAGGTAACAACTGACACGAGTATGCCATCTCCCGGTCGTTACCAACCTTTATCCGAAGCGCTTCTCAACCGACAACCACAAAGCAATAAGTTTGCAGCAACCACAAAGTAAGTAGCTGGGCTCCATACCATGATACCACTAATAATCCAGAAGGAAATGGACATACCCTCAGGGGGTGCTATCCCCAAATAACCTTACTTCCATGATTCCTGTTTCGACCATACCGGGTTGTGAGGTTCGACAAAGTCTCGTCCACAAAGCTACACTTTTCACAAGGTCATACTTTGATCACAAATGATCATCAACACACATCAGCACTTAGCATGTCACACTACCAAAATGGGAGTATATCGCTGATAACCTTCAACTACATAACCACTGAGCTCGTACGTCTCAGAGAAGGGTATTAAGCTAAGAGAATAAATTCTCCGCCACCAACAGATATGTATTTGAAAGAAATCAGCTTTATATCTCAAGGTGTAGTGTCAGACATACAACCATACAAGTCTGTTCCGGGTTCGAACAGAACCAAATGCACTTCCGAAGAAGCCCTTGCAATTCGGGCATCCACAATCCCGATCGGACTCCCCATCACATATGGAGATTTCTATACCGGAGTAACTCAGTGCAGAGTCATTCGACAGGTTATCCTATCATTCTCGAAGACGCCCGGTCTTCACCACCGTCTTCAATTGCTATCCATTTCATCGTATCACATATTCGGAATGGGTTACATGACACAAAGGTCCTCTTCCAGCTAAACCGAATAGTGGGTGCTTAATTTTAAAACATGTGGATGTATCGTTCACAAAGATTCACATTCAAGGTTCGATGTGGGTTTCGAATAACCAACTGGAATCCGACTCCCTATCGCATCGAAGTTTAAATGTCGTTTAAAGGAAAATATTGATAGTCGGTTATTTAACTATCAATCAACATTTACAATAATTACCAGATTTAAATATTTTTTCCCCAATTATTTATTTTCAACATATCTTCGCAAGATATATTTCACTCTTCAACCATTTGAAAAAAAAGTTCAAATCACTTTTCCTTACGCAGAAAACATTTCCAAATATTAATTTATTTCCACTGAAAATCTACCGAGTTCAGACGCTTTTAAAATAATTTAAATACTTATACCTATATACTTGGAAATATTCAAAATAGAACTATTTCAAAACACTTGCTTAAATATTAATTATGAAAATATTATACTACTATCTCATATAAACTTAAGTCCAAATAATTTTAAAATAAAACTATTAGATAGAGTCTAACAATTTAAATAACCATTTTCTAAATCAAATATCAATTAAATCTTTAGATAATCACTTCTATAATTAATTAAATAAATCTTTACTTTAAAGATTTTCAAAATAACTTAAGAAAATAATTTTCTCCAAAATATTCTTTCAACTTTTAAACTTTAAATTTATAATTAAAAAGTTACTTTGAAAACATACTCGGCTCTCCGGGGAAAGTACACCTTCCATTCTAAAATGGTTTATTCAAATCAAATTGTAAATCTTTCTCGATTTATTTTGAATTATATTCCAAGTCCGTAAATTCCTTTTCACACTTTTAAAAATAAACCAATGTTTGTTTTAAAACAAATTTCCCTTTCCTTTATAAAATTCCCATTGTGAATTTAAATTCTCCAAATATTTATAGATATACGATTTCCAATTGATTTCAAAAATCATCTCCAAACACCAAATCAAAGTTTCAAATTAATTTCAAATTTTATTTTAAACACCAAATCAATTTTAATATTGATTTCCCAAAAATTTATTCTTTTAACACCAAATCAATTTTCGAATTTATGTTTAAGTAAACCCCTTCCAAATTATTTGAAAATCATATCATTAAAACAAATTCTTCACCTTTTGAATATTATTATTTATTAAACATTTTCACATTATTTTCGAATTTTATTCAATAGGATTTCACTATAGATTTTCTACTTAAATTTGAAAATCTAATTTTATTCATTTCTAGTATCTTGTGATACCAAAAATATAAGCGGCTAAATTTTAGCCTTCAACGATTTCAATCACAATATAATCACACATAGATTTAAATAAATCAATACCAATATTGAAACAAATTCAATTATTTGAGGAATCCAGTTGGATCCCTCCAACATGTTTTCCCTGCATCCACATACGTTAGCACAACAATTAAATATGCATTCCACTTCGAGGTGGAATATCGCGGTATATGGGATTTCTAAAATATCATCCTCTATTATGCGGCGCATAGGGTCTCATCCGCTATATAATGCGGGAATCAACAACTCCAATATATACTATATACTACTATATATATAATATCATCCAGTGAATAATTATTATAAATCAATCATCCAAGCACACAATCAACAATTAAATTTAACTATCACAATCCAACCATCAATCAATAACTGAAATTTTCAATTATTATTTTGAGTGAGAAGATCTCACCTTAGCTTTTATTTTGCAATCTATTTTCCATTCCGGCTTGATTTCACGATTTTGAATCTTGTAACAAACATTATAGGATTTATTAATATTCAAAATAATCGAATAATCAAATTTCTATTTGATAGTTTAATTAACTGATGACTTTATCTTAGATTAATGATTTAATTTTAAATAAATTTCCTTTTTATATAATCTTTGGTAAAAAACTTAAATTAATTAATTAAAACAGTTAGATCATCAAATCCATTCTTTACAAAATAAACTAGTAGAATAAAAATATTTATATATGTATATTTATTTATTTTCTTCTTTGAAATTATTTATACCCGAAATCATCATATACATATTTATTAAATTAAAACGGGATTGTCTTAAATCTCTTACTGTAAATTTTCTACATGTATACAAAAATGGAAAACTGCATATATATCACTGTAACCATATTGTTTTCTTTAATTTAGATATACATATAGAATTTATCAATCAAGAAATACCTTACACTCGAACCCATCACGCTCGAGCCCAGTGATGTTCTGCTGTATTTGTATGGGACGCCACCCGACCCTCATGAATTCGTCGTTGCTCGTGCCTTGTGAAACCACGTTGCCACGCTTGAAACCCTCGAGTTTGGGTTCACATCAAGAAACAACGGCACCTGAACTCGAAACCCCTTCGAACGATTCCCAGGCCGCCTTCAAGTCAATCGCCAACTCATGCATCACCAAATTGTCGTCGCTCAATTCTACGTGATCGAGCTCGACTTCGACTCCGATCCAATCGATCAACCTCCTCCCTAAAACCATCGCGCGCGTCACGCTGCAGCACCCTTACTCGAACGCAGCTGAAGGTGAACACGAGATTCGAAAAATTAAATTGAATAAGAATGTCTTTGCCGATTTGAGGTAGGATTTGAACGAAAGCCCTTTTCTCTTCTTTTTTTTCTGATTTGTTTCGTAGATAAAAGCTGAAGCTCGGTTTCTTTTATAAACGAGAAGGAATAGGGTAGCGTATGGAAGAAGGAAAATAGATACAGTGTTTTGGAGGTGAAAGGATAAGGTTTTTATATTGATAGAAAGTAGGCTACTGTTGAAATAATTCAACCAGTCCAACAAAATATTTTATAAATTTTAAATTCAAATTCAAATAGTTCCGATAAATTCAACTTGAAAACTTGATCTCCTATCGAGGCGTGCCGCTAGACATTCATAGTGTTATGCCCCTATTCCGAACACAATGGAAAAAGTTTCGAGTCCTAATTCGATCATATGAAGAAGCTAGCTTTTTGAACCCAGCTATTAAATTAAATTTCGATTTAATTTTCAACGCGTTTGCTTATCGTACGGCCAAACGACAACTCCGAATGCTACGGAAATTGAAATTCAATAATAATACAATATTACGGATCTAATGGAACTGGTTCCGTCGAATTCTGAGACTGTGCCTCGGAAGGCTATTTTCTAAATATCGATTTAAACGATATAATCTCAAAACTGATCAAATCAGTTTCAAATTCAATTTTAAAAATTCTACTATCTCCAGTATCATTAATATAAATTTTCTAAACCTTGAAAATATTTTTAATCACCTTAAAGTTGAAGATTCAAATTTTTATCCAAGTTTAATAAATTAAATTCAATAATTAAATTGCTAAATCCATAGTAAATTTTGAATTTCAAGTTAAATTAACTTCCAAATATTTAAAATCAATTAAATATTTTGATTTCAAATGTTCAAAATTCTGGGTTGTTACATCCTTCCCCCTTAAAAGAATTTCGTCCCGAAATTACAAGTTAAGAAGAACGATCCTTAACTCATTTGCTATTTTTTCAAAACTAAACAGTTTTATCAACTTACCAAACAAATCTTTTTTTTAATAGCCCATTATCGCTTCAACTAACTTTCCAAAATTAATCATAGATTCCAAACAACATTGTTTTCTTAACAATTCAAATTCAAATTTTAAACTTTCAAAATTTTCTCAAAATTTTTCTAACTCCCTAAAATTTCGAAAAATTTCGCCAGTGTCTCCTTTGCGCGGCTAGCTCGGTACGACTACAAAATGGCACCACAGGCCTCCAGATTCAAAAGAAAATGAAAAGCCAAGCGGTTGGACAAAAAAATCACCAAATTTCATACTGAAATTTAAATACATACCTTTTTGTCGAGCAAATCAAATTTATCTTCGAAATCCCAATTCCAATTTTTCTTTTCCTTGTAACATACCTGTATATTCTACTAGCCATAATATTCAATTACAACATTCATATATCATTTTGCATATTTCATTACAAAAGTTTGAATACTTCTTATACCATCTTTACTTCACTATTGAAGTTATATATCCATTATCATTCAATCTTGCATTTTCAGTTTCCTTTGAATTTAATTCACAATTTCAATTCTTTGTGGATTTAATTTATCTTCTGAATATTGAATTTTATCATTATCTTTGATTCACAATTGATTCATATCACTATTTTAAATTAGTTTCATTCACTAATTCATTACAAATTCCAATTCATTTTATCTCAAACCATTTCTTTATTTCATCTTCATCATCTTTAGTTCACTTCGAACTAATTTTACAACTTCATTCTATTTCACACAATTCAAATTGGTTTTCAATATTCAGTTTCAATTCCAGTTTTATTCTTTTTTTCATTCTCTTATTCACAATTACCATTTCACGATTTCCAATTTAACCTTCACTTAATTATTAACCTGGTATATTCCCCATACAAAATTTACTTAAGAACTTCACACTTCCTTTCTTAAGTTCAATGCAAATATTCTATATAATTCTTATATTCATTTTTAATTCATCACTTTGGTTTATATTTACTTATATTAAACTGGATTTCCAATCCTATATGGATTCAATTTACTTTCATTTTAAACCTTATCCATTTGGTCATTCTTCAATTAGTTTCACTTACTAATTTTAGTTTAATACTTCACTTTGTTTTTCACAAATCAAATTCAATTCCAATTCCAGTTCTATTTACTTACAAATTAGAAATAAATTTCAACATTCAACTTTATTTTCATTTAATTTCAATTGTGAACTTATTTATTCATTCACAACGTAATTTCCACCTTTATAAATTTTATTCCAATCATTTAGTCTATAAAACTTCTCAAATTCACCTTTATCCAAATTAACTCAAGTTAATTTCAGTTTAAATCTGAATTTTCCTAAGTTTTCTAATTTATTTATTTTTCCATGATTACTTTAAATAAGATTCCAGAGTCTTTCCACCTTTTCCAAAACCATTATTGAAAACAATTCAAATTATCCTTTGAATTTCAAAACCAAACCCAAATTTTCCAAAACATCTTCCATTTAAAACAATTTGGCAGCAATTCCTCTTTTGGAAACCCGAAAATGAACATCAATGATGCTGCAGTCATCATCGAAATTATTTTCCAGTAACCGAAAAGAGTTTAGAGCTTTCATCCCTTCAAAACATTTTTCCAAAACCTTTGAAAACCATTTTCAAACCAAAGCGATTTAAACCTTTCCACCAAAATTTCAAATTTCAAAACCTTTCAAAAAAATTCTCTGGAATTCTATATTTCAAATAATAAATCACATTTACAATTTACAATTTACAATCCTCATTTGTATATGGATTTCATTTTCTTAGCTCTTTGTTATGATTTCAATTTTGATTTAATAATCAATGATAATAATTTAATATTGTCACTTCCTAACAAATAATCAACCATATATTACTATAATAATTTACGAAAAATCATTTCCTTCATATTCGAAAATAGTTCGGGTAAAATTATTTCATTTATCCTATTTTAAAACAATATCGCGTCGAATTGTTTTGTACAAGTGTTTAGAGATTCCTATCGATAGAGTTGTACAGACTATACCGACCAGAATCCATATACCACTCAACAAACCAATCATCACAATATAAAACAATTTTATATTTACTAACAAATACGCGCTCATATCTATTATTACACTCACACTCATTCTAAAGTATTGCAGACTTTATTTCTAATGAGTAACACCCAACAGAGCCAAGGTTATCGCTTAACCAAATGCTCCGATACCAAAAATGTAACGACCCAAATTTTCGACGTCCGAAAGTCGACATCAATACGTCCACTGTATCGAATGCCGAACAGTCGAATGCCGGAAAATCCGAACCGTTAGGGTTTAAAGAAGAAGAAGACAGAAGAAGAACAGAAACAATAACAGAATCTCACATATCGCGGCGGAACAAATATAATAGATAAATGAATATCTTTAAAACAAAGAACTATATCAGTTATTATATTACATCACATTACGTTATCAAAGTGTTACAACAACAAAACAGCGGAAGAGAATATAACATATACTAGTGATACGCTTCGCCATCCAGCTTGCTCCTGATCTCCCATCAGCATCTCTTTTCTGACTTCGCTCCAGAATAATGATAACCTGACTTTAGGCTGGCCGTATGGAAAAATTGTGGGCACCAGAGTTTAGAAAAGGAACAATAAACTCCAGGTTAGTCGTGGGACTGGTGTGAGATCTTAAAACAGTTATACTTTAATAGAAGAATTTAAAAGAAACCCGCAATGCTTTTTGGAAAATGAAACTGCCATAAGGCCTCCCGCCACACACACACAATGCAAACACAAACTTGGAGGAGATTTCTCCTTATGACAGTCAAAAACGCTTGATACGAGAAAAACTCTTTTGAATATTATCATTAGTGCGTAGTGTGAAAACATTTTCGAAAGTATAATATTAATCTTAGCCAGCATAGGTACCATTATAATATGCTTACTATAGCTACCACCTGAGGTGGCAGGTCACACAATTTAAAACCGTATTGTGCTCGTATCGTTTTATTTGGATTTCAACAAATGGTCAGGCAAAAGAACTTCCCACACAAAATGGAATGCCTCTGGAGGGACGTCCCGGAAAACCTAACCGAATCTCTGCTACGTAAGGTCGGGTTGCCTCTGTGACTAGGTAACAACAGACACGAGTATGCCATCTCTCGGTCGTTACCAACCTTTATCCGAAGCGCTTCTCAACCGACAACCACAAAGCAATAAGTTTGCAACAACCACAAAGTAAGTATCTGGGCTCCATACCATGATACCACTTATAATCCAGAAGGAAATGGACATAGCCTCAGGGGGTGCTACCTCCAAATAACCTTGCTGCCACGATTCCTGTTTCGACCATACTGGGTTGTGAGGTTCTATGAAGTCTCGTCCACAAAGCTACACTTTTCACAAAGTCATGTTTTGATCACAAATGATCATCAACACACAGCAGCACTTAGCATGCCACACTACCAAATTAGGAGTATATCGCTGATAACCTTCAACTACATAACCTCTGAGCTCGTACGTCTCAGAGAAGGGTGTTAAGCTAAGAGAATAAATTCTCCGCCACCAACATATATGTATTTGAAAGAAATCGGCTTTATATCTCAAGGTGTAGTGTCAGACATACAACTATACAAGTTTGTTCTGGGTTCGAATAGAACCGAAGGCATCCGGGCATCCACAATCCCGATTGGACTCCCCATTACATATGGAGATCTCTATACCGGAGTAACTCAGTGCAGAGTCATTCGACAGGTTATCCTATCGTTCTCGAAGATGCCCAGTCTTCACCACCGTCTTCAATTTCTATCCATTTCGTCGTATCACATATTCGGAATGGGTTACATGACACAAAGGTCCTCTCCCGGCTAAACCGAACAGTAAGCGCTTAATTTTAAAACATGTGGATGTATATATCACAAAGATTCACATTCAAGGTTCGATGTGGGTTTCGAATAACGAACTAGAATCCGACTCCCTGTCGCATCAAAGTTTAAATGTCGTTTAAAGGAAAATATTGATAGTCGGTTATTTAACTATCAATCAACATTTACAATAATTACTAGATTTAAATAATTTTTCCCCAATTATTTATTTTCAACATATCTTCGCAAGATATATTTCACTCTTCAACCATTTGAAAACAAATTTCAAATCACTCTTCCTTACGTGGAAAACATTTCCAAATATTTATTTATTTCCACTGAAAATCTGTCGGATTCAGATGCTTTTAAAATAGTTTAAATACTTATACCTATATACTTGGAAATATTCAAAATAGAACTATTTCAAAACACTTGCTCAAATATTAATTATGAATATATTATACTACTATCTCATATAAACTTAAGTCCAAAATAATTTTGAAATAAAATTATTAGATAGAGTCTAACTATTTAAATAACCATTTTCTAAATCAAATATCAATTAAATCTTTAAATAATCACTTCTATAATTAATTAAATAAATCTTTACTTTAAACATTTTCAAAATAACTTAAGAAAATAATTTTCTCCAAAATATTTTTTCAACTTTTAAATTTATAATTAAAAAGTTACTTTGAAAACATACTCGGCTTCCTAGGGAAAGTACACCGTCCATCCTAAAATGGTTTATTCAAATCAAATTGTAAATCATTCTCGATTTATTTTGAATTATATTCCAAGTCCGTAAATTCCTTTTCACACTTTTAAAAATAAACCAATGTTTGTTTTAAAACAAATTTCCCTTTCCTTTATAAAATTCCCATTGTGAATTTAAATTCTCCAAATATTTATAGATATACGATTTCCAATTGATTTCAAAAATCATCTCCAAACACCAAATCAAAGTTTCAAATTAATTTCAAATTTTATTTTAAACACCAAATCAATTTTAATATTGATTTCCCAAAAATTTATTCTTTTAACACCAAATCTGTGACGACCCGCAAATCCGTACTCCTTGAATATACACTAATCTCCATAGATTAACTCAAGATGAACAGAAATACGAATTATCAATGTTTAAGAAAAAAGAAAAAGGATAGAAGAAGAGAGAAAAGATAGAAAATAGAGAGAAAAGAAAATAGAAAGAACAGAAAGAAAATAGAAAACAACACAACAACATCAGAATCTCACAATTCACAGCGGAACAACATATAATAATAAATGAATAATCTTTAAACAAAGAACTATATCAGTTATTACATTTTATACATTACCTCATATCATCAGAGTTTACAACAATATACAACAACAAACAATGCAGAAAAGAAATACTATATACTAGTAATACGCCATGCCATCCATCTTGCCTCCAGCAACTCCAGAATATCCAGAATATCCTGATAAACCTTAACTCTTGACTACCCGTGTGGAAATTGGTGGGCACCCAGAGTTTAGGAAGGAAAACAATAAACTCCGAGTCAGTCATGTGACTGGTGTGAGAATTCAAAACAGTTTATTTATCTTTAAAATCAAAATAGAGGAATATTTTTTTAAAGTCAATTCGCAATGCTTTTAAAAATGAGACTACCATAAGGCCTCCCGCACACACACACAATGCAAACGCAGAATCGGAGGAGATTTCTCCTTATGATAGTCAAAGATGCTTGATACGTATTAAAAAGAACATTTGATATTATTATTAGTGCATAGTGTAGGAAAAATTCATTTCGAAAGTAGAATATAAATCTTAGCCAACATACGACCATTATCGTATGCCTACTATAGCTAACTATGTTCAATAGCAGGTTACCGCCACATTCCATAGCAGGTTATACAACTAAAACCGTACAAGTCTCGTATTGTTTCTTTGGATTTCCAACGAATGATCAGGCCAAGGAACTTCCCATTGCCACATGAGAATGCCTCTGGATGGACATCCCCGAGAACCAAACCGGATCTCTACCAACACAAGGCCGGGTTACCCCTAACTGAGTAACAACTGACCGAATATGCCATCCCCCGGTCCTTTGGGACCTTTCAACCGAGCGCTCGTAATCAATTCACACAATCATAAAGTGTTTTCAACATGAGTAAGTATCTGGGCTCCATACCATGATACCACCCTTTTCCAGAAGGAAATGCACATATCCTAAAGGGCGCTACCCCTCATAACCTTGCTGCATCTTTCCTGTTTTGACCATTCCCGGGGTGTGAGGCTCGACGAAGTCACGTCCACAAAAACATACTTTATACAAAAGCCATGCTTTGGGTCAACAAATGATCATAGAAATGATCACCAGGATAGACGATCAAATAAATGATCCTATCACAAATAATCAACACAATGATCATTTTCAGCAACACTCAGCATGTCACATTACCAAATTGGGAATATATTGCTGATAACCTTCAACTACATAACCTCTGAGCTCGTACATCTTAGAGAAGGGTGTTAAGCTAAAAGAATAAATTCTCCGCCACCAACAGAAATATATTTGAAAGAAATCTGCTTTATATCTCAATTTGTAATGTCAGACATACAATCCATACAAGTCTGTTCCGGGCTCGAACAGAACCGAAGGCACTTCTTACGAAGCCCTTGCAATCCGGGTATTCACAATCCCGATCGAATTTCCCATCACTTAGGGAATCTCTATACCAGGAGCTACCCAGTGCAGAGACAATCGATAGGTCATCCTATCGCTTTCGCAAATACCCGGTCTTCAACACCGGTCATCAAATGCAATTCATAACGACGTATCACATATTCGGAATGGGTTATACGACCCCATGGTCCTTTCCCGGTTAACCCGAATAGTGAGTGCTTATTCAAAAATAAGTGTGGCATTCCAATTCAAACAAATCACATCAATTACCCATTCAAAGGGAAATATTGATAGTCGGTTATTGAACTATCAATGGATATGCACAACATCACCAGTTTCCAAATAATTTTCCAAATTATTTATTTTCCAAAATATCCTTACAAGATATATTATTTTCAATACTTCAAAAATAAATCAATATTTATTTTTAAACAAGTTCCCCTTTTTATTCATAAATTCCATAGTGAATTTTCATTCCAAAATATCCATGCATATACGATTTCAATTATTCATTTCAATTTATCTTCAAAAAGATAAATTCCCAAAATATTCACTTTATATTGGAAAACATTTCCATACTTATTTATTCATAAGTAATTCACAGATTTTATTTATTTTCAACACTTAGAAAATATTCAATATACTTAAATCGAAATTAAGTATATATTTCATTCTTTAAGGAAATCATTCTTTTAAACATATTTATTTGGGCCAAAACGAATGTTACGTAAAACATCGTTACGACGTCCCAAAATCACTAGTATAGGGATTAAAAATTAAAATAGATATATAAATCCCAATACTATACAAAACATTTCCTTCCGGAAATCATTTACTACAACAACAGTGCTATAGTCCACCATTTCCTTTTATTTCTCGAAAATGTCTATTTCAACAATGAATGTTGAAATCTATGGTTTCGAATCTTAACACCTTTTAAAACATCGTTAGATCGTTTTAAATTCAATTCAAAATATCACATCCTAAACATTTTCTTTAACATATTATTCACTATTCAAACACGTGAATATACTACGTTACAAATTTCATCACTTCTATTCATTTTATTTCACAGGATTATTCACAGTCAAAAACATGAATATAACTCCATTAATAGGTTTCAACAATTTACTTATCAAAATAAGTCGTTTGCGAATTTGTACAACAATGTTTATAAATTCCTTTATTAACCTATATTCAATTCATAACCCAATTATAAACCAAAAGTTCACGTTATAAGTTAAATACTTATAATTTATTTGTTTGCAAAAATCGTTCCTTTGAACTTCATAATTATAAATCTTATAACTTATAAGATTCAATTATTTATCCAAATCTATTCTTTTAATAACTTTATAAATTTTATAAACCTACTGCTTATAAAATTCCATTTATAACTTCACCGTTTATAATTCTATAAATTTCATTCATTTATGAAATTCATTCATAATTCATTCTAACACTTATAAAAACTCGTTTTATAATTCAAACATTTTAATTTATAAATTATCAATTTATAAATCTTTTATATAAATCAATTTATATTATTCTTTTAAAACATCTTTAATCCCCTTTATAATTTCACCATTTTTGATTTATAAAATAATTAAATTTTATAAATCCTATATTTAAACTTTTCACAATAAATTCAAAAATCCCGATTAAACTATTTTATAAAATCATTAGCATCATATTCTCAAAAATCAGTTTTTAACTATATTTCTCAAAAATCATAATTTTTATAGCATTACAATTATAACGTTTATTTATTTAAAATGGATCAATTCAAAAATATTTTATAAACGTTTTCTTTCAAAAATCACTTTGAAATCCTTTTAAATTCCAAAATCTGGTCCAATGATGCTACATACCAAATAGTCAATCACGACAACAACGATATCATATATCGATATGATAATCCATCAAATATCAAAATATCTGAAATCAAATAAAAACTGTTGAGGAATCCAGTTGGATCCCTCCAACCTGTTTTCCTGCATCCAAAAACATTAGCACAATACCAATTTCGCTCCAGTACGAAATTATCGCGGTGTATGGGATTTAAAATATTATCCGCTTAATAGACGGCGCAATAAGGTCTCATCCGCTAAACAGATGCGGGAAATCAATAACTTCAATATATACATATGCCAATATATATATATTGCTATTATATATAATACCAATTTCACTGTTTATGAAATATTCGCGGTATATGTTTTTAATAAATAACATCCGCTTACTAACGGCGCATAATGTCTATTTTAACAATCAATAGATAACAATCATCATTCAAACATGCATTCAAATATTTTAAACCTAACTATTTAAAATAAAATTGAAACTAATTCGATTGAGTGAGAAGTTCTCACCTTGATTTCAATTTCGTTTTAGCGATTTATTTCGAATAAAATTAAACGGACGTTTAATTTTACCCAAAATTCTCACTAACTCCAAACGACTCCAATCAAATTCCATCACGTAGTGCTCGTCCATACGATTCCAACGCAACTGGTTTCGCGCGTTTTCGACCTCGTATGAAAAAGATATGAATATTTGAACATCGTACGAATTATAAATATTAATATTTACAATATCTTTATTTTTAAACCCTACAGTTGATCGTGGCCGTTGGATCACATCATGGAAGCATCAGGCCGCACGTTGCATCCCCCTTCTCCCTCTCGTTCTCTCCAGTAACCGAACCCATCCACGCGTTCAACTCCATCATCATCGAACCCCTAAACGTCGACGAAATCCCATCATAACAGCACCACCTTGAAGCTCCACACGAATGCTACCCACGGCCACAATATAGGCGAACTCGGTCATCTCGTTTACACGCAGTTCGAGGCCGAACGTGCATCCTTCTCAAGCCAATTGCTGCTAATCTAAAGCTCCAAACGCGATCTCAACCGTTGAACACGAAGATCTCGCTGCCCTCTACAATATTGTAGTTGAAGAATTCTTGAAATAACGTGTAGATTTGGAGTAAATGGAGGAGGAAGAACATTGCTTCCTGGCCGTTGAAAAGGAGGGGGCGGCGGCTTTGAAAAATGGCTAGGGTTTATATATATATATTTTTTTCTAAAGAGAGTGAAGGCTATTTATAGAATTTTGAACGAACACTATTCATCCGGTTTTCCAGAACTCCGATTCACGCGCCGTAACCAGCGTTTCTAGGGTTTACCCCGCATTCCGGACACAATGGAATAGGTTTCGGAAGCTAATTCGGACATCTGTGCGAGTTATGGAAATAAACGTTTAATTTAAATTAAACCGATTTAAACGATTTTCTAGGCGTTTTAATTTATACCGGACAAACGCTAAATCCAATTGACACGAAATTTGAAACCTTACAATAATATCACATTACGGATCCGATGAAACTGGTTTCGTCGAAATCCGAGACTTTTTGAAAAATGGCTATTTTAACTCGCCAAATTAATATTAAAAATAAATCGATGCGTTTCGAGCTGCTACGATCAAATGATAACTCCGATTGACACGAAAATTGAAATCCGATAATAACTAACTATTACGGATCCAATGGAACTGGTTTCGTCCAATTATGAGACTGTTCAAAAATTGACTAATTTCACTAGTCGATTAAATATTAAAATATTCAATTTTCACAAATTAACTTTTAATTCGATTTTAAAAGTTCTAAAATATCATTCTAACTTCAACATGATAAAATAAAATTTTACAACTCATTTACAATCATATTTTACCCAATTTTCAATTATTTTTCATAATTTAACATATTAAATTATCGATTTAATTATCCAATTAAATCCAATTATTCAAAATAAAATTTATTCGACTTATAAATTCACTTATTAATATTTAAAATTAATTAAATATTCAAATTTTAATTACTAAAAATTCTGGGTCGTTACAAAATCAATTTCCGAATTTATGTTTAAGTAAACCCCTTCCAAATTATTTGAAAATCATATCACTAAAACAAATTCTTCACCTTTTGAATATTATTATTTATTAAACATTTTCACCTTATTTTCGAATTTTATTCAATAGGATTTCACTATAGATTTTCTACTTAAATTTGAAAATCTAATTTTATTTATTTCTGGTATCTTGCGATACCAAAAATATATTCGGCTAAATTTTAGCCTTCAACGATTTCAATCACAATATAATCACACATAGATTTAAATAAATCAACACCAATATTGAAACAAATTCAATTATTTGAGGAATCCAGTTAGATCCCTCCAACCTGTTTTCCCTGCATCCACAGACGTTAGCACAACAATTAAATACCCATTCCACTTCGAGGTGGAATATCGCAGTATATGGGATTTATAAAATATCATCCGCTACTATGCAGCGCATAGGGTCACATCCGCTATATAATGCAGGAAAT
This sequence comes from Allium cepa, assembly GCA_030765085.1. Taxonomy (NCBI): domain Eukaryota; kingdom Viridiplantae; phylum Streptophyta; class Magnoliopsida; order Asparagales; family Amaryllidaceae; genus Allium; species Allium cepa. The sequence goes on along the minus strand of CM060929.1, from coordinate 664,931,606 downwards.
CAACAACTCCAATATACACTATATACTACTATATATATAATATCATCCAGTGAATAATTATTATAAATCAATCATCCAAGCACACAATCAACAATTAAATTTAACTATCACAATTCAACCATCAATCAATAACTGAAATTTTCAATTATTATTTTGAGTGAGAAGATCTCACCTTAGCTTTTATTTTGCAATCCATTTTCCACTTCGGCTTGATTTCACGATTTTGAACCTTGTAACAAATATTATAGGATTTATTAATATTCGAAATAATCGAATAATCAAATTTCTATTTGATAATTTAATTAACCGATGACTTTATCCTAGATTAATAGTTTAATTTTAAACAAAATTCCTTTTTAAATAATCTTTGGTAAAAAAATTAAATAAATTAATTAAAATAGTTAGATCATCAAATCCATTCTTTATGAAATAAACTAGTAGAATAAAAATATTTATATATGTATATTTATTTATTTTCTTCTTTGAAATTATTTATACCCAAAATCATTATATACATATTTATTAAATTAAAATAGGATTGTCTTAAATCTCTTCCTGGAAATTTTCTGCATGTATACAAAAATGGAAAACTGCATATTTATTACTGTAACCATATCGTTTTCTTTAATTTAGATATACATATGGAATTTATCAATCGAGAGATACCTTACAATCGAACCCATCACGCTCGAGCCCAGTGATGTTCTGCTGTATTTATATGGGACGCGACCCAACCCTCATGAATTCGTCGTTGCTCGTGCCTCGCGAAATCACGTTGCCGCGCTTGAAACCCTCGAGTTTGGGTTCGCATCGAGAAACGCCGGCGCCTGAACTCGAATCCCCTTCGAACGATTCCCAGGCCGCCTTCAAGTCAATCGCGAACTCACGCATCACCAAATCATCGCCGCTCGATTCCACGTGCTCGAGCTCGACTTCGATTCTGATCCAATCGATCAACCTCCTCCCTAAAACCATCGCGCGCGTCACGTTGCAGCACCCCTACTCGAACGCAGCTGAAGGGGAACGTGATATTCAAAAAATTAAATTGAATAAGAATGGCTTAGGTCGATTTGAGGTAGGATTTGAACGAAAGCCCTTTTCTCTTTTTTTTCTGATTTGTTTCGAAGATAAAATCTGAAGCTCGGTTTCTTTTATAAACGAGAAGGAATAGGGTAGCGTATGGAAGAAGGAAAATAGCTACAGTGTTTTGGAGGTGAAAGGATAAGGTTTTGATATTGATAGAAAGTAGGCTGCTGTTGAAATAATTCAACCAGTCCAACAATATATTTTATAAATTTCAAATTTTAAATTCAAATTCAAATCGTTCCAATAAATGCAACATAAAAATTTGATCTCCTATCGAGGCGCCGCGCTAGACATTCATAGTGTTATGCCCCTATTCCGAACACAATGGAAAAGGTTTTGAGTCCTAATTCGATCATATGGAGAAGATAACTTTTTGAACCCGGCTATTAAATTAAATTTCGATTTAATTTTCAACGCGTTTGCTAATCATACGGCCAAACGACAACTCCGAATGCTATTGTTAATCCCGTTTCACCAACGAGTTAAAGAGTCCACGAGATAAGAGCCCACAAGGTAAGATCTATGAGTTGAGGAGCCTGCAACCTAAGAACTACGACTCAGGAAGCTTACGACCTACGACTTAAGGCAGCAAACAGTTCTAGAAGGACTTACGAGTTAAGCAGTCTCCGACTTAAGGCCTCCACGGTTTAAGGCTTTTACGAGTTAAGGAACCTTACGAGTTAAGGATGGCACGACTTAAGGAGATGAACGACCTACGACCTAAAACATGTTGCGACCTAACAATGGCTACGGTTGAACGGCCTAAGGAAAGCTATGCGACCTAAAGGAGTAACGACTCAAAACATTGGAAGGAAGGGTCAACAACACATAAGTCGTTGACGACTTACGACTTATGATGAGTCGTGTACGACTCATGCTAGAACGAAGGAAGTCATGTTTGGTTAACTCGGGAACGACTTATCACTTGTATCGTTCATTCGAACAGGAGCATAACATTAGACCAAGCCGAGAGTCAAATCCAGTAGGTCGGCCGCGACCTACCATGAACCACTGACAAGCCCGCGACTTATCATATGAGACAATTCACCATGACTCGTCCACGACCTAAGGTCACTAAGTCGTAGTCCACTGCTATGATGTCCATACTAAAAAAGGATGACTCGTGAACGGGTTAGAACTTGTGCTATATTCAGAAGACCGAAGGCGAGTTTGAGCTCAACATGGTGAGTCGTCCACGACCCAACATGACTCGGCCACGAGTAACCCATGAGTCGGGTACGACTCACGACTTAAGACCGGAAACCCCTATAAATACACGACCATTTCCAACATGAAGGGGACTTTTAGGTCAATCAATTTCAGGCACCATTTCTCTGCCGAATTCCAGACTACTTCAACACTTAAAGCTTTTTGAGATTCAAAGAAAGTCTAAAGGAACTTCATGAAGAAATCATCTACATCCACCATGGATTTGAAGATTTTTGTCAACATCGAAGTTTGAGTTACTTGTTCTAAGTCTTTTGTAATTCAAAATGTGTTGTACTTGAGAAGATTTGTATCAACTTGTAACGTGATCATCAATAAAAGTACTTAAAGTGGACGTAGGCTATACCCATAAGCCGAACCACTATAAAATTGCTGTTGTTTACTGCTTTTCCGCTATTACTTGCTTATAATTCTTTCCCGATCTATCGGGTGGTGCTTTCACAACTATACTTCACACACCGGGGTGTTAGCGTTCAAATTTAAGCGTTAACATTTTTGGTGCTTTCACTGAGAATTGAACTCAGGACAGCTGTCATCATTGCTTCGCAGAGATTAGAAGAAAGAATTTCTTTAAAAACCAGAAGTATATCTGAGATTATGGCTCCTGGAAGGAAAAGTAGATCTATCAGATCTGGGAACATTCAAGAGGGAACCTCCGCTTCCCCTGTGCCTAATCTACCCACTCCGTCTGTTGGAGTTACAAAAGCGTAATTGGATGCTGTGATTCTAGGGCTAAACCAGCAGATCAACGCCCAAAATGCACAACTAGAGGCTCAAAGTGCCCAGAATGCTCTGATTCTGAATAAGTTGAACGACTTACTTGGGGCAAACAATCAACCGGCTGGTAATGAAGGGAACTATGCTGGCAACATTCATGATGTTAATGAAAGGAATGCTCATGAAAGGCCTACTAGTCCCTTTGAGCAGGCAGTACCTGACGCCGGTGGATCTAGAACTCGGCATGATGAGGAATATCTTTCTGGAATGGTCCGGCAGATCATGAAAGAAAGTATGCAAAGGGTTGAAGATGAGAAGGAATGGGGTTTCGCTCCAAGTAAAACTCCGTTTACTGAAAAAATCTTGAAGGCGGAATTTCCAAGGAAGTTTGTCCCTCCAACTATTCCAGCTTACAAAGGGACAAGTGATCCGAATGAGTTCTTGTATAAATATGATTGGCACATGACAGGTGCCAGGGCCTCCGACGAAATAAAGTGCCGATATTTCCCCGTATACCTGGAAGGCGTGGCTTTACTGTGGTTCACCAAGTTGCCAGTTCGATCTATCGATCAGTTCTCAGACTTGACCAAAAAATTTAAGGAGCAGTTTAGGCTATATGCTTCGAAGGCCAAGGATATCATGTCATTGTCCAGTTTAGAGCAGAATCCTGGTGAGTCTATCAGATCTTTCTTGAACCGTTTCAATATAGCCTTGGCTGAGGTGGACAATGCTGAACCACGAATGATATTGACTTATCTGATGAGGGCTATTGATAAGTCAAGCGAATTTGGGAAATGGTTAAATATGAAGGAGCCAACCTCTCTCGAGAAGTTCTACAAAAAAGCGGACGAATTCATTCGCTTGGAAAGTCGTCCTTTGCCAGTAAAGGCAGTGTTGGAAAAAGCTGAAGACAATACTGTCGCTCCACGCAAGAATGAGTCGGTGGGGCAGAAAAGGGAGAATAATAATGGAAAGAAACAGGGTAATCTGAAAAAGCCCCGGTCCTTCAAGCCGTCAGAATATACTCCATTATCACATACGCCGGAGCACATCTACCTTGCCACCAAAGATTCCGTCGATTTCCCTAAACCTATCCCTTTGAGAACTGGGAGAAAAGCCATACAAAGTGGGAAATTTTGCCGCTTCCACAATCAACCAGGTCATGAAACTGATGAATGCCGCCAGCTGAAGAATCTAATTGAAGAGTTGCTAAGAGAAAACAAGTTGCAGCAATTTGTGAAAAAGAATAGCAACAATCCTGCATCATCGAGTCAGGGGCAGCGGGCTCCTGTTCATCAGCCTGGGGCAGGTGAGAAAGCTACGGGGCATGAATCTGGAAGGCCCGTTATCAATGTCATTTCCGGAGGACCTCACCCAGCTGGCAAGAGTTGGGGTGAGATGGAGAGATATTCCAGGGCTTTGAAATATGCTCCAGCCGAAGAAAACGTCTTTGTTCTAGAAGACACTACGCCCCTTAAACAACAAAAAACTTTCAGTGATGATATTATTTTCTGAGCCAGAGATTCTACAGGTATTGAAGCTCCTACTTTAGATCCCTTGGTCATCTCGGCTGGTATTGGACCAGCCATTGTCAGAAGAGTCCTCATTGACTGTGGAGCATCATGTAATATCCTCTTCAAAAAGACATTTGACCAGATGAAAATCCCTATGATCGATGTGCGAGCCTCATCACAGAAAATCGTGGGCTTCACTGGGGAGCCAAAGCAGCCAGTAGGAACCATCGATTTGTTTGTAGAACTTGGGGAAGGAGAAAGGAAAGTGGTCCGAAAGCAAACCTTTGTGATCGTCGATGAATATTCTGCTTATAATGCTTTTCTTGGCCGTCCAACACTCGCAGCATTCAAAGCTATCCTAGCCCCGTGGTGCCTCACTATTAAATTTCCTACTGACAATGGAGTAGGAGTTATAAAAGGGGATCAAAATGCTGCGCGAGAATGTTATTGGACAGAGCTGCGAGAGTCAAGAAAAAGAGAAATGGGAAAGGATGCGGCAACTCCAATCCGCATCAAGGAACCAGCTTTGTAGCAATTACAGAGCGGACCCTGCACTGGCGAACACAGCGGGGCACGGAAAGAAATGGATCCCAGAAAAGCCAGTACAGGGGAGAATAGAGTAGTACCGGTGGAAACGACAATTCCGGTACCTGTTGACCCGAAGGACCCAAATAAGGTGTTGAATGTGGGTTCGCAGCTTAATGTGTCAATTCAGAATGTCTTAATATCTTTCCTGAAAGCAAATCTGGATGTCTTTGCTTGGACTCATGCCGATATGTGTGGGATATCCCCAGAAGTTGCAGTACACGCTCTGAATATTGACCCAAAGTTTACGCCAGTTAAACAGAAAAGAAGAACCCAAGGTCCAGAAAGGTCAGCAGCATTAAAAGAAGAAGTTGATCGACTCATGGAAAATAACTTCATCAAAGAATCTACGTATCAGAATTGGGTTTCAAATCCTGTGTTGGTCAAGAAAGCTAATGGAAAATGGAGAGTATGCATCGATTTTTCTGATCTAAACAAGGCTTGCCCCAAAGATTGCTTCCCATTACCCAGGATCGATCAACTGGTAGACGGAACTGCGGGACATGAATTGTTATCCTTCATGGATGCCTACTCCGGTTATAACCAAATCATGATGCATGAGCCGGATCAGGAGGATACAAGCTTTATCACAGATGTTGGACTTTATTGCTACAGAGTTATGCCCTTCGGATTGAAAAACGCAGGGGCAACCTACCAAAGACTTGTTAATGCTATGTTCAAACCGCAATTGGGCAAAACTATGGAAGTCTACGTCGACGACATGTTAGTGAAGTCCAGGAAAGCAGTGGATCACATTGAACACTTAGCAGAAATGTTCGCAGTCCTCTGGAAATACAGAATGAAACTTAACCCTCTGAAATGTACATTTGGGGTCGAATCCGGAAAGTTCTTAGGTTTTATCGTCAGTGCTAGGGGCATTGAGGCCAGTCCAGCTCAAATTACCGCCTTAAAAGAAGTTAAAGCTCCTAGAACGAAGAAGGAATTGCAAAGTCTCAACGGAAAGGTCGCCGCTTTGAGTCGGTTCATTTCCAAAGCTACTGATAAATGCATCCCATTCTTCGATGCCCTGAAAAAAGGAAAGAAGAACTTTGAATGGACTCCCGAATGCCAAAAAGCCTTTGAAGAGTTGATCCGTCATATGGAAACGCCTCCGATACTTTCTAGGCCAGGCAATGGTGAGGATCTTCTTATATACTTGGCAGTATCATCTCATGCTCTAAGTGCAGCGCTGATACGGGAAGACAAAAGGATTCAACATCCAGTTTACTATATCAGCAAAAGACTCACTGGGGCAGAGCTGAATTACTCCAAGTTGGAAAAACTCGCCTATTGCCTACTAGTTGCATCGAGGAAACTGAGGCAATATTTCCAAGCTCATCCTATCAAAGTACTCACTGATCAGCCTCTAAAGCAAGTCCTATTTCGCCCTGAAACTTCGGGTCGTCTTCTAAAATGGAACATTGAACTTAGTCAATATGACATCACCTATCACCCCCGAAAAGCAATCAACGGACAAGCTTTAGCTGATTTCATTGCAGAATTCACAGAGAAAGATAATGGTGAGGAAAAAGCGGTCAATGATTCTCCAATCCAGTGGAAGATGTATGTTGATGGCGCAAGAAATGACTACTGTTCTGGAGCCGGAGTGGTACTTGAAACTCCTGAAGGTCGATCATTATGTTATGCACTAAGACTGGAATTTCCTTCAACAAACAATGAAGCAGAATATGAAGCTCTTATTGCAGGTCTGAAAATCGCTAAAGAGCTGAACATTCGAGCATTACAAATTTTCAGTGATTCTCAGCTTATTGTATGCCAAGTCAAGAAAGAATTTCAAGCAAAAGGTGGAAATTTGTCTTCCTACTTGTTAAAGGCTTGGGAACTCCTATATGAACTCGATCACTATTCAATAAGCCACATTCCTCGGGAAGAGAATATGAAGGCAGATTCCCTCGCAAAGTATTCAAGTTCTGGTGAAGCTCAACTATTGGGATTGGTCCCTGTAGAAGTCCTTTCAGCGCCAAGTATAGACGAGATGGATATAGACTGGATTATGAATGTATCTCAAGAACAAGAGTCATGGATGACTCCAATACTGGATTACCTACTCAGGGGTTCTCTGCCAGAAAACTCGATAGAAAGACGAAAGCTTCTAAGGAAGGCCTCTCGCTATGTAATTCAGGACGGTCGATTGTACAGACGGGGATTCTCAATGCCATTGCTTCGATGTGTATCCCGGGAAGAGTCCAAAACAATCCTAGCTGAAGTGCATGGAGGAGAATGCGGTGATCATTCAGGTGGTCAAACACTAGCAAAGAAAATTCTCCGATACGGATATTTTTGGCCAGAAATTAATCGGGATGCTGCAGATTACTCCCGAAAATGTGACAAGTGCCAAAGATATGCCAAAATTCCTAGAGCACCTTCTACCGAACTCACACAGATGGTCAGTCCATGGCCATTTGCAATTTGGGGAATGGATCTCATTGGGCCGCTACCAACTGCTAAATCAGGGATTAAATACGCTATTGTTGCAGTTGATTATTTTACTAAGTGGGCTGAAGCTGAACCATTGGCTATTATCACTTCTAAGAAAATGATAAGCTTTGTGACCAAGAATATCATTTGCAGATACGGTGTGCCTCAGAAAATAATCACAGACAATGGTACTCAGTTTGAAAGCGAGGAATTCCAGGATTTTTGCAAACGATTCAAAATCCAGAAAAGCTTTTCGGCAGTAGCTCATCCGCAGGCAAACGGGCAAGTGGAAGCAGTGAACAAGATCATCAAATCAACCATCAAAAAGCAACTCGAAAGAGCAAAAGGTGGTTGGGTCGATAAACTACCACTTGCACTATGGGCATACAGAACTACTCACAAAACTGCAACTGGGCATACTCCTTTTTCGTTAGCATACGGATCGGAAGCAATGATCCCGGTTGAAACAGAGGTCCCTTCACACAGAAGAATTCATTTCAATCAAGCAGAAAATGAAAAGTTGCAACTTGAAGCGCTGGATCTCCTTGATGAAAAAAGAGATGAAGCTAACCTCAGAGTTGCAGCTCATCAGCAAAGGATAGCCAGACATTTCAATTCCAAAGTTCGTCAACGCAGCTTTGAAATTGGAGATCTAGTCCTGAAAAGAATTATGACCGCGACAGGTGTGTTTGGGCCAAATTGGGAAGGACCATATGTAATAGGTCAGAAGCTTCTTGACGGCACATTCAAGCTCACCACCGTTGATGGAGATCAAATTCCAAGGGCATGGAACAGCAACCACTTGCGTCCATACTTTACTTGAAAATTTTGTTGAAAAATTGTAAAAAGAATTATGAATGTATGATTCTTGTAATTGAAAGCAATTGTGAAACTGATGCAAATAAATAATGAAAGAATATAAAGTGGATGTAGGCCCAATTTCATGGCCGAACCACTATAAATCTTGTGTTCCTTATTATCATTATATGTTTGCTTTGTTTTCAATATAAAAATACATAAAATGTATTGCTAAAATGTCGATTTAAATTTTTGCAGACAATGGAAATAAAACTTGCGCATAATAAGACCGAGCGATTCTCACCATCATTCAACAAACAAATTTCAAGTCACAAAGACCCCGAATTCAAATCCTAGATAGGAAATACTTCAATTGAACGGCTAATGATTTCGATAGAAACGAGCCCTTGCTGATAAATTGAGATTGTTTGAACAAACAAACATCCAATTAGGAAGCTAGTGCCCGTTCTCACGAACTTGCCTGGCAATGAAGTACACTTCCTTGGATTAAACAAGCCACTTGTGAGAGAAAGGGGAATGAAAACTTGAAAAGAAAAAAAAAAAAAAGAGGATCGCTGAAAAGGCATAAGCAAGTGAACAGAAGAACAACCAAAGCTACCATCAGCGGCACAAGTCCTCTTCGGAGGCGCAACTCTTCGGAGGATAAAAGACCTCTAATGGGTCATACGCCACAAAAAAGAAAGTTCTCTACTCAACAAAAAAGATTGGAGGAGTCATGACCCTCCAACCATGAGAGAGTAACTTCCAGGCGATGAAAACCCTCTCTGAGGCACATTTCACCAGGAGTTGAAGTGTTATAACCGCTCTTCGGGATTTCACTTCACCAGAGTTGAAGTGCAAACAAAATAAAAGCCCTCTTCGGAGGCCCATTTCACCAGGAGATGAAGTGTTGTGACCGCTCTTCGGGATTTCACTTCACCCGAGTTGAAATGCAAACAAAATAAAAGCCCTCTTCGGAGGCCCATTTCACCAGGAGTTGAAGTGTTGTGACCGCTCTTCGGAATTTCACTTCACCAGAGTTGAAATGTAAACAAGATAAAAGCCCTCTTCGGAGGCACATTTCGCCAGGAGTTGAAGTGTAACAACCGCTCTTCGGGATTTCACTTCACCAAAGTTGAAATGCAAAAACAAAGACCTTCTTGAAAGCACACGTTTCACCAAGATTGAAATAAAACTTCCAAGTGTTGAAACGTGAAAAGGCTTTCGTCGAAGGCACAACTCTTTGGGGGTACACGTTTCACCGAGATTGAAATAAAACTTCCAAGTGTTGAAACGTAAAAAAAAAAAAAATCCCTCCGTAGAGGTACGACCCCCTCCCGGGCACACAAAAAAAAAAAAAAAAAAAAAAGAAGACCTCTTTGGAAGCACACGTTTCACCGAGATTGAAATAAAACTTCCAAGTGTTGAAACGTGAGAAGGCTTTCTTCGAAGGCACAACTCTTTGGGGGTACACGTTTCACCGAGATTGAAATAAAACTTCCAAGTGTTGAAACGTGAAAAATCCCTCCTCAGAGGTACAATTCTGTAAAAAAAATTCCTCATCAAAAAGCGTACTTTAACTTTCAAATGGAAAATGATTGTAAAAAGGAAAGAAGTTAAAGTACCCTTCAGAGGTCCGCTTTACCACATAGAGGAATTCACTTGGTAAAATATGCACATAAGCAAAAGAGAAAAGTGATTTCTTCGAACGACAAAGCGTAAAAACTTATACGAAGGGAGTTGTACTCAATAAAAATTTTCTTTAAAAAATAAATAAAATAATTATTCTTTAACAAATAAGAGTGCAAGTCCCCTCGAAGTATAAGATATTGCAACAAGCTTAAGGTATGGGGGCAACATGGTATAGTAGTATAGCTGCCTCAGTAAAGTAATACTCAAGCAACATACCATAAGCCCGCTGCAATACTATATAAACAAACTTGTGCAAAAATAAATAGTAAATGCATTCTCAAATTCAAACAGAAGTTTGTACAAACAAAGAATCATTTTATTCAACTATAATGCAGATACAGGTTTTCAAAATAAAAGCGGGCGCCGATACCCGCACAACTCTCGGCCAGTTCATACAAAAGGCAAAAAGCTAAAATCTTCACTTCTTCTTCCCTCCTTTGGACCCTTTACTCGGTCGAATAACCAGCTTTTCAGGCCGGCCAGTGGGTATAAGGGAAGTAGGAGAGGCAGGTGTAACCGGTTCAACTTCCGGCTCCTCTTCAGTGGCGGTGATTTTCTTCCCCCTCCTCTTTGATGTCCCACGCTTCTCTCTCCTTTGTGAGGAAGACTCACTCCCCGGAGTGACAAGTTTTGATAGAACAATGTCGTCAGAAGGAGTCCGTTCCGGGGAAATGTCACCTCCCTCAGGTCTCTCATCTTTCTGCTCTTGCGAAGTGATGGGATCATCCAAGCCGTGAAGAGCCTCTATTTGTTCCTCCTGTGATCCAGGTTGCGAGGCAGAAGGAGGCACCGCCTGAAGAGATGAAGGAAGGATGACCGGAGGAGTAGAAGTTTGAGCAGTGCTTGGTACTTTCTCTACAGAAGAAAAAAGGTTAAAGTCAGTAAAAAGAGGAGATGAGGGTTCACCAATGAAGTCAGTAAAGAGAGGAGATGAAGGCTCGTCAAGGTTGAGAAAATAGCCAAGGAGCTCGTGAAACTCATGTGAAATAAACGAGTAACCAGCTTGAGCAGAATTGACAGTAGCGAGATTAACAGTGAAGTTACCTGGAGAAGCTGGTTTCCTGATATCGACTTCATAAGCTTGCGCATCAGCGCTCTCTTCACCCTCGTCTCCACCTTGTGTGCTTGTAATATCAGCGGTAACTTTGGTGGGAGATGCGAGATGGGAACTGGAACCAATAATGTCGACTTCAGACGAAGAAGGTGGCTGGACTAGAGTAGTTGAAGTGGTTTTCCCCAGCTGGTCCCCTTCCGTCACTTCGGTTCTTAGTTTGGCAAGTTGTTCCTTTCCCCTGGCGAGAGCAGCGCGAGCGTCTTCATCAAAATAATGCCTTTCCAGGGCTGGCTCGTCATAACCAGCACCTTCAGCACCAAGCATATCGAGGGCGGCCTCCCACACTTCAGCTAAAGTGATCTCATACTTGGGACCAAGAAAGGCGAGGCTTCCACGCCCCAAGACGCTATGCAAGTAGAAGTCGAATAATGTTGAGCCGAAGCTGTTTTTGGTCGCCTCATGAGACTCTTCGGCTGCGATTTTGCCGGCGACAGCCTCATCGCGCTCCCTTTCAGTTCTGGCAAGCTGAAGCTTAAGCATTTGTATCTCCGCCTCCTGGGAGTTGTTTTTCTTTCGAAGCTCAGCAATATCAGAGACATAGCCTTCACTGATTCTTTTTTGTGCCTCGAGCCTATCTTCGGCATCCCTCTGACTGGCATGAGCATCTCTAACTTGTCTGAGAAGCACTTCTTCTTTTTGAGAGTATGAAGTAGAGGAAGCAGCAAGCTCATCTTTCAACTTCTCAACCTTTGCTTCGAGCTCCTCGTTGTAGGAAGTAATGCTCCTCATTTCAGTGTCGTGCTGCTCAAGGACCTTTTGCCACTCAGCCTTATCATTTTCCATGGTGAGCATGGCCTCTAAGTTGGCACGATTAACTCTTTGACGCTCATCAACAAGCTTCTGCCAGTTTGACATCCTCTCGATATCGAGCTTGACTGCATCAAGATTGCGCAACATAGCAGACTTGTCAATAGGGACCAAGTCTAGGTCGAATCTCACGCCCTTTAAGCACCATTGTGGAAAACGGCTTTGTAAAGTGGCTGGGCCAGGTCCCACTTGAAATTTAGGCCTGCTTATTATTGTCTGGATGTCCTCCTTCCCAAGAGCGGGAGAGTCGGAAGTAATGTCAAGAGGGGCAGGGGCAGTAGGCTTTTCGGGAATAGTGGAAGTATGTCTCTCACCATGTCGGGCTCGTTTGCCTGAATCTTCAGTTACATGACCTTTTCCCCGGTCGTCGTAAGATTTCCTTTTGTGAGAGTCGTCACTCCTTTGCAGAGAATCATGGTGATCATCCCTATCCCTTCTGTCATAACGCTCTTCTGCATCCCTCCTTTCACGAGCCTTTCGAGCAGCCCTCTCTTCGTCAGACTCTCTATAAGAGGGAAAGTAACGCCGATAATCATATTGACCACGCCCCCCGTAGCGTTGGAAATCCTGATAATACGATCCGCCGCGTGTCATTGAAGAATCTGAAATAAGAAAAGATAAGCTTTAGAAATCTCTAAAGTATAAGAAGATAAGTGCATAAATGTGCTGGAAAATCCTTAGTTGTGTGTGAAGTGCAAGCTACTCGCGTTGGACTAACGAACCACTCCTCTGTTGGGGGGAAGTGATAGATTTCACTGTTGATGACAATTCTTGAGATGAAGGAGTTAGAGTCTGTTGGAGGGCAGATGTTGCTTCAATCGTCGGAGGTATAGCTTTACCATGAGCAGGGTCTTCTTTAAAGAGCTCTTGTGAAGTAATAATTATGTCACTTAAATCCCCAAAGACGTCATCACCGGCATGCCCAACCTGATTCCCTCCATCATCTCCTTTGTCAGCACTCTCCCTGGTTTGGGAAAGGGGCTCCTCTTCTTCTTCAATAATGGGAGCAAGTGCGGGCTTTTCGGAGGGTCCCGTATCGTCTCTGGGAGTAGAGCACTTTACTAATAAGGTTTCTGCAGAAATTTCTCCTCGTATGTGCTCTTTAGTGGAGATCGGAAGATCAGGAGTTTTCACCGGAGAGTCAGGAACCTCCGTTGGAGCTTCACGAGGCCGAGTAAAGCGAGAGAGATGGAGGAGTCCGTATTGATGTAAAAGTTCATCGTTTAGCAGAAACTTTATGCTCCTCTCTTCTACCGGCACGGCATTTAATCTTTCAAAAATTTGCTTAAGACTTGGGTCCCTAGTAGGGGGTGGAAGTGCTAAAAACAGGAAAAGAATGAAATTAGCAGCTGAGAGTTCAGATCTCGAGAAAGTTTCAAAACGGAAAAAGTAGAGACAGGAAATCTTACTTCCCACTCTCCAGATGGCATAAAACCCTGGAGGGCAGCGAACAAAGAAAAACTGATTCAAAAATCCGTGAGCGCTTTCGGAGAGATCAGTAATAAGTTTGCGATTTCGAGCGCTTCTTACAACCACGATGGAGGGATGGTCTTTAGTTTTCGTGAATGAGCAAAAATAGCAGATCTCCTCGAAGCTTGGTAACCGATCCAAAACTCTCCTGAATAGAACACATAACCCCATCAGAATGGCGTAGCCATTGGGGTGTAATTGGAATGGAGAGATAGATAACCGAAGCAGGAACTGTTGGAGAAAGTCGTTAAAAGGAGGAATCGCCCCACTTAAGCACATTTGGCGATTGACTGCAACAAAGCCGTAGGGAGGATTGTCAGCAGTGTCATTTGGCCCCGGAAATAAGATGTCAGCATCATCAATGCCAAACTGGACGCGCAGTTGGTTAAATGCCCGCTGATTCAAAGTTGTGGGTGTTCTCTCCGGAGGGTTGTCTATAGGGATGGCTACTGGAAAGACATCTTCAGCCTGGCCCATCGGCTCTTCTTGATGAGAGGTCATTCTACACAAGCAACTGGATGTTCAAATGCGAAGGTGCACGTTTCCTAAAAAGTGTGAAGTGTCGTGCAAAGCTAATAAAAAATAATAATAACAAGTAAAGATAACTGGATAAACTGGTTGACGATTGATTGACTATGGTAATTTCGGAACTTGTTATTTAAAGCTCAAGCATAATATTAATGCGGGCTGGTCAGTTTCAATTAACTAATCCAGTGCTGCTTTAATATTCCACTTGAAATCGGTAGCACTTCGTTCACACGATTTATTTAAGTTAATCATCTATCATTAACTAATCTGTCGTTCGATGTGGGCAATCAATGACAGTGTATTCGTCCCAGTTTTCTGTGAATGTTGTATTAACAGATTATTAGCTTACAAGTTGAAGTAATCTGTAAAAGAATGCAGCAAAGATCAACAGTTCAAAGTTCAAGCAAAATTTACAAGTGTTAAGTTGTCAACGACTCAAGAATCCTTTGTAAGGGTTAAGCTAAGTCATTGGTTATTTGGATGACTCGGCTACGACCTAAGGAAAGTGAGGCAAGTTAAGTTAGGTTGTTCCAACTCTAAATCGCTGATGTTATAAGTCGGCAGTACTATGAGTCGTAAGTCAAAGAACAGGGGGAAGGCTCCAGATCGAAGCAACAAGAAACCTTCCAAGTTCTAACTCGGTTACGACTCATGGTTTGAGTCGTAAAACTTGCTAGGTCAGATTAAAAGTCGATAGTAAAGGCTACTGGGTCGCATGGAAGCCACTGAGTCGTACACGGCTTATGGTTTAAGTCGTGCACGGTTTAAAGGATAAGTCACGGGAAAGTAGCAAGTACTGAGTCGTTGACAGCTCATGGTTTGAATCATTCACGGCCTATGGCTTAAGTCGTTCACGACTTATAGCTTGAGTCGTTTGTGGTTTATGGCTAAAAGCATTAAGTCGTGTACGGTTGTGATTGCAAGGTATTTCAGAATCAGTGGCCGAAAAGCAAAACCAACTAAGTCGTGAGATCCTAAGTCGTTTCCTCAACCAGTCAACCCCTTTCTAACCCGTTAACCCGTTAAGAACTTCCTCATCTCCTCCGAACCCACGGGCCGGTCAAATCGAGATATTGTAATTCATCATCTTCTCCTCACATCACCAGAAAGCACCCAAAAACCAATTCGAATCGCTTCAAGTGTACGGCGAATCAAGCGCAATGTTATAATCTAAAGGATCACAACAACAACGTAGCCAACAATGGTCAGAGTCGTTCACAACTCAATTCAAAGCCCGAGTACGACATACGGCGGTGATTTGGGAACAGGAAGCAAAAATTTATGCCTTAGCAATGGTCGTGGTTGGATTGAAGTTCAAAATGACTTACGCGATGTGGAGGAAAGGATGGATTAATGATCAGTAAGCTTGGAGAGTCTCTAATGGCGGATGCGTCTGTGAGATAAGAAGTGGGAGAGGAGAAACGACTCAAGCGTTCTTATATCTGGAGACATTGGAACTTGAATCGGCACGGGTTATGATGAGTCGAAGCGCACGACTTACGGCTTAAGACGTGTGCTTCGAGGGGCAAGTGTTAATCCCGTTTCACCAACGAGTTAAAGAGTCCACGAGATAAGAGCCCACAAGGTAAGATCTATGAGTTGAGGAGCCTGCAACCTAAGAACTACGACTCAGGAAGCTTACGACCTACGACTTAAGGCAGCAAACAGTTCTAGAAGGACTTACGAGTTAAGCAGTCTCCGACTTAAGGCCTCCACGGTTTAAGGCTTTTACGAGTTAAGGAACCTTACGAGTTAAGGATGGCACGACTTAAGGAGATGAACGACCTACGACCTAAAACATGTTGCGACCTAACAATGGCTACGGTTGAACGGCCTAAGGAAAGCTATGCGACCTAAAGGAGTAACGACTCAAAACATTGGAAGGAAGGGTCAACAACACATAAGTCGTTGACGACTTACGACTTATGATGAGTCGTGTACGACTCATGCTAGAACGAAGGAAGTCATGTTTGGTTAACTCGGGAACGACTTATCACTTGTATCGTTCATTCGAACAGGAGCATAACATTAGACCAAGCCGAGAGTCAAATCCAGTAGGTCGGCCGCGACCTACCATGAACCACTGACAAGCCCGCGACTTATCATATGAGACAATTCACCATGACTCGTCCACGACCTAAGGTCACTAAGTCGTAGTCCACTGCTATGATGTCCATACTAAAAAAGGATGACTCGTGAACGGGTTAGAACTTGTGCTATATTCAGAAGACCGAAGGCGAGTTTGAGCTCAACATGGTGAGTCGTCCACGACCCAACATGACTCGGCCACGAGTAACCCATGAGTCGGGTACGACTCACGACTTAAGACCGGAAACCCCTATAAATACACGACCATTTCCAACATGAAGGGGACTTTTAGGTCAATCAATTTCAGGCACCATTTCTCTGCCGAATTCCAGACTACTTCAACACTTAAAGCTTTTTGAGATTCAAAGAAAGTCTAAAGGAACTTCATGAAGAAATCATCTACATCCACCATGGATTTGAAGATTTTTGTCAACATCGAAGTTTGAGTTACTTGTTCTAAGTCTTTTGTAATTCAAAATGTGTTGTACTTGAGAAGATTTGTATCAACTTGTAACGTGATCATCAATAAAAGTACTTAAAGTGGACGTAGGCTATACCCATAAGCCGAACCACTATAAAATTGCTGTTGTTTACTGCTTTTCCGCTATTACTTGCTTATAATTCTTTCCCGATCTATCGGGTGGTGCTTTCACAACTATACTTCACACACCGGGGTGTTAGCGTTCAAATTTAAGCGTTAACAGCTATGGACGATAATAATACAATATTATGGATCCAACGGAACTAGTTTCGTCGAATTCCGAGACTGTGCCTTGAAAGGCTATTTTCTAAATATCGATTTAAACGATATAATCTCAAAACTGATCAAATCAGTTTCAAATTCAATTTTAAAAATTCTACTATCTCTAGTATCATCAATATAAATTTTCTAAACCTTGAAAATATTTTTAATCACCTTAAAACTGAAGATTCAAATTTTTATCCAACTTCAATAAATTAAATTCAATAATTAAATTGCCGAATCCATAGTAAATTTTGAATTTTAAGTTAAACTAACTTTCAAATATTTAAAATCAATTAAATATTTCGATTTCAAATGTTCAAAATTCTGGGTCGTCACACATCTCCACTCCGTTGAACTTTTACCAAACGTAAAACCTTCCTCCTTAATCGTTTCTCATCTTGATCCATGATTCGAATCGGCTTTCTATTGACTGCTAAGTTGGGTTCTATCTCCATGTCTTCTTGAGCAGCTATTTCTATGATTTATTCTGGATCATATACATGCTTCCATAAATGAGATACGTGAAAAACATTATGTATACCATACAATCTTTCAGGCAATTATACTCGATAAGCTAATGGGTCGATTCGTTTGAGGATGGAAAAAGATCCAATATATCAAGGTGCTAACTTCCCTGCTCTTCGAAATCTTACTACTCCTCTCATGGAGAGACTTTCAAAATGACTGAATCTCCAACTGAGAATTCTAGATTTCTGCGGCTTTAATCTGCATAATTCTTTTGTGAGAAATGCGGATTACAGATCTTAAGGCTAGGATTAACAATAAAGGGGGGTGAATAGTGTTTATAAAGAATTACTAAATCTTTTGAGTTTATGTTAATTTAAACATAGATGTGTGCAATACACTGACACAGATATGATCACAGAAACATACACAGATGCAGAAATAAAATAAAAAAGCAGTAAAGGAAAGAACACACCGGATTTTATACTGGTTCGGAGTTACCCTACATCCAGTCGCGCAACATAAGTACGGATTTCCATTCAAAAGCAAACTTTACAATTACATCCTCGATTTCAAGGCTATAAGATACACCCTCCAGAATCACAATCCTCTGGGTAAAGATACTTGATTTTCCGGGTAACAAGTTCACCCACTTGATTTTACGGGCAACAAGTTCACCCAATTGATTTCCCAAGGCTACAATCACACCTTATCACGCTTAATTGATTTTCAAGGCTACAATCATACCTTTTCTTGCTAAGTTGATTACAAAAAGCCTATAACTCTGAATAGCACTGAGAATCTTGTTGAGGTAGTGATAGAGAATCAAACTACGAATAATCGAGTTCGATTCAATGTTGATTTCGGCAGAGTAATGGTAAGAGTATGTATTAAGAAAAGTAGAAGAAGAAGAGGAGTGAAAAACCAGAAAATCTGATATAAAATTCATTGAAACTAACCCATATTTATAGAAGAACAACAGTCGTGTTCATTCGTGAAGAGTTATGGCGAATAGACACTTCTTTTGAAATTTAAATTTTGAACTTAACTGACACTATGTCGACATGGTCACCATGAGTATGTCGACATCCCAAGGCAATTTTTGATGATTTGATTTTCTTTGAAAATAACCTTTATCTTATATTAAAACTAATTTAAACTTATAAATATACTTGACTATAGTTAAAATTCATAAATAAATATAGAGAATAATATATATAGAATTTAACTATAATTTTATATTTAAATCTAAGTATAAATATTTAAAAGTTAAATATATAATTTTAAAAGATAGTTTAAAATCATGAGTAATTTGACTTTGAATTTAAAGATGATTTTGAGGCTAAAATTATTTAAAATCAGGATAGAGGTTTTTGATTCTTTTAAAAGGAAAGTTTTGAAATCATTTTGAAAGCAAGATAATTTTTTGTAAAATCATATGAATAAAAATTAGCGGATACAAAACAATGTTCCATTAGATTTTTCGTAGATTCCATCCTACTTAAGGTTCCATCCCTTTAACAGGCTCGAAGTGGATTCCATTCCACGAATAAAATGGATTTTAAGATGCCAGTGCTTTTCTAGGAGTTTTAACAAAATTCCTAATTAAAATACTTATTCTTGAAGTCTTGAACTCTTGATAATCTTGATACTCATGAGTCTTCAATCTTGATATCTTGAATCTCTATACTGTACAGTGCTCATTCTTGGTACCTGCATGGTTAAATCCGGCATAAACATATATATCTAAACTTATAATGTTCGTATTTATATTTTATAATCTATTCTAAGGTTGTTGTCATCAAAACCATCATCTCACGGACTAACAATCTCCCCCTTTTTGATGATGACAACCTTTGTTTAAAAAATATTGCTTCTATCCTAATAACTCCCCCTAAAACTAATAACTCCCCCTTAATCTATGCCCTATACCCTATTTTATACTTCTCCCCCTTTGTTATCAACAAAAACAAACTCTAAACTTTATAACTCCAAACTATATATCTCCAAACTCCCCCTAAATCTAATACCCTATGATATGTGATTATAATGATAGTGTTATCATAAGTAATCAACACTTAGATCTAAAACTAAAAACTTACTACTAACTATTCTAACTAAAATCCATGATAATACTTATAATACATTACGTATAAAGTTGTATTTACATGAGCGTTTAGAACATAAATAAACACAAACAACAATGGAGAAGAAAGAAAAGAAACTAAATAGGAGATCTATGAATCGAACAATGCGGATAGTGGAAACAGAAATTTCCACGTTGTTCAACAAGATTCCCATCATTATCAAAGCATACTTCTCCAACGCAAACGACTTTATCGTCATCTTCCGCTTGCACTTATTCCATGGGTTCTTCTTCTTCTCCGCTGGCCTCTTGTTCTTGATTGTGTGAAGAATTTTCATCAATCAAGATACGGTTGGATTGATTATCCTTTAGAAAATTTTGCAAGTTCCTAAGAATCTTGCCATGCCTCTCTTGTTCCTTTGCCATACGGAGTTGAATCATTTGAATTTCAGTCATCATCTGAAGTGCATCCTTTAGAGACTCCTCCATTTTTGTTACACGAGCGAGAATAGTACGTTGAAATGGACCAGAAGTAGGAGAGGGAAACGAAAATGTTGAATTTATGTTTGATTTGGAAGATGATTCCATGATTTTATTTATTTCAGAAGATAGAATAGAGAGAGAACAGAGCTAATGATCAAAAATTTAAAAATAAGAAGAATATATAACCAATTTTTTGAATTTTGGTGGGAAAAATTTTAAAAAATAAAAAACGTTATATGTCGACATGGGTATATGGGG
Source organism: Allium cepa (assembly GCA_030765085.1). NCBI lineage: Eukaryota > Viridiplantae > Streptophyta > Magnoliopsida > Asparagales > Amaryllidaceae > Allium > Allium cepa. The sequence goes on along the minus strand of CM060929.1, from coordinate 664,911,504 downwards.
GATGTTGACATGCTCCTTTATATTTTTAATATTTCATTTATTTTAGTATTAATTATTTATTATAATGGATATTTATATTTTATATTTCAGTTATTGAACAAATACCTAATTATCTTCTTAATTTAGTAAATATTGATTCATTTAAGGGTTTTGTTAAAATATCAGCAATTTGATTCTCAGAACTGATATAATCGAGAGTAACTACTTCCTTACTTATATTATCTCTGAGAAAATGATGTCTGATATCAATATGTTTAGTTCGAGCATGTTGAGTAGTATTTTTGGATAAATTTATTGCACTAGTATTATCACAATAAATTGGTGATTTCGAGATATTTATACCATAATCTTTTAAAGTTTGTTGCATATATATTACTTGAGAACAAGCCAAAGCAGTAGAAATATACTCTGCTTCAGTTTTTGATAAAGAAACCGTGTTTTGCTTTTTACTAAACCAGGAAACCATAGAATGCCCCAAAAAGTGACCAGTCCCACTTGTGCTTTTTCGGTCTGATTTACAACCAGCATAATCAGCATCAAGTAAGATATTAAATCAAAAGAATCATTTTTAGTGTAAAATAAACCATAATCAGATGTGTGTTTAACATATCTTATGATACGTTTTACGGCTTTTAAGTGGGTCTCTTTAGGTTGGGATTGATATCTGGCACAGAGACAAACACTATGCATGATATCAGATCTACTAGCAGTAATATAGAGTAGTGACCCAATCATTCCTCTATATAATTTTTGTTCTACATCTCTCGAGAGATCTTCTTTACTAAGGTACTCATTGGTTCCCATGGGAGTGGGTTTTCTACTTGAAGTAGTCAAAACAAATTTATTAATTAGTTCTTTAGCATATTTTCCTTGAGTAATAAAGATACCATTATCTAATTGTTTTATTTGTAATCCTAAAAAGAAATTTAATTCACCCATATGACTCATCTCAAACTCCTTTGTCATTATTTCAGAAAATTCTTTATTCATTTCAAAATTAATTGATCCAAAAATGATATCATCTACGTAAACTTGTACTAGTTGAATATCATTTTAATTTCTTTTAATAAAAAGAGTATTATCTACTTTACCAATTTCAAATTTTGATTGTAATAAATAAGATCTTAGACTATCATACCAGGCTCTTGGAGCTTGTTTTAGACCATATAAAGCTTTCTTAAGTTTGTAAACATGATTTAGTAATTTATCATTTTCAAAAAGTGGTGGTTGTTCAACATATACTTCTTCTTTTACAAATCCATTTAAAAAAGCACTTTTAACATCCATTTGAAATAATTTGAAATTATTATGATTTGCGAAAGCAAGTAGAATCCTAATAGTTTCTAATCTTACTATGGGAGCAAAGGTTTCATCAAAATTTATTCCTTCTTCTTGACAATAACCTTGAGCGACTAATCGAGCTTTATTTCTAACTACCTCTCCTTGTTCATTGATTTTATTTTTATAAACCCATTTAGTTCCAATTATAGTTTTATTTTCAGGTCTAGGAACAAGCTCTCAAACATCATTTCGAGTAAATTGATTTAATTCTTCTTGCATAGCCAAAATCCATGAATCATCAGTTGATGCTTCTTTTGGATCTTTGGGTTCAATAGTTGATATAAAAGCTACATTAATCATTTGACTTAGTTGATTTCTAGTTTTAACAACAGATTGCATATCTCCCAGTATATTTTCTATAGGATGATCTTTTAAAAGTTTAGTCCTTTTATTAGGATGATTAATTTCATTATTAGTTTCAATTGATTCTTGATTTTAAGTGATTAAATCCTCTTCATCATTTGTATCTTCAAAATTTTTGGAATTTTCATCAAATGAAACATGCATTGTTTCTTCGATGGTGTTAGTTCTTAAATTAAACAATCTGTATGCTTTACTTCTATTAGAGTATCCGATAAAGATTCCTTTGTCGGATTTAGGATCAAATTTATCTAAATTATCTTTTGTATTTAAAATAAAGCATTTACTTCCAAAATTTTGAAATAAGATACCTTAGGTTTCTTTGAATAAAGAAGTTCATAAGATGTCTTATCAGTTAAAGGTCTAAATAAAATTCTATTTAAAATATAACAAGCGGTAGCAACTACTTCTGCCCAAAAATTCTTTGGTAAATTACTATCTAAAAGCATAGTTCTCGCACATTCTTGAATCATCCTATTTTTACGTTCTACTACTCCGTTTTGTTGTGGAGTTCTCGTAAATGAAAAATTGTGAGTTATTCCTTTTTATTGCAGAATTCCTCAAACTTTTCATTTTCAAATTCAGCACCGTGATCACTACGAATAGTTATAATTTTTAAAGAAAATTGATTTTGAATTCTTTTTGAAAAGTTCTTAAAACATTCAAAAGTAACTCTTTTATGTTTCAAAAATATCCATGTAAATCTAGAATAATCATCTACAATTACAAAAACATATTTACCATGATTTATTGACAGAATTTGAGATGGACCAAATAAATCAAGATGAAGTAATTCAAGAGGTTTTGAAGTTGAAATCATGTCTTTTAATTCAAAAGAACTTTTTCTAAGTTTTCCTAATTGATAAGCATCACATAGACTATCTACTTTAAAATTCATTTTAGGGAGACCTCTTATTAGATCATGTTTTGACAGTCTAGATAAGAGTTTGAAATTCAAATGCCCAAATCTCTTATGCCAAATCCAAGGGTCACTTGTATTTGCCAACAGACACAGGTTATCATTTGAAACTTTCATACTAAGAATATAAATATTCTTTTTTATGACTCCCTCAAACATAATGGTTGAATTATTATCTTCAATGTGACATTTTATCTTTTTCAAATTTAATTTTATGTCCTTTATCGCATAGTTGACTTATACATAGCAGATTATGTTTCAGATTCTTAACTAGCAAAACATTAGTAATAGTAGGAGTTTTAGAATTACCGACTTTGCCGATGTCAATCATATATCCTTTTGAATTGTCTCCAAAATTAACCAGTCCTCCGTCTTTGTATATAATATCATTCATTATATCTGGTTTGCCAGTCATGTGTCTAGAACATCCACTATCAAGTATCCATTTGTTCTTTCTGATCTACACAATTTGTTCGTTGTGGATTGATTCCTCAACAGCCATAAAGCATGATTCCTGCACATCAAACAATTTTGGTAGATAACTTGAATTTGAATATTGATTATATGCAGACTCATGAAACAATGAAGATTTGAATATTCTTAAACTAGTGTTAACAAATATAGCCATTTTAAAAGCTTTTTCAAAAATCAGATTATGAAACTTTGAAAACCTTGCTCTGATACCGATTGTGAGAAATGCAGATTACGGATCTTAAGGCTAGGATTAACGCTAGAGCGGGGTGAATAGTGTTTATAAAGAATTACTAAATCTTTTGAGTTTATGTTAATTTAAACACAGATGTGTGCAATATACTGACACAGATATGATCATAGAAACAAACACAGATGTAGAAATAAAGTAAAAAAAGCAGTAAAGGAAAGAACACACCGGATTTTATACTGGTTCGGAGTTATCCTACATCCAGTCCCACAACACAAGGACGGATTTCCTTTCAAAAGCAATCTTTACAATTACACCCTCGATTTCGAGGCTACGAGGTACACCCTCCAGAATCATAATCCTTTGGGTAGAGATACTTGATTTTCCGGGCAACAAGTTTACCCACTTGATTTTACGGGCAACAAGTTCACCCAATTGATTTTCCAAGGCTACAATCACACCTTATCACGCTTGATTGATTTTCAAGGATACAATCACACCTTTTCTCGCTAAGTTGATTACAAAAAGCATATAACTCTGAATAGTACTGAGAATCTTGTTGAGATAGTGATAAAGAATCAAACTACAAATAATCGAGTTCGATTCAATGTTGATTTCGGCAGAGTAATGGTAAGAGTATGTATTAAGAAAAGCAGAAGAAGAAGAGGAGTGAAATCCCAGAAAATCTGATATAAAATTCGTTGAAACTAACCCCTATTTATAGAAGAACAACAGCCATGTCCATTCGTGAAGAGTTATGGCGAATAGACACTTCTTTTGAAATTTAAATTTTGAACTTAACTGACACTATGTTGACATGGTCACCATGAGTATGTCGACATCCCAAGGTAATTTTTGACGATTTGATTTTCTTTGAAAATAACCTTTATCTTATATTAAAACTAATTTAAACTTTATAAATATACTTGACTATAGTTAAAATTCATAAATAAATACAGAGAATAATATATATATAATTTAACTATAATTTTATATTTAAATCTAAGTATAAATATTTAAAAGTTAAGTATATTATTTTAAAAGATAGTTTAAAATCAGGAGTAATTTGACTTTGAATTTAAAGATGATTTTGAGGCTAAAATTATTTAGAATCAGGATAAAGGTTTTTGATTCTTTTAAAAGGAAAGTTTTGAAATCATTTTGAAAATAATATATTTTTTTGTAAAATCATGTGAATAAAAATTAGCGGATACAAAACAATGTTCCACTAGATTTTTCGCAGGTTCCATCCTACTTAGGGTTCCATCTCTTTAACTAACTCGAAGTGGATTCCATTCCACGAATAAATTGGATTTTAAGATGCCAGTGCTTTTATAGGAGTTTTAACAAAATTCCTAGTTAAAATATCTTGAAGTCTTGAACTCTTGATAATCTTGATACTCATGAGTCTTCAATCTTGATGTCTTGAATCTCTATACTGTACAGTCTTCATTCTTGGTACCTACATGGTTAAATCCTGCATATACATATATATCTAAACTTATAATGTTAGTATTTATATTTTATAATCTATTCTAAGGTTGTTGTCATCAAAACCATCATCTCACGGACTAACTTCTTTTGCCTGCTTTGTGCTTGCTTTAGCTTCTTTCTAATTATATCAACTTTCTCTGAAGCTTCTCGTATCATATCTAGGCCAAGCAATAACCAATCTTCGATTTCTATCCAACATGCTGGCGATTTACATGGACAACCATACAAAGCTTTATATAGTGTCATGCCGATACTGGCTTGATAGTTGTTATTGTAGGAGAACTCTACTAGATGTAAATGATTTTCCCACGAGCCTTCAAAGTCTAGAACGCATATTCTCAAAAGATCTTCCAAAACGGGGTTGACTCTTTCCGTCTGTCCATCAGTTTGAGGGTTATATGTAGTGCTTATACTCAGCTTCGTTCTCAAAACTGTTTGTAATGCTTCCCAATATTGGCTAGTAAAGACCGGACCTCGATCACTTACTATACTACTTGGAACTCCATGCAATCGGACAATCTCCTTCATATAAATCTCCGCTAGGCTTGCAGAAATTCTTTTTGGCTTTATTGGAATAAAGCGTGCACTCTTTGTTAATCGGTTTATGATAACCCAAATGCCTTCATTTCCTTTCCTTGTTCGGGGTAAGCAATCAATGAAATCCATAGATATTATATCCCACTTCCAAGCCAGAATCTCCAAAGGTTGATGTAATCTTGTAGTCTTTTTCTGGTCGCTCTTGACTTTTTAGGCAATTTTCCTAATGGTTGACATAGATAGATATGTCCTTCTCCATGCTTTTCCACTAAAATGTAAGCTTCATGTTCTTTTACATCTTTTGAATTCCCGGATGAATGCTAAATTTGGCCGTGTGGCATTCAGCTAGTACTTCTTGCCTAAGATTTTCAACATCTGGAACATAAATTCTTCCATTTAACCACAATACTGCATGGTTATCTATTTTAAAGCTTGAATTCTTTGTCCTTCAGCTACTTTGATGTATTTCTCAAATCGTTTATCTTTTCTTTGTTTACTGGCGATTCTTTCCAGAAGAATTGGAGTTACTACCAAATAAGAAATAACAGCTAGCTTCTTACTCAATGCATTAGCTACTACGTTGGCTTTTCCGAGTGTATATACAATATATAGATCGTAAGATGCGAGAAATTCTAACCGATGTTATGGTCTCATATTTAAATCCTTCCGAGTGAAAAGATACTTCAAAGATTTGTTGTCCGTGAAGAGTTCGAATTTTTTCCCTAAAAGATGGAATATTATTTACTAAGGTCAATTCAAAGTTTAATTTAAAATAACTATGATGAATTCTTGCCTAGCAAATAATGCCTCCATATTTTTAGAGCGAACACAAGGACTAATAATTCTAAGTTGCGAGTTGCGTAATTCTTCTCATGCGTCTTTGGCTGTCTACTTATGTAAGCAATCACCATCTCATCGTGCATTAAAACCGCACCTACTTCTTCTCCACAAGCATCTGCATAAACGGTCAATCCACTATTTCCATTTATAATTGCTAAAATTGGAGGGATTGTCAACCTCTTGTTTAGTTCTTGGAATGCTTTTCACATTTAGGGGTCCAGATAAATTTAGCATCCTTCATTGTCAACTTCGTTAGGTAATATGAAATTTAAGAGAAGTCTTGAAAGAATCTTCTGTAATATCCTGCCAAACCTAAGAAGTTACAAATCTCTTGAGGAGTTTGTGGCTGCTTCCAATCTTAAATAGCAGCAATCTTCCCTGGATCTACTGAAATTCCATTCCTAGATATTACGTGTCCAAGGAATCTTACCTCCTTCTTCCAAAAATGGCACTTTGAGAATTTGGCTTTAAGCATATTATTCCTCAATATCTCCAACACAGCTTCTAGATGCCTTGTGTGTTCTTCTTTTGTTTTTGAGTAGATAAGGATATCATCGATAAAGACTAACACGAATTTTTTTACCACATTTCTAAACACTCTATTCATAAGGTCAGCAAAATAAGCAGGTGCATTAGTCAATCCAAAAGTCATAATCAACCATCCATAGAAAATATTCGAAACTTTGAATGTAATTAGATCGATGCAATCTTCTGCGGTCCTTAACTGATGGAATCCTATAGCTAGGTCCATTTTAGAGAAAATTCGAGCTCCGTATAATTGATCAGACAAGTCATCTATTCGGAGTAGAGGATGCTTGTTCTTGATTGTTTGCCTGTTCAGATCCCGAAAGTCTACACACAATCTTAATGATCCATCGGACTTGGCTACAAAAACTACTGTTGATCCCCAACTTGAACAAGTAAATCTTATTAATCCCTTCTTTAATAACTCTTGGGTTTAGTTATTCAACTCATCCCTTTCTTTTGGAGCCATCCTTCTATCTCATTGTTTAATTGGCATCGCACCACGAACAAAATTGATACAGAATTCGATTTATCAATATGGGGACAAAATCTTTACATCTTCAAAGACGTCTAGAATTCTTTAACAAGAGTATTCTTCCTAATCATGTCTGGAATGTATATAAAGCATAAAGAAAACTATCCCTTCTTGGACTAGACCTTCACAAGATATTTCTATGATTTTCCCAAAGACAGTCTATAAAGACATCGTTCTTTTTTTGCAATTGAGCACAACTTTATACTTAACCAACCAGTCCATACCAAGTAAAATTTCAAATCCAATAAAATCTAAGACGAAAAGATCAAAAGGAAAGTGATGAGGAGGATAGGAAATTGGGACTTTTTCATAGTGCATACAAAGAACGGTGGAACCTCCTATAGGATTTGTCACGCAGATAGGGTCGTCAACAATTTTAGGTTTAAGTTCCAATTTTTCTATAGCTTTTTTTAGAAATAAAACTATGAGAAGCTCCTGTATCAAATAATACTCTAACTAAAACATCTTTGATAAAAATATTACCTTCCAACACTCATTTTCCCTTTACATCTTGGGAGGTTGATGGCTTATCCTTGATAGCATACACTTTGGCGTGTTCTTTCTTCATTAGGGGACAATCATTTATCATGTGTCCTAGTTGATGACGATTATAGCAATTTCTTGATGTTGGCCCTTGTTTTTTTGTTTTTCTACAATGATTTGATAACTGGCCCTTATCTTGGCAATTGTAACATATGATATCCTTAAAGCGGTTATCATGTCCCTGTCATGGCTTCTTGCCATTGAACTTCCTCTTCTTCCTGTTATTATTGTTGCTTTCTTGTACTACGGGTGGATCTATCTTATCCAAAGCTTCATATCTGTATCCTATGTCTACTAAATTCATAAAGGGTACTTTCACATGCCCACTCATTCTTCCATGGTATTGCTTCTTCATTCCCGAGTTAAACTTTTCATTCTTCTTGAGGGGCATATCTATCAATCCAGGCCCAAAATGAGATAATTCATTAAACTTGTTAGCATATTCCTCAAACGACATCTCCTCTTGCTTAAAATCCATAAAATTTCGATAAAGACGGGATTTTCCTGCTTCTGGCATATATTGCTCCTTCAGAACTTCTTTGAATCGTTCACATGAGAAATTATCTTCTGACTCATTCTGAATAACAGATTCCCACCAAACTAGAGCTCCATCCTATAGTTGCTAGGAAGCTAAGAATCTCTTATGATTATCTTTATTATTCATCCCTTTAAAAATTCTTCCATAAGAGTGGATCCAAGCTTGTACTTCAATGATGGTTTTTATTCCTTTGTAAGGTTTACCACCAAGGCTGGTATAGTTCTTGCATAAAGTTGCAAAGTTGACTTGGGGCTGTACTAGAACTACTACTTCCTTGACTACTGTTGCTCTGGGAGTTTGAACATTTGTGGTATTACTTCCTCCCATAGCTCGTCCTCTTCTTGCACTCATTTCCTACTATCTGTAGGTAGGAAGAAGAATCTTTTGGATATATAAACGAGATATCATAGTGAATGTTATAAATTTTGGATATATTAATTTAAGTTAAAGTTTTAATTATGTGCTCTCTCGGACTAAACTCATTCTAGGGTATTACTAACCCTATATATAATGAGTCAACCCCATCAAAGTCAAGGTTCTCGCTTAACCTTCATCTCTGATACCAAATGTGACAACCCATCTCCCCTTTTCTTGGAAATCGATATTAATACATCAACGTATTCATGTGTCGTAAGTCCAAGTGCCGAAGAGGTAGATTATTAGGGGTGTAAAAGAAAACTAAAGATAGAAGACGACACAACAATAGAACCTCATATTGTATTCAACATTTAATTATACATAAGTGATTATCAGAGTTAAGTATAAATATAGTTAGGATAGTTATAATTGCTTATCCTTACATATGCTGGGACATACTAAATACATAACACGATAGAATATAGGTAGGTATCTACATAGGGTTCTTTAGCTTCATAGCTCCAAAAAGAACTTCTCAAAAATGCTTCCCAACATGCTCCAAAATGCTCCAAAAGTATCCTGACTACAGGCTACCCGAAAAACAGGGGACTCAAAGTTTAAAGGGAAAAACAAACTTCGGATCAGTCATGGGACTGGTGTGAGAACTCAAAGTATGATGTTTGGAAACAAAACGGTATCTCATAAGACCACGTCGCACATAAACACGAAATGGGTTTTTTCCTTATGATAACCAAAAATCTTTATTACGTAAAATTAAGGGAGATTATTTTTAATGACATTCTTGAAAAACTTTTGCAAATAAACTTATTAATCTTAGCCGAAATTGTTACCATTAAAAAATTCCAACATACTAGGTTCTACAAATAAAACTGCAAATTCTCATTGGAGAATGGATTTCCATACAAACGACTAAGTGAAGGGACTACCTTCCGATGGGTATGCCTCTAAATGGATGTCCCGAGGACCAACACTAAGGATCCCCTGCCAACACAAGACCAGCCTATCTTTATAACTAGATAGCACCGAATATATCATCCTCCGGTCGTTAATGATCTTTTTCCTTGACATATCTTAGCATACTTTCCACAACGATTAGATGCCTAAATGTCATTGCGGGTAAAAATCTATCTAGAAAGGGATGATCATACCCTAATGGTTGCGAACCACATAGCCATACTACATCTAACCCTCTTTTAGTCATTTCTCGTTTGATGAGGCTTGAGGTAACAAATACTTTTTCCACATAGCACATCTTCTTTTCAATTTGAATGCCACATTGCTATTCCATATTCACGTGACTGATTTCTACAAATGTATAACTTCCTGAGCTCGAATGCCTTCGAAAAGTGTGTTAAGCTAAGATAAGGTGTCTTTTCCACCACCGACTGATATATATTATATAAAAATCACTCAATGTGATTTAGAATGCAATGTCAGACATCCTTTCATAAAAGTTTATTCTGGGACTGAACGAAACTGAAGGTACTTTCCTACCCCATTCTATTTTGGGAATCTCCTGTAGGATTATTAGCGAATAGTCCTTACATTGGATATTTCATAATGAAGAGACCACTGCTACTTTTTGGGAATCTACTATATTACTCAAGTATGACTACATTGCTATTAAAATATATTAACCATGCACGTTCCTTTTGCTCGTTCAATAGTAAGACAAAATATGGTATTTTTTAACGTTAGTTATATTACAATGGAAAAAAATGCTATAAAATTATTAACATCGAAAGAACCACAAGTGAATAGCAGCGGAACAATGGTTTATTGTTAATAGTTTAAGTTTGAAATAAATTCATTTTTTAAAAATCTATTTCGCAAAGTGAGTTGCAATGAAAATAATACTTTTATATAATGTTTTATAATTAAGTTTGTCTAGTGCTTCTATTTTGATCTGAGACAACCCTATCAGAAAACATCGAATTGTATGGATATAGATATGTAGTTGAGTTTCTTTGTATGTCTCAATCTATGTTATGCCTTTTGCCGATTTGAGACATGCTACCAGATTGCTTTAGCCATCAAGAAAGAAGTAGAAGACTTAGAAGCGGTTGAAATTACTATAAGCTTATGTGCATTTTCTTTTATGGTTGACCATAGTTCAAATCTTTCTTTAGTTCACATTAACAGTTTGATAAGGTAATAATTGCATGTTATTCAAATTGATGGGGCTGCTATCAGATACGGATTGCCTCTTTAGAAGTTGGAGCATGCATTCTATCTAGAATAGACTGTACACTCTTTCCATAATGTCGGCAAGGACACTAGTTTAGTTTGCATCATGCCATCATTTCTAATTCACTTGTATAGCCTTGTGAATTGGATTCCAGTTGTGTTTTCATTATTATAGTTTAGTATAAGGTAGCACAAATATTGTAAAGACAGATAATTAATGTGTATGTTTTGCAGATTCATATCCGCATGTGTTACTCTAACTTAAACGACATCATCCACTCGATCAGTGACATGGATGCTGATGTGATCACAATAGAAAACTCCAGATCAAATGAAGAGCTCCTTTCTGCATTCCATGAAGGAGTAAAGTTTGGAGGTGATATTGGCCTAGGCGTGTACAACATCCACTCTCCAAGAATCCCATTTACCGAGGAAATTGCAGATCGCATCAACAAAATGCTTATTGTTCTTGAGTCCAACATTTTGTGGGTGAACCCAGACTGTGGGTTGAAGACCAAAAAGTACAGTGAAGTCAATCCAGCTCTCGCCAACATGGTATAAGCAGCCAAGCAACTTAGGAAGGAGTTGTCCAGAGCCAAATAAAGAGATGCTTGTGTTTTTATATAATAATGGTTATTGTTCCTGATTTTTTTATTTCTACGAAAAATCCAAAGCAGTTATATTTTACTGTAATGTAATATTTAGCTCCTTAGAGAATTTGAGCATAAGTTTTTTTTCTATATAAGTGGTTATCATTTTCGCTTGGAGCATGATGTGAATGTATAATTTATTTTAGTTTTTTAGTAATTGTGAGTACAATCTATATACATGCTGCATCAATGTTCTATTTTTTTAATTTTGCTTTTATTTAACGAGCAAGAACAGTTATAAAAGATATTGGTCGAAAACAGATGTACATAAATCTATTACAACTGCTAAAAACAATTGTAAAGGACCCGATTGTAATGGTTTTGGACAGTTGTAATAATCTTTTACTACAACGGGCTTATATAATGGTTATAAATAGTAGTAAAATCTCATAGGTCTATTAAAACTTTTCATAATATGATGGTAGCAAGCCCGTTGTTAACCACCTTGTTATTCATGAAATGTTCTTAAGAGTGAAAGTATAAAATAAGGAGCAAGAATATTGATGAAGATCAATAAGCATTAGGAGGGTCTATCTAAATATTAGATAAAGCTTTCGACAAGGAGATAGTAGCGCCAGCAGCACCTTTCGAAGAGGTCAAGAGGAAGTTTCAACAGAGTACTAAAAAAGCAAAGAGCTTTCGATGAGGTCAAAAGCTACCTTCCGAAGGCAATGAATAACTTACTTTCAGCATTCTTTGCCAAACCATTCATGATGATTGGTTTTGTCTTCATTTACCTCCATCAGAAGAGCATTCAACAAAGGCAACCCATTCAAAGGCACATATTAGCCTTTCGAATTGGTTAAAGCCACCAATCACCTAGGGAAAAAAGACTACACAACCACTGCCACCGAGGCATAAGGTTTCGCATCTATCAAATAGATCGCTTTCGAATGGTATTACCTACAGCTAATTCTTTGATGGTGTTTCGACTCATTCAAAACCTATAGAGCACATGATACAATAGCTCCAAAGACTAACATTTGTGCTAGGTTACATAGCACATAAGCGGTTAAGTGGAAAGCGCATCTATACACCTTTCGATGAAGTCGAAGGTGATCAAGCAATATGCCTTTTGATGAAGTCGAAAGCCCTCAAGCAAAACCTTTCGACGAGGTCGAAAGCAAAAGCAAGAAAGAAGGAAGCCCAATCTTGAACGGCAGTGGAAGGTTGGCTATACAGTCCTTTTGACTGGGTCGAAAGGTGTGATTCGAAAGAATAGAGGCGGAAGGATGGATAAAGCTAAGAGAAAGACCTCTCATCTGCATTAAATAGACGTGCATGAAAGATGCCAAGACAAGTAGAGCTTTCGACCACGTCGAAAGCAAAGGGGCCGAAAGATGCCAACACAAGCGGAGCTTTCGACAACATCAAAAGTAAAAGGGTCAAAAGGTTCCAACCCGCACCTCTAAATAACACCCTAGGGGTCTGGTTTTGGGGATCCGATTTCTTTCACTTCTCACTTGTATTTTCTAAAAGTCCGTAAACCCTAATTTCAAAGCCAAATTGGAAAATTGTTCGGTTTGTACATCTCAGTTCAATAATAAGAGAGATTATGAAAATTTTGGTTATATTGTTGTCCAGAGATGCTTATTTCATAATGTTATGTTAGCTAGGTGTAGATCTAGTTGGAAGGATGCCCTTCGACTAAGTCGATACCCCCAATACATACATATCCTTTAAGCTTATACATAAGTTTGTAATATATTAGTAATGTTCCCTTTCGACAAGGTCGAAACCAACTTAATACAACTAGTTTCTAAAACTAACAGGTCCTAGCCTTAAGCCCCTTCAACTACTTCGAAAGGCAGTTTGATAGAGTTATAGCCTAATCAAATTCGAAAGGCACTTCAAGAGCGAGATTAACCTTTCGACTATGTCAAAAGTTACTGAAGAGGTGTTTTTGACCATCTTGACCTACTCAAAGAAGTGATAGCCTCCTTCACTTACTCGTAAGGTAGTCATGAAGGATTCACTCATATTTCAAACCTTATTTTGAGGTGTTGACCAGTTTTCCTGTCAAACACGTATTACAACAGGCACCGCGCGTGGTAAAAATGGTATTTTGTTGTAGTGTTCTCGAACTTCATACACCTCTTATGCTACTCTAATAACTAGTAACCAAGTGTTTTCCTAAAGTTTGGATGACAAATTTCAAAGGTTGAAGAGACGAAAACTAAGATAACAAGATAACTCAAGTGATGATGAACGACCATTAGAATAAACCAATAATCAATGAAAAGAGTGTGGAACACATCAACTTAAAGATAGAAGAGTAAGCAAGAGAATTGGAGCAATTTCCACCAAAGGAAAAAACTCAGCACTGAGTCAAATGACTTGGTACCGGATTATTATTTTAACTTAGTAGATTTCGAATTCACTTATTCGACCTTGGGCTGACTTTTTGGACTTCAGCACAAGTGAGCTTCTGGTCCTGTACACTTCTTTCCCTATAAATACCAGCCTACCTACAACCAAAAGCGGACCTTCTTTTTTTGGTCTCTAACTTTTGGATTTGGAACATCCTCTTCTTCTTCTTCACTCTTATCTTCTACCTCAAACACTCTAGAAACTCTTTGTAAATATAATATCCACTTGATTGTGGCCAGATCTGATATAATTAATTGTAATCTAGACAGATAACAACTAATAACAAAGATGAAGTGGATGTAGGATGGAGATTACGCTTAACCATTATAAAAATTCCTATGTCTCCTTTTACCTTGTTCTATTTTTTTATTTTGATAGAATTGGTGCTTTCATATAATTTCTGGATGTTAGTGCCATTTTTGACATCAACATTTTGGTGTTTTCATTGAGAAAGAACTAGATCTGAAGGCTTGAAGCTTGAATCTAATATTTGGAGAAGATATGGAGATTTAACACCAGATCTAAGGCTAGAGGAAGCCAACTAGAGCCTGGGGGCAGTCAGGAGGCGTCTTCAAACTTTCATCAATACATCTACATGGCCATAAAGGAGTTGGAGAGGATGATGAAGGAGATGCAAAATGGAATGATAACCGGATAATAGGAAATGCTTAAAAGGATTTCTTCAAAGGATGGAACAACAAGGAATAACTAGAGCTTCTGGAATTCAAAATTAAGGTCAAGGAATTAATGTAGGAGTATCTGAAGTTGGAGTAGAGCAAGCTGGAGCGATGCTTCCACGAATAGAACAACTTAGTTTTGACCAAAATCTACTCCATACAGAGAGAACTATACCATGGGGCAATGTTGGAGCGACTGTTGGGGTGTTGGGAATGAATAATACTGAAGCTGGAAATGCAAATTAGAATACAAATGGTCAATGACCATTGGAATATATGCTAGAACATCCCTCTAGGAATGGAGGAAATAATGAGACCAGAGGAGCAAGTCAAAATGCTAATGTGCAGCCAAAGGAGTCTGTGCCAAAATATGTGTTGGAGTTCCCCTACGGGAACCAGGGGCATAATATCGCTCTTGGTCAAAGACCTTTATTGGACGGTGAAAACTAAATTGCTGAGTAAGTAAGGAGAATAGTTAGAGGTAGACCCCTAAACCAGAGTTTGGAGGAGGTAAATAGGAATCTATTCTCTTCTAATATCTGAAATGTAAAGAATCCTCCCAATTTCAAGCTTGTGACACTGGAAATGTATGATGGAAAGTCGAATCCGACAGTTTATCAAATGAGATACATATGACATATGGAGGAGTTGAATGCTTCAAAGTAGGTAATAGGGAAGTGCTTCCCATTATACTTAATGGATTTGGTGGCGACGTGGTTTAGGCAGTTGGAGATTGGGTCCATGAGCACTTGGACAGACTTGTTGAATAAGTTCTTAAGACAGTTCAAAGTTCATGTCTCGCGATCGAAGAATATGATGACCCTATCAAGCGTGGAACAAAGGCCTGGAGAGACCTTTAGAAGCTATTTGACAAGATTTAATATGGCAGGTGCAGCCTTTGATCGACCGAATACATCCATTATTTTAATGGCGACAGTATCCGGAGTCGCAAACAAGACCAACTTCCAAATTGCTTTGGAAAGGGATCCACTGATCGATCATGAAATTCTACCATGAAGCTGATAGATATTTGCGTCAGGAAGACATCAAAGCTGAGAATGTTGAAATTAATGTTATGGATGACAGTGGACTGTCTGGAGAAGGAAACAAAAAGGACAAAGGGAAAGAAGAGCTAATGATGGACTTCGAGGAACTGAAACGACAAAGGAGGGAGTCTAAATTCTCTTCCTACACCAATCTAACCAAGACCCCAGAGAGGATATATCTAGACATTAAGGGGAATATCCTCTATAGGAAGCCGTCTAGGAGAGAGCCTACTGATAGGAAGAGAAGGTCTAGAATGTTTTCCATTTTCCATGAGCTGGAAGGGCATGAAATGAACTAGTTTTGACACATTCATGATCTGATAGAAGAGATGGTTTGGAGCGACCAGCTACAGTTATATGTGAGGAATCAAGCTATGATGGTGCAGGTGGAGCAACCCCCATCTACAGCCAATGCATCAAGGAGCAACGAGAGATCTGGTTTGAGATTCGTAATCCCATGATCGGGATAGATGGGAGGCAGGTTCGCTTCCCACGCTTTGCTTTTTTTCTTTGAATAATTAAGAAGATAATAATCATAGTCTTTTTACAGGAAAACGAGTCCTAGATTGATCTCTATGCATACTTTGAGTCGGATATCTGAGAAAATTATTTAGGACAACAATAACCTCAAGACCTCTTACGCGTGTATAAAACTCGATTGATCCCAAGGCATGAACTGAGTCGGATGTTTGGGGTGGATAATTAGGGTTTCTGCTTGTTTGCTTTGATTTGAATAATTGACTCTTGAAAAATCTACTTGAATGTGATGGCTGATATTGATCGCTTTAGATCACATTTGGAAGATAAGACCGGAGTACTTGGTGCAAATTCCCTCATCGGAGAGTGGGTGGATGGACTTGTATGATATTGATCGCTTTAAGTCCTATCTGGAGAGATGGGACTGAAGAGGCAGGACATGAGTGCAGGGTGCAAGTCCCCTCATCGAGGAGTAGGTGGATGGACTTGTACGATATTGATCGCTTTAAGTCTCGTTCGGAGAGACGGGATGGACTGCAGGATGCAAGTTCCCTTGCCAGAGAGCGAGTGGTTGGATTTGTATGAAAAGTAGGTCCCCTTACTGAAGAATGAGTAGATGAGCTTACTTGTTCGTTAGGTCCCTTCATTAGAGAGCGAGTGGATTGGGCTCAGTAAGGATCCGGAGTGATCGAAACCCTAAATTAAGCGATAAAAGATCTGGAGAGATCGAATCTTAGATTGGACGACAAACGATTTAGAGAGATCAAAACCTTAGATTGGACAATAAATGATCTGGAGAAATCGAAACCGTACATTGGAAGATGAATGATTCAGTGAGACCAAGCCCTATTGCAGATGTAGATTTGACCAAAGGATTTAAATGCCTTATAATTAGAATAAAATAGATAAATCTCGGATGAAAACGGGATGATTATTCGTATGTGATGTAATAACTCCGAGTGAAATTGGAACGATTATGTTGTATAGAAACACTTAAGGTAGGGCTAGAATCCTTAGCTATAACAGGTTTAGAACAACACTTTGATTTGCAAGAGAACTCGAAGGAATCAGACGATTCGCTGAAATTAGGATCAATGAATAACCAGAGAGTTCAACAATTGAAGACTGATTTTAGGAACTTGTTCTCGAGCAGATCACACTTTATATTTGAAAGGCATACTTTGGAAGTCAAATGTTAACTCATTTTTGAGCCAAAGCATATTTCAACTGGACTAAGAAGATCAAAACTAGGATGAAATAATTCACGAACTTGAAAACATGATCGAAAGGACTAGAGAATTGAACTTCAGAAGTTTGAGCAGAAAATTGGCTAAGAAACAACTTGGCCCCAAGTTATTTAGGTCAACATAGACCTATTCCTCCCTCTCTTTTTGCTTCCCGAACGCCATACACCCCTTGTGCTACTCTAATAACTCGTGACCAAGTGCTTTCCCAAAGTTTGGACGACAAATTTCAAGGGTTGAAGAGAAAAAAATCTAAGATAGCAGGATAGCTCAAGCGATGATGGAATAACCACTAGAATTAACCAATAATCAATGAAAAGAGCATGGAATACATCAAATTAGAGATAAAAGTGTAGAGCAAAAGAGTTGAGCAATTTCCACTAAAGGAAATAAATCGGCACCGAGTAAAATGACTAGGTACTGAGTTATTATTTTAACTCGTTGGACTCCGAGTTTACTTCTGCGACTTTTGGCTAATTTCTAGACTTCGATGCAAGCAGGCTCTTGGACCTATAAACCTGTTTCCCCATAAATACCAACCTACCTACAACTGAAAGAGGATCTTCTTCTTTTGCTCTCTAACTTATGGATCTGGAACTTTCTTTTCTTCTTAACTCCTATCTCCTACCTCAAACACTCTAGAAACTCCTTGTAAATCTGGGATCCGCTAGATTGTGGCCAGATCTAATATAACTTGTTGTAATCTAGAGATATAATAAAAAATAATAAAAATTGAAGTGGACGTATGCCGAAAATTATGTTGAACAACTATAAAAATTCTTGTGTTTCCTTTTGCTTTTCTGCTTTTCTTTTATTTTGATAGAACTGGTGCTCTCATCTGATTTCTAGGTGTTGGTGCCATTTTTGTCATCAACAACAAGAAATGAGTGAACTTATTATTTTTTAAGTAGGAGAAATAACAAATATGGAACAATGAAATAAAAAGAAGGCTCGGTATGGACAACTATATTGATCGATATCAATCCATGACATCGATTAGTACCAATCCACAAGATTAGGTGATGGTGGAATATCAAAGATAGAAATGGAAGCTAGATCATTGAACTACACTCATCCATGTATGAGTTAATATTGATCAAAAAATAGAAAATTTTGAGCTGGAGGAACGAGTCTATAAGGCAATATGGACTAATCAACAAAGTTGCAAGTGGTAAAGTACTAAAACTGATTGGTTGGTACCTATCGATTGGCATTCTTTGATACCGATTGATAAGAATTCATCCATATGAGTAAAATCATTGTTAACCAATCCTTCTACTAGATTTCACGGATCTGGAACTATTCTTTCTCTTCCAAATATTAAGAGAAATTTGGATGAATGTGCGTTCCAAGTTGCTTCAATTTCACCAATAAATACAAGTCATACACCATTGGAAAAACTAGAGATTCTACCAAAATTTTGACTCGTTTTCTAAATTATTTCAACTGAAATACTTTGTAATCTCTCTACATATTCATGTAAAAGCGATAAGAATCATATAAAATGGATGTAGATATAGCCAAACCACTATAAAACTTATGTGTTATTCTAATTTTTGACCTTTTTGTTATATTCGTAGTCATGTGATGTAAGATCTGATTTACGTAAAACTCATATAATTCATCAGAGTTTTTAATCCATAAATGAGCATAAATCAATGATTAAATTTTGAATCTCTCGTTCCACGTTACCTCTACAGAGTGTTAGGTCAATTGTGGACTAACATTTTTTTGCATTTAATGAGAATCTATATAAATCAGGTCAGATCTCTCTAGATTGTTGGATTGAGCAACGTTCTCTTAGAGATCAATGGGTCCTAAAAAGAACAATGGAAAGTAAACAAGTAAAGGAATGGGTTATGCAGGAATATCATCGCATATCACAGTGATGATGATGATTCGCACTCAATCACCGCCAAATGTGGTTATTAGAAAGATGTGGAATGGATTATTGTTGGAGTCCATCAAACAGTGATTGCAACTCAACTAGGATTGATGGAGGAGATGAGACGATGATTTGAATTGAATATATAGGCACCTCATGGAACTAATGTTCAGGGCAAAGTATCTCATGCTAGGGAGAATAATGGAAGATGGAATTCTTAAGCTCTTTCAGGAGAATGTAGTTCTGGAATCGGTAGAAAATCTAAGAGAAGAAGGGCCGGAATGGAAAATAGGAGATGAGTTGAAGTAGCAACAACTATTACTCTAAGGACACCAATCAGTGTTGATCCATCATGATTGATCAATACAGATCGATCCTATTATAGGGATAGTCATTGGCTTGGACAAGGGTAACAATATAGGGATGTAGATCATATGAGAAATGATGCTAAGGATGATGCTAATGCATAAGATCTGACCTATGGACATAGTTATGAAGGATTATGTGATAAGGATAGAAGGTACATGGAATAGACTCTCGAGGTAGGGAGAATAGACATCATGCCACTAGATGTGTATGCTCGAGTAACAACCATCATGACCATTCGTCGAAATAAGCATAGGGTCGGGATGAAGTTGATGACTGTCATCGTCGTAGATGTGAGAGAAGTATGTATGAAAAGATGACTAAGATGATAAGAAGATTCTTTAGAGAGAGACCCATGATGACGAATGGGAAGCTACTACAATTTAAAATCCATTCATTGGGAGATAAGGAGACCAAGGTATCCCCATGGGTTTACCATGCTGACAATGTTATTGTACAATGGATTGACATACCCAATGCAACATTTGTTAAGGTATGACTTGCATAAGGATGGTTTTCGTGCGTTGGAGAACGTTAAATGCAGATGTTTCCAATTATTTTTGTAAGGATTAGATACAATATGGCTCGGTGGACTAGAGCTTGAATCCATTAGTTTGTATGGTCAATTGATGAACAAGTTCCTAATTCAATTTAGGGTGCATGTTGTGCAACCCAATGATGCAATTTCGTTGGCTAATATGAGGTAACTAAGGGAGAGACTTTGAATGTCTATTTAAAAAGATTGAGCATTGTACCTACAAAAGTAAAGAATTTGGATGATAACTTGGTGTTGATGGCCCTAGTTGGAGGAGTCGATAAGGATATAAGTTTGGTAAATGGATAACAATAAAGAAATTAACAACTCTTAAGTACATCTCTACTACTAATAAAGAAAATTCGTTGAACTAATTTACTCGGTGTCTTTTTGAAATTTCAAAAATGCCCTTGCTTTCCGTTTACATATTTGCATTTAAACAACAACGTATACAATAACATAAACAGCCCATGTGCGGAGCACAGGCCCATACTAGTTTATCATAAAGAAAATTACTTTCTATGGTTGGAAAAAGCAGAGGCTGACAAAAGATTGAATGGGACATTATGGATAGGTGAGCTGTCAGTTTCTACTACAAAGATAACAGATCAGAACAACGGCAGTAAATATAGTAATGGTAGTAATAATAAGAGAAAAGGAAATGAACAAGGTGGAAGATAGATCCTAAGATGAGGTTCTAGACAATGAGGAATGGGAGATATGCAGAACTAACAAACGATTTGGAAAACATTAACCAACCTACCCAAAACTCAACACGACATTGAAAGTTCATTCGTTTCTAGGCGATCGAGGAGGAAAAGAGATTGGGATACTTCAATGAGACACGTGAACTAAGGGAGACAAGGAGACCAAGGCATCCCCATAGGTTTACTATGTTGATAATGTCATTGTGCAATGGATTGACAGACCCAACGCAACATTTGTTAAGGTACGACTTGCATAAAGATGGTTTTCATGCGTTGGAGCACATTAAATGCAGATGTTTCCAAATATTTTTGGAAGGATTAGATACAATGTGGTTCGGTAGACTGGAGCCTGAATCCATTAAATGGTCAATTGATGAACAAGTTCCTAACTCAATTTAGGGTGCATGTTGTGCAGCGCAATGATGCAATTTCGTTGGCTAATATAAGGTAACTAAGGGAGAGACTTTGAATCTATATTTAGAAGGATTAAGCATTATACCTACAAAAGTAAAGAATTTGGATGATAACTTGGTGTTGATGGCCCTAGTTAGAGGAGTCGATAAGGATATAAGTTTGGTAAATGGATAAGGATAAAGAAATTAACAACTCTTAAGTACATTTATCATAAAGCAAATTACTTTCTATGGTTGGAAAAAGTAGAGGCTTACAAAAGATTGAATGGGACATTGTGGATGGGTTAGCTGCCAGTTTCTACTATGAAGATAAAGATGAGAACAACGACAACAAATATAGAAATGGTAATAATAACAAGAGAAAAGGAAATGAATATGGTGGATGATAAATGATCCTAAGAATAGGTTCTAGACAATGAGGAATGGGAGATATGCAGAACTAACAAGTAGTTTGGAAAATATTAATCAACCTACCCAAAATTCAGCATGGCATTGAAAGTTCATTCGTTGTTAGGCGATTGAGGAGGAAAAGAGATTGGGATACTTCAATGAGACACGTGAACTAAGGGAGATAAGGAGACCAAGGTATCCCTATAGGTTTACCATGCCGACAATGTCATTGTACACTTGATTGACAGACCCAATGCAAAATTTGTTAAGGTATGACTTGCATAAGGATGGTTTTTGTGCGTTGGAGCACGTTAAATGCAGATGCTTCCAATTATTTTGGAAGGATTAGATACAATGTATTTCGATAGAGCCTGAAATCATTAGTTTGTATGGTCAACTGATGAATAAGTTCCTAACTCAATTTAGGGTGCATGTTGTGCAGCCCAATGATGCAATTTCATTGGCTAATATGAGGTAACTAAGGGAGAGACTTTAAATGTCTATTTAAAAAGATTAAGCATTGTACCTACAAAAGCAAAGAATTTGGATGACAACTTGGTGTTGATGGCCCTAGTTGGAGGAGTCGATAAGGATATAAGTTTGGTAAATGGATAAGGATCAAGAAAATAACAACTCTTAAGTACATTTATCATAAAGAAAATTACTTTCTATGGTTGGAAAAAGCAGAGGCTGACAAAAGATTGAATGAGACATTATGGATAGGTGACTTGCCAGTTTCTACTACAAAGATAGCAGATGAGAACGATGGCAGTAAATATAGAAATGGTAGTAATAATAAGAGAAAAGGAAATGAACAAGTTGGAAGATAAATGATCCTAAGAAGAGGTTCCAGACAATGAGGAATGAGAGATATGCAGAACTAACAAATAGTTTGGAAAACATTAACCAACCTACCCAGCACTCAGCACGACATTGAAAGTTCATTCATTGTTAGGCGATCGAGGAGGAAAAGAGATTAGGATACTTTAATGAGACACATGAACAAAATCCCAATAACTATCATCATTTAAAACATATCATCGAGTATTTGATAAAAGAGAAACTAGTATAATTTGTCAAGAATTCGCATGGGAAGACAAAGGAATGGTCAAGCATCTAGGAAACTGCCTTCTGGTGATAGAGAAGGCACAAGTGGAGATGGCCTATGCTTGCTTAGAAATGATTAAATTATTTATACTTTCCCATGAGGTTTACATCCTTTGGACAAGAAATGGTATACCATGTAGAAACATGGAAGATCTTTAAAGCATGTACTGCCAGTAATATGCTATGTAGTGGAGCATGGATCACCAACTAAGCGGTCATGTAGGTTGGGCGATGAAATTGTTTTTAGATATATGCATAGCAATGGGTGGAGAGCCCAATGTTTCACTTAATGGCCAGAACAACATGGATTGGGCTTGGTACTATTCACTAAGTGCTAACTGGTAGCAAAAGTTGGTTAACATTATATTTAAACTTTCTTTTATTGAAATGATGTTGAATAGGGTTGAATTGTTGTTGTGTACACCCCAAGCACAAGAATTTACTAGGAAGAAAACATCTCCAATGGGATGCATAAATCTGACAATGTAGATAAAGAAAAAACCATATGGTTGTGCGATTAGAAACATTCATCGTCATCGATGAATTTTCCGCATATAATGCCTTTTTTCAACCACCTTGGGTTGATTGCAGGATTTCCATTTCCCCCAGTGCTTGACTATGAAGGTTCCAATGGATTATGATGATGGAGCTATAAAAGGCAATCAAGGTGCTCGAAGATAGTGTTATGTGGTTGAGCTCGATAGGATTGTCATAAGGAGAACAAAACTCATATATATATATATATATATATATATATATATATATATAAACATCTCTGTATCATATCTTGGGGCACATAGTAACTAAAGATCGAGCCTCGGCTCGGGTATCTGAGTAGAGAAAATAAGAGGTGGATCCTAGTAAGGATTTAGAAGGGAAGAGATTGGTCCAATCGAGCTGATGGAAAGCATACAAATAGATGAGTGTGATCCATCCAAGATAATCAAAATCGGGTCATAAGCGGGAGCTTGTAGTGATTTTGAGAACAAACTTTAATGTGTTTTCTTGGACTCATTCTGATATGTGTTGGTATAAGTTATGTGCCATGCACCATATTGACCTGTAAGCACTTCTAATCAGGTAGAAGAGACATAGCATGGATCCAAAGATATCTGTTGGCCTGAAGGAGGAAGTGGACAAGTTATCACTAACAACTTTATTTGAAAAGCTCTCTATTCGGACTAGATAGAAAATTCTATGTTGGTTAGGAAGATAAATGGTGCATTGATTATTCGAACTTAAATAATGCATCTCTAACGATGCCTTACCAACTCTGCGAATTGACTCATGGATGGAATAAACGGACATGAATAATTTCATTTATAGATGCTTACTCCATTACAAACAGATTGAAATGCATGTTCTCGAATAGGATTCATCAATTATGCTACCGGCATGGGACTGTCTTTTCAATATGGTCATGTCTTTCGATCTAAAGAATGTTAAACAGATCCAAAGGCATATGTATTATATCAACAAGCGATTTATCAGAGTTGAGAAGCACTGCCAAAGTTGAAGAAATTATCTTGCTATCCTCAAGGAAGTTAATACCATACATCCAAGCTCATCCAATAAAGGTGTTGATGATACAATACTTCAGGCAAGTCTTGCATCGCTCGGAGACATTGAGATAGTTACTGAAGTAGAGTATTGAGATGATAATTACGAAATCATCTATTCTCAACGGAATGATATTAGAGGACAATCATTGGAAGATTTCATCCTCAAGTTTAATATCTGGGATGATAAGATGGAAGAGGAAATGGTGGAACTACAGAAATGGCATTATATGTTGATTGAGCATCCAACGACCATGATTCTGGAGCAGGGGTAGTTTTGTAACTCTAGAAAGTTAAAGGGTATATTATGTTTGGAAATTGAAGTTTCATGCAACTAATAATGAAGTAAAGTATAAAGCAATACTTGTCGAACGTAAGGTTACCGGGGGTTTAGGAGCATGATCATTAGAAATATTTAATGACTCCTAACTAGTGGTTACCATGCGAAGAAGGATTTTCAAGCAAAGGATGAATTGTTGGCCAACTCCTTGAAAAAGGTGTTGGAACTGCTTCGCGAGGTTGACTATTATATGATAATACACATTATATAAGAGAAAAATATTAGTTTGGATGCTTTGAGAGGGATAGTAAGTTCTTGAGGCAAGCAATTGTTAGGAATTGTCCTGATATAAGTTTTATCTATTCCAAACATTGCTATTTCTATCTCTACTCTATTATTTAAAGAAATCAATTCTTTCTTTTCCGCTTTAGTAGATTTATGCTTGTATACTAAGGCAAAAAATATATTTATAAATCATCATAAGAAAATTCATTGCATACTTTATTGTCGATAGCCATAAAACATAGTTTCTTGCTCGATGCCACTTTCACTATCTGACCGCACTGATGAGAGATAGAGTCATCCCATGTCGCACAAACATCTTCTTTTCCTGTTGGGCTTTTCCCTCCTAATATTTGAATCTTCTTTTGTCCTTATTGAATTCATGATAATCTTTTTTTTATACGACCTCCTTCATTTCATTCGAAACATCTTAGACTGGATTAATTGTTGTTTTTGTTGGACTACCTTCTAAATTTCGTCAGTTTTTTATATTTATTTTGAAATATGCAAGTTCATACATGTCAAAATGTGGGTCATCTTCTTCTTGAAACATTATGGACTTATTCTCCTGAGCTTTCTCCTTTTTGACTTGCAAATTGGCCTCGTATGACATCAAATCCCAATTTAGCACCTCAACTTTGAGCTTATAGAGATTATTGACCTCCTCGATTGTAAGTATCCTTTTCTCTCATTTGTTGTCAAGGGTTTAAAATTTGGAAACCATATCAAATTTAGTGACTGTGACTCCTAGAGCAATGAGCATGTGTTGTATATCTTGAAATCGTGAATATGTATTGACTACACTCTCATTGGATTTCATTTAAAATTTTGAAGTTTATTTTTTAACATTGAAATTTCTCTTTATTTGACCTTTTTTGTGCCTTCATGTGTCTTCTGCGGTGTGTGTCAAATATCATATGTAGTTTCATAAATATTGGTTATATTAAATTCATTTTCATCTAGTGCATAAAATGATATATTCATAGCAATAATCACTCCACCTCTTTCTACAGTGATAGCCCCCAGACTCATACTAAAGAGAAGCAAACATAACATAGTAGACAATTGAGGTAAAGCAATAATCACTCGAGTCAAGGTTGATGTTTTCCAAATACAAACCCCCAAGGCCTAAACCAAGATCAGATAAGCACCCAGAAAATACCGCTCTTGAGACCAAATGATGATACAATCAAACATCCATGACTCTAGCTATCACTGTTAACCTTGCTTCGAAATCACCGTTAATTGAATGACCGACTCCTTCCTGAGCCATCTATCAAGGGCTAATGGTAACCCCGGTTCTAGACATAACTCCGCACGTCATCATGACCCGTGCCTAGGAATTTTCGCAACCACCCAGAGTACTCGACCACCTACCTGTAGTCTTTAGGGTGTCCAGACCACCTACCTGTAGTCTTT
Organism: Allium cepa; assembly: GCA_030765085.1. NCBI lineage: Eukaryota > Viridiplantae > Streptophyta > Magnoliopsida > Asparagales > Amaryllidaceae > Allium > Allium cepa. Next base: position 664,885,239 of record CM060929.1, on the reverse strand, counting down.
AGGCCAACCCTTGTACTCTTGTTTTGAGTCCGCTAGAACCTTCAACAACGATGAAATCCAAGCCTTCTAGTCATCCTCCTTGACGACTATTCTCAACCTAGCCCAAACTACCTCTTGAGCCATCCATTATCAATCAACTCGAACTACCCTTCAAGTTATCAACATGCTTGGAGTAATCCTTCTCGATTATACCAAGGTTACATCACATCATGCCTCGCCTCATCTTCATCATAGCAAAGGCTCATCTTAACATCATGGTTTGCCTCATCGCATCATGGCAAAATTCCATCTCAACATCATCCAATCCATACATATGAGCTTCAACATCCACTACATATGCCTTAAGCAACTTTCACCATTCAAGAGCCTCTTCCGTAGCTTTTGAATCGTCTTTGACCATACTTGTCCAAATCTATCAACTAGATAACTCATTCACAACAATCAAACAAGGCAAACATTAATCCAAACAAATAAGTAGTCAATCAAGATCTAAATAGGCATTTGTAACTAAAATGGCAATTTCGTAAATAAGTGAGCATAAGTCTAACATACATGAATCATGGGTTTTTAGCATAGATCTAACAAATATAAATCACGGGTTTTGTCCCTACAACTTGATGAATGAACTTGCAAAAGTAAACATCTTCATAAGTAATGGATCTATACTTAGATCTAAGGAAAAATGCATAAAGTCACTATCTACAACACTCCAACAAACCACCAAACCAATATACTCCTTTGGGTCCGCGTGAGAGATAACCACCACTCACCGAATCACCCAAACACTTCAAAAACTATCAACTTCAGATCTGGACAGCGAAGATTCAAGCTTGATTCGTCGAAATCCCACTTGAAACGATGAAATCTAGCTTCGTCGGATGAAGATCTTCAACTTTGGCTCTTGGATCTTCAATCTCGATCTTCGATCTTGGATGGATGTTAGAACTAGATTGGAATGGAGAAAAGGAGATGAAGAAATGTTGAAGTCGAGTTCTCAAAATGGCAGCACTTTGTCGCTTCAAAATCCAGTGCCAAAAAGTGAGCCAAACCCCTCTATTTATAGGCTGAAACCTCTCTGAGTCGTCCATCCATAAGTCGTCGCCGACCCAACCATGAGTCGTCACCAACTCATCACTTAAGTCGTTCGCGACTTAACCCACACGGCCTAACTCAAACGCACACGCGCGACCTAATGACACGGTAACCCTATCTCTAAGTCGCTTACGCGACTTAACACGACTCAGCCTACAAGCGATTCACGACCTAACCCTAACACAGGGTCTCAACGACTTATACTATAGCCGACTCAACGACCCAGCCCAAAGCCGACCTAACAAACTCCAAGCCAATCGACCTACGACTCAACACACAGGAGACGACTCAACGACTCAACTTATTACCTTAAGTCGTAACTCATTAACCCGTTGGTTCCCCTTGAGTCGTCTACGACTTAAAAACTCCCACTAACTCACCAACCCATGAGTCGGCGACCTACTGAGTCGCATGATATCTTAACTCGGTCAAGCACTAAGTCGGCAACACCACTAACTCGCCTACCACCTTAAGTCATCCAAGCCTGAAGAGCTTAACCCGGTCACATCTACTAACTTGTCCCAGCCTTGAGTCGAAACTCGTTAACCGCTATGAGTCGGTCTAACCCTTAACCTATTGACTCGTTAACGACTCAATACTTAACACACGAATTAACTTCCTATATGACTCAGGCTAGAGACAACATAAACAACACTAACGACCTGTAAGTTCTACGATCTATCGACACTTAAAATACGGGTCGTTACATTCTTCCCCCCTTAGGAATTTCGTCCCCGAAATTCCAAACAAACAAGAGCAATCAAAACTATTCTGCATGCCTACCATCCATAGCAATCAACATACCATGCATCCAATTACTAGCCTAGCATGCAGAATTCTAAGATTAGAACAAGTTACAAATTCATGAGATGTCACGACACCTTAGGGCCATACCTCGAAGAGTTCAGGATGAGCTGCCTTCATCCTCTCTTCCTCCTCCCACGTACAGTCGTTAACATCATCACTCCATTGTATCTTGAGCAACGTAATCGTCTTCCTCCTAAGTTGTTTCGTGTTGGTTTTAACAACACGAAGCGGCTTACGAGGTCTCGTAACCACTGGATCAACCTCCAAGTCTTCGCAGCTATCAGCAGAAACCACCGTACTCGAGTCATGCACATACTTCCGTAGATAAGATACATGAAAGACATTGTGCACACCCGCCATCTTCTTCGGTAACTCCAACCTATAAGCGAGCTTTCCAATTCGCTCGATAATCGGGAATGGTCCAATAAATCTCGGAGTTAACTTTCCTTTCTTCCCGAATCGAATAACATTCTTCAGAGGAGAAATCTTCACAAAAACCATATCACTTACGTCGAATTCCAAATCCTTACGACGATTATTCGCATAACTTTTCTGACGATCTTGGGCTGCCTTCATTCGTTGCCGAATGATCTTTATACAATCCGAAGTCTGTCGAATCATCTCTGGCCCAAGTATCAGCTTTTCTCCAGTTTCCAACCAACATGTCGGAGAGTTACACGGTCTTCCATATAATGCCTCAAATGGTGCCATACCAATACTCGACTGATAACTGTTGTTATATGCAAATTCCACCAAATGAAGGTGATCTTCCCATGATCCTCCGAAGTCCAAAACACAAGCTCTGAGAAGATCTTCCAAAACTCGGTTGACTCTCTCAGTCTGACCATCTGTTTGAGGGTGATAAGCTGTACTCAAACATAACTTGGTTCCCAAAACTTCCTGGAAGCTCTTCCAAAATCCACTAGTGAACAATGGGTCTCGATCGCTCACTATACTCTTCGGAATACCATGGAATCGAACTATCCACTTAACATACAACTCAGCCAACTTCGATGCAGTGCTAGTCGATCGAACAGGAATGAATCTTGCACTCTTGGTCAACCTATCTACTATGACCCAAATCCCTTCATTCCCTGCTCTTGTTCTAGGTAGACCATCGATAAAATCCATCGATATCTGTTCCCACTTCCACATAGGAACTTCTAATGGATGAAGCAATCCACTTGGCTTCTTCTGCTCTGCCTTAACCATCTGGCAATTCATACACTTGGAAATAAAATTTCCAACATCCTTCTTCATACCTTCCCAATAATAGGTTCTCTTCATATCCCGATACATCTTATTTCCACCCGGATGAATTGTCAACTTCGAGTGATGACTTTCCTTCAGAACTTCATCTCTCAATTCATCTATATCGGGAACAACCAATCGTCCTTGCTTCCGAAGCCAACCCTCTCGATCGACTTCGAATCCTTTATCCTTCTCTGGGTCCAATCCAGCTTCCAAATCACAGATAATCTTGACAAGCTTATCGTCTCGCTTTTGGCTCTCGCCAATCCTTTCCACAAGAGTAGGTCTTATCGATAAGTTTGCCAACATTTCAGGTTCCAATTCACATCTAGGCCTGAAGTCAAATCCAGCTAAATACTCGAGACTCTTCCATTCCGAAAACATGGCTCCCAATCCTGCATGTCTTCGACTCAACGCATCAGCTACTGCGTTACCTTTTCCCGGAGTATAAGCTATACCAAAATCATACGATGCTAAGAACTCTAGCCACCGTTGCTGCCGAAGATTCAAATCCTTTTGGGAGAACAGATACTTCAACGACTTATGATCCGTAAACAACTCGAATCGAACTCCCAATAGGTAATGTCTCCACATCTTCAAAGCAAAAACAATCGCCGCTAACTCCAAATCATGAGTCGGGTAATTCCTTTCATGCGGCTTCAGTTGTCGACTAGCATACGCAACAACTTTATCCTTCTGCATCAGCACTGCTCCAAGTCCAGTACCACATGCATCGGTGTAAACCACCATCTCATCATTCCCACTTGGAATAGTCAAAACAGGAGTACTCGTCAGTCGCTCCTTCAGGATTACGAAAGCTTGCTCACACTTATCATCCCATCTGAACACTTGGTTCTTTTTCGTCAATTCTGTTAACGGTGCAGCTACCTTGGAAAAGTCTTTGATAAACCGTCGATAATATCCAGCTAATCCAAGAAAACTTCTCACATCAGATGCATTCTTAGGTCTAATCCAATCCTGGATTGCTGCCACCTTAGCGGGATCAACCGCTATTCCATTTCTAGAGATAACATGGCCTAAGAATCTCACTTCACTCTTCCAGAAGTGACACTTCGAAAACTTAGCCTTCAGCTGATGTTTCCGTAAGATTTCCAAAACAATACGCAAGTGCGTCTTGTGCTCTTCCTCAGTTCTGGAATAAACCAGAATATCATCCACGAACACAAGCACGAACTTATTCAACTGATCTCTGAACACTCTATTCATAAGATCCACAAAGTATGCTGGTGCGTTAGTCAATCCAAACGGCATTACCAGCCACTCATAAAAACCGGATGGTGTCCTAAAAGCAGTCTTCGGCACACTATCCTTTGCCACTCTCAACTGGTGAAATCCCGTTGCCAAATCCATCTGAGAAAACACCTTAGCATCGTGAAGCTGATCAAACAAGTCATCTATTCTCGGCAATGGATACTTGTTCTTCTTAGTCACCTTATTCAGCTCACGATAATCCACACACAAGCTCAACAATCCATCTGCTTTGGTTGCGAACACAACTGGTGCACCCCATTCGGACACACTACGCCGAATGAATCCTTTCTGAAAAAGGTCATCAACTTGCACCTTCAACTCTTGTTGCTCCCTAGGCGCCATCCGCCTAAGAGGCATCACAACAGGTCTGGCTCCCTCAACTAGATCAATACGAAACTCGATCTCCCTATGCGGCGGTAACCCTTTGACTTCGTCAAAGACATCCTCAAATCCATTCACAATAGGCACCGATGACAATCCATCCCGTGGAACAACCAGCGAATACATGAAGCTCATGAAGACGCCTTCTTCATGCTTACATCGTATCACAACCTTTCGCCCTTCCACATTCCCGACTGTCACCTCCAGCCTCTCACAATCAATCCTTGCCGCATACTTCCTAAGCCAGTCCATACCCAAAATAATTCCGAACCCCGCAAAGTTCAGAACAAAACAATCACAAACAAAAGAGCAATCATGACTCGACACAACTAGACCACGGCATATCATACACAAACATGACGAACCCCCAACTGGATTAGTCACAACCAATGGCCTATCAACAATATCCGGTTCCAAACCTAACCGGCCTACAAGATCATCACAAACAAAAGAATGCGACGCTCCAGTATCAAACAACACTCTAACTGGAACACCACAAATGGAAAGAGTACCTTGAACCACCACACTCTTCCCTTTCTCTTCCGCAGTAGGAGCTTTCGAAGACGATGGAACAGCCCCCAAAGCATAAGCTTGCACAATCTTCCTGTCTTTCCTTGGTTCTGGGCAATCCTTCTTGATATGTCCCAGCTTATCACAGTTGTAACACTTTCCCGGCACCTTGGGATTCTTGCAATCTCTGAAGAGATGGCCCTTCTGCTGACAGTTGTAGCAGGTCACTTCACCCTTCGGCTTCTTCTGGCCATCCTTACCCTTCTGTTGCTGCTGCTTCCTCTTCTTGTTTCCACCCTTCTGTGGTTTAAACCCTTCCTTGGTTACAGCAACAACAGAACTCTCCCTAGGAAACAAACTCTCATGCCTGAGAGCTTTCTCCACAAGCTTCTCAAACGGATCGTCCAGATGATCCACCAACTGTCTTCCAAGATAAGCATCCAAACCGGTCACAAACTTCTCATTCTTCTGATAGGGAGAATCAATATACGATCTGGCATACTTGGACAAAGCTTCAAACTCAGAAACATACTCAAGAACTGGTCTTCCACCTTGCTTGAGCTCCACAAACTTCTTAAACAAGACAGATTTCTGAACCGTAGAGATGAACTTAGCTTCAAATCTAGCTTGGAATTGCTCCCAAGTAATCTCCTCCTCCGGAGTATCAATGGTGATAGAATTCCACCAATCTGAAGCTCTCCCTTGAAGTTGCCTTGATGCAAGCTTCCTCTTAGTTGCATCCTCAATTCCCAAGTCACCAAAAATCCTTTGACATGCATCAATCCATCTCTGCACCTCAATGGTCGATTCCGTCCCCAAGAAAACCTTTCCTCCAAGAGAAGTATAGTCCTTACAAAGCTTAGCAAAATCCACCGGTCTTGGAGCTTGAACTTGAACTCCAACATCTACTGATGGCCCCGAGGCTGGTATCCTTCTCATGATCGAAGTCATCATGGCCTCAAATATAGGAGCATAATCAACAGCTTTCCTAGCAGCACGGCCTTCCCTAGCAGCTGGCCTCCCTCTTCGACTCATCCTTAATATCTACAACAAGGAATGACTTAGAACACCTTGAGAAACAACTGCATAAGGAGATCAAATCCTTCTCAACTACTATATTATATATAGTAATCATTCATCAAAATACAATTACGTCTCTCATACGTAGTTACGTCAGTGAGCGTTGGCTAAAATCGATTAACCAAAGCTCTGATACCAAATGTGACGACGGCCCATGACTCCCGCACCAAAATAAGGAAATAATGCGCTGAAAGGCGTGCCAGGCAGCCATGGGTGACCGTCAAGGGTAGAATAAACATCGCGGAACCTATCGTATAACTCACAGCGCATGGATAAAATATAATAGAGAAAAATAATATAGTGAAGCTCCATAGAACAGAACATCATCATATAAGCATCATAGAAGTTTTATACAAACATATGAATCATTCATACATCAAAGCCTCATTACATAACACTCAAACAAATACAGCAGCGGAACACCCAGTACATAATATGAAAATAATATGCAAAAGCCTCCTGCTCGTCTTCGTCATCATCAGCATAGATCTCCAACAACAGCACCTGTCACCTGCTACCTAGTCTGCCCATCCCAACATGGATGAACAGCCCAAGGTAATAAGAGGAGACATAAAACCTTGAGTCAGACAAAGTCTTAGTGAGCAGTAAATCAACTATCAAACATACCAAAAGAGCATAAATGATAAAGGAATAGGAACCAAACCATCCCACTCCACCTCTTTCTACAGTGATAGCCCCCAGACTCATACTAAAGAGAAGCAAACATAACATAGCAGACAATTGAGGTAAAGCAATAATCACTCGAGTCAAGGTCGATGTTTTCCAAATACAAACCCCCAAGGCCTAAACCAAGATCAGATAAGCACCCAGAAAATACCGCTCTTGAGACCAAATGATGGTACAATCAAACATCCATGACTCTAGCTATCACTGTTAACCTTGCTTCGAAATCACCGTTAATTGAATGACCGACTCCTTCCTGAGCCATCTATCAAGGGCTAATGGTAACCCCGGTTCTAGACATAACTCCGCACGTCATCATGACCCGTGCCTAGGAATTTTCGCAACCACCCAGAGTACTCGACCACCTACCTGTAGTCTTTAGGGTGTCCAGACCACCTACCTGTAGTCTTTAGGCCAACCCTTGTACTCTTGTTTTGAGTCCGCTAGAACCTTCAACAACGATGAAATCTAAGCCTTCTAGTCATCCTCCTTGACGACTATTCTCAACCTAGCCCAAACTACCTCTTGAGCCATCCATTATCAATCAACTCGAACTACCCTTCAAGTTATCAACATGCTTGGAGTAATCCTTCTCGATTATACCAAGGTTACATCACATCATGCCTCGCCTCATCTTCATCATAGCAAAGGCTCATCTTAACATCATGGTTTGCCTCATCGCATCATGGCAAAATTCCATCTCAACATCATCCAATCCATACATATGAGCTTCAACATCCACTACATATGCCTTAAGCAACTTTCACCATTCAAGAGCCTCTTCCGTAGCTTTTGAATCGTCTTTGACCATACTTGTCCAAATCTATCAACTAGATAACTCATTCACAACAATCAAACAAGGCAAACATTAATCCAAACAAATAAGTAGTCAATCAAGATCTAAATAGGCATTTGTAACTAAAATGGCAATTTCGTAAATAAGTGAGCATAAGTCTAACATACATGAATCATGGGTTTTTAGCATAGATCTAACAAATATAAATCACGGGTTTTGTCCCTACAACTTGATGAATGAACTTGCAAAAGTAAACATCTTCATAAGTAATGGATCTATACTTAGATCTAAGGAAAAATGCATAAAGTCACTATCTACAACACTCCAACAAACCACCAAACCAATATACTCCTTTGGGTCCGCGTGAGAGATAACCACCACTCACCGAATCACCCAAACACTTCAAAAACTATCAACTTCAGATCTGGACAGCGAAGATTCAAGCTTGATTCGTCGAAATCCCACTTGAAATGATGAAATCTAGCTTCGTCGGATGAAGATCTTCAACTTTGGCTCTTGGATCTTCAATCTCGATCTTCGATCTTGGATGGATGTTAGAACTAGATTGGAATGGAGAAAAGGAGATGAAGAAATGTTGAAGTCGAGTTCTCAAAATGGCAGCACTTTGTCGCTTCAAAATCCAGTGCCAAAAAGTGAGCCAAACCCCTCTATTTATAGGCTGAAACCTCTCTGAGTCGTCCATCCATAAGTCGTCGCCGACCCAACCATGAGTCGTCACCGACTCATCACTTAAGTCATTCGCGACTTAACCCACACGGCCTAACTCAAACGCACACGCGCGACCTAATGACACGGTAACCCTATCTCTAAATCGCTTACACGACTTAACACGACTCAGCCTACAAGCGATTCACGACCTAACACTAACACAGGGTCTCAACGACTTATACTATAGCCGACTCAACGACCCAGCCCAAAGCCGACCTAACAAACTCCAAGCCAATCGACCTACGACTCAACACACAGGAGACGACTCAACGACTCAACTTATTACCTTAAGTCGTAACTCATTAACCCGTTGGTTCCCCTTGAGTCGTCTATGACTTAAAAACTCCCACTAACTCACCAACCCATGAGTCGGCGACCTACTGAGTCGCATGCTATCTTAACTCGGTCAAGCACTAAGTCGGCAACACCACTAACTCGCCTACCACCTTAAGTCATCCAAGCCTGAAGAGCTTAACCCGGTCACATCTACTAACTTGTCCCAGCCTTGAGTCGTAACTCGTTAACCGCTATGAGTCGGTCTAACCTTTAACCTGTTGACTAGTTAACGACTCAATACTTAACACACGAATTAACTTCCTATATGACTCAGGCTAGAGACAACATAAACAACACTAACGACCTGTAAGTTCTACGATCTATCGACACTTAAAATACGGGTCGTTACAGATTTATTTAAATGATATGGGTCAACATGTGTAGCCCAAAAGATTTTATTTTGTAAAATTTTAATCTTATTTTGATTTTGATTTTTGTTTTAACCATTATAAATGTTGGAAATTCTTGAAAAATTGTAAAAAATATATATTTTATGGTGTCTGAAATGTTGTATTAGATTTTGGAGTGATTAGGACTCAACAAATATAATACTTGACTTTTATACCCGATTTCCCATCTTCGTGTATTTCTTCAACATTGTTGTATTCCAACAGATTTGTTAATTTCATTAGATATCTTTGAACAGTTGTTCTCCATCTCAAATTCCTCCATTTGATTTATTTTGGTATTTATTACGTATTCACCTTAGTTGAACTCCTGTCAATTGTCATCATTACTTAGCTTCCATATCTTTGCAATTGTTCATAAATAACTCGATAAAATCATTAGTAGTCTTATCATATGGATGTTATCATCGAAACACGAGAATTATGTTCCTAACACATATGCATATACCTTTGTGTGTTGTTTTTGTTAGATATACTATAGTGGTAGTAGGGTTAAAAGGGTGAACTTTAAAAAAATACTTTTATTAATTTGCACCTTAGTATTTATATGAATAGTAAATACTAAATTATATTTAGTATTTATTAATAAATGAGTTCGAATATACCCTCAATTTGTTTATTATTTAAAATATTTGTTTATTTGTTGTTGTTTAACAATAATATTTTAGTATATTTTAATTTTAATTTAATTTAATTTTAATATTTAATATGTTCGTATTCATACTACAAACATTAAAGATATATTAAAAGTAATAATCTAACCGAGTGGAAATATGGAACATATATGATATATGTATATTTATCCATTGTGACATACAATTGATAAGTATGTAGGTTGAAGTCGTATATCAATGATGATGCCAAAAGGACACACACACACACATCAAATAATTAAATTGTAATTTATAGTAATATCATCTAATTTTTTCTTGATATTTATTTATTATAATTCATATTGATAAAAAACATTACTTATATTTTATAAGGTATTTAAATTATATGCATACATACATACACACTACAACAAAAAGTGTCTTTTATAGCGACATATAGCCGCTATTAATCACAACCATAGCGGTTTGATAAGAGCTGTATATCGACATGTTATAAAAAAATGTTGAATATTTATAACACAAAATATGCCGCTATGGTTGAGCTTAGTTTTATAACGCAAATTCGCCACTATGGTATGTTAATTCAATAGCTCATTATAGCCGCTATAATACAGCTAAATCTCAACGGAACTGGAAATCTTTATAACACCATTTTGCCGATATAAAATATTTATTCAATAGCTCATTGTAGCCGCTATAATACAGCTAAATCTCAATGGAATTGGAAATCTTCATAAACGAATAAAGATTATAATCAACAAATATAACGCAAGAGCATGCTCAGAAAGAAATGTGATATATTTTTCATTACAGTGTACAAACATTGAAAAAAACTTAAAAAAATTCCACCTGCATATAAGTACTGACATGTAATTAAGAATCAGTGTTTTTCTAACCCTAGTACAAGAACATTATGAGTATTGATATTTTCTGCTACACATGCATATCTATATAAGTATGTTCCAATAAAAAAAAAGTCAAAAATTTACGCTCTATTCAACAAATTTGCAGTACATATATATGTACATTCATCATACTAATGGTGATTTTGCATCAGAAGAAGACTGCCTTGGGAAACTTACATGCTTTATCGAGTTAGAACTTTGGGTGTGTTTCGTCAATTCTTCATCGTTTTGAAGCAATTCGAGCGTAGCTAAAACATTGGACATTTTGGGTCTGAGCTTCGCTTCCTTGCAAATGCATTGCAGTATCAGCATGGAGATAGCGTATGCTGCTTTCTTTGGGTATTGATTAGCTAGTCTTGGGTCCATGATTCTGTATACCTTCCTTTTATTTGCAAGAAATGGCTTGGCCCAAGTCACAAGGTTTTGCTCTGAACCTACTCTATTTCTATCTACAGCCCTACGACCTGAAAGCAGTTCTAAAAGCACTACTCTGAAGCTGTATACATCGGCTTTTGCAGTAAGATGCATTCAACATGACAATGAGCTACACTGATTAAAATGATAAATTCAGGCAAAGAAACAAGCGGTTCCTCTGGTTAAAGGCCGAAGCACCAATTTAAGCTTCAAAAAAAATAGAGAGAGAAAAGAACGGTTGAAATTTATTCTCTTTGTTAGTTATCCTAAGTATGTTTTGTGGGATCAATATTTTTTAACATGTTCATGAACACTTGTCAAAATAAAAATAAATTAGTAAAAGAATGAAAACCAACCCATTTCTACGTATTCTGGAGCAGCATAACCATAAGTTTCCATGACTTGTGTAGAAACGTGAGTGTTATCTCTAGTTGGGCCAGCTTTGGCTAACCCTAAATCCGAAAGCTTCGCGTTAAAATCCTGCAGTAAAAGCTACCGCATGAGTTGATTTTTATGGAAACTACCTAGTGGCTAAAACAACTTATAAAAAGGTAAAATAAACTGTTAATAAGGTGATAAGTCATGCAATTTTGCTTATGACTAGTTTCAGTTATTAACTAAATTCTACTGTAATTTCAACTTATTCATTCGAAAAGCTTTCCATATTGCTATTCACTAGAAATTATTTAAAAGTTACCATCGAAACTAATTTTAAGTATGAAACAAAATTAAGTTGTTTCAGATCTTCATGTAAATTTACATATATATAGCTTTAACTTATATGTATTGACACGTGCCGAGTCAAGAAGGATGTTGGATGCCTTCACATCTCGATATATTACTTGAGACTCGCGGTCATGCAAGAATGCAAATCCTCTAGCAGCTCCAACTGTAATGTTCATCCTTACAGACCATGTAAGTGGTTCAGAGCTTCCTAATATAAAAGCATGCATGACATAATAGAACATTTAGACACACGGTGTCGACATGTTATAACACAAAATTTCAAGCATTGATTTTACTAAGGAACTTTTAATTTACTTACTCGTTGAATTAAAACTGTCGAATCAAACACATTATAGAATGAACTGGAACTTCTAATTTTACTAAACACCAATACATCAAATTGTTAATAGTATGATAAGAAAACATAAGAAAAAATAAACAGTAGCATGTTAACAGTATGCAAGCACTGATCAATGGATAGAGTGTATAAACAAGGATGTAATATGGAAAACCCCATCATGTAAATGGAAAAAGGATGTGATGTTAACGATTTTACCTTAACTTGGCACATAGTGTTAATTTCAGCTGCCTCTTTAAATCTGTCATTCAACTACGCGTACCTTAAACAATTCTTCACCTGCCAAATTTCCAATTTGTAAGTCTAGATGAGATATGATATGCCATGCTTTTAAATAATTTCCAATTATTCAGTTGCATCTTAAATCTTTTATTCAAGCTATTATGTTGTAATTTTGGAATGCTTAGAAATTCATATTGGATCATTTAAACCTAAAAGGATCTAATGATCTAGGAGCCGCTGCTACATCAGATGCTCCTAAGCCTACTTCTTAGGAACTAAAGGTTGTTTCAACTTAAACAAAGTGTCTATTTCTTCTCAGTAAATTAATAAGCACATGTAAAGTTGATTGAATTTGGCTAAGTCACTCTTTATTCTGATCAAGGCCATGTGCTTGCTAAAAAAATTATTAGAATTAATTAGCTAATATAGAATTTGCTGATGTACTCCGTACCATATACTATTTGAGGTTCATACAGTTTATTACATAGTATTAACAAGAGTAAGATGTAACATCCCGCCTTTTCGCACACTTTAAATCGACACACGTGCCAATTCAAACCATACGGAAGGGCGGATTGTTATGGGGTAAATTTAGAAAACAAGAAAGAAATAAAAAAACAAACCAGAATCTCACAGCGGAAGGATAAAATATAATAATCAATATACAGTTCATAAAACTGTTTACAAAACATTTGATTCTTCTTTATACAATAAATATCAGAGTTCACATACCAATAAATATCTATGCAGCGGAATATAGTGTGTAGTGAAACCATATAATATAATAAAAATAATAATGAAATCTTCGTCTTCTTCCTCCAGAAATAAAGTCTTCAAATCCTGAAATGCTCGGACTGACCCGAGCGAATTTGAATGAAACAAAAAAACACTCGAGTCAGAACTAAATGATTTTATGTGAGTTAAATTAACAGAAATAAATATGAGTGCAGTAACTCAAGAGATGCTCGGGATTTACATCTCCTAAGGATCCGTTAAACTATTTACTATGTAGTATATTGCGCTATTATAATAGTGTCTAATTGTAAAATAAACTTACTTTAAAATAGCGTTAAGGCTTTACATTTTCCACCTTAACACTTAAAATGCCAATAGTCTATATAGTGCCTGCATATCTCCTGATCGGGAGACTACGAGAAGACACTCCATAGGTATGACACAAATAAAAACTCATAGTAAGGCTCGATATGGTAGGTGACACGGCACAACTAGGCAATGCCAGGATAGATATACCAATTACGCTTCCGGGTCAGTGGTAACGCGTAGCGCGCAGCTACCGTCCACCATGAGCCACACCCCAAATAAAAATCAAAACTGACCACCGAATCAATCCAAAAGTCAAAGTATAATATCGAAGGGATGTGTCCGATCAAAGGTGCTACCTTATTAACCCGTCAATCGCTCCTGTTTTAGCCACCTTATGCCAACTCACGGGAGTTGGGTCCACGTATTTACCTTACAGGAAACGCCGCCACCAACCTACTTCATTCTGGAATCTCCACCACGTACACGGTTGTTAAAGTGGTTTTCGGAGTTGGCAGAGAGTATGACAACTTCCGATCCCGGTCTCTTCAACAACCAATCGTTATTATAACACCGCGGTTATTTCAAATTAATTTATACTTTAAAACCAGAATAAAATATTCCTTTCAAAACCATAAATATGATTTCATTTCTATTTTAAAACCCAAATCCATATGATATCCCTTTTTATTTCAAATATATTTCTTTTCCAAAATCATACTGCTTTAAAATTTGTAATATCTAGAAACCAACATTTGAAATATAACTTCCAAACCATAATACTTCGAAATTCATAGCTTTAAAACCATAACTCCTAAACTTGAATGGTTTGGATATTCAACAATATCTAGAATAAAATAGTTTGAATTTAAAATTACTTTATAAAATAATTTCCGCGACTTCACAAATTTTATTCATTTAAAATTTTAGGTCTAAATCCCATAAATTTAGATTCACTTTTAGTTACAATAAAAACACTTCGATTCCAAAATATTTCAAACTTTGCGTATTTAACAATTTCAAAACTAAGGTTGGAGATTTCTATTCAACAAATCTATTGTCCTATTATTTAGTTTTTAAATATTCACATAACAAATCCATAAAATAAAACTCAAATTTCTAACAATTAAATATTTCCTTCACTTTATTTATACTAGAAATATTCATTAAATTTATCTTGAATAAAGAATCCAGTTATGAATATCATACCTTTAAAATTTCCAATCTTAATAAGTTTACATCAACTTACGGAGTTTAATTTTTTTTTTAAATAAACCCAATTCCAAATAAATTTCTAACTTATCTTCAAATCTAAATTGATTGGAATCATTAAACTCTATATATAAAATATAAAATATCTTAAACCTGTACTTAATCGTATAATATAAATTGTCAAACTTCACTATTCAACTTATTTATTTATATTCAACAGATTTATACGTAACTTAAATTCTAAATTTAACTATAACATATCCAAATTTAATATTTATTAAACCGTATCATATCCAAACCAAAAATCATTTCAAAATAATTATATATATATATATATATATATACCGCGGTGCCTGTATAAAATTTTCTACCCTATAGTCCAGTGATACGGATATTTATCATTTCAACCCGCAATTTAAAATAAAATAAAAATGCGGTTGTATATCATTTCAAACCGCAATCCCGAATAAAATGAAATGCATAATAACTGACAGATTTTTAATTATAGTACAAATCATCCATTCACCAAACATCAAACATCAACCATTAATTATAATCATCATCCAATTGTACAACATCAATATAGAGCATATAAATATAACAGGGAATAAATAACAGGTATTAACTAACAGTTTATATTCAGTAATAAATTTAATAACTGTTTAACTAGCAGTTTATGTGCAAATAAATAAATTCTAACTGTCAATTTATATGCAATAAATAAAATTAATTAACAGTTAAATTAAATAAATACGATTTAACTGAGATGATGAATAAAACATGCCAAACAATCATAAATAAATTTCTACTCGTGTCTTAAGTCAAATTAACAAACATAAGAAATTTTAGAAGTTGTGAGTGGGTTAAAACACTCACCTTTTGAATTTAAATTGAATTTAAATCCAATTTAAACCCAAAAATTCGACCATCTCAGAATACGTCCAAACCAGCGTCATCAGGTCCGGAATTTCAATACGATCCTAACAAAAAAAACCGCACGTGAAACGGAGTTCGTATGTGAAAATTATTGCGAAAATTGCACTTGAATTTCAATTTAAAATAAAATGAAAACGAGGACATATTAATAAGTCTTGCCACATCACTCCCTATGCTTTCTTCCCCCACATCCAGAAACGTGCAGCTCTCCCCTAAACCTTAACGCATGCGACTTCAACCTGCAGCCGCCGCTCACCAGAGGAAATTGTCGCGCCACCTTCACAAACTTCCAGGCCGATCCCCTTCGCCACTGAAATGCGCACGCCAAGGCGACCCCATAGCTCGAACGCACCCAAATCAAGACCGGCCGCCACCCATAAATGAACCCTAAATCGAAAATTCCATCCCATCTAACCGTTGATCCACCTTGCAATTGCCACCGATGAATTCCACTTGCCGATCTCTACAGAACCCAGAAGGGAATTTTCGATCCGACGAAGTTCGTCGTCGAGCGATGAATGACCGAAACTGAATGTCCAATTTCTGGTCAATCTACAACCCGAATCGAAAAACGAACTACACCATTGAATTACGCTTGTCGAGAGCATCAGCATATATTTTTTGGAATTTTTCCGAAGACTTTAAATTTTAGGCTTTGGATTTGATTTTTGAAATTTGAATTTAAGAGGAGGAGGTGAGGAAATGAACGCACAGACAAATGAGAATAGATGGAGGCTAGGGTTTATAACTGGGTTTATATAGGTAGGTTAGAAATAGAGTAGATGGATCCGATAAACAAACGTGTTGAACGATAATTGGCCCAAAAAGCCCGTTTCGGCTCCGGAACGAAATTGGGTAAATCCACATATCCAAATAGGTATTTTAAAATATTCTGAACGCGATGGAAAAAGTTTCACGTCCAAATTCCATCGTATGAAAAAGTTATGCTGAAATCAATATTTCCAAATTGATTTCAAATTGATTTTTAATTAAATAGATTTCAAGGCGTTTCACGTTCGTACGATCAAACGACAAGTCCGATTGCTACGAAACTTGAAACCCTACAATAAATCACTGTTACGGATCCGATGAAACTGGTTTCATCGAAATTTTTCATCAGATCCGCGTCCGTGACCAAAATGGCTATTTTTATATTAATTAAATAAATTTAAATTTTAGTCAAATTAATCAAATTTACCAATTCAACTCTAACTTATTTACAATTTTATCAGTTTGGATTACTTGGTAAATCTAGAATCCTTTAACCAATCTCTACATTCATTTATCGTTAAAAATTTCAAATTTACAACATTACGTTTTATATTTTCAATTTATCCAGTAATTAACTAAATTGCCCATGAAATTCATTTATTTGGTTTTTAAATTCTTTTATTCATTCCATTATCACCAAGTAGATAAATTAGCATCGATTAATGGTCTAATATATTGTTATTCTAAATTTTCAACTTAAACTCCATTAACGTAATATTTAACATTTTATTCCCATTTAATTGAAATAACCCAATTTTCAAAATTTTACTTCAAATAAATAAGCAACTCTTTATATTTCTAAATCAATTACAATAGTTTAACAAAATTGAAAGTTAATTGAAAGTTGCTAAATTTATCGATTTCAGAAACTCCCTTAATTCCATTCAAATTCAGAAATTATCTATTTTATTAAATTAACGAATTTTTATTTTCAATTAGATGAATTAAATATTGGATTCATACTATTGCATTCATATTTTCCGTTTCACTTTATCTGTATTAACTATTTCATTTCCACTTATTGTGTAATAACTAACTTAATTCAATATATAACGCCAATTTATCTCCTTGCATTAATATACCCTTATTTACATTAATTAGAATAAATATTATATCCCTAAGTGCACTTCTATCAATTAAATGTATAAATTAAGGTTTTAAGATACTTCACGCGCTATAAAAAAATTTACACATTAAATTTACATTCAATTAATTATTTTACATTCTATAACTTACTTTACATACTTTTCTTATTAATTATCTTAATTATCAAATTTCAACTTATTCCCCAAATCCACAATTAACCATAATTATTAAAGTAACGCTTAATAAATACGACCCTATAATTACTCAACTTCTAATTATTTCATTTTCCATTAGTGTAACATTCATTTATTTTATTATCACTTATTACAGATTCTAATTCCATTAACAAATAAGCAGGTAATTTATGATATATGTTACAAATTTTTAATTAATTACTATTAATTATTATTAACCTAAATTTAGCATTACTTACCTCGCATTAACCTTGTTACTTAAAATTCTATCCAATTTCAATTAATATTCTAATGAATACATTTACTCTTTCCATTATGTTATAAATTATTAACCAAGAAACGTTTATTACTTTCAACAGCATTGTAATTACTAACTATCTACATTGCTTGTATACGTTTTCCATTATTATCATTCATTAGAATTCTATTCAACTTTCCATTTCTTGCAATAACTCATATACTATACCTTTTTCATATAAACAAACAAAGTTCCAATAAATAGAATTTATTCAATTCAACCCCCTTTAAATTAAGTCTATTACAATCAATGTAATATTTCATCAAATACCAATTGATCATATTATTTCATTTATACTAAGTCATATCATTTAAGTAATTTATCGAATTTAAAAGTTCATTCAAGTTTATAGATTATTACTTGCGTTAGCAAAAATTCCTTAATTTATTCCAATTTGTTTTAAAAATGTTTTATTACATTAAATCAATTTAATATTTTCCTTTAACTCCTCGTATTCAATTTATATATGAGTAAAAATCTTTTCACTACTTAAATCATTTGAATTAACTTCGAATTACTATAAGTAGGTTTTAATTTATTTTATATTTTTCTCTACTAAATTTAATTACAAACTTATTAATTTAACCAAATTAAATCCATGAAATTTACAGGTCGTTACACTCTCCCCTACTCAAAACTTTTCCTCCCCGAAAAGGAAAAGAAGGGAAACGAAAACTAAGAAATCAATATACCTTATTCAAACATTAACTTTATAAACAATTAAATTTATAAAATTAACTAATTTAGATAAATATATCAATTTATAACCATTAAATCTTTTGCACTTAAATTACTAAAGTTTGGAAAAACATTTTTCAAAATATTTCTAAGTTCAAAATTTACGGAAAATTTTGGCAGAGTCTCCTTTGTACGGAGAGGCTCGAAGAAAATATAATATTAAATATAACAATTATATACTTATATTATCCAAAATATTATATCCCAACCCGGAAAAAATATATAAAATAGCGCTATAAACCGAAATCCGAAACGTACCTATTAGTCGGGCAATTTACGCTTAATTTATGGAACCAAAAACAATATCAATTGCTTCCATAACCTGCATTTCACTTATAAAAATCTAAAGGGTTAACAATTTATATAAAGTGAAATTTTTAAGTGGTTTCAATCACTAACAATAAATGAATACAACAACTAACAATTTCAACAAACAGCATACACAACAAATATAAAACAACCATACAACCAAACAATAACAATTCCAATCAACAAATCAAATACTCATTATTAATTTTATTTCATACATTAGTTGTTTGATTCTTTTCATTTATATAACAGTTTATCTTTTATTTTTCATTTATTTCTATAAATTTTATTTAGAAATAACTTCAACCCTATTTCTTAAATTTACAATTTCTCTTTATTATATTACATTCATTTATTTTCATTTACTACTTACTATTATTTATTTCCATTAACTCAGGTTATGCCAGTTTTCCCCTTTTTTCCCCTATAATTATTCATTCGTTTATTATTGCATGACCTCATTTATTTACACTTTAATTACTTAAGTTTATAATCATCTATTTGTCATACTTACCTTTAATTATATTTACTTGGTAAAATTTCAATTATAACTTAAGTTTATAACATTAATTTCTCATTTATAATAGCAAATTCATTGAATACTTCATTACCTACTTTTACTTGTACAAATTTTCATTACATTTCTTATTAAAATTTCAACTTTTTATATTTGGTAAGTTATATATGTTAAAGAAATGCAAATGAACTTATACAAATTTTATCTCATCCTATAATTAAATTTAATGTTCAACAATATTACTCTTTGTTTCATATGTTACAAATTTCAATTTTCCTTTAATTTCCATTTATAACTTAGCATTTAAATCTCTTATTTTATTTAGGGTTTCGATTATTAGTTAAATTCTGTTTCATTACAATAATTGAAACAATTAATTAATGGAAATTTAAGAATTTAATACCGGGTTAAAATTTTAATTTATTTTAAAACAATAGTTAAATATATTCTTACAACTTATATATCTCTCTAATTATATTTAAAACAATTCAAAATTTATATATTTTTCAAAAATGAATCTGCAGTAGAACTACTACAGTGGCTCTTCCCCCTCGAAACTCGAAAATGAAAGTCGATGATGCGGCCGCCATCACCGAAATTATTTTCCAGCGACAGAGAGGATAGTGCAAAACTTATTTTTTTACAGAATTTCTTTTAAAACATTTCTTTCAAATTCTATTGAAATATTTATATCAAAAAATACTTCTAACAATATTATTATTATATTCCAAAATCAATTGAAAGAAATCTTCAAAAACCCCGGAACTTAAGTTCTAAATTTCCAGTTTCATTTATTTTCTTTTTCAATCTTATTTCTATTATTATTTATACACTTCATTGCCTAACAACCAATCTATTGCAGCCAAATATAGATATCATTTAAAAAAAATTATTTTTATATATAGAAAATATAATAGGCAAAATTATTTCATTCACCTATATTAAAACAAATATTATGTCGGTCTGTCCTATTAAGTGTTTAGAGATCCCTATTGATGTCATAGCGTCTCATGCACCAACCAGGATTTATAAATACAAAACGGAACAAATTAACTCAATATTAAAACCTTTTATAACACTAACAAATACGCCCTCTCATATATACACTCAGCGACTCCCATAGGGTATTACTACCCTATCAATAAAGAGTCAGACCCCACAAAGCTAAGGTTTATCGCTAAACCAAAGCTCTGATACCAGATGTATCGTCCTGCCTTTTCGCACGCTTTAAATCGACACACGTGCCAATTCAAACCATACGGAAGGGCGGATTGTTATGGGGTAAATTTAGAAAATAAGAAAGAAATAAAAAAACAAACCAGAATCTCACAGCGGAAGGATAAAATATAATAATCAATATACAGTTCATAAAACTGTTTACAAAACATTTGATTCTTCTTTATACAATAAATATCAGAGTTCACATACCAATAAATATCTATGCAACGGAATATAGTGTGTAGTGAAACCATATAATATAATAATAATAATAATGAAATCTTCGTCTTCTTCCTCCAGAAATAAAGTCTTTAAATCCTGAAACGCTCGGACTGACCCGAGCAAATTTGAATGAAACAAAAAACACTCGAGTCAGAACTAAAAGATCTTATGTGAGTTAAATTAACAGAAATAAATATGAGTGCAGTAACTCAAGAGATGCTCGGGATTTACATCTCCTAAGGATCCGTTAAACTATTTACTATGTAGTATATTGCGCTATTATAATAGTGTCTAATTGTAAAATAAACTTACTTTAAAATAGCATTAAGGCTTTACATTTTCCACCTTAACACATAAAATGCCAATAGTCTATACAGTGCCTGCATATCTCCTGATCGGGAGACTACGAGAAGACACTCTATAGGTACGACACAAATAGAAACTCGTAGTAAGGCTCGATATGGTAGGTGACACGGCACAACTTGGCAATGCCAGGGTAGATATACCAATTACGCTTCCGGGTCGGTGGTAACGCGTAGCGCGCAGCTACCGTCCACCTCGAGCCACATCCCCAAATAAAAATCAAAAGTGGTCACCGAATCAATCCAAAAGTCAAAGTATAATATCGAAGGGATGTGTCCGATCAAAGGTGCTACCTTATTAACCTGTCAATCGCTCCTGTTTTAGCCACCTTATGCCAACTCACGGGAGTTGGGTCCACGTATTTACCTTACAGGAAACGCCGCCACCAACCTACTTCATTCTGGAATCTCCACTGCGTACACGGTTGTTAAAGTGGTTTTCGGAGTTGGCAGAGAGTATGACAACTTCCGATCCTGGTCTCTTCAACAACCAATCGTTATTATAACACCGCGGTTATTTCAAATTAATTTATACTTTAAAACCAGAATAAAATATTCCTTTCAAAACCATAAATACAATTTCATTTCTATTTTAAAACTCAAATCCATATGATATCCCTTTTTGTTTCAAATATATTTCTTTTCCAAAATCATACTGCTTTAAAATTTGTAATATCTGGAAACCAACATTTGAAATATAACTTTCAAACCATAATACTTCGAAATTCATAGCTTTAAAACCATAACTCCTAAACTTGAATGGTTTGGATATTCAACAGTATCTAGAATAAAATAGTTTGAATTTAAAATTACTTTATAAAATAATTTCCGCGACTTCACAAATTTTATTCATTTAAAATTTTAGGTCTAAATCCCATAAATTTAGATTCACTTTTAGTTACAATAAAAACACTTCGATTCCAAAATATTTCAAACTTTGCGTATTTAACAATTTCAAAACTAAGGTTGGAAATTTCTATTCAACAAATCTCTTGTCCTATTATTTAGTTTTGAAATATTCACATAACAAATCCATAAAATAAAACTCAAATTTCTAACAATTAATTATTTCCTTCACTTTATTTATGCTAGAAATATTCATTAAATTTATCTTGAATAAAGAATCCAGTTATGAATATCATACCTTTAAAATTTTCAATCTTATAAGTTTACATCAACTTACGGAGTTTAATTTTTTTTTAAATAAACCCAATTCCAAATAAATTTCCAACTTATCTTCAAATCTAAATTGATTGGAATCATTAAACTCTATATATAAAATATAAAATATCTTAAACCTGTACTTAATCGTATAATATAAATTGTCAAACTTCACTATTCAACTTATTTATTTATATTCAACAGATTTATATGTAGCTTAAATTCTAAATTTAACTGTAAAATATCCAAATTTAATATTTATTAAACCGTATCATATCCAAACCAAAAATCATTTCAAAATAATTATATATATATATATATATATATATATATATATATACCGCGGTGCCTATATAAAATTTTCTACCCTATGGTCAAGTGATACAGATATTTATCATTTCAACCCGCAATTCAAAAAAAATAAAAATGCGGTTGTATATCATTTCCAACCGCAATCCCGAATAAAATGAAATGCATAATAACTGATAGATTTTTAATTATAGTTCACATCATCCATTCACCAAACATCAAACATCAACCATTAATTATAATCATCATCCAATTTTACAACATCAATATAGAGCATATAAATATAACAGGGAATAAATAACAGGTATTAACTAATAGTTTATATTCAGTAATAAATTTAATAACTGTTTAACTAGCAGTTTATATGCAAATAAATAAATTCTAACTGTCAATTTATATGCAATAAATAAAATTAATTAACAGTTAAATTAAATAAATACGATTTAACTGAGATGATGAATAAAACATGCCAAACAATCATAAATAAATTTCTACCCATGTCTTAAGTCAAATTAACAAACATAAGAAATTTTAGAAGTTGTGAGTGGGTTAAAACACTCACCTTTTGAATTTAAATTGAATTTAAATCCAATTTAAACCCAAAAATTCGACCATCTCATAATTCGTCGAAACTAGCGTCATCAGATCCGGAATTTCAATACGATCCTAACAAAAAAAACCGCACGTGAAACGGAGTTCGTATGTGAAAATTATTGCGAAAATTGCACTTGAATTTCAATTTAAAATAAAATGAAAAAGAGGACATATTAATAAGTCTTGCCACGTCCCTCCCTATGCTTTCTTCCCCCACATCGAGAAACACGCAGCTCTCCCCTAAACCCTAACGCATACGACTTCAACCTGCAGCCGCCGCTCATCAGAGGAAATTGTCGCGCCACCTACACAAACTTCCAGGCCGATCCCCTTCGCCACTGAAATGCGCACGCCAAGGCGACCCTATAGCTCGAACGCACCCAAATCAAGACCGGCCGCCACCCATAAACGAACCCTAAATCGAAAATTCCATCCCATCTAACCGTTGATCCACCTTGCAATCGCCACCGATGAATTCCACTTGCCGATCTCTACAAAACCCAGAAGGGAATTTTCGATCCGACGAAGTTCATCGTCGAGCGATGAATGGCCGAAACTAAACGTCCAATTTCTGGTCAAATTACAAGCCGAATCGAAAATGAATTACACCATTGAATTACGCTTGTCGAGAGCATCAGCATATATTTTTTTTGGAATTTTTCTAAGGACTTTAAATTTTAGGCTTTGGATTTGATTTTTGAAATTTGAATTTAGATCTAGGGTTTGCAACCATTGGGAAGAGGAGGAGGTGAGGAAATGAATGCACAAAAAAATAAGAATAGATGGAGGCTAGGGTTTATAACTGGGTTTATATAGGTAGGTTAGAAATAGAGTAGATGGATCCGATAAACAAACGTGCTGAACAATAATTGGCCCAAAAAGCCCGTTTCGGCTCCGGAACGAAATTGGGTAAATCCATATATCCAAATAGGTATTTTAAAATATTCTGAACGCGATGGAAAAAGTTTCACGGCCAAATTTCATCGTATGAAGAAGTTATGCTGAAATCAATATTTCCAAATTGATTTCAAATTGATTTTTAATTAAATCGATTTCAAGGCGTTTCACTTTCGTACGATCAAACGACAAGTCCGATTGCTACGAAACTTGAAACCCTACAATAAATCACTGTTACGGATCTGATGAAACTGGTTTCGTCGAAATCCGAGTCCGTGACCAAAATGGCTATTTTTATATTAATTAAATAAATTTAAAATTTTAGTCAAATTAATCAAATTTACCAATTCAACTCTAACTTATTTACAATTTTATCAGTTTGGATTACTTGGTAAATCTAGAATCCTTTAACCAATCTCTACATTAATTTATCGTTAGAAATTCCAAATTTACAACATTACGTTTTATATTTTCAATTTATCCAGTAATTAACTAAATTGCCCATGAAATTCATTTATTTGGTTTTTATATCCTTTTATTCATTCCATTATCACCAAGTAGATAAATTAGCATCGATTAATGGTCTAATATATTGTTATTCTAAATTTTCAACTTAAACTCCATTAACGTAATATTTAACATTTTATTCCCATTTAATTGAAATAACCCAATTTCCAAAATTTTACTTCAAATAAATAAGCAACTCTTTATATTTCTAAATCAATTACAATAGTTTAACAAATTGAAAGTTAATTGAAAGTTGCTAAATTTATCGATTTCAGAAACTCCCTTAATTCCATTCAAATTCAGAAATTATCTATTTTATTAAATTAACGAATTTTTATTTTCAACTAGATGAATTAAATATTGGATTCATACTATTGCATTCATATTTTCCGTTTCACTTTATCTGTATCAACTATTTCATTTCTACTTATTGTGTAATAACTAACATAATTCAATATATAACGCCAATTTATCTCCTTGCATTAATATACCCTTATTTACATTAATTAGAATAAATATTATATCCCTATGTACACTTCTATCAATTAAATGTATAAATTAAGGTTTTAAGATACTTCACGCGCTATAAAAATTTTACACATTAAATTTACATTCAATTAATTACTTTACATTCTATAACTTACTTTACATACTTTTCGCATTAATTATCTTAATTATCAAATTTCAACTTATTCCCCAAATCCACAATTAACCATAATTATTAAAGTAACGCTTAATAAATACGACCCTATAAATACTCAACTTCTAATTATTTCATTTTCCATTAGTGTAACATTCATTTATTTTATTATCACTTATTACAGATTCTAGTTCCATTAACAAATAAGCAGGTAATTTATGATATATGTTACAAATTTTTAATTAATTACTATTCATTATTATTAACCTAAATTTAGCATTACTTACCTCGCATTAACCTTGTTACTTAAAATCCCTATCCAAATTCAATTAATATTCTAATGAATACATTTACTCTTCCCATTATGTTATAAATTATCAACCAAGAAACATTTACTACTTTCAACAGCATTGTAATTACTAACTAACTACATTGCTTGTATACGTTTTCCATTATTATCATTCATTAGAATTCTATTCAACTTTCCATTTCTCGCAATAACTCATATACTATACCTTTTTCATATAAACAATCAAGGTTCCAATAAATAGAATTTATTCAATTCAACCCCTTTAAATTAAGTCTATTACAATCAATGTAATATTTCATCAAATACCAATTGATCCAATTATTTCATTTATACTAAGTCATATCATTTAAGTAATTTATCAAATTTAAAAGTACATTTAAGTTTATAGATTATTACTTGCGTTAGCAAAAATTCTTTAATTTATTCCAATTTTTTTTTTAAAATGTTTTATTACATTAAATCAATTTAATATTTTCCTTTAACTCCTCGTATTCAATTTATATACGAGTAAAAATGTTTTCACTACTTAAATCATTTGAATTAACTTCGAATTACTATAAGTAGGATTTAATTTATTTTATATTTTCCTCTACTAAATTTAATTACAAACTTATTAATTTAACCAAATTAAATCCATGAAATTTACGGGTCGTTACATAAGATTTGTTGTACATGCTAAAAATTTTTAGAATGGTATGTTTTACGTGAGAAATAGTAAATATTGTTAAAACTTAGTATAACAAACTACTATACTTAACAAAAAAAATACACGTTTGTATTAAACATGAATGTAATATTATACATACACTATATCAACTCGCACTTGCCCAACACTTAATTTTGTTGGTAGAATGGGACCATGAATACAGGCAATTATTTTTTTGGCAACTTTAGATTATTATGAAATTATTTGATGGTAGGGATATCATTGCTTTATGCATAATGATATAATTTACAGACATAATAAACCCATTTACAAACATTATATTACCTTTACATTACCATACACTTGATATATTGAGTAGAGATGCAAAATCACGATTAGTACTAGTCTTTGCTAACTTTATACTTTATGACATCCTTTAATGGTATGAGTATTAACCATTATTTATTTGACTTTACAACTTAAGCTGTCATAGTTAATTACATGTATTATTTTCTCTAAATAACTTTTTCTATCAAAGAGTTGCCATACTTGTATAAAATTTGATTTCATGATTATTCCTTATATAAGAAGTGCCATGATAAATATTTGTAGACACCCATGTGCCCTGAGTGAAATGAACAATAAATTAGATTCATATAATTTTTTAAACAATTACATGTCAACCTTTTGTTAACTTCCCTTTCCAAAATTCAAAGTAAATGTATTCATTCTCCATTATTACCATAAACTATTATTATCTGCCATATGCTTCAGATGTTTTCATCTCTGCAACAATGAAATATTATCAGCCTAGAAGAGTTCATTATTTCTTTTAATCATTAGCAATACTGGTAAGTAGTTATTCACTTTTTTACACTTGGTGCTAAAATCTTGTACTTAATTAACTGTAAAGAGAGACTTGTAAAATTTATGCCCGTAATAAGATAAAGTTGGGAAACCCAAAATGTATTGAGTTATATAATGTTCGTAATTTTGAAAAGCTCACCTTTGTCATTGTCACAAGACTAGATAATGTTCTATAGCCCTAAATAAGGGTTTGTATAATTAATGAAATATAACTTCCAAATAACCAAGGAAACTTACTACACAAATGATCTGTTTGGCTTAAACTTCAGTAAACAATTTCTAAAAACAATAATAGCCAAGAAATTTAGCAAACTTAGTCAGTCCAAGAGCACTTCAGATTGTACTGTTTATTCTTTATTGTGCGTGGGACAAGTCAAGGTTCAACCTATCGTTAAATGCGATCACCACCACACATAAACTCATTGACCGAACTCCTTCTGTCCGGTAGAAAGTCAAAGCACAGATCTATAAATAGGTCCTCCCTTTTGGATGTCCATAAAGCAATGAGCTGGGAGAAGCAGAAGCAGAACCAAATGAGTGTGCTATACTGAAAAATGAAAGTTGGAAAATACATAGGAAAAAACCCCAGAAAAATACATGTTATAGATAGAAAAAAATAAACATAATAGTAGAAAAAATACCTAAAAATACGCTCGTGAGGTTCGGTAGGAATTGAGAAAGGGGAGGTTAGGGTTGTTTATTGTTGGTATCGGAAATAGGGGAAAAGGAGATGATGGTTAAATAGAAGGGAAGGGAGTCGAAATGACTCGACCATTGGAGTGAAAAGGCACGACCGTTCGACGCGTTGGACTTGAACGTATCTCTTCATTCCAACCAGCCCAATATTCCATTTTTTGGGAGCGTCGGATGCATTGCCAACAGTATCATGGAAAATTTTGGCTACAAACAGTACGTAACCTTCTACAATGAAGGAGACAAATCCTCTCTTAGGTAACGTTTCACTCTAAATAGTTTAATTCCCAAATATGGTCGTCACACGATCGCGATGCTATTTGATTGACCATAATTAA
Organism: Allium cepa; assembly: GCA_030765085.1. NCBI lineage: Eukaryota > Viridiplantae > Streptophyta > Magnoliopsida > Asparagales > Amaryllidaceae > Allium > Allium cepa. The sequence continues at coordinate 664,856,789 of CM060929.1, read as the reverse complement.
AGTATAGTCTGGTTACTCAAGATCAACAGCACCCTCAAATCTATAGGCGACTATACATCGTTACCATGAGTCTTTTGTTTTAATTTAGTTGTATTAATCTATAAAAGACTGTCATTGATTTGCTCCTTGATTGTTATAAAAACCACAAGTATGTAATCCCTTAGTGCCCCGAATAGTCATTAGTAATTCATCATCCATCATATGGGGAGTGCTACATATACTAGTCTCAACATATGTATCAATATCCTTCTCTTAATACATCTTGTTTAGGAACATTTAGGGAGTAAACATATTGATATTACTTTAATACTCATAGTTACGAATACATTCGTCATTGCAATAGATGAAATGATCCTCTAGGGGTTCTTTATTCACATATGTTTAACTTAATTATAAATTATATATATCATTATATAACAACACTTATAAAAGAAAATGTAACCAAAAGCACACTTTTTTTGAACAAGAGTGTTTACAAAGTTAAGTTTATATATCTACTTACATAATTGTCTCTAGGGCACACCCTTAACTACACTAGTTTTTATGTTATTGGATACCCTTTTTAAGTATCTTATCTTTAGGTTCCTTAGACTACGATTGTGGACCTGATAATTTTGGGGTCATACTAAGTTTGTTCCTTCTCTATCTTATGAAAGTGGTGGATATTATCTTAATTTATTAAACCAAGTCATCGTAGCCTTTCATTAAACCTGGAAGCCACAAGTATTATGGTTTTATTTTCCTTTCTTCTCTTTGATAACTTTACCATATTGTTTTAATTTTATTCCTACGCCTCACATATACTCCATATATGTTCAGCCGTGCATTTATAAAATGAAAAAGGTACATTTTCATTCGATTTTTTTGAACTACCCAAGATACTATATAATGACAAGAATCAAATAAGTTTTCCACTATCCATGTATATTATAATGGATAAGCTTAACCTTGATAAATCATTCTTATGTAATAAATATATTCTCAATTAAGTTGTTATATTTTATGATAATGATATTATTTATTAATTATTGTATGTCATACTTGTAACAACCCATAATTTAATCACTTAGAAATTTGAATATTTAAATATTCGAATGGTGAATTATATAACCCTAATACAAGTCCTTTTAAATATAACAAGTGATGTAAAACACCAATTAAAAATATTCTACATTACTGAGTAAAAAAAGTATAGTAGATAATATGATTGGTAATTGGTTTATCGATATACGGTTTTAAACTCATTAAAAGTTGTCAAAATTTCTTATAAGTGTTTTAAAATAAATGTGTGGTTGATAAGGGTGATTGTTATTGGACCAAAACATGGTCAAATAAAATAAATGTGTAGATCATAATGATGGTTGCTATTGGACTAAAACGTGATTGAATCAAATAAGTGTGTAGTTGATAAAAAATGGCTGCAATCGGACCAAAGGGTGATCAAATAAAATAAGCCATAAAGATGGTTGCTGTAGGACCAAAGAGTGGTTGAATCAAGTTAAGGCATAAGGATTGTTGCTATTGGAGCAAAGGATGGTCAAATCAGGTTAGGACATAGTTGATAATGATAGTTGCTATTGGACCAAAAGATTTTTGAATCAGGTTAGGGTATAAAGATTAGGAAATGATAAAAGTACCCTCCTATTGACCACCTATAAATAGCTCAAGCTATGGAGAAAGAGAAAAACAACTACAAGTTAACTAATTTTCATAAATTTTCTCCTCTCTTTAAACCACTCTCTACTCATCCAAATAAACTCAAACCACGTCCAAAATTTCAGAAAGCAACTATCATTTAACCATAAGCCACCACATAGCCAAAGAAGTACCCTTTTGCAAAGTTTTGGAGCGAAGGAGCCAAAGTATGGCTACAAAGGGAGGAGGAGAGAAATTAGGAAGGAGGTGATCTTTACTTTGCTCTTGGACTTGGTAGCAAGTATCTAGGGGCTAGGAGGCTTGGTATAGAGCTTGGCCAGAGGATAAGTGAGATTCCTACCATTTTATAGTGATAAAATAAGATTCATATGCAAGTTATTATGGTGGTATAATCCTTAACTAATGATGCGCCAACTTTGGACCACCTTACTTCTATAAAATATATGAAAACTCTATATGTTGTAACTTCAATTCTACCATCTTCCTAAACTTATGCTATAGACTATACCTTACGTTTTCATGTTTTTGGAGTTGTATATAAAATTAAAGCTAAAAGTTTAAAGTTAGAAAGTGAAAGATGTGTAATAGATGCACTTTGAAATGCTTCTATTTTAAATCATTTCTAAGTGATGATATATTAGTATATTTTGAGAAATTATTATGTAATCATATCTTTACTCAAAGTTGTTTAGTTTAGAGCAAAGAACGTGTTTATAAAATATTTAAAGTCGTAAAGAAAAACTAGCAAAAGATAGAATAATATAAAGTTTATTTAAACACTTTTTATTGCACTTTGGAATAGCATTTTATGTATAACTTATCTAAACTCTTTATAACTAATTCTAAATATGTTATCTTTGTAAGACATTTTGGGAAATACTTATACCAAATTTGAGTATATTTTAAAAGTAAATTCAACGTATTTTTTTGGAAAAGAAACGAATAATTTATTAAAAGAGGAAAGGAGTTTATAATAACATATGTTTCATAGCAATTATTTTTAATATCCTTATGTTTAATTTTAAGTGTATTATATTGTAAATAAATTTGTATACATACTTATATCATTAATAAGAGGACTTTAAAATAATCTAAAGTACGAAAAGAGTTTGGAAAAAGGATTGTTAATTTAAATAGAAGATATGTATGCTTTGGTAACAAAAGTTTAATAGCTTCGTTCCTTGTCAAAAAATGGTTTATAAATCGAGATAATGTTTAAGGAAATTTTATATATACTCACGTTTGGGACCAACTAATGAACTTTTCTATTCGATGGATGTATAAGCATAGCAGCGCCTAGGCTTGGGGTTGGATAACCAAGATTCTCTCCCTCCCTAGTTATTTTCCTGGCCCTTTGGATAGAGTAAGTCAAAAAGGTTGACCATTATATTTGAACATCATGTATAAGTGTTTGAAAAGTAGTCAAACATCGTATGGGTAAATCAAAGTGATTATATATGTTTACTTTTTAGGGCATACCAGATAGTTGATTTTTTAACTATCAAACATGAATTTTAACTTAAGAAATGTATAAAAGAGACGCAAACTTTATACGGTATGGATATGCTCCCGGTGGGGCTCTACCATACATATAGACTCGTCTTTCTCTTTAAGGGAAATGTGTAGGGATATCTCGTTTTGAGGCTCTACCTTACAGGTTTTCCATTTATTTCCAAAAGAATCAAGACTGGGTTAACTAGAAATTCACCGTACGACAATTTTGAAGAGTCCACAGCAGGATAAGCATACGTAAGTATACTTAATTGAATCCACTTCAAAACTTGAAATTATGTTAAATTGAATGAAGATACTTTCGAAGAGCTACGAAGAAGATTATTTTCGGGATGTTGGACCTGTTGTACTACCTATCTGGAGGGTGATTCCAAAGGAGATGACATGGTTAACATCCCTGTGATTTTTTCGGTTTTCTAGACTTATTATACGCCCTATCCTAAGGGTAATTCCAAGGACGAGGGCAGGGTTAGCATTTATGTGTTTTGTTGGAAAGACAATTCGAATGCAAACCTCGACTCGAGGAATGACTAAGATTGGATCAGAAGGGAGGCTGAGGTATGTGGATCGCTACCATTATGGTATGGATTTCGGTTATATGCATGCAGATATGATATATTCGGCTTTACGTATGATAGACATGGACCTATTCGGCAACATCTGAGAGTGACCTAAATTACGTGGGCTCTCAAGCATGTTTACTCTAGAGATATATTGTGCATTAGGTAGAGAGGCCCCTACCCGTGTCTTGTTGGAAAGAGTTCACGAAGTACTATGGCTCTTCCTTGGAAATTCATTTATCAAACGTCGCCATTATGAATTTAGATATATACCTGAATACTGCTGTGATGTGAGGTGCCAACATCACAACTATTTTATATATTTAATTTTCACACATTAGATATGTTCTGTTGAGGAAAAAATCAATTCCATTCTACAGCGTGATCTCACAGAGTATAGGTATATATTTATGCATATATCTTGAGTTTCTTATACCAGACCCTGTCCAACTCGAAGTTTATTTTTCCTTAAACTGTCGGATACTCATTTAAATAGGATGATAAAGGTAGGTTATTGTTTTTTGATATTTTGAAAATAATAGATGGTAAGTAGGAGGCTTTTGAAGTTATCAGCCATTTTGGTTTCCACTGCACCATTAGTATATATGTAAGCACAGGCGGTTATAAACGTCCAGATCAAAAGTTATACATGTTGGTAACTCTGATAAACCCTGTATTTTGAGCGTAACCAAATGTACTACTTGTTATTCATGTTATTATGATCCTTTTATTGTGAGATATCGTTGTTCTGTTCTTTCTTCTTGTTCTTTATTTTCTTGTATCCTAACGATCAATCTTTCAGATACTTAAACGATTGGCACATGAATATCGCAGATGTATTTAGTGTTGTCTTTAGAAGTCAAAAAGACAGGCTGTTACAACACTCAAAAGTAAAAAACATTATCTTCGATTGGGACTTAAATGGTAAGATATCAGGTGCATTATTGAGTTCTACATTTGGAAACAAATTGAGTATACTCGACTGGCTAGAAAAAACAAGGAACAGTAATCCGTGCATTATACTGTGAAGAACTCGTTGCGCTACTCAACTCACTTTTCTACGAGAGTTTATCATTAATCGATTAGCAAGTTAGGGATGCATTATTTGCTTTAATTTCCTTGAATAATGTTGTAGCCACTCAAGCTTTGAGCGTTTAACCATGATAATATGGGATGATTTGAGCATTGGTTGCATTTTCTAAGCAAACATTATTTGACATTGAGATTTTATGTCGACTTATATTGTGTTTGTGTGGTTGTCTATTTGTGACCTTTGGTCTACAATAATTTATTTTTAGTACCTATATGTTAAAAACATAATAAATTAAAGCGATATGATAACATATATCCTTCTCTTTTAAACTTATTTTCGTAAGCTAGGGATGTAGGTTGGTCCTTCTCAACCCCACCCCCTTTTAAGTCAGACTCTCACAGTGGTATTTTTCGATCTCAAGTTTTTACTTATTTTAAAAGATTAATGCATGTAACCGCAAATAACAAGTCAGTGTTACTGAACACGTATCCTTTTCTGTTTAAAAATAAAATATTATTGCTTGTAGTACTTGAAAATGTTTGATAAATCTATGAATTAAAATGCTCAATTTCTTTATTCCTACTACTTTGAAAGTGTTTCATGAAAGATCAATTTTGTGGAGTTTGAAATCACCGTAAATGTTACGTTTGCCTTAGTTTAGTACTTTATTCTCCACAACACATTCAAAATCTCAACCCATATGACCATGTTCAATTTAACATTGCTATGTTTGTATATTGTCTGTTTAGATGCGGTGGACTTGAATTTTTTTGCCATTATTAACCAATTTCAAAAAAAAGGAACAGAAAAAATAAAATGGAATATCAATCATTATAAGTAACCTGCAAAACTATCATTAAATATTTTCATGTTTGCTAGTAAATAAACAATGATTCATATTTAGTATATCAACCATCTGTGTGTAGCTTGAGTAGTATGTTTACATTCATATTTTGCTAGTCCAGGAAGTGCCAACTCTTTTCCTTTCCACTGGGGATTAGGAACGAGTGATTCCCTCTCAATCACTCTCAATCCTCAAGTTTAAAGCTTGCTCCATGGCTAATAATTTCTCTTCCTCTTCCGTAAAAACCTGCTTATTTTCACTATCTTTCTCCTTATTTTTTCCATGTCAATTATATCTCTCTCTCTTTCCTCATTATCATTCCGACCTTTTTCCCTCTCAACAAAACCCATACCTTCAAATAATCTAAAAAGCTTCAAACTTGCAGCGACAACTAATAAACAACCAGAAAACGCAATTTTTACTGAAAATATCCAAGAAAAACTAGACCCAAGTGTTAAAAAAGGGGATAATGTGAAGGTTGTAAATGGTTTGGATGTGCTTTATGAAGATGGGTACGGGAGTGTGAGTGTGAAAGACTATTTCACCGCAGCAAAAGAGATAATTAAAGATGATGGAGGTCCACCAAGATGGTTTTGCCCTATTGAGTCTCAGCAGCCTATCAAGGAAGCTCCTGTTATGTTCTTTCTTCCTGGTGAATACTTGTTCTTTTTTTAGTATATATTCGAACTTGTTAAACTGCAGGAGGAATGTTATATTGCCGAGTTCATGAAATGGAGATGAATAAGATATGTTTTCATGCTGATCAAATTCAAAAAAGAGTTTGCATTTAATTTCTCTGGAATGGCGAAAAGTTAGTTAGCTAGTTTGCCCTTTTTATTTATTATTATTGTTTTTTTTTTCTTCTTTTTACGGTCATTTTTGTGTTGCTGCGATTTGGTTTGAAAATATTAAAATCATCGAGGAGTTTTTGTCAGGTACATGATTGATTACTGTTGGCTGTTTTAGAGTTGGTTTCTGCTTCAATTTGAACATCCACAAAAGTAAATAATAAAAAATACTCATTTTGTTGGGTTTGATTTGCAGGTATTGATGGAACTGGTGTGGGACTCATTATGCATCACAAATCTCTTGGAAAGTGAGTTACATTATTAATATCTGGATCACTTTTTATTTCTTCAGCTAATCAAGTTGAATAATACTTTAAAAATATGAGTATTAGTGATCTTGTTTTCAGTTTTTTGAATTTTACGTGTTATGAAAGCATTTTTAAAAAGACTAAAAGTGCATTTGATTAAATTTGTTGGAAATTTAATTTTCTCTATAATTCTGTTCAACAAGTTTATCTTACTGCTTCTAGAAATTATTTCCATGTTTTTGGAACAGCTTTTCTTCCATGTCTTTAAAGAGTCATCATCATCTTACTCCCCCTTTTCTCCTCAAATGATTTGGTTGTACATATTTCTCCGCAAATGATTTGAATCCACGATTTGTGAAAAAACAATAATTTGATTTTCCATGGTGCCAACTCCTTTATTTGTTACAAAACACCAAAACAAAATAGATCATTACTCTAAGTGTATTGTGTAAAATTATTTTGAAAATTATGTGTTTTTAAAATAAAACTCTAAACCCAAACACCTTGAAAATGGCAAAATAAACAAGCCCTATGAGCTATTGTACTAAAGAATCAATTGCTAAAACAATTGCCAATTATGTTGACAATTGTTAGCACCTCCATGCATTGTTGCTTGAGAAATTGGTGGGTTCTATTTGACAATTGATCAAATAAGCAATTGAGTTGTCAATGGTTGAAAACTAAATTGCTTAAACAATTAATGAAACTCATAACAATCATGTGAGATAATAAGTTGGGTATATGTATTTATTGTGTAGCGTTTGCTCAAGTAAGTCATCTAGTGTATCGTAAATTGTTATTCCTATATTCAAACGGAATTGGCAATTTATGACTTAATTGACAAACTGGCAGTTAATCTTAACTAATGGCTAAACAGCACTAAGCGGTTTGGGTTGTGCATGTACTTTGTATTTCGTACATGCATGGACATTTTCAAATTGAGTCTGAGGTTTTGTGAATTGAGCTAGGTTTTTGCAGTCCTCAAAATTCATGAAAACAACATTTAGTCATATTCTTATCCATGGAAAGTGTGTGCGCGAGGATATTATATGATCTTTTGAAGTTTATACTCTACCAAGGCTTTAGGCCTTGTTTGGTTTACTGTTTTTAGTTTTGTTTTTTCATGACAATCAATTAAGTAATTTTGAAAACAATTTGAAAAATGATCAATATGGAAAATGGTTTTAACATAAAAATTTGATGATGTTTTTTCTTGCTTTCAGTTTTTTGGGAAATGTAAACAACACATGAAATCATCACCTTCCTTCCTCTTCTTTTGTTTGTTGTTTGTAAGGAAATTAACACGAAAACATTAATGGATTTTCCTTCCTTATTTTATAAGTAAATTTGACCGTTTCCTTTCTCAAACATTTCCTTCTTCATTTTGTGGTCAATAGAATCTAAATGGTTTTTATATTAATATGCTAATCAATAAAACGGTTATAATCTAAAGCGTTAATTTCTCTCATCTTGATCTTGATGGACGATCAAGACTAAGTCTACAAATCTGAAAATTTGGTCCTCTCTCTATCTATTAATATTAACCTTTGCCCATCACAAAATATATAGAAAAAACACATAAAGAAAGATATAGGAAAAGAGAGAGAAACCATTTCCTTTATCCATTGAAACAACTTTCGACAACAACCATTGCTGATTCATATACGAGATGTCTGGATGTATGTTTTATTGATTCATTACATATGTGATAATCATGTAATTCTAGATATTAGGGTTTATGTTATTTGCAAGATATCGATTACATGTGGTATCAGAGCATGGTTTTAGAATTCATGATTATCCATCAATATATAAAACGAAACTAGCATAGATCTATGATGTGATGTTTGTAATTTTAATATGATGATGATAATGATTATTAGTGTTAATATGATTCAAGTTTAATATTCATATTATTTAAGTTGCTATAGTAATCATGATTATCAATATTGTGCTATTTACTGCATGCTTAGATCTGGATCTGGAAAGTTTATATATCCGCAAAAGTTAATTTTTCTACTTTAATGTTTGACCTACTGTATGATATGGAACAACTTATTGTATGCGAATACTTTTCAGAAAGTATACATATTGATAACAATTGTTTCCTAGTTTGACATTAAATTCATGATCTGGAACTTGCAAAATAATTGTTTATATGTTAAATTCATGTATGGAATTTACTTGGATTACTTGAAAGAATGACAAATGTTTATGCGAAAAAAAACAAAGGAGGTGACCACCTGGTTCGATCCGGTTTCCCTCTTTTTTCTCTTGTTTTAGTTTTCGCTTCCGCGCTTAATTTTCTTATTTCCTCTGGTCTGATGCATGCAGTCCCGTCCACAGGCGGCTACTGCTTGCACAATAACGCATGAAACATTAATGTTTATCATTCTTCCATGAGTATGGTTCTATTGCCTACCCACAAGAGGCGTTAAACCTAACCTCTTATTATGACATGTGTTTTATTCTAATAAAGGAGCCACAAGAAGTACACAACTTCTTGAAATAATACATACAGATATTTGTGGACCTTTTGATGTTCCAACTTTTGGAGGAGAGAAATATTTCATCACTTTTATCGATGATTTTTCACATTATTGCTATCTTTATCTGTTGCATGAAAAATCTCAGTCAGTGGATGCTGTACAAGTGTTCATTACTGAAGTCGAAAGGCAATTACAAAGAAAAGTGAAAATCATTAGGTTAGATAGGGGTGGTGAATTCTATAAAAGGTATGATGAAACGGGACAACATCCTGGAACTTTTGCTAGACTTCTTCAAAAACATGGAATTGTTGCACAATACACAACGCATGGATCTCCATGGCAGAATGATGTAGCTGAAAGGCGAAATCGTACATACATGGAAATGGTTAGATCCATGATGAGTCATGCAAATTTACCTATATCATTATGGATGGATGCATTACGAACAGCTGTCTACATCTTAAATAGAGTTCCAAGTAAGGCCGTTCCAAAGACTCATTTTGAACTTTGGAAAGGATGAAAACCTAGTTTAAGACATCTCCAAATTTGGGGTTGCCCAGCTGAAGCTAGACTGTACAATTCAAATGAAAAGAAATTGGATTTTAAGACAGTCAGTGGTTACTTTATAGGTTACCCAGAAAAATCTAAAGTATATAGATTTTATTGTCCTAATCATAGTACAAGAATTGTTGAAACCGGCAATGCCAAATTCTATGAGAATGGTGAAATCAGTGAGAGTACAAAACAACAAGAAGCGGTCATTCATGAAATAAGGGTACCCATTATCTTACCCTCTATTTCGAAAGATATTGGGAATCATCCCATTGTTGAACCTGTTCACAATGAGAAAACCCAATAAATGATCAACAACTCCATAATGAAATTATCACCAATCATAATGTTGATGAAGTACCACATGAACTAGCATTAAAAAGATCTCAAGAACAAAGAAGATCAGCTATTCCTGATGATTATATGCTTTATCTAATAGAATCTGAAGGAACTACAGACCCAATTTATTATTCACAAGCCATTAAGGATGTTAATTCTATTAAATGGATTGATGCAATGAATGATGAACTGAAATCTATGAATAATAATCAAGTTTGGAAAATCGTTCAATTGCCGCAAGGACATAAAGCAGTCGGTTGTAAGTGGGTCTTCAAGATCAAACGTGACTGCAATGGTAAAATTGAACGATATAAAGCCAGACTTGTTTTCAAAGGTTTTAATCAGAAAGAAGGCATTGAGTATAATGAAACTTTTGCTCCTGTTTCCAGGAAAGATTCTCTTAGAATTATCATGGCATTAGTAGCTCATTATGATCTTGAGTTACATCAAATGGATGTGAAAACAACCTTTCTAAATGGAGACTTGGAAGAAGAAGTCTACATACGTCAACCTGAAGGCTTCATAATTGAAGGACGGGAAGACATGGTCGGCAAACTTAAGAAATCAATATATGGACTGAAACAAACTTCTAGACAATGGTATATAAAGTTTTATGAAATCATTACCGCTTTCGATTTTACAGAAAACATAGTTGACCCTTGTATATACCTCAAGTTTAGTGGAAGCAAGTTCATATTTTTGATTCTGTATGTTGATGACATATTATTAGCTAGCAGCGACCTTGATTTATTACGTGAAACTAAGGATTATCTCTCAATGAATTGTGAAATGAAAGATATGGGTGAGGCTTCCTATGTGATAGGAATAGAAATATTCCGTGATAGATCACAAGGAATTCTAGGATTGTCTCGAAAAACATATATTGACAAAATTCTTAAGAGATTTGGCATGACGAATTGTTCCTCTAGTCCTGTCCCACTGCAGAAAGGAGACAGACTTGTTCTTCAGCAGTGTCCAAAGACTCCTATGGAACGAGAAGAAATGACCAAATATCCTTATGCATCTCTTGCAGGGAGTTTGATGTATTAACAGGTCTGTACAAGACCTGATATCAGTCATGCAGTTGGTATGCTGGATAGATTTCAAAGTAACTCAGGAATCGCTCATTGGAAAACTACAAAGAAGGTACTGAGATAGCTAAAGGGAACAAGGAATTACATGCTCACCTATAGAAAATCAAGTTACTTACAGGTAACAGATTATTCTGATTCAGACCTTGCTGGATGTCCTGACACTAGGATATGCACTCTTGGCTATGTGTACCTCTTATGTGGAGGTGCAATATCTTGGAAAAGCCAGAAATCTGAGATGCTTTTCGGATCCACCATGATGACTGAATACGTAGCATGTTATGAGGCTTCAATTCAGGGAACATGGCTGCGTAATTTTGTCTCATAATTTGGCACTTTAAGTTTTATCTCTAAGCCGCTAACTGTCTACTGTGACAATGAAGCTGCAACATTTTTCTCCAAGCATGATAGGATAACCAAAGGTTTCAAATACATGGACCTGAAATACCTACTACTGAAGCAAGATGTTAAACTAAAGAAAATTGTTGTTGAATCGATAAGTACAGACTTACAAGTGGCAGACATATTCACGAAAGGACTACCTCCAAAGACCTTTCAGAGACATACTGATAGTATGAGTCTTGCAGATAGTTCCTAATTATTTTCTTATTATGCCATTTATTCTGTACTTAGTTAGACATAGCAATTATTGAGCTCTTAATAATTTAGACATCTTTTATTTCTGTTTTATAACGTGTACACATTTATATTTAGATAAATGATAACAGAAACAGTCTTTTGCTTCAAGACATTATGTGACCATTAAGTTATGCTCATCTACGGTCTAGTTATGAAAGTTGTCAATGTCATAGTACATGAAAGTAAGCATGTTGCAAAATAACATGTATACGTCATGACTTCCATTGACTACTAGATTAGCCAAGACACTTATGATAACTGACTAAAGAAAAGTTTAGCATATCATGCGCGCCTTATGACCTTAATACGAAAACATTAATCGATTTTACCATTTACCAAGTGGGAGACTGTAAGGAAATTTGACTGTTTTGTAAGGAAATTAATACGAAAACATTAATGGATTTTTCTTCCTTATTTTGTAAGAAAATTAATATGAAAACATTAATGGATTTTCCTTTCTTATTTTGTAAGGAAATTTGACCGTTTCCTTCCTCAAACGTTTCCTTCCTCATTTTGTGGTCAATAGAATCTAAATGGTTTTCATATTAATATGCTAATCAATAAAACGGTTATAATCTAGAGCGTTAATTTCTCTCATTTTGATCTTGATGGACGATCAAAACTAAGTCTACGAATTTGAAAATTTGGTCCTCTCTCTACCTATAAATATTAACCTTTGTCCATCACAAAATATATAGAAAAAACACATAAAGAAAGATATAGGAAAAGAGAGAGAAACCATTTCCTTTATCCATTGAAACAGCTTTCGACAACAACCATTGCTGATTCATATACGAGATGTCTGAAGGCATGTTTTATTGATTCATTACATATGTGATAATCATGTAATTTTAGATCTTAGGGTTTATGTTATTCGCAAGATATAGATTACATTGTAATAATTAGAATTTTGCACATCCTATCCACCTCTTCCACACCTTTTGAAATACGTATTGGAAACGCAAAACTTAAGTAGTGTTTGGTTTGAAAACGAGTTTTGCATTTTCAACTTAGTACTGTAAAATGCACGGAAGATGAGAATGGGGCAGAAAATGGTCCATTTGGAAAATTGTTTTAATATATAAAATTGAAAGCAACTTTTTTTTGTTTTCCGCCTTTTGGGAAATATCAAAAACTATTTTTTCTCTTTCCCTTTGTCAGAATGACTAGGATTTTCCAACTTTCCTTCTCTTTCACAACATTCAACCTACATATTGAAAATGCAATACACAAAACTCGTTTTGAAGCCAAATACTACCTTAAATTTCAAACCAAACGGGCCCTTATCTTTTGAGATCATGTTATCTGCGTTTGTAAACTGAAGCGTCCTATGTTACATTTTGCTATGTACTTTTTCCTAGTTAAATTATGGACACAATAGTTTCATTGTTTCTTTTCTTTTTGATTTTGTAGGGTTTTTGAAGTTAGGTGCTTGCACATTCCAGTGAAGGACCGAACACCATTTGAAGGTTTAATTTTCCTCAGACGCTCAATCTAATTAATCTCATCTCTTGTTCGCTGTACGTTAGTTAGGTTACTGGCGTATGCTGTGTATCATTTGGAATGTCATTTTGTTTCTCACGAACTATCAATAAATCTAACGTTTTCGTATAGAACACTGCGCCTTCACTATCGACCTTCTCAATTTTGCTATATGAAATTCATACGTGAATGCAGACATCAATTTTAAATTAGTATAATTTACCTGTACAGATAATAGTTGTAATCCTTGAGTTTAACAATAACATTCTAATTTTACGTATACATTTTACTTTATCATAATCTTTTTGTGTATAGCTCTGATACAAATTAAACAACAATACATGTAGGACTTGTGAAACTTGTTGAGAACTCAATTAAACAAGAACATGCAACATCTCCAAATAAACCAATTTATATCCTTGGTGATTCCTTTGGGGGATGCTTAGCACTATCTGTTGCAGCTCGCAATCCTTCGATTGACTTTGTAGTTATCTTAGTAAATCCAGGTATGTATTGTAAGAATTGACTATGTTGTATTTTTTATTTTTTGTTATGTCCTGACTTGTTCATATACTTAATTGGTTAGAATAGCCACAGCATTTGGGAAATCTCAACTGCAACCTTTTCTTCCTGTTGTAGAAGCTCTTCAAGGAGATTTTTATGCTGCACTTCCTTATGCTCTTAGCTCTATTATGGGTACCCTTTTTGTGCATCATTCATATATTATAATTCAAGGGTGCACATACTTGTTATCAAATTTTAGGCAAACCAATGTGTTTCACTTGTTAGACATGGTGTTTCAAAAAACACAGCCTGTTGATGCTTAATGTTAAGGTATATAATCACGCCTCACGGTAAACGTCTATACTGACAAAAATGATCACATACCTTATGTTGGAATTGTTACCTTGATTCTATCGCTAGCAGAAGCAAAGACGAAGATAGAGGAAGAAGGAGCAGCTCCATTCGAGACGAGAAAGGAGGAAGCCCTATCCCTAGAAGCGGAAGCAAGCTCCAGGTGTTGCTAGATTTTGCCGCTCCATATTTATGGAGAGGTAGTGTTTCGTTCGGTGTTGAGGCTATGAAGGCCTAACGGGTAATCTCGTTAGGTGGAGGAGGAGCGTACCGAACCAAAGTTATGGTTCGGTGAAAGTCTGAAGCAGGGAAGATGAATTTGTGGTTCGGTATTGAAGTGAAGTGCCGCTCCAACCTTTGTGCCATGCCGAACCAATCTCGGCCTGTCCAAATGAAGTGTGCTCATGCCGTCCAGTTTTTTGGGCTTTGTCGAACCAAAGTGATGCCGAACGAAATGTCTCGTTCGGTATTTGGACCGTACCGGTCCAAAGCTTGAGTGTTGTTTGCCGAACCAAATGATATTGAGCTGTGCCGGACCAGATTGTGATGTGTGCTAGCGAACCAGATAGGATATGCCGAACCAAACCTCAGGGCTGCTACATAGCAGCCACCCATCCTCATTTTTTCACTCTATAAATAGTAAAGCTTCTGAACAACAATGGAAGTCATCCTAGAGGGCTGAAACTTTGCAGAATTTTGCATGTATTGTTAATTCTTCTAATGTATAGCCTTCAAAAGTGAATCAATCTTTTAACTCCAATCTTTCAGTGATTAATAAAATCTCCGCTCTCCAAGTGGACGTACACTGCCTCGTGGTGGTGGAACCACTATAAATACTGATGTTATTTATTTTTTCTGCATTGCATAGATCTGTGACTGTCTGTTCTGGTGTTTATTCTTTTTTGTTTCATCACATTACAATCACGATCCAGTTGTTTTTCGCTGCGTTGAGTTTTTTATTCCCTTAGACTGACCATCTGAAGGGATTTTCCCCAACAGTATGGTAATAGAGCTACAAGGTTGATTGAGGAGTGTTAGACGCTATGGCAGGAGATGAAGCGACTCCAGTTTTGATAAGACCCGATACTAGAGGGATGTACATCGCGTCAGGATCACAGTTGGCAATTGAAAAATGGAATGATGATACAGACTTCGAGAAGTGACAATGGAGGATGAAGGCTGTCCTAATGAGGAATGAAGTTCATCTAGTAGCGTTTTCCCCTGAGGAGTTGACGGCTGACATTTCAGTAGCGGAAAGAAAAGAGATGAAGAAATGGACATTTACTACTTTACAACTAGATATGGGAGAATGTTATTTCAGAGACTAGTAGTGAGACCACTGCTAGAGGCATTTGGACCAAACTAGAAAATCTCTACTTGAAGAAATCTCTGACCAACCGTCTGATATCGCTGAAGACATTTTTCACCATGCGATGAGAGAGGGTACTTCAGTGAAGGAACATTTTAAGTTCTTTGATGATCTCGTGATGAAGATGAAGACTGTTAACTTAAAGATAGATGAGGAACTAATGACAATGATTTTTTTGTTCTCTTTCGGAGCGATACACAAGTTTCGCTAATAGCCTTGCCTTCGCTAGACACATTGAAAGTGGAATATGCGAAGTCAAGCCTTCTATCTGAGGGCTTGAGAGATCAGATGAAGGAGATAAGTGAAGGAAGTAGAGGTGGAAGTAGTAGTCACGGCCTATTTGTTGAAAGAGGTAGAGAAGAAAGAAGAATTGACACTGTAGAGGGTGTTCTAAGTTCAGGGAGTCCGGTAATGGCAGGAGAGAAAAGTCTAAGGATGGAAAGTGCTTTATCTGCAAGGAACTTGGTCATTGGAAAAAGGATTGTCCAAATTTGAAGAAGGAAGAAGATGGATCTTTATCATTTACGGTGGAGAAGTCTGTATCTGACGATGTGTTGTCTACAACAGTATCGGATGTCTCAGATCATTGGATGCTGGACTCGGAGGCGTTTTTCCATATGACGCCTAATAAGGATTATTTCAGTTCTCTCGTTGGACGAGAGGGAAGCTCTATTCTTATGGGTAACGATACCAGCTGTAGAGCAATGAGTGAAGGTACAGTGAGGATCATGATGTTTGACGGAGTGATACGTACTTTGACAGGTGTGCGGTATGTTCCAGATCTTCGAAAGTCCTTAATTTCTTTAGGACAGTTGATATCTTTGAGATGCAAGGTAACTATCGAGAAAGATAGTCTGAAGGTTTCGAGAGGTGCACTAGTTCTTATGAATGGAGATGTGTTTCGAAATCTGTATTTGCAGAAATGAACCACACTTCTTGAAGAATCGTGTGTTGAATTAGACAGTTCTCGTGCTTTGAAGGCCACATGGCTTTGGCATCTCATGTTGAGTCATATTTCAGAGAAGGGCTTAGAGTTGCTTCAGATACGGAAGATGATCAAAGAAGGAAGCTTCGACAAGATGGACTTTTGCCAGGAGTGTGTATTAGGCAAGCAAACTAAAGTATCTTTTGAAGTTGCACTTCATAGATCGAGGGGGGTACTTGAGTAAGTGCATACAGATGTTTGTGGACCAGTTTTGTAATGCCCCTTCAAAATGAAAATAATAGTCTCACATTGCGGTATGAAGTGGGTGCTTATATACCAAAGCCTTCACCTTCTAACAACGTCGAGGCTTTTTGAGGAACAAAATTCCACACCTTGGCTTGGTCCATGAGGCGGAGGTGACTAAGTTGGGACAGTATTTGCGTTAAGTGAGGTGTGGACTGTTACAATAGTATCAGAGTCGTACCCAGTTAGAATTGTAGTCTGTACGTGTTATAGCCAAGACGCTTGAGGGGTGTTGTGTTCATGAGCCAACGAGGATATTGGGCTCTAAAGGGGATATTGTAACATCCTTTCAAAATAAGAATAATAGTTCCACATCGCGGAAAAACACCATGAAGTGGGTGCTTATATACGCCTTCACCTCATAATAACGTCGAGACCTTTTGAGAAACAAATCTCCACACCTTGTCTTGGCCCATGAGGTGAAGGTGATTAATTTGGGGACAATATCTGCGTTAAGTAAGGTGCGGGATGTTACAGGTTTCTACTCCTTGGAGGAGCAAAGTATTTTATCTTTTTTATTGATGACTTTTCTTGGAAAGTATGAGTGTATGTAATGAAGGCCAAATCAGAGAGCTTTGAGAAGTTCAAAGATTGAAAAGCGCTTGTTGAGAACCAATCTGGTTCTAGGTTGAAGGTGTTGAGATCTGATAATGATGGTGGATTTGTCTATAGGGAGTTCCTCGACTTTTGTAGACAACATGACATTCAGAAATATTTCACTACACCCGGCGATCCGCAATTCAATGGGGTTGCAGAAAGGATGAACACGACTCTACTGGAGAAGGCTCGTTGCTTGAGATTGACGGCGGGCTTGCCTAGAGGCCTTTGGGCTGATGCATTATCAACTGTGGCGCATATCATAAATTGAATTTCGTACCAAGCCACATATGAGAAGATTCCAAAGAAAAAGCAGAGAGATAAAACAATTTATCTTGGTTACTTTCGAATTTTTGGTTGTTCTGTGTACGTTCACCATACAGGTGACGACAAGTTCGAGGCTAGAGCATACAATGACATACCAATGGGATACACCGATGGTATCGAATTTGGAACCCTGTTGATCGGAAGATTGTTCATTCTAGACATGTTACTTTTGGTGAGTCTGCTATGTTCAATCAGAAGGAGAAGCTGCCCACTACATCAGAAGATTCTGATATGCCTAAGGAGATGGAAGAAGTTCCCGTGTTCCAACCAATTAGTGGAGTTGTTGATGTTGTCGAGGAAAACGCAGTTGGTGAAACGTCACATGATAGTCCACAGGTATCTTCTAGTAATGCCGGTGATGTGCATGAATCTAGAGGAAGTTCAATTCAAGGTGAAACTGAAAGGAGTTTAAGCGAAGCAGCACCTACCCAGGTCAGTCGTAGAACTATTAGGCCGCCCGAAAGATATGATGATTGGCAGTTTACGAACCTTAGTCTTGATGATCATTTTGACTATGCTCTACATGCGGTTCATAAGGAGCCGCTTGACGTTGATGAAGCTTTAAAGTCATGTGACAGTTCGAAGTGGATATGCGCTATGAAAGAGGAGTTAGAGTCTTTGAAGAAGAACAAGACTTGTGATTTGGTATCACCTCCTCATGGAAGCCGAGCCATAGATTGCAAGTGAGTGTTCAAGGTAAAAGATGATGGGAGATACAAGGCTAGACTAGTTGCTAAAGAGTTTCCACAATGAAATGGATTAGAGTATGATGAGATATTCTCTCCAGTAGTGAGGCATATGTCCATCCGTATTTTGCTCGCTATCGTCGCAACTCATGAGTTGGAGCTGGAGCAATTGGATGTGAAAACCACTTTCTTGCACGGGGACTTGGATGAGACCATCTACATGAAGCAGTCAAAAGACTTTATTGTAGATGGAAAAGAAAATTTGGTTTGCAAATTGAATAAGTCATGTATGGACTTAAGCAGTCGCCTAGACAATGGTACAAGAGGTTTGACTCTTTTATGCTTTCACTTGGTTTTGATTGTACGTCAAAAATGCTTGTGTGTACTTTAAGCATTTAAAAAATGATAGATGAGTGTACCCACTCTTATACGTGGATGATACGTTGATTGCTTTCAAGGATAAGGCTGAAATTGATAGTTTAAAGCAAAAACTAAAAGCGGAATTCGAAATGAAAGACTTTGGAGAAGCAAAGAAATTTTTGGATATGGAAATCCAAAGGGATAGAAAGCTAGGACTTTTGAGCCTCACTCAAAGAAGTACATTCGGAAGGTGCTTGCTCGGTTTAGTATGGAAGGAGAAAAAGGCAATCAACACACTCATACCTTTGCACATACAGCTTTCTAATAATAAAGGCTCTCCGATCTCAGAAAAGGACAAAGCTTATATGATGAAGGTCTCATATACAAGTGCAGTTGGCAGCTTGATGTATGCCATGTTTTGCACTAGGCCTGACATTGCACAGGCTGTTGGATTGGTGAGTAGATTCATGACGAATCCAGGTAAGACGCATTGAGAAGCAGTGAAGTGTATCTTCAGACGTTTTAGAGGACTTCAAACCATAGACTTGTCTTTGACTGCAGAGGAAGAGATTTCAACTTGGTTGGATTTTGCGATTCCAACTATGCCGGTGATAAAGATCGAAGTAAGTCAACCTCCGAATATGTGTTCACCTTTGGTGGGACAACTATCAGTTGGAGAGTGAGATTGCAGACGATTGTGGCTTTGTCTATTACAGAGTCAGAGCTCATAGCTGCGATTGAAGCAACTAAGGAGGCGCTTTATTTGAGGTGACTGTTGTGTGATTTGGGTTTCGTATATGAAGGTGTAGATGTGTACAATGACAGTCAGAGTGCAATTCGCTTAGCTGAAAATATATCGTTCAGCTTGAGGACAAAGCATATTGAGGTTGGAGAGCCGTTTCTTGTCTCGATAAGTGAAGAGAAGCTAGTTCTCTTTAGAAAGTTCACACAAAGGAGAATGCAGCAGACATGTTTAACAAGTCGTTGCCTTTTGCTAAGTTCGAGCATTGCTCGGACTTGATTCACTTGATAAAGTGCTAGGTGCCATGGGGTGGCCGGGGGGGGGGGGGGGAGTTGAGATGGTTCATGGAGACGTTTGTTTTCATGGTGGAGATTGATAGGTTCTACACGGACTGGGTTCTTCGAACACTTTATTGACGGGCACTGGCCTTACCGGAGTTCGTTGACAAAGTATAATGGGTGATTGCATTGTCGAAGCTCGTTGGGTAAGTATTCATTGCTTGGAACATAGTGGTGTAGATGAAGTTAAATGGCTTGATGGAATATGGTAACAAGGTGGAGATTGTTGGAATTGTTATCTTGATTCCATCGCTGGTGGATTTGAAGTCGCAGAAGCAAAGGCAAAGACAGAGGAAAAAGGAGCAGCTCCATTGGGGAAGCGTTTACGAGGAAGGAGGAAGCCCTAATCCTAGAAGCGAAAGCAAGTTCCAGGTGTTGCTGGATTTTGCCGCTTCATATTTATGGAGCTATGGTGTTTCGTTCGGTGTTGAGGCTATGAAGGCCGAATGAGTAATTTCGTTCAGCGGAGGAGGAGCGTACCGAACCAAAGTGGTGGTTCGGTGAAAGTTTGAAGCGGTGAAGATGAATTTGTGGTTCGGTATTGAGGTGAAGCGTCGTTCCAACCTTTGTGCTATGCCGAACCAACCTATGCCAGTCCAAATGAAGTGTGCTCATGCCGTCCAGTTTTTTGGGCTTGGCCGAACCAAAATGATGCTGAACGAAATGTCTTGTTTGGTATTTGGACCATGCCGGTTCAGAGTTTGAGTATTGTTTGCTGAACCAAATGATATTGAGCCGTGCCGGACTAGATTGTGATGTGTGCCAGTGAACCAGATAGGGTATGCCGAGCCAAACCTCAAGGCTGCTACATAGCAGTTACCCCTTCTCATTTCTTCATTTTATAAACAGTGAATCTTCTGGACAACAATGACAACCATTCTACAGAGTTGAAACTTTGCAGAATTTTGCCTGCATTGTAAATTATTCTAATGTGTAGCCTTCAAAAGTGAATCAATCTTTTAACTATAATTTTTCAGTGATTAATAAAATCTTCTCTCACTAAGTGGACATACTCTGCCTCGCGGTAGTGGAACCACTATAAATATTGTTATTATTTATTTTTTCTGCATTGCATAGATCTGTGACCGTCTGTTCTGGTGTTTATCCCTGTTTGTTTCGTCTCACTATAATCACGATCCAATTGTTTTCCGTCGTGTTGGTTTTTTTTTAACTCTTTTAGACTGATCATCTGAAGGGATTTTTCCCAACACCTTAATGATTGATGTTTCTTATGCGAAAAGGGTGGTTGGTGAATTTCCCTTGCCAGATATAACCATTCGTTATCATATCTTTAACATATCCAATGTCTTTCAAGAGCATTCTCTTTTACTACAATCGTATATATGTGTGTGTATTATATACTTATTTAATATTCATATAAAAATAAATAAATCTTACCCTCGTCCATGAGGTTACAGCTATACTGAATTTTATGGATGACATAACTAATGTTTATTCAGTGTGGTAAGGTAATTTTGTCATACTTTTTTACAATGGATATCTCACTGATGCTCTACCACTCTTAATATACTGAAGGGCATCTCACAATACTATTTCCAGACACAATTTCTGACACTAAATTACATTTTAATAATGAGATCAGGTGACCCTATTAAGATGGCAATGGCAAGTGTAGGAAAAGATCTACCTCCTTCACAAACACTTCAAGAATTGTCAGAAAGTCTCACTTCTTTGTTACCTCTTCTTTCTGTAAGATACCTTATTACACTATTTTAACCCTTCTCCAAAACTATATAATATCGTTCTTTCTTGTAATTAAAAAAACTAACGATGTTGTTTTCTGCTTGTTAAGGCTGATCATTAAAAGGATCTAATTCACTAGCTTTAAGTATATTCACCAAAATATATAGATATATAAATTGCAGTATCATGTTCACATATCTTAGTAGTTCTGGATTTTGATTGTCTTACTTACCCCATGTTAAGTACAGGACTTCAATGATATTTTACCTAAAGATACATTGATGTGGAAGCTCAAGCTTTTGAAATCTGCAAGTGCTTACACAAATTCTAGGCTGCATGCTGTAGATGCCCAAGTTTTACTTATTGCGAGGTCATATATTAACAAAAACTCTGTGAAATTCCCATTAGATGTGCATGTATCTGTGTGTGTTATCTAGTAGATCAATGCTTATTCCAGGAGTGCCTGTTGATGCTCACCTGAAAACTATAGTTATATTCATTTACTTTTAAGTGTACAGTGATATAAACATACAAACAATTTCGTCAAATATAATCTTTAATCTCAGTAGAAGAAACTATTGTCATACGGTTCAACGTCTTTTTAAAATGACAAAAATACCTTTTAAGCTTATGTTCTTCCATCTATTTCTATGTTAATTATAGGTAAAAACTCGAAATTCTAATATTCCAACAAACAACATGCACGTCAGTATACCGAATAATTAATTTATATTTTACATCACTTATACCAAATGATTAATTCGTATTCACAAAACTAACCATCGTTCATTTAAATTATTTCATAATGTTGAATAAATTTATACATGTCAAACCAAGGTAAATATCTAAACATTTTGAAATTATATAAACCAATATATGTATCTTAGTTAGCGTCTTTTTGAACGTTTGTTTTATTATTGATATAAAATCAAAAAATACACTTTGAATTAAGCATGATAAATTATGTATATCTAGACCTGTCAAAATATGACCCAACCCATTAACCCAACCTATTTACCCTATTTATAAATGAGTTGGGTTAACTCATTTATGAATTTTATTAAATGAGTTATGTGTTGGGTTGACCCATTTTTAAAAAGGTAATAAATTGGTAACCCATTTAAAATTGCATTCCCATATTTAAACTCCGCATAGTGCAGAAGTTGCTATTTTTTTGTCAGACTGAAATAACTTCTTCATACTAACTCGGAATTGGAAGAGACTTCGATCGATTAACTACTACCCAAATTACGGACAATATGAAATACTCAGATACTTCATATTGTTAACGCACACTGTAATTCTCCATGAAGACCGACAGTTGTACTTAGAAAATAACAGGCTGCTACGTCTCCATATTTGAACTCCGTCTATTGCAGAAGCCACTATTTTTTTCGAACTGCAATAACTTCTTCATACTAACTCGGAATCAGGCGAGACTCCGAGCGATTAACTCCTATCTAAATTACAGACAATATGCAACACTCGGATACTTTATATTGTTGACGCACACCGTAGTTCTCCATGGAGATTGGCAATTATACTTAGAAAATAACAAGCTATCATATCTCCATATTTGAAGTTCACATAGTGCAGGCTGCAATAACTTTTTCAGACTGCAATAACTTTTTCATATCAATTCGGAATCGGACGAGACTTAGACCGATTAACTCTCACCAAAATTACTGACAATATGGAATACTCGGATACTTCATATTGCTAACGCACATTGTAGTTCTGCATGGAGACTGACAGTTGTACTAAAAAAATAACCGATTACCACATCTTCATATTTGAGTTTTGATGAAAATTATAATTAAAATTGTAAATTTTGAATTTTTATCGAAATTCAAAACGAAAAAAATTGAAATTAGAATTAGTTTTTATTTATTTGTTTTTACCAGTCAAATCAAATTTAAATCTTTAAATGGGTTAAATGGATAACCCGCTTATTAAACGAATTGTGTCATAAATGGGTTGGGCCAAACTCGACCCAATCCATTTGGACTCAATCCAACCCGTTTGATAGGTCTTTGTATATCTGTGCACATATACCTATCGGTTTTTTTTTCCAGTTTCATAATAATTACTTTAAGTTATCATATTGCTAACAATGTACATTTATTTCAGTGGGAAAGATGGCCTGCTTCCAAGTGGAGAAGAAGCTGACCGGCTATTTTCTAAATTAAAGAATTGCAAAGTTAGGTACTTTAAAGATAGTGGCCACACCATACTATTGGTAAGCTAGTCATTCCAGTATTCTTTTTGCAACCATGTACAAATTCAACTATGAAATTATGGTAGATGTTAATTCGTGTCCTTTGGGCACCCCTTAAGGTTTATTATCGAAGTTTTGTTGTTAACCTGTGCCCGATAGACACACATTGCAGAACCCTAAAATCATTTATATTGTTTTCTATTTGAATATGATATTAGAGACATCACTCTAGTTTACAAAATTTTGTACCATGAACTGTTTAGTTTCTACTTTCTACTACTGAATAAATTGCTATTTATACATACAGTTAATATGAATAGTTATTATAACGTTTAGATTACCATAACAATGTGATTGAATGTGATTGAGGAATAAAGGTAAACCTTTTCTCTTTGCAGGAAGATGACTTCAACCTGTTAACTGTAATAAAAAGAACAACCACATATCGTCGATCAAGGAAGCATGACTTTATCACAGATTACCTCCCTCCAACTATTGGCGAATACCAAAAACATTGTGTTCAAGATACCAGGTAAATTTCTATTTCACCAGGCTTTACTAATCACATAATAATTCCATGTGCCAAAAATTGCATGATAGGCATCAACCATAAATGAGAACTATTATTTTTCTTATGTATCTGTTTCTTATAGATTATTTAGCCTAGCAACAAGCCCGGTCATGCTCTCCACTCTAAACAATGGAAGGATAGTTAAGGGTCTTGGTGGGGTCCCTGATGATGGTCCTGTTATACTAGTTGGTTACCACATGCTTGTGGGACTTGAACTTGAACCTTTATATGACGCATTTTTGAGGGAGAAAAATATTATTATTCGCGGCATGGCACACCCAAGTTTATTTAGTATAGCTGAATCTTCAAGGACCGAACTTTCTCGATTTGACCTATTGCCAGCATTTGGTGCATTGCCAGTTTCTGCAATAAACCTTTATAGACTTCTTTCCAGAAATTCGTATGTTCTTCTTTATCCTGGGGGTGCTCGTGAGGCTCTACATCGGAAGGTGACATTTCAATTTTCCTTTATTTAAATAAGTGTACAATTTCTTGAATAATGCCCGTAATTCATGTTTGAATGCTCAAGCTCTCTCTTACTCTCTAGATGCAGGAAAATTAGCAAAACATCCTAATATTTTTAGCATACCAATTTGTAGGTTACTCTAGTATTGTTGGTATTCCAATTTTTAGGTTACTAGTTCCCACGGTAATACCAAGGAGTCAAGTACTATGCACCTACAAAATAAGTTGTTGTTGTCATTGTTAATAATAATAATAATAATAATAATAATAATAATAATAATAATTCAGTGCTTTTAATTTCTTTTGGAGCAATAGTATATTGTCCTAAGTCGTGTTTACTGCTGTAGTTTCCACTAAAGTCTTTAAATTGTATTGTGAAGTTATCAGGAATTTTATGTCATTTTCATAAAACTCTGATTTGCCGTTTTGCTAGTAATAACATATGTCAAGGATATATGGTGTTGTAAAGGCACTAAAGAATGTCTTAGTAAACTTTTAGTACTACCTGTATCTACTATGGCTATCGTTTCTACAAAGCTATTATTATCGAACCATATTTTACATGTTAATGTAAGAAGGTTTGTGTTATATTTATTAATATTCGCTGTAAACACTTCTTATATTTCATTATTAATTTTTTCAATGTTTTCTGCTTCTTTACCGGTTTCTTCTGGTTCGTGCAAAGAATAATATTTTTGTTTTTCTTTTATTTGTTTTATATCCGTTTTAATCATCTCTAATTCTAAGTTTAACAGTTTAATCTGAGCATCATGTTTTTCTATACTTTCTTGAAATATTGATTTTTCATTTGTGTTTTATTTTTTGATAACTAAATCTAACTCAAAATATTTCTTTTCACAAAGAAAACATATTTTCTATGAAGCAGAAATCACATTGAAAACGTTTATTAATTTCGTAATATCTAGTACAGAAATAACAAGGAACATGGTTATTTCCTCGTGCAATTGTGGTCACATTCTATTTCTTTATCCTTATTCATTAGTGTATATGTGATATTATTTAAAGAACTTCCTTCTTCATTGTCTGTTACAATGCTATAAACTGATTCATTATCGTTAAAATCTTCTTCATGGACTGATTCTATCTCGTATTCACCTATCTCATCAATTAAGTTTGATCGTTGTCTATTATTCTGTCTATTAAGACATCTATTGGCTAAATGGTTTGGATCGCCATAAATAAAACAATGGCATTTTCTATTGTGTTTTCTTCGTTTTATATACCTATCTTTTTTATATTTGTTAAAACTTTATTGATTTTCTTAAATATTTACGTGGTTTATGGTATCCATAAGCTTGAGGAGTGTAGATGACAGCTCTTCAAAATGCCCAAGCTTGTTTTTAATTTGTTCTTGTAGAGTGGCTTCTCTACAACGTTTTTCTAATTCATCGAATACAAACATAATACGTGGACCTATACCTAATTTTGGTATTTTACCCTATAATTCTTCCCAATTTTTATGTAATCGTCTTCCTAAGTCTCCTGGTAGTTTGGTGAAATATCTATTGCATAATTCTTCATCCCTAGCTTTCCCTGTTTGAGCTACCATCGTTGCAAAGTCTTGGGAATTTTTTTAAATATATTTAAAGTCTTTTATACTTAGTTGTTCAAAATTTTTTAATGCTATTTCTTGTAAAGTTGTTTGATCTTTTTCTGGATCTGTTCCTATTAATTGTAATCTCATGAAACTGGTGAACTTGTAGGGATTATTTCCTAATTGCGTTTGTTCTGTTATTGTTTCTGGACTGTCTTTCTTTACTGATAAATAGATTCCTAACGCCAATGACCCTAATGTTGTTTCTAACACAGCCCACATATCCATATCAGGCTTTTTGTTCGTTTTCAATATCGTACTACATTTTGTTCCCAAACTAAAATTTCTTCTGGCCATAATTGTGGTGATTGGTTTTCTAATAGAAGCATATCTCTACTGTAAAGTCTCCCATATGGTTTTCTATTTCCTTTTTCTATAAATGGACTTTCTTGATATTGCCAATCGTCTACTGTTTTCCATGTTTCTCATCCTAAGGGACCTTCTCTGTATTTACCAAAGTCTATGGGATCATTATCTAGTCGGTTTCGTTTATTCACTGGGACCATTGATTTATCTGTCATATAATTTGTATCTAGAAATAAATCACTTAATGGTATATTTTGGCTGGCAATGTCATTTAGTAGGGGCATATTAAAATATTTACTTAGCGTTGTGAAAGATTCTTTATAGTCCATATTCAAATCTTGCATACAGGCTATGATCATGTTATCTAATTCTTCCCTAATGTTTTCTACGGTAATCTTTCTATTAATTATTTCTGGGAGTGTTTTCTTAGATTTTATTTCAAAATTTTATACTTCAAAATTTTTATCTTCTTGATATTCTTCATCAACTATAAGATAACCCCGAATGTCTTCTTCTTCATTTATATTTAATTGTTCTAAAATTTTTGTTTCTAATTCTGGTTCTGAATCATAAATAGGACCATCGTCCCAATTCATGTTATTAACTTGTTCTAATGATTCTTCTGAAATTATTTCATTAAAATTATGTCTAATTGATCCTTCTAATTCGGATTCTGTATCTGTTTCTTCTTCATTTTGTTTAAATTTATAGCTTCCAAACCTTAAGCTAGGTTTACCAAATTGATTATTGTAAATAACATGGCTTTCTGGTATTAAAATATCTTTTTCATTTGTAACAAAGTCTTCAAGATTCCATTCAAGACCGGATAGATCTTGTGGATCAAACCTACGTGGCTCTATCATTTTAATTCCCTTGGATGAAATGTTTTGAACAATTCCTTCTAAATTTATTTTAATTTTCATACCAGATCTGTTGCTAGCCTTTCCTAAAATTTCTGTGCTTATAATTAAATTATTTCCTATAATTTTAATTTTTTTAGATCTTTAATGAATTTTAAGATGTCTGGTACAGAATAAACTAATGCAGATTTGTCGTTTAAATCTATTTCCATTCTTGACAGTAATGCTTTTTCTATATTTAAAGTCCAACTTTTATCTAAAACTAGTGTTAACAATTTCGTACCTGTTCCCCTTCTTGTAAGTACTTTAATACCTATAACAATCGATCCTAGATGAAAAAAATCTTTTTCCAGTATTTTTAAGCCTTTGAATAGTTTCTGGACTTAAAATGTCTAACGTTACGCTATTATTAATAACTCTAATTTCTTCTTCACGTACATTTCTAATTAACGTTGTATTAATATTTGTTATTCCCGTCTGATATAGTATTCGTGGATTTAATAAGTCTAACTGATTATTATTATAAAGTTCTAAATTTCTATCTAAATCTACTTCTT
The DNA here is from genome assembly GCA_030765085.1 of Allium cepa. Lineage (NCBI taxonomy): Eukaryota > Viridiplantae > Streptophyta > Magnoliopsida > Asparagales > Amaryllidaceae > Allium > Allium cepa. The sequence goes on along the minus strand of CM060929.1, from coordinate 664,828,698 downwards.
CATCTAGCTGAATTATTTGCTTGTCTTTCCTGGATTTAAATTTGGATAAAACACGGGATATTTCATCTTTTGGCTTACTTCTGGATGTACTACTTTCTGCTAATGTCCTACCGGGACCTGAAAATGAACTTCTTGGGTACGTTATTTTCTGGGGAGCCAGAATTTATATAATTCTGGTGTTTTCTTTATGGGCTCAACTGGTTTTCCTAAAGATAAATTTGTTAATTGTTCTGAAAGTTTGTCTAATTTTTTATCAAATTTCTGTTTAGTATCTAACCCTTCTAGATTTTCTAAAATTTGCAAGTTTAAACTTATTAATACATTAAATAAATTTAGGTATTCTTTATCTGACGGACTATTTCCTGAAAATGTAGTAAAGCCTTGTTCGGGTACCGGTTTTGTTGCGTATTTATTAGATTCTTCTATCGCCTTCTGTAAAAATTTATTCATAAAATTCTTAGGCAACCAGATGTTTTACTTCGTTAACTACCTGCTCTATTTGTTTTATTTTGATCTCAAAATCAAAAACTCTAGTTTTAAGGTCTTCTAAAATCTTTTTTGATTCAAGTTCAATAGCCTTTGGTTTATTTGTTTCTAAAAGAAATTTCAACTCGTTTATATAATTGTCTAGTAAATTACCTTTTAGCTTTAATAACGTCTGTAAAATTTGTTCGTTTTGTACTTTGACGTAATCAAAATTTTCTACTAGCTGTTTAAGAATTTTGTTTTTCTCTCCTATGGATCTAGCAATCGTTTTTATTGATTTTTTAACTGAATTATCACACTGTTCTAAATTATACCCTAAACTTAGAATGAAATCTGTTAAACTGTTTATTTTCTCCTTGCAATATGTGTTTAAATTCTTTGTCAAATCTACAAACAAATTTATAATTGTCGATGCTAATTATACTACGATCTTGAAAATTATAGCTTAAATCTAAAAATTCAATTTTTTAAGATTAGAAGAATCGATTTTGAAAGACTTGCAAGGATGTTTGAGAATATTTCATTTGTCTAATAGTGTCTTTTCTTTCGATAACAATAATTTTCTTTTGAGAGATGATAATTTATTTATGATTTTTTAATTTTAGTATACAATCAAAAGGTTAACAGAATCCATATATTAATGGTATAATTACATGATTAATGCCCTGATTACTAAAATTTAATAGATTCATCATGTTTGATAAAGAAATGGGATTTATGCACCTATGCAACCCTAAATTATCAATTCAGAGGATTACTTTCTACTTAAGTTTTAGTAATACTAGAATTAACCATGCTCTGATACCATTTTAGTTGCCATATATAAATATAATATATTTATATTATTATTTTTATTTATACCCATATTTTAGTAAACAGTACTCTATTATTACACTAGTAATATAACTACCAAATATATATATATCCTATCAAAAATCTAAAAACATAATCAACAATATTAGATAAAAGAAGTAAGGTAGGAAAATTCATACCTCAAGAATTAAAGCTGAAGCTTGGATGCTGCGGAGCGGATTTTCCTTTTTTTTTACAATAATAATCTCTCAAAATATTAAGTTCTTGGGAAAGAAGAAGAGTAGCTACAGACAAATGATGAGAATAATTTAAACTCCCATTAATTTGCTAAAGGCTTACAATTTTTTCAGATGATCTGAGCTTACAGATTGTATACATATTTATAGGAAACCTTAGCTGGTGTTCCGAGTAATACAAACTTACATATAGTGGTAAGATTCCGCACTTACACTTGATAAGATACAAAGATAACATAAAACATTAAAAGTAGTACATTATTATAGATTGGAGAATAAGCTGTCTGCCATTAACAGAAAGCTGATATGACTCATCTTTATGTGCTGGCAGATTTGTTGCTTTAATAATATTATTCAACCATCTCTTCATCATTGCTGCCCAAATAAGATACTTCTGGATCTGTCTTCAATTATTGCTTTTCCTTTTATATTAATTTTCCCATCTAAACGTTTTTCTTCTTCATCTCCGCTAATGTCGCTAGATAATTCACCATATTTTAGTACATCATCGTTAAAATGGAAAGTATCTTCTGCTCCTTGTAAAGGTATTTGGATCTTAATATCTAACGTGCCCCAAATTTGCATTCTTGAAGATTCTGTCATTAGCACTAACTATTTCCACATTACTGGTGCATTTTGTGGATTTAACGTCTCAATTGATTGATGAAATTCTCAAGGTTTATTAGCACTAAACCAAATGGGTTGTCCTTCATAGGTTGATAAATAGTTTGAACTTTCATATTCTTATGGACAATCATGGAAATATAATGTTTTACCGGCCTTATGTCGTGGTTTTCATTAAATGTATACTGAGGTGTAGTGGAGTTCATACAAACTGTTACTGCATCATAAAACTTTAAAAGTATAGGTAAACAAAGTTGGAATTTTGTACCGAAGCGTAGAATTGTTTCCTCGTTGGTAGCGCCTTTGTTGAATTTTATCTTGCTAAACATCCCATTGTCATATAGTTTGATTATAGTTTCTCAATCAATCATGAGTCCTTTATCATCAAGTCTAGCTCTTAGCATAGTACTTCGTCTATCTTGAACTATCTTGAACCATCCACTCATTTTACTGTAACGTTTTAATAGTTCTTGTAATTCTGAAAGTTCTTTTTTCCAACTCTGCCATACCATCTTATCTATTTTTAATCGTATATCTGAACCTGAATACTTGTAAAAAGATTCTAGTGTCTTATAAGTTCTCAGCTTTAGGTGATTTTGAAGCTGTTCATTGGATAAGTTAGTTGGTTGTTTTGCGAGTTGTGCTAAAGCATCGTTTCGTTCTTGAACTAATCTCTTGATCCGTTCTTCATATAGCTTAATGGTCTTTTCTGTATATTCTGTCCTTTTTTTATACTTTTCCGACTGCTGTAGTTGTCCTCTAAGTTCTTGAATCTGTTTAATGAATTTCTGGACTTGGATTTGACTAGTCTGATATAAATGCTGAATATCATTCAATTGACTTGCTTGAGTATTTATGAGATCGTTTGGGCTTTGTGGAGTGGAAGAGGCTGTTTGAGCATAACTGTGATGACAATCTGGATCAACATAGTAATTCGGACCGAAAAATTGTCTTGCTTCGTTTAAAGCATCGTTTAAGTTATAAAAACCTATAAATATTGGATTTTGAAAATTATTTATAGTCATTTGAACTTGGCTATATGTTTTGAAAACTCTGTGAAATTTCCTCTAAAAACAATGTAACAAAAGAAATTTTTAGATAACGGTTTTTGTTGAATTTTTGAAAAATAAAAAGCAAAAGCATTTCCAAGTTTTTATTTATTTCAGCTTTCGGGCTCAATAGTTTTTAAATTCCATAAGTGATCAAGTAAACATTGTTGAGAAGGGTCGTTTATACGAACTAGGGGTTTGAACCTCATTGGATCGTCGTTTTTGAAAATAATAAGGGACTACTGATCAAAGGTCATGCACGGGATATTACTCTCCACCGTTTGATTATATATTGGTGATCTAACTGGACTTGCAGCTGGAGATACTATTGAGGAATTACCACCCATCGTTTTATTATTCGTTGAATTACTTGATAGTGCTTCAATCTTAACTGGTAACAGTAAGGTTTTGACATCCACAACCGTTTTGCTATCTTTCATTTCTACTAGAGGCTCTTTGCCTTTATTCATTTGTTGAAGCATTTGGCTTGGCTGTTTGCCTAATTCCTGATTCATAAGACAAATATTATTAGAAACATAAAAAATAGATAACAATTTTCTTGAAAGCATATCTGCTAAATGATTATTTTTACCCTTGATGTGTTCGAAATGAATACTGTATCCTTTTCCTTGAATTAAATTTTGAAGGTTTAACCATCTAGTTTTATTAATCTTTTTCGAATTTTCATTTGAAATGAATTTAACTATTGCCTCATAATCTGTTCTAACAGTAAAATCTTTATTCAGGAAAATTTTGAATTTATCTAAAGAATTAATTAAACCTTGTATTTCATAGTCTAATGAAGCCCAACTGGAGACTGAGTTAAAATTGCCGCTGGCATAAACAGCTATTTTTTCTGTTGATTTATCTGAATATTTAGATGGTTTACATTTAAGGACGGCTTTCCATCCTTCTTTGCATCCATCACATTCTATAATAATATAATCTGTGGATAATGGCAAGCTAGGGTAAGATTTTGAGATTTTTTTTCCCTTGGTCAGTTGAGCCCAGGGCTGAGTCTGCCCTTGTATACTAGATTGGTATTCTCAACAACTTATATACATGTATTTGAAAGATGGTGTACATTGCAAGCTCGTTTATATGGAATACATTATGCTGAAAAAGCTAATTTTTGAAATCATATACATTCTCACACTTTTCTCAACTTTTAGCTTTCAGAATCATATATACTTCTTCTTTTATTTTCTGAACTAATGTAATATCTTCTGTATTAAATCTACTTTCTCCGTTTTTTGAAATTTTTCCATAAAGAGGACCAACTAATTTGGCCAAATTTGATATAAATTTTCTTGCATAATTTGCTAGTCCTAGAAAGACTTGAATCTTTCCTTGTTATCTAATCTGTTTGAAATTCTATTATTTTTTGTGAAATATGTGGTTGTAGTTCTATCTTTCTCTTTCCAATTTCTAGACCCAAAAAAGAATTTTTTGTTTGTATAATTCCATCTTTTTCTTTGAAATAACTAAACCATTTTTATCAATTTCATTAAAAACTATTTTTAAATGACCTTCATGTTGTTTTATATTATCACTAGCAATTAAAATATCATTAATATATATTAAACAAAAATCATATTTCTTAAAAATATTGTCCATAAAATGTAGAAACAAAGAAGGTGCTTTTTTAAGCCAAAACTAAGAACATGCCATTCAAAATGTCCTTCTGAACACATAAACGCCGTCTATGGTTTAAAATCTTCTTCTAACTTTAACCGATTATAACCACTTTTTAAGTCAAATTTACTAAAAATTCGTTTATCTTGAATGAGATTAATAAGAGTGTCTTTATTGGTATGTTGTATCCATCGTCTTCAGTATTGTCATTAAGTTGTTTGTAGTTGTAAATAATTCTAGGTTTACCTCGTTTTTGTTCAAAATGGTTTCTAACAATGAATGCTGCTGATTTATGTTTTGATTCTGATCGTCTAAACAAATTTTGGTTCAACATTTCATTTATTTATAATTTGAATTCTTTGATATCGGCTGGCGAATAATCTATATTTACTGTTTTTATAGCTAACTCTGGATTGCTAATCTTAATTTTACAAACATACATAACTTTATTTTTTGTAACGTCATCTCGTATGAATCCTAATTTTTCTAATCGTGATATAATCTGATAAGGAATAAATTTTATTTCTTTACCTTGTTCTAAATCTCTTATTGTTTCAAAAGTAAGTGTTGCTGATGTTGATTTATGTTCTTTATTTGGAAAATCGTTTTGCCTAATTTCCGGTTGTTTTAAAAAATCTAATTCTCCTTGTCCACCACATTTTCGAGCGAAGTCTGATGTTGTTAATAATAATAATAATAATATAATAATAATAATAATAATAATAATAATTATTAATTTCAAACGTGGTGTTTTTAAAGATCGAAAAGAGCATGAAAAGGAAAGAAAACGACCAAGAACTTCTAGAACATTAAATTAAATCTTGTCTCTACTTATCAAACAATTACGTTCATCACCATTACTTCTAAAAGTTTAAGGGAAATACCTCATTTACCCATTTCGGTGTTGAAATTTGAATCTCATGTGTGCAAATGTAAATTGAAGTTGGTGGCATATTTCATGGTGTACTTTCAAACAAATTTGAAGCACATAACTTATATCCATCATTATTGCAAGAAAAATGTTTAATTACTATTGAAGTTATAACAAGTGATGCTTCTCTGTCGCTGGTCCACGAACTGTGAAAACTACAAAATGCACAATAACCAAATTTTTCTTTGCACTATATATTTATAGCAGTCAAATATTTACAGGGTGAAGCATATCAATTATTTTGGCCAGATCAGCCTGAGTTTGTGAGAATGGCTGCGCGATTTGGGGCCACAATCGTACCTTTTGGGGTTGTTGGTGAAGACGACATAGTTGAGGTGAACATATGGCTTATGCATTTTACTTATATTCTTTATCAAATGTCCATGATAAATGTTTTGTTACACACTTTGGGCTGGCAATTCCATCATAGAACATAATTAGATTATTATTTGTTGGTCTATATTTTTTAAATTGCTAAATTTGATATAAAGAATTGCTTCATTCAGCATAATTGTCAGCTGTACTAATGGTTTAAGCAGTTTAAGATATTTTTCCAGGGACTTCTTAATGATTTATTATTGTTTTTCCTTTTGAATTAGTGCATAGAAAAGTAGTTTGTTTTCTTTTTCAAGTTGTATTCATCCATATCTTTATTAATAGTTGGCTTAGAAGCGCAAACTTTTGATCCGACCGCGAACTTCCATAATTGCCCATATATGTATTTCTTTATTAAAGGTTGTAATACATCTTTTGACGTCAATGTGAAATACCAAAAATTTCTCTCTACAAGTATTACTAAAACCTAGTATAACTCAAAAATAGGATCTGCCAGTTAGGCTTTCTTCACAGATTCAATTTTTTCTCTATAAATATTACAAAGTCTTCATATTACTTAAAAATAGAACCTAACAAATAAACTACTTTACAAATTTGTTTTTTATAAATTAATAATATAAATAAAATTTTAAAGTAACAAAAAATTAGATATTACTGCTTAGAAATAAAAATTTAAACTAACTACGTATGATTCAACACAAACATATGGCTAAATATTTGTGGAAAACATTTTCTTTTAAACGTATTAAACAAATACAATTTGTACAAAAACAATTCAGGTGCCTTCATCACGTGCGAAGCACGTGCCGCAATGCTCGTCAGAATTATATTAACTTTGATAGCTGATTGACTAAAAGACTACATCATTCCGTAGGTCTGAATTTTTCTTTGGTTTATAAAAACAACCATTATTTGTTTCAAATAAACCAATCATATGTTATTACACAAGAAATCATTTGTTAACATAGGAAGTTATTTCAGTACCCACCACTCTGAATTGTGATTGGGTTCCCGGCGTATATAGATTATTTTCATTGTTATATAACACAGATTATTGTTGCATTATAAATTGTATTACAAGGGAAAATTACATGTGCAAGATTATATGACCTTAAATTTATTATACACAAGTTGAATTTTTGTGTATTTATTCCCTCCCAAAAAAACACCCTTTCCTGGAGTTATAGGTGCCATTCGCACGAAAAAATAGTCTGTTTCGTTGGGATCGCGTCTTACGCGTCGGAAGTCCCAACGGTGTTAATCCCATTCCCAACTCCGTTGTTGGAATGTTGAGGAAATATACGTTGCCGTTGGACGTGTCCCATTTGACAATCTCTACTGCTAATAAAGAAAATTCGTTGAATTAATTTACTCCGTGTCTTTTTTAAATTCCAAAAATGCCTCCGCTTTCCATTTACATGTCTACGCTCATACGGTTACTACCATATGAAAGAATTTTCAATTTGTATAACTAATGGCTCAAACAAAATATCAACGTATACAATAATACAAACAGCCCGTGTGCGAAGCACGGGCCCATACTAGTTTTAATAATGTTAATTAATAAATTTAAATTTTTATAAATTTCAAAGATTAATAAATTGTGCAAACGAGGCCCATTTGAGACGCGGTTTTTTGCGTTGCGATCGCATCGAAGTGCTCAACATTATGGAGTTAGTTTGAACTGAATACGAGCAATTTAAAATTTTACAATTTATTTATTTTAATTTAAAACTGTATTTGTTTATGTTAATGAAATTCCATAATTTATTTCGTGTTATTTGCAATTATAAAACGCATACTACACAATTAAAAACAAACAATTAAATAACTACAAATTAATTAATTAGAAAATCACAACTCAAATACCCCATTCGTAGCTCCAAGCGTATTGTCCATTCACTCAAATACTCCACTCAAATGCTCCGTTTCCTTTCGTGGCAAATGCACCCGTATACTTTTGAAGATGTTCATTCTAAGAGTTATCTGTACTTCTGAAAACACTTTCAACTCACTTTTTTTAATACACAAAGACCGTGGAAGTTTATGTAATTTTTCTAATTACCTAGAGAACCGAGCTTCACTTGTAAACTCTTTAAAATTTTGGGGAAGCATGTGTCAGCCAAGTACATACTTTGGTCGTTAGTTTAAGGTTTGTGCCCGTGATTTTTGATCTTGCAATATATTATAAAGTATCATGTATTATAAAGAATGAGCAAACTGTTAGTGTAAATTTTTATACAATATTTGTGCGAGTAAATTTGTTTTAGATAAGAAGAAGAAGAAGAGTAGAGGAAGAATGTGGAATTGAAGATAGTCCCACATCATAGAAAATAAGGAACTATATTTAAATTTAGATTCCTCAAGAGAAGATTGTGCCATTTGGACACCCAATACTAGCTATTTTATGAGGAGGGAGACCATGCATCATAACTACACACGCGCACCACTATCTGACTAATCGGGTTGGGTTCAAATTATATTTTAAAAATGAAAAGGCACATCTTCGCGGCTATAAATAAGAACGTTTGTGAAGTGTTTCAAATCACTTTTATCTTCTGTTTTGAAAGGGTCTGTGGTATTTCGACAGTGTTATCGCAGTTGATTGAAGAGATCAATCATTTCGACTTCATTGTATCTTGAGGGACGATTTGTCTAGCTCACAACACTCATTCGTTTGTTAAAACGAGTGGTGAGGGTAAATAACATCTTAAGGAGAGCATCATCGACGTACCTTGGAGCGATCTTTAAAGATTTGATTTTACCACTGCTATATCACTTCACTAGAAACCCAGAAAATAATACCAACAATCTTAAGGCGTTGCCTAACAATGACAACGCATAGTTTGAGAGAGTTTGCTTTTGATTTCACCAAATTGGAAGGTTTAATGATGTTAATTTCGTGCGTTGGCAGAAAAAGATGCATTTCTTGTTGGCCGGATGAAAAAAGGTTTATGTTCTTACGACATCAAAGCCAGATGAAACAGAAAACGAGACTTTGCACAAGCACGATCAAGATTAAAATGGAAGCAAGATGATTACATATGCAAGGGGCACATATGCAATGCAATGACAGATACTCTTTTCGATATGTACTACAATAAATCAACCACCAAAGAAGTTTGGGATGCGTTAGAAGCCAAAGAAATTTTCGGCTATAAGTTTTTTTAATTATAAAACGACCGATGCTAGGCCAGTGTAGAACAATTTCAATGATATTATGTATATTCTAAACCAATTCAACCAACATAACATGAATATGGACGAGGAAATAAAAGTCTCAACATAATAGACAAACTTTCCCTGATCAAGGGAAAATCCTTAAACACAAGAAGAAGGATATGAGTCTGAATAATCTTGCACAGTATTTGCAAGTGGAAAAACAACTTAGGCAAAAAGAAATCACTGAACCAACAGTGTTTCCTTCTAAGATCCACATGCTGAGTAAAAAAAGGAAAATAAAACCTTTGAGCACTCTTTTAATCAAAAGAGGAAATTTAAAATAAAAAAAACTTTGATAATAAAAAGGCTAAGAAAGTGCTACAATTGTGGAAAACTTGGTCATTTAAAAAGAGATTGTCGTTTCCTGAGAAAACATCAATCGGCAAAAGAAGACTTTGCGGTCGTAATATTTGAAATTAACATGATTGAAAGAGAGGACTCATGATGGATCGACTCTGATGCTACTAGGCATAATTGCAATGATAAGAGTCTATTTAAGAAACTTGAACCGTCCGAGGGTGAAAATTATCTCTTTATGGAAAACTTGGCTAAAGTAGCGGTCAAGGAGAAGGGGACAATAGAATTGGAGTTCACGTCCGGGAAAATTTTAACATTGAATATGTATATGACGTACGCGAGGTTATAAAAATCCTTGTTACTGGTAGTCTATTAAGTAAGTTTGGCTTCAAACAAGTGTTTGAGTCCGATAAATATGTATTGACCAAAGGGGGAATGTTAATTGAAAAAGAGCACATATGTGATGTGATGTTCAAATTGAATATTAATATAACGGCTGCTTCTGATTATATTGTAGACTCTTTCTTTATGGCATAGTAGATTAGGACATGTTAACATTTAGAAGTATGGATAGTATGATTTCATTAAACATGATCCCTAAATATGATAATTAATCTACTAATAAGTGTAGGATATGCTCTTTAACCAAAATAACTAGACTGCATTTTCCATTGAAATCCGTTACTACCACTAATCTGTTACAATTGATTCGTAATGATGTTTGTGATATACATAATACTCCTACTAAAGGAGAAAAATATTTTGTCATATTTATATGTATGACTGTTCAAAGTAATGTTACGTTTATCTAATGCATACTAAGGATGAAGTGTTAAATTCATTTATAACCTATAAGACTGAAGTAGAAATCCAATATGATGTTAAAATTAAGACTCTTAAATTTGATAGGGGAGGTGAATATCATTTTCCTGCATTTTGTAAATTTGTAGGATTTATACATGAGACATCTGTACCTTATACTACACAGCAAAATAGAGTAGCAGAACGTAAAAATAGGAACCTTACTGAAATGGCCAATGCTATGTTATGAAATTCTGATCTCAATACTAGTTTTGTGGGGTGAGACTTTACTTACTGTCTCTGTTACATCTTTAATAGAATACCTCATAAAAAATTCAAAGTTACACACCTTATGAAATTTGGAAAAAAAACGCAAACCAAATCTTGATTATTATTGAATTTGAGGCTGTAGAGTTATTGTTCGATTGCCTGAACCAAAAATCAAGAAATTAGGACAAAAGAGCATTAAGTGTATTTCCTTATGATGCACTCAACACAGCAAGAGTTATAAGTTTCTAGTAATAGAAGCTAATAATTCAATTAAGGTAAACACAATAATAAAATCTAGAGGTACAGTGTTCTATGAAAATAGATTCACATCTATTTCAACTGATATTAGTGAAATTGTGGAGGTCACTGAAACTATTCGTGAATTTGAGAACACTCAAGAAAATAACGATGAAACTGATGGATCTTTTAGGAGAAGTAAAAGAACGAAGACTGAAAAGTCATTTGGATCAGATTTTATCATTTGTTTGGTTGAAGGACCAAGAGTTGGTATTGGACATCAAGTCATGCTTTCTATAAACATAGATTTTGATCATTTAACATGTATTGAGACCATAAAGTCTCATGATTCAATTTTTTGGTAAGAAGCCATAAATGATGAAATGAATTTTATTATGGAAAATCAAACATGAAACTTGTAGACTTACCTCCTAGTTCTAAACCAATAGGATGTAAGTGGATATTTAAAAAGAAATTTAAAGTAGATGGTACGATAGAAAAATTTAAGGCTGGAACTGGATTAGTTGTTAAAGGATTTACCCAAATGAAGGAATATATTATTTCGATACCTATACGCCTATAGCTAGAATTTTAATAGTTAGAACATTAATTGCATTAGTATCTATTAATAAATTTTAAATTCATCAAATGGACATCAAGACTGCATTCTTAAATGGAGAACTTGATGAGGATATATGTCTCAGCTAGAAGGTTATGTGATGCTTGGACAAGAACGTAAAATATGTAAACTTATTAAATTACTTTACGGTTTTAAACAAACATCAAAACAGTGGCATGAGAAATATGATAAAACCATAGTATCAAATGGTTTTAGGATTTGCAAATCAGATAAATCTGTCTATATCAAATTTCATGTTGGTAAAGGTATAATTATTTTTTTTTTTTTTTTTTTTTTTTTTTTTTGAAACTGGGTACTTATATTTACAAAGTAGGCAGCACACAAGTCTGCAAGAATCATCATGGCGCACAGTTTAATATGCCAGAGGCAGGGATCGAACTGCCGACCTTGTCGTCAACAGCCTGGCGTTTTACCACTGCACCAAGGCCTCGGACATGTTGGTAAAGGTAAAGGTATAATTATATGTTTTATTGCTGATGACATGTTAATATTTGAGACTGATACCTTGAGTATTGAAGAAACGAAAATATTTCTATCATCATGTTTTGACATAAAAGATATAGGGGATACTGAAGTGATTATAGGAATAAGAACCATGAAAACAGTGGAAGAGTTGGTCATTACTCAGTCCAATTACATTAGAAGATTCTAAAAAGGAATAATCAATTTGATTGCAAACTTGTAAGCACATCATTTGCACTAATTATGCAACTATATTCTAATACTGATAGATTAAAAGATCAACTAAAAAACACAAAAGTTATTGGTAGTCTAGTATATGTCATGTCATGCACAAGACCTGATATTACCTACGCTGTCGGAAAAATGAGTAGATATACCCGTAATCCTAGTCATATATTCACTGACTAGTTGTACAAAGAATTTTAAGGTATTTGAAAAGAACCGTAGACGATGGTATAATTGTACAGTGAGTATCTAAGTGTGATAGAAGGATACACGGATTCCAGCTGGAACACTCGAATAGAGGACAATAATAAATTGACTAGTGGATGGATATCCACTCTTGGTGGAGAAGCGATATTCTGAACTTAAAGAACGTGTATTGCAGATTTTACCATGACTATTGAATTTATAACACTGGCTTCTTATAGTAAATAAGTATAACGGACATTCCTGTATGGCCAAAACCAATGTCTCTGATATCTATGCGTTGTATTGGTCAAGCAGCACTATCAAGAGCATGTGGCCGGATATATAATGACAAATGTAGACATATTGACCTACAGGGCCGGCCCAAGCTTGTTTGTTGTCCCAGTCCAAAAAATACGGGAAGCATAAAAAATAACCTGTCCTGCTAGGATTTGATCCCATGTCTCCAAGTGTACAGATAACACCTTACCACCACACCACAAAATCAATTAATGCTAAGATGATATACATACTATTTTTATCAATAAATTGCTAAACCCATCACCACCACCACCAACCGTTGCCCCTGCCGGACCGGCTGCCCTAGACGGCTGTCTTACTCGCCTACCCCTAGGGCCGGGCCTGTTGACCTAAAGTACAGTGCAGTGAGGCGAATGCTTACTGATGAGGTAAGTACTATAGATTTCGTAAGATCTAGCCAAAATTTGGCCGATCCATTTACAAAAGGACTTATAAGAAAAGAAACGAGTGTGTGAAACACATCCGGTACGCTGCATAGGATCATTAGTTCAATGTTTGATCGACCACTCCATCCTAACGTACTCCGATAGGCTATCACTATGTATAGATTCAAGTCCACAAGACATATATACTTATGCACAAGTTCTCATGCAACATATGACAAAAGAAATTTTATTAAAATTTGATGGAGAATTGTTGGTGTAAATTTTTATAAAATATTTATGTGTAAATTTGTTTTTGATGAGAAGAGAGTGGAGAGGAAAAATGTAGAATTGGAGATAGTCCCACGTCATAGAAAAGAAGGAACTATATTTATTTAAATATGGATTCCTAAAGAGAAGATCGGACCTTTTGGGCATCCAATGTTTGCTTTTTTGTGAGAAGAGAGATCATGCATCACAACCACACGTACGTCGCCGACCGACCGGATCAGGTTTGGGTTTGGATTCAAATTATGTTTTTATTGTTTTAGTTAAAAACGGGTCGGATTTTAACCCATTAAATAGGACCAGAATTTAAATTTGAACAGAGGGAGAAAGCTGCAGACACGAGTGTTGCAAACGACGAGATGTTTGAATGAAAAAACGTGCTAAAAAAGACAGGAAACACAACTTCTCATAAATAAAAAGGCACATTTTCACGGTTATAAATAGGAATGTCTGAAAAGTGTTTCAAATCACTTTTATTTTTCTGTTTCGAAGCTCCTCTCCTCTTATTTCATTCTATAATATTTTGGTTTGTGGTACTACAGATTACAAACTCGATACTTTGTCACTACAGTCAATTCAGAAAATAGTTTGAATTGATTTCGACAGTGCTATTGCAATCAATTGAAAATTTTAATCATCCCAGCTCCATTGTATCTTAGAAGGCGATTTGCTTATCTCACAACACCCATTTGTTTGGTAAAATGAACGGTGATTATAAATAATACCTTAAGAAGAGCGTCATCGTCGCGCATTTGAGCGATCTTTACAAATTTGATTTTATCACTGTTGTACCACTTCACCAGAAATCCAGAAAATAATACCAACACAAACAGCTTCTATATGCTAGATGAAAGAGTCCAGAAACTACTAATGCTTTTGGTAATATTAGAAAGCTTCGGAAGCTCTTGTTTAAAGTATCAAATCTTCATCAAATAAGAATCATATATTTCCATTTTAAATTATCAGTATATTATATTTCCTCTCTTTATTTGATGTTATTCTTGGATCTTCTAATATCACTAGAATAACTTGAGCAACATAATATTTCATGGGCTAATTACATCAGGTTAGTTTGGGTTTGGCTAGACATTTTAAAGCTAACATGAACAAATTGACAAATTCCCCATGGATATGTACCCAATCCACCCATTTCTTAACCTGGGAAAATGTCTCATTTTTCAAATGAAAATAATTTTTGTTTTGATAGTATTGTAAATATTTGATTCCCATGTAAAATATGTTTTTATCTAAATCATGGAGGGGAAAGAACGTTCTGCTAAAGCTCGTGTAATATTTTCCTTGGATAATGCTGGCTGATTCTTATATGTACAAATTGGGACATAGCTGTAATAGAATTTTAACTCGTGTTTTATTTACAGCTCGTCCTTGATTATGACGATCTTTCAAAGATTCCATATATCAGAGAACGGATACAAAATATGAATGATGATGGAACTAGATTGAGGTACTAGTAGCCTGCAGCTTTATGCTATTTTCATGGTTCTTTATACAAGTCATTCAAGTTCATTAATCTTTTTTTTCTTCTTCTTATAGAACGGAGATGGATGGGGAGATTGCAAACCAAGATTTGTACATACCTGGACTTTTACCCAAAGTTCCTGGACGTTTCTATTATTTATTTGGGAAACCTTTCGAAACAAAAGGAAACAAGGACATCTTAAAAGATAAGGAGATGGCAAATGAGATATATTCCAATATCAAGTCAGAGATCGAAGGCATAATTTCATATTTGAAAACAAAACGAGAGGAGGATCCATATCGAAGTATCGTGCGAAGAGCCATATATCGGAGATCCTGGGATTCTGATTCTGAAGTTCCTAGCTTTGATTTATAGATTATGTATAGACATGGTATATAGAAATATATGGCGTCACCTCAGAAAGATTTGGCACTCAGATTACATTCAGCTGGAATAATCACTACAAATGTATGTATGTTCTAGGCTTAGATTTCCAAATGTATAGGCATTCTATAAAATATGTACGATACTTTATCAAATGCACAGTTGCTTCTTGAGGTATTTTTGTTTGACGCCACTGATGAGAAAGTCTTGGTTTTTGGCAATGTAGCAGTCAGCAGAGACCAATCCCCTTCAGCCATTTCTTCCTATGTGTAGATTTTATACAGTAACGGGACAAATTATCAGTGACCCATAAAGGACAGAAGGCATTTTTTTTTTTTTCCATTTTCATTTTAAATGCAGACATTAGATTTTATTGAATTTTCAATAAAAACGAGATATTATTACAAAGCCCATAAAATATTTAATGCAGCCCAACCCGTCCCTTTACAACTCATAATATAAGAGTGGTGTTAAATGCATCGTGTTAAAAACTTCATTTTACTCAAAAATAAAAAATCTTCATTTTATCCAAATTGGACAGCAGTTTAGCACCGGAGAAGGTATAAAGGCGATTTGTGTAAATTGAAGACTTTCTTTTTAGATTATCCAATTCATTCGGTTGTGTATCATCGGTCAACTGTTCGTAAGCCATATTTGTGGATTATTTGATTATTGTTTTTTTTCCTTTATACCCGATCGATAATTGAAGACCGCTCGGTATCGGACTTCTACTATCGACCAAACTACCTTTGGTTTTTTTTTTTTTTGGGACCTCTTATTCTTGACTTTGAGAATTTCAGGATTTTGGGTTTATCAATAGCCGAAGGAGATAAGAACAATGTGGTATGTTTTATAACTTAACACCATTGTTCTTAATTCTTGTAATGTTTTTGTTTCTCTTTATTATGCTTTTAGTTGTTGTATGTATATTTGATTATCTTGATGGTTACCTTTCTTATAGAAGGTACACTTTGATCTTAATTTGTTATTCTACTAATGATGATGGAATTAAATTTGATAATGTTCAAGTAGATGTAAATGAGGTATAAAAGTGTTTTTAAGTTTAATTTGTAATATACGCCATGTTAATATGTTTGTGTATATCATATGATTTCCTTCAGTCGATTGAACCGCAATGTAACCAAGATAGTGAAGTCTAGAAAATGGACAAGATGAACTAAAATAAGAAGATGTGCAACAATTATTCATTAACATGAAATCTAATTTTGTTACGAATGATGTTTGTTATTTATTTTGCATTATTCATGATTTACGTGTAGATCATTTTTACTCGATATGGCATGATTTTTTAGGTATTCACTTCTCGAGATGCTTTTGTACATTGATGTCAATCAAAGGCGAAGTGTATCAATATTATTCTTATCATTAGTTAATCTGATAAAGTTGGTGGGCCTAGAAAACCTTAAATTCATTTAACTTGTGAGAATGCCAGGAAATATCGAAAGAATAAGCCAACGGAAGATGAATTGCTAAATAATCGAAAGAAACGTCCACGTAGAGCCACAAAAAATGCGAATCTCCATTTTTCATTAAAGGCTCCCATTAAGGTTTTGATAATTGGTGCGATGAAGTAGTTAATGGTACTCATAACCATAAATTGCCTACTACATTAGTGGGTCATGCTTATGCTAGAAGGTTGACAAATGAGGAGAAAAAAATAACGATGGATATGAGTGTTGCGAGTGTTAGATCCAGAAATGTTATTGTTAATATAAAGAAGACTTTTCTTGAAAAAAATTCGACATTGAAGACTATATATAATACGAAAGCGACTAGTTGGAGATGGAATGTATCAGTAGTTCAACAACTTATGCAATTTTTAGTGGAACATCATTATGTACATTGGGTTACAAAAAATAAAATGGTTGTTAGAATTACCAATTTGATGTGGGCTCATCTCAAATCAACTACATTATACAAATGCTTTCCTGCTGTTTTGCTACTCGATTGCACGTATAAAACAAATCATATAAAATGCCTTTGTTGGAGATGGTAGGTACGAATAATTTTTTTACTATATCTTATTGTTTTTTGTCTAATGAGAAGGAATACATTTATCACCGGGCACTGCAAAACTTGAAATCTTTATACCTCCCAAAAAAATTCCACGATATTGTGATTGCGAATAAGGAGAATTCGTTGATCAACGCATTGAGTGTTGTTTTTCCAAATATAATTCAATTCCTTTGTGTTTATTATTAACAAATGTCTTTACTGTCCAAATATGCAGGGTAGGTTAGGATGGGTTTGGATGAGGACTTAAGTAGCCTTATGCAAGCTTGGGGGAAAAAATACAAGCCCAGTTCGAGTCCAAGTGAAGTCACATGCTTCTTCGTTATTCAAACTCTAGTTCGAAATATAGTCATATGCTCGTCCATAATTCAAGATTAGAATATAGTCATATGCTCGTCCATAATTCAAGATTAGTCAAATGCAGTCCTCCAAAAGAAGTATGCTATGCAAAAAGTTTATTATCCAAGTCCTTATGTATAAAATTCGAGAATTACAATCCTTCATAGAAATATGTTATGCAATTATTAAATGTCCAAAGTCTTATGTGCAAATGTCACTAGAGCACAATAGGTCTAAAATCCCCAAATCAATATAGGGTTTGCAACTTTAAAAATGTAAGAAACGAGGAAAGAAGAATTCACCCCTATTTGAATGACTAATATGGCCTATTTATAGAGGTAGACGACATGGTTGCCACGTGTCTATCAGCTATACATTCGACATCTCCTATGCATTGTTCATATTCATCATCCCTTGCCGCTTGTAGAGGTATGAAACCCCATTGTCTCTTTCATATGCTATACAACAGGTTTGATTGTAAAGGCTCGATATCTTCTCAACATTGATGAAGCTCGATATTACTTACTCCTATATGTTCACAACAGACTCTTCCTTTCGTATCCACTTGATAGCACCCATTATGGCAGGTAATCAACTTATCGAGGCAGCGGCTCGATGTTAATTGATATATCACAATCTCAATATCTCTTAGAAGTTCGATATCTCCGTTCTTTGATTTGATGTGGCATCCTCCTGATCCACATCGCTTTAGATTGTAACAGCTGGATGCCCAGAAGTACTTGATACTCAACGTCTCCATTTTACAACTAGACATTCAATATCTAGTTATACCTTCGTGTCTTTCTTTCATTTCTCATTCCACAATGCTATGTGTTGGGAAATATAGTACTCCCTTTACACTTAGGCTCGATAACTCTTTGTGTCGTAGAAGCTTGATATTACCCCTTTGCTATGTTGATATTCAATATGTACTTGCCATCTGCTTGGAACTCGACGCCTTTAGAGACCTGACATTTCTTCTTTACTTAAGCACTCCATATCCTTGACTATAGAAGTTCGACACCTTCTTGGGCTACTTGAAGTTCGCCGTCCTTTATTGAATGTCTGATTTACTCCTTTTTTATTC
The DNA here is from genome assembly GCA_030765085.1 of Allium cepa. Classification (NCBI taxonomy): domain Eukaryota; kingdom Viridiplantae; phylum Streptophyta; class Magnoliopsida; order Asparagales; family Amaryllidaceae; genus Allium; species Allium cepa. The sequence continues at coordinate 664,809,956 of CM060929.1, read as the reverse complement.
TAGAATTCGACAGCTTTTCCTAGGTGTTCGACATCTTTATTTATAGTAACATTTACCCTCCTTGTGTAGAAGAGATTGATTATACTTTGGTATAATCTGCCTTTTCAAGCTACAACCTCGATATTGACGTTTGTCGTCTCGATATCCACATTGCCGCCTATTAATACTCCATTTGATCTCATTTGTCCGTTTAAATTGAAATCAACGCTCCAAATTATTTTTCCTTTTTCTATAAATATCTATTCCTCTTCCTTCTTCATACTTTTACCTGCAAGCTAAACTTGAAACATTGATTTTAATTTCTTTACCTTAATCAATACCTTTTAATCTTCTCAGCATTCAAGCTTGATTTTAAGGTTCAACTTCTATTTTTAATAAATTAGAAAAAAGATAAAAAAAAGGGATTTTCAATTTTTAAATTGTGGTTTTGAGTTGATTGGGTTTGTGTACTTTTTGTAATTTTGAGAATTTTAGTGTTTGGATTCAAATGACAGTTGCAATACACCATTTTTCGATAATATGATGGCTATTATGCAGTTGACAACTTTCTGAAAATTCGATAACTTTGTGAAACTTCAATGATACCTACTTAGAAATTCGACACTTAATTAGAAATTTTGTTAATTTTAAAAAACTTGATATCCACTTAAATTCAACAATCTATTGCTAATTAGTTACTGGTTTATAAACTCATCAGTCATCTTTAGAACTGACAACTAATTTGAAATTCGGTATTATTTTAATGTCTCACTAACTAGTTATAAACTCGTCAATAAGTTAAAAATGCGACAACTATTTAGAAATTTGATAACCGATTACGAACCAGTCAACTGTTTGAATCATTGTTATTCAACTACAAACTCGACAACCTTATAGTGAGTCGTTATCTTTTTATAAATTCGGCAACTAGGAAACTACCTAAAGGGTTGTGATATAGTTACAAACTTGATATTTTGTATAAGTTCGACATCTCACTATGGTTTTGGAAAGTAGTTATAGCATTTTTAATTAGCCGTGAATGTAATACCCCGCGTTTTTATATAATTAAATAATCAAATAACGATGAATAATGTAAATTTTTTGGAATTATCAAAATATAGCCTCGAAACTTATACCATTGAGTCCGTGGCGATTTTCTAATCAATTTCCATATATAACTTGCTAAAATTCGAGTTAATATGAAGAAATCATGAAAGAAACAAAAATCAAGAAAAATAAAATAAAAGCATGGGTCGACCCATAGGTCGACCCAAATGCACACAGGTCGAACCTAGGGTCGACCTTTAAAGTACCAAGGTCGACCCACATAGTATCATGGACGAAAATTTGTCTAGGTACGGGCCGAACTCCTCAAAATTGATTTTTGCGCAATCTGGAGCATCGTTTTCTGGATTCGATGACTCGTAGTGACCTGTGACCTGGTTGCATTAGATTAAATCTAATATTCCAATGGTTTGAGATCCCCAAACTCTACTATAAATAGAACCCTAGGCCTAGCTATTTTCTCACAATCAGATTTCCTCCCTATGGGTTCATTGCCTAATGCTGAACCCTGAATAGAAAATATTTCTTTGGGTTTATTGCCTGAGGCTGGACCATAAAAAGAAAATATTTCTAGGGAGAAGATATTCTCAATAAAAATATTAGACACCTTAGAAGGGGATCCGAGAAGACCATGGAGCTAAGCCAAGCACAAGCAAAGCCAAGGACGGCAATTAGGTGAATGTACTGAAATATAAATATGTTACGTACTAAAATCCAAATACTCCCCAATATATAGATTTTAATATATTATGTTTTGAGAGAAGACATGTATACATATGTTATAGGAAGTAGGGAAATTCATTAGGGATAGTAGGGGGAGTGTTTTTATTTTGAAAGGAGTAAGAGGTTCTAGTAAGAAGAAAATCCACTTTATGTCTAGCCCAATAAAATGAAACTTTTGAAATTGAAAAATTGAAAAATATAATTGTTAATATATTTGAGGAAGTAAATGTCGGGTTTTTGAAAAAAAAGTGATATGAAATTTGAATTGATTTTTATATGATGTGAATTTTGTTAAAAGTGATTTTTTTGGAAGAATCATAGAGCGCGTATAGCTCGCTAGTTTCTTTGTAGGTAAACAAAGATTTAAATATAAAAACCTAGAGTGTGTTAAGAATCAAAAACGTAGGTTACAACATTTATTGTTATAATAGATGTTTTCTGTAAAAATAATGGAAGCATAGACTATGACACTATTGTTATAATAGGTGACTCCTAAAGGAAATGTTCTTACATAGCATATGAGATTTATTAATATTTATTTCAATTGAATCCATATATTAGTATTTTTGGGTTGTAGTAAAGGCGTTTTACGCAATATTTGTTTTGATCCAAATGAGTTTTGAAGATAATTTCTAAAGTAGTTTGTATGTACAATTATTATTTAAATAAGTATATGAGAATATTTTCTAGTTATTAAAATATTAAAGTAGTTTTGAAAAATGAGTTCTTTTGAAAAATAATGTACGTTAAATTAATGAATTTAGTAGGAAATATCTTATGTCAGTAAATATAGCGTAAACATACTTTAATCTATTGGAATGAAATGAATAATGATATAATCTTCTATAAGTCATAAATAAAGATGTTTTTGCAAGTTATAAGGAATATGTGAAAGAGATGTACAAGGTATGGAAAGCACCATATTTTGCATAGCCTGTTTCGATAAAACATAAAATAAATTCCTTACAATTTCACATAAGCAAAAAATCCTCCTTTAAAGGATTCGTAGAATGTTTTAGCATTAATGGTTTCTCATAAGAGAAACTAATTCCAACACATTAAGGTATACAACCGTTAAGTGTAGTAAGTTAGAAACTTCTCCGAGGTTAAGTAATTGGAAGAGTAGAAAAGCGAAGGGATTTTTTGATAAAATAATTGTTCTTATCTACTCCAGTTTTAGTAAATTTGAAAATTTATGAAAAGAATATATTTTAAAAACATGTGAAGACATTTTTTTTGAAATCAAGAAAAAAGAAAAATGTTTTAAGAACAAGCAAGACATGTTTTAAAGAAAAATGGTCTGGTGAAAAAGTAAATAAGTTTTTGGAAAGATAAAATTTTAAGTAACTAAGTACCTTTGAATTTAACAGAAAACTTCAAAATAACACTTTCAAAGGCAAGAATTTTGGGATTTGATGTTTCAGAGATTTAGAAGCTTGAATTTTTGAAATAAAATGATAAATACCAATCCAAACTAGACTTTTAAATATGGAGCAGATAGGAGTCATTTCCTAGGTGTAATGGGAAAAGTATAATGCTCTATCAATAAGTGCTCCTAGTAGTAATAATAAAAATTCCCATAACGTGTATATACACTAATGAAAACCTAAAAATGTTGCTTCATGTGTTGTAGACTATAGAAGAATAGTGAAATGATATTAGTAAGATGATAAGACACATGTGGTTGTGATAGGTAGACCTTAGTTGGGAAAAACGAAAGCTAAAGAGAGAATTTCTTCAAGCTTAATTTCCTTTTTAGATAGAGACTACACAGATTGAAATCCTTATCCATTGCAGTAAATAAGACTTAGCTATTCCTTTTTAAGCATGAATAGAGGAGATGAGTAGATCTGATTCATCATAAGTAACACAATATAAGTTGGTAAAAAGCTAATAGGCGGCAAGAGGAGCATATGAGTTACTTGGATTCGTAGAGTAGGATCTTTCTGTGTCAGAGTGGACATGGTCCTAGACCTCCTAGCTCTAGTTGATAGCTGTGTTTATTTGCTATAATAAAAGAAGAATAAAAGCAGATAAAAGGCAACTAAAAGAAAAACAGTAAGATCTAAAGAAGGCAATAGAAACTTCAATAGAAATAAATGAGAATTGCAAAACAAAATACATCTTCCCCATAAATCAAGCTTGTAAAAGAGTTTGGGAAGAAAAATATTTCTTATGTAAACCATTCTTGAGAAAGAAAATAGAGATTTTATAGGATAGCGGCATAAGTTCCAAGTACGAATGGAGGGGTACGCAAAAGTAAAACGGAGAAATGTGAAGTTTTTCCATTTTTTACCTTCTTTCTGACATAAAAAATCGAGTTCGGAAAATTAGATTTTTCTAAAATTCGAATATTAAAAGTTGTGTGGTAAGATTTGGATGAAAAATTCGTTGAAATACACTCCTATTCAATAGGAGTGTGGGAAAAATTGGATGAAAAATATTTTGAGTTTTCAAAAGATTGCATTCATATAGAAATTGCAAGTATATTTAGGGTGTGTGCATCATATTTTAAATAAATTTTTAAAGAAGAAAAGAATTCATATAAGAGGTATAGCTTAACACTTTTGCACAAGAACACAGATGGTCGAAAAATTGGATGTACACAAAATGGATGTGATTGATGCGAAAAATTACATAGTTTTACCTTGTCGATTTCGGGGACAAAATTTTCTAAAGGGTGGGAGAATGTAATACCCCGCATTTTTATATAATTAAATAATCAAATAACAATGAATAGTAAAAATAATTTTTTTTGAAGTTTTCAAAATATGGCCTTGAAACTTATAACATTGTGTCCATGGCAATTTTCTTATCAATTTCCATATATAACTTGTCAAAATCTGACTTAATATGAAGAAATTATGAAAGAAACAAAAATCAGGAAAAATGAGAAAAAATAATAATAGCTTGGATCGACCCATAGGTCGACCCAAATGCACACAAGTCAACCCTAGGGTGGACCTTCACCGTACCAGGGTCGACCTATAGGTCGATCCATATAGTATCCTGGACGACAATTCGTCCAGGTACATGCCGAACTCCTCAAAATCGATTTTTGCGCAATTCAGAGCATTATTTTCTGGATCCGACGACTCGCAGTGACCCTGTGAAGTGGTTGCACCAGATTCAATCTAAAAATCCAACGGTCTGGATCTCCAAACTCCACTATAAATAGAACCCTAGGCCTAGCTATTTTCTCACTATTAGATTTTCTCCCAATGGGTTCATTGCTTGAGGCTGAGCCCTAAACAGAAAATATTTTTTTGGGTTCATTGCCTGAGGCTGGACCCTAAAAAGAAAATATTCCTAGGGAGAAGATCTTCTCAATAAAAATATTAGACACCTTAGAAGGGGATCTAGGAAGACCATGGGGCCAAGCCAAGCACAAGCAATGCCAAGGACGACAAGTGAGTGGATTTAAATTGTATATTTTTTATGTTTATGATATATTATCGTTAGATTCCCTTTTTATATTTTAATTCAGTATTTATTTCAGTAATTAGTTCTGTTGAAAACCGTAAATTATTTAAGAAAGCTTATATTTAATTATTATTTATATGGGAAAGGAAGATAGTAATCCAATTAAATATGAATAATATTAGGCTTGGTAATTAGAGAAAGATATAAGCCTAATATAATAAATTTGCAGTTATTTATATCTATTTTAAAGTTGAAATTTAGCCTATAAATTTTATCTTCTTTTTCTCCTTTTTACGCGAATAAGTTAGTTAAAGAGAAGAATTTGCAAATACGGGCTAAAATAGGAAAACATCAGATTTATAGAAATTAGATGTAAGAAGAGCTGAAATAAAAGGAGAAAAATAGAAATTTACAGTAAGTTATGCTAAAATGGAAGAAATAAATAAAAGGCAGAAATCTAATAACTTGATTTGGAAGTAAGTTATAGATTAATTGGTTGGTTTAGAAAAGAGAATACATTTCTATAGCCTAATATTTAAAAGATAAGGATAAACGTAATTGCAAGGGTAAAAGGAAGAAAAAGGGAATTAGTGTAAAATAGAGAAACTACTGTATTTTGCACTATCCAAAAAAGTAATGAAATAATAAAAGAAATATCTTGCAATTACGGCCTATAATTTATAGCATTATTTAGTATTAAAATATGGAAATGGATTTTTAGCATAGTTTATGTAACCAATCAAATAGAATAGAACCACATCTTAGAATAAAAGAAGTTAAAGTGAAGAGTTATAGGAATTAAAGAAGAAATCAAGTTAACTATTAGACAAGTCTAGAAGCAATTAACATAAATGTACCTAGATCTGCATTTACTACGCAGATAGTAGAATAAAAACCGAGTAATTATTATGGTAAGTAAATTGGCGACAGTCGAACGTAGTCGAAGCCAAGATTGTCATATAATATAAGAGAATTAAGAGAATTCAATATCATAATAAAAGAAGACTGACTAGAATAGAAAAGAGACGCTTGTAATTATATTTATAATATATAGATTATAAATGAGAATAAAAGCGACAATTGCAAGTAAAATTGTAACATAGGTTATAATTAAGCAGAAAGAACAAAATATGCTTATTTTAAGACTTAGATTAAGTTAATAAGCAAATAGAGTAGAAATAAGAGAAGAGGCATATTTTAAAACTTACACTAAGTTAATAAGCAAACATAGAAACAAGGCTCATACTAAGGGCATTCCCTTTCAGTCAGGAACTGACGGTCTCACAATAGTTAGGTAAGGCTGGGACAAGCTTATGCTAATTAGGGTAAATAAGTAGCCAACAGAATAAGAAAAGTAAACTAAACGCAAAATAAAAGATAGACTTAGGGTCTAATAAAATAGTGAAATGCGTTTGGAGCAACCCAAAGGATGAAGAGCCTAACAAAACAGTTCATCAAAGATTCCAGCACAAAAGAAGCACGTCCAACTTAGTTATTTTGGGCTAGAAGGAAGTACGAGACTTCAACGGGACGTGAGGGTACTCTAGGATGGCCCTCTGGGATAGGCATAGCGAAGTAGTCCTCCGGAGGCAGGTCTATATCAAGAGAGTATGCCTGGACTGCTTTTGCATGACAGGACCATTGTAGGCAGTCAAAAGGAATTAATGTTTGGAGTAGGATATTCGTATGACACTGTACTTGACTTGAGAGTAGGTTTTAGTAGGAAGGACCCAAAAGGGTAGTCGCATGTGGATATCGGGCCAATATCAAACCAAGAAGCGAGTTTAGTAAAGACTAGAGTTAAACCAAAAGACCAATGATTCTTTCACTATCGATATATTGGATGCGAGGCACAACCAATTGGATGTTTAGATTGTTTGTAGTAAAGTACAACCACTTAGCTCTTTAGAGGTCTTTCGATTAGTTGAGGGGTGGCTGCATGGGGCCATAGCCACGATCATAAAGAGACATACCAAGTAGAATATCTATATTGTAGGCCTAACAAAACAGTCCTTTACAGACATAGAAAATCCTAGACCGAGTTCTGTACAAGGTAAACCTTGTTAAGTGGGATTCCGGGAGTAGACAGAACGATTACATGTAGTCCTCAAGGTATGCACTGTGTTGTATGTTGTGGATGTTCGAGCATTAGTATAGGCTAATGTGGACGCAGTTTTACGTTTTCATAGCAGACGACGGAACATCTGTATTGTACGTCTCACGAAGCTGTTCTTCACAGATGTAGTCACAGAACGCTCTAGAAGCAGGACGATGGAGTCCTTTTCAAGGAGAATACGGAAGGTGCTATGGGTAGTACCTAGGACTGATGCTGTCATTGGGTATATAGTTACATACATACTTACATAGATATATATATATACACACACACACACACACATAGATACATAGATACATACATACATACATACATACATACATATATATATATATATATGAGTTATTAGGTTTTAATTTACTAGGGAGTAGATAGGTACGATTCACGCATAGAGATGAGAGTATTATAAACCCAATAAACCTAATATAACAATAAATGAAAATAAAACGGTATATGTAGAATTAAGCTTAGAAGTGTATAGTTTGTCCATTCACTAGAACTTTAGTTCCGTCCCCCTCCTCATAACATCCTACAGGTTAGATAGATGATAGAGACTTTTCAACTTTGAGACGCTTGTTTAGAAAGTGTTATTATATTGGTGATTATTTACTTACTATTATATTTTAGTCAGTTCCGCTGTGAGATATTTATCTAAGCTTTGATATATTTGTCTTTGGCTATTTATAGGATATCAGAAACCCAATTCGGGATTCAGTGGGCTTAGATTTTAGCCTTTTTGCAAAAAATCCGGACCTACTAAAATTTGGGTTGTTACCATGAATTCATTAACTATTTATACATTCAACATTAAACTCGATAATTAGTTAAAGTGCCTTTAAACGAATTAGAACTCGTTAAGAATTTTTTAAATCGATACCTTGCAATGGACACAATAAATAATCACAAGTTCGACACCCCATAATAAATTAAACCACATGATGTAAGTTTGATTCTTTTCTACGAACCCAGTGGCTAGTTGCAAACTTAATATCTCATTATGAATTCAATAATGATTTTTGATCCATTATGAAGGTACTAGGTAGCTATGAGTTCATCATCTCATTATAGGTTCGATATCTAGCAATGGACTACTTAATGAATTATTAAATAGTTGTAAATTTGATAACCAATCATGGTCTTGGAATTTTATTGCACATTAAGTAGTTTCATTTAATTAAGCATTTATAGGTTAGACATTTAATCGTTCACATTTTTTTTGCATCTATACTTAGGAATTACACCTATCCTTAGCATTTTGTTAAGTATTTTAAACTTCTTATGTACACTTCTCTAATCTTGTGTAATATCATCTGGCAGATAAAAGGCTAGCAAGAAAGCTACAAAGGTTCCAAATCTTCGCCTGCCTTAGAAAAAGGAGATTATAAGCTTTTTCCATCTCTTATAACCATCTAGGATGAACTCAATACCATCCTGCAACAATTTGAGATAACTGGTTTAGAAGCTAGAGTTGCGGGACCATTCGGTAGGATACATAATCCTCCAGATGGTTTCTTTGATTTTATGTCAATTTAGATTTGGCATTCTAGCTATCTTTCTCTTTCCGTCTTATTTGTTTGATACTTAGATCACCTGGCTATTGTCCTGATATAATTTCTACCTAATTCCTACATTTATCTAAGCTGTCTCAAGATCTTGGCTAGAGAAGTTGAACTTCCTTCTCTTAATGTTGATACCCTTCATTCATTAGTAACTCTCGTCAAACTGGAGAATCAGCCAGTAGGTACCGTGTATTGTCTTCTTCCTCAGAAAATTCTAATCGCCAATTTGATCAACAAATTTAAAGACTATGATAACCAATTTTTCTTTGTTAAGAGCCACACTTATAAAATTAGGGGTTCCTTCTCTACTCCTCGTAAATCTTATCGCTTTTTCCTTTATTACATATACTATACTCTGTTGCTGTCTTATGGTAGTTATCCCTTTTTTAGAATTTACTTCCAATGGAACAAATCCTTCTATTGTTAAAACAATTGGTGCTTTGATTCTTGCATCTCAAACTATAGGAGACAGACGTAGCATCTTAACTGAGGTCAATCTTAGGAAATATTCCTTGATCTTAGAGAACCGCAAGGTGTTTGGAGAACCCGTTATAGTGAAGAAAGTTGCTCATGAGAGACAATCCCTGGTTGCCGGTAAACAAGATTCTTTTTCTAAATATTCCACCAGTCATCGCGGCTCTTTTGGTAAACTCTTATTATGATTTCCAACAAACTCTCCTTCATCACTATCTTATGATATTTCCTCTAATTTATTTTCTTCTCTTTTGGTTGCAGGCTCTAAATCTAAAAAGGCTAAGACTTGTGTTTCTACATCGGCTACCCTTACTACTATTGCTCCCATCGAGGACTGCATTACTAAAGCACTCAAAAATATTGACACTGAGAGTCATAAAAGAAAAAGAGGTTCTAATGATATATCTGGTAACTCAAATTCTTCACCAAACAAGAGGCCTCACCTTAGAGAAGTCCAAACTCTCCTTGCTATCGAAGAAGAATCAAAAATAGATATGGCTAGGAGTAAGCATTCGATTGGTTTTGAGCTAAAATATATCAACCCGAACTGAAACTGGAAAAACCCAAATCCGAACCGAACCGAACCAAACCGAATTGGTTTCAGTTAATTCGGTCGGTAACCTATTTAACCAAGCTAAAAAATCAAGTAAGATAATTTACCATATGTTCTTATCCAAATGATTAATTTGCTCAAAGGAAATGATAAATTTATGTTTATATAAATTATTTTGAGTATTTCTTTTAAGTTTATGATAAAAAATTAACCTATTTTAAATAGATAAAATTTGTTTTATATTGTTAAACAAATTATTAAGAGTATTACAATGCCATAAATTTGTATAATATAACAAAATTTTGGTTAATCCGGTTAAATCAACAACCAAAATAAAATTATTTTACAAACCAAATTCAAACCGATATAAATTCATAACCGAACCATACCGACCAAAATGAACCATTTTTTTCATTTAATTCGGTTTTGACCGAATACTGTGCACCCCTCAATGTGGCCGCAGTTAATCAAGGTTCTAGTTTTATTGTCTTAAGCACGCTAGATCAAAGTGCTCAAGGCAAAGCAGGTGCTACTCACACCCTACGCCCTGGAATTGATATATCGTTTCCCTCATCCGCAAATACTATACTGTGCTTATATCAGGAATTAGGCTTGACTCCTCCTCCTTTTAAATCTCTTCCCTTCAAAATCGCGGCTCAACCTATCCCTTCAGGTTTTGATGATTTCATTTGCTCGGCCCTTTAGTCTCATGCTATTGCTTCTTTACTGTCATTATAGACTTCCACTTTTTCTAAGGATCATCTCCATATTTTCCTTCAACAATTTTTAGTGGTACGTACCTTTTCATGCTTACGTAATTCAAACTCTAAACTTGTATATTCCTATTTAACACATAGTTCTCGTATGACTTAGGTTGCCAACCACATGTTTTCCTTCAATAAGCCTCTCAAGAATTTGTCAGTCAAGATCCAAATTTCAAGGAGCAGATTTCCATGTTGACAGATAAGGTCAGGGTTCTTGAAGGCCAACTCTTTGATGTAGCAGTAGAGAGAAATGAGGCTATTTCTGAAAAGAACAAATTTGCCTCTAACTTAGATGGAGAAAGAAAAGCTAGGTTAGTGGCCGAGGAAAGGGTTAAAGGTTTTGGAGGCAGAGGTTGAGTAAGTCAGAAAAGAAAAGGATCAAATTGCTAATCAATTGGAAACCAAATATGCCACCCATGATAACATTATCAAAGATGCCGAAAAACTTCTAACTTTATCAACCCGACCCTCCCCAAAATTAGGGAACAATGCTACAAAAATGCCCTTTATATCACATACTTTGATAACATAGGGTAGTATCTAGGGTTAGATTTTCCTTCACTCCTGGATTTAAATAATAAATTTAAAAGGAAGTTGGACCTCAAACTAGGAAGAGTTTTTGGGTCACTTCAAGATGAATTCCTAGAAGAGGCTCCTATTAACCCTCAAGTGCTGTTATCTTTTGATGATCCTCCTCTTGACGAAGATGAAAATAATATAAGGGAGGATGATGAGGAAGATGGAAATGATGATGGCAATGATGGAAAAGATGATGAAGATGTGGGTGATGATAACAAGGATCCTATAGGATCAGGAGATGGTGGTAACGGATTAGGTGGCCATGACTTAGGTCCATCCGCCCATGATAAATGCTTTCTTGATCCTTTTGGATCTCAGAACGTTCCTTGGTAAGACATCCCATAAAAAGAAGCCCCTCCTCTCGTCCATTAAGTAAAAGAGAAAATTCAAGCTCCAATTTCTCCAGCTTCCATAAACTAGGTATGAAATTTATCATTTCTCAAATACTTATACTTATTTGTTAGCTTTAGTTAACAAGTTCACTTATTTTAGCTAAGGAAAAGAAACAAATAACATTTCGAGATTTTACATGAGAGAAAAAAGGAAAGTGCTGCAATTAAATAGAGAAATTAAGAAGTTAATTTAGGAGAATTATAGTTAATCTAACAAGTATAGGCGTCTTCTCATTTATGCTAGTTGGTTGAAAGATTTTAAAGAAAAATGAGTAGCTCCGCTCTTTAAAAGATCCTGCCTCCATCGGGAGGGAGTTATAAAAGAGAATGCGGAGCTGACTACACTCTTTTGGATGCTTATTGGAGATAGGGACACTTTAGTAAAGTTCCTTTATAAAATTTATTCTAGGAACATTATTACTGACTTTTCTTTTACAGGGAAAGAGACTGGAGGGTTACTTATGTGCTTGCATAATTGATATTTGAATGATCATGGGTCTTTTCTCATCTTAGGGAATACTAGAACCTTCCTAGGATTGAGGTCGCTCCACTTTCCTCGCACACTCTTCATCCTGAAAACGTCAAGTTTAACAAAGAGAAATTTATCTCTAAATTTTACAAAGGGTCTATATTGTATGAACTCAAATGATTTTTCTTTTCTATTATGTAATTCAAACAATCTTTATAAGCACTGAAATTCTCATTTCTTAATAGGTCAGTTTGTTTTTCCTCAAATACACAAGTTAAGGAATCACTGGGCACTTCCATTTCAACAGAACTCTTAAGTAAATTTGTCAAGCTAAAAAGGGATTTTAAGGAGAAAACATTAACCCTCAAAACCTCTCAACTAGCAAAATGCCGCTTTCTTGGGGACCTTGAGGACACAAAGGTTCCCCACTTGTATTTTGATTTCCTAGGTGACGAAAAGGATAGTTTACTCAAAGAAATCTGGTCTAATTATGCTAACTATTATTCGGTGATTCTAATTCCCCTATTGAGAGATGAGATTATCATTAGTTTCCTTTAGTTATTACTCCTCCTTAGTTTAATATCTCCTTTGACCCTACTTTCCCTATGTCCGTGGATTCACTCAAAAAGACTCAAACTGCTATTTCTATACTTAAGGATTGAATGTATAAAACTTGAGTTGTTAATGTAATTTGGACTTGTTTATGCTTGTAAGCCCTGTTGTTATTAATAAAAGAATATAGTTTCCCCACGTGTTGCTTTTTTCTTTTATCTATTCTTATTGTGAATGTCACCTCATGCTTATACTTATCGACTCTAATCTCCCTTCTCGATTGGATAGACGTAAGGCTGGATTGATATTAGGTAGTAGGAAGCGTTCCTCTAAAATGCTTCAGCTACACCATTTCTAGACAACCTAGAAGCATGTAAATGGAATAAAAAATACTACAAATTGAGATCCACATTATGCAATGTAAACGAAATGTCCCCGATTTTAGAGGAGGAAATCAAAGAAAATGGTAAATAAATCAAAGAGCCAAGAAAGAATATAGGGGCGGTAGGTCGATCCAAACCCCAAGACCGATGTGTCGAAATTGATGTAGAAATTGCTCATCTATATCAAAGAATTAAGGATCTTGAAGTTGATCTACTGAAAAGCCAGGTATCATGTGAATCTTTGGAACTTATCATAAGTGGCGGTAAATCTAGTCTTTCTACTCCTACCCCTACAAGGACAACTCGATCTCAATCCTTTGTCGGTAGAAAGAAATTTTCTCTTTGGAAAACCCGCCTCCGGGTTTAGATGATGGAAAGATCTAGGTAGTGTCGAGTGTTCAAATATGAATGTACCTTGTCTCTAAAAGAAAAACAAGATGAAAAAGTTTCGAAGCATCTCAATAAGTATCAGAGTTAAGTTGAAAAATTGGGATGCGAGAAGCATGCTTTTGAGCAAAAGGTTAAAAAATTACATGGCGAAGTTAAAACTTTAAAGGGAGCCAATAAAACACCTGATTAGACGTTAAAGACTTGGATTATCTCTATTGATGATACAAACATCATCTAAAAAAAGAAGCTCAAAGAGTTATTGGGCGTTACAATTCGTCACATCATCGAACCTTCTTCAGCTGCCAAAGCTCTGAAGAAAGAAGTGCAAGACCTCGAGTTTCAACTGAAAATAACTAAGGTAATGTCACTTAGAAACTCTCGAATGGACTCTCTTACCGATTAACCTTTCTTGGTATCGGCAACTTTTGAATGTGATATGTAAAATGTAAAATGGTAAATAATTTCATACCCGAATGATTGATACCTTGAATCGACCTTGTTTTTCTCCTTTATTTTTGTCTAAGATCTGCAACTTGCTTCAATGTTCTTATTTAATTTAGTTTGATTCATGATCTTTGATTAAATGTAGACCTGTTTTCTTGATACAAGCTTAGATAAATAGACCAAAGACCCACTTGACAAGTAGACCAGAAATCTTATGGATCAAAGGCTCAAAAACCAAACCAGTATGGAGATTATTAACTACTATTTTAACAGAAGAACTCTCCTTCTCTTAATAGGAAACCAAAAATCAATCTAATAATGAAGATTTTCGTTATTTTATAGGAAATTAGAATTCCAAATCCAGGAATAAAAGATTAAGAGCTAATTCATCATTTTGAAGAATGAAGCCCTAAACTAAAACAATGTTGTTGATGAGAAGATTTAGAATTTACCAGATGTCCATATTTGACATTGAAACCCTTGGTTCTAGATAATATATAGTTCTTGATGAAAGAACTAATAGATTGTGTATGGCTAATAAAACAAGTACATACACACACACACACACACACACACTACTTATATTATGAAATAATAAAGCAGTAAGTAAATGTACACACCGAGATTTATACTAGTTCAGAGCACCCCTTCTGTATTCAGTCCCTAAGCACCTATTAGGTATTTACTTGGTAAATTCCTCGCTTGACCAAGAGGAATAGGTTTACAACTTAACCAATCTAAGAACCTCTTAGATTTATTATTTCCTTTGAAAAATACAATTCTTGCTTGACAATCTTGTGTTCGTCTAACATTGATTTTGACTTGATAGTACAACGGTTCCTATAATCTCCTTGATGATTCATAGTGAGTTCACAGTGATTAATGAAACAATAGTAAATGAAATAATAGAGTTGAAAGTACAAAAGCTTAGAATAGTACAAGAGAGTAGAATCGATAGAATTCAAAGTAGAAGGCATATTTCTAAGTATGAATTGTTGAGATATTTATGTATATTGAAGAGAAGCAATAAAGAGTTGTCAATCTTCAAGAAATCCTTTCAGAATTGTAGAAATCTGTTTAAAAAGTCACAACTCTTGAAAATGACCTTTCATAAAAAGTAGCCGCTACAGCATCTCAGTCTACTGAGTGAATACGCCAGTCTACTGAGTATGAACGTTTTAGTTATCGTGGCAAATATTTGAATTTTTCAGAAAATAGTTTAACACAGTTTCAACCGATTGAAATTGGGCTCAGTCGACTGAAACCAATTTCAATCGACTGAAGAGTGTAAGTTCAGTTTTTTCATTTTCAAATTCAAGTCTCTATGTTATGTTGACATTTTTGTTTGTGTGTGTCTTTATGTGTATATATGAACTATCAAGGATATTTTACAATTCAATCTAAGACCATATACATACTATTGATCTAGAAGCTCCATAGTTTCTACTTCTTTGACTTGTTGATGATTCTTCTTGCTTATTACCTTGCGTTTTGCCTTCTTCAATGATAGTATCATGGTATAGTATATATGTGCAGTATATAGTTGCATCATTTAAACAAATAACTAATGTTTTAACAATCTCCCTCTTTTTGATGATGACAACTATCAAGGTTTAAATTTAAAAATATTGATTATGCTCTCCCTAAATTCATGCTCCTCTATCTATATGTTTCTTCCCCTTTTGCATCAACAAAATGGTGATAGTAAACACAATGAACATGCATATGAATACTCACAATAATTAATATTCAAAAACATCAAAGGGAAGTTTTCACATCATACCACATCACAAGACTAACAATTAAGTTATAGACCAATATAACACAGTACAACACAAAACCAAATATATGAAAGTGTTTGCATGACCACAAATCTAAACACCATGAAATCACAAAAGGAGATATGATAGACTTACCAAATATATATAGGATGAGTCGAAACATCCTAAGATTCCGGCTCGGATGATGATGACCTTGAGCATGAAGAAACTATTGTCCAAATTTTGCCTAGCAAACTCCCAAATATTTTTTGATGTTTCATCATTTTTTGTTGTTGTTTAAAGATAATTTTTTGGTTTTAGAGAATAGTTGTTGTGGCATTGATGTTTCTGGAAGGTTGAACCAGTGAAACTTCAGTTTCACTATCTGAAGACCAATTGAATTCTTCAACAATTTGATGACTTGTTTGACCGCAGGGTTGAGCTTGAGAAGTTTAAGCTTGAGATGGTTGGTAAGATGATTGACCCAAGGTATTTTTTTTTACCAAATTCACTAAATAAACATTATATGGAGGTGGGGGTTCCATTTGAGAGGGTAATTTCATAAGCGAAATTGATTTTGGTTCATAGCTTTGGGTGAGATGAAATCTTGTAAAATTTCCACATTAATTCCAGAATGAGTAAATATTTTCATGAGATAGGAGCTAGAAAACATTGTTTTGTGGGAACGGGAACTAAAGCTTTTTATTTCATATGAATAATTTTTTCTCAATAAAGCTATGTGTTTGAATAGATGGCAATAAGAGCCTTTTTGTTGTAGTCATACATTTTTTCATAGCTCCCAGTGCGAGGAAAAACAGTATGAAGAAACATTTTGTTAATTATTCGGGATTGAGGTCTTAAATTCACCGAAGTATTTTCCATGTTTTCAATACTGAATTTGTAGCTAGTTGAATCATAGGTGAAATTATGATGGCACATATTATCTAAGGTAGATCCATTGCAATCTAAAATAGCTCTTAAGTCTTGAACATTGAGCACTATATCAACTCCTAGCACTTTACTCCACAAAATTCCCTCACCGGTTTCATTCGGAGGTGTATAGAAATCTCCACAAAGGTTTGAATAGAATAATTTAACCAAGAATGGGTTAATTTTTACCTTATTTTACTTTACGTCAATCAAAGGAAGGAACCTATATTGTCTTGCTAAATATTCTACACAAAAGTGGTGAAATTTTCCATCTTGTAAAATGTTTCTTGGAAAATTCGTTTGTCATTCAATTCATTGAAGGTCCGTAGATTGTTGGCACTACCATTAAGCCACTCTAAGATTTGAGCATCGGAAGAAAATTAGGGATGAGCCGGAATGGATGAAGAGGAAGCTGAAGCTTTGTCTTTGTTTGGTTTAGGGCGAAAAGATGGGAGTTTCTTTCTTGGAGCCATCAAAATGAAGTTGGAGGTAGGGTTTGTGAAGAGATAAAATGATTTGATGAAAAGGTACGATGGAAAGATAATTATACTGGAATTCAATTGAATTTCAGTCGACTGATATAGAAATTCAGTCGATTAAAAGTACGTATTTTAGAAGCGGAGAGTTACTAGGCATTTTTGAACAGGTTCAGTCGATTGAGACAGATCCCCAATCAACTGAAACTATGCCATTTTGAGGCAGAGAGTATACCATTAATTTGATACAGGTTCGGTCGACTGAGAATTTGGCTCAGTCAACTGAACCTTTTCAGGAATGTTTTTGCCTTTAAAAGTTTTTTGAAAGAATAATTTTGAAAAAAACTAATTTAATATTAAATATGATATATATTTTTGCTTACATCCATTTTTTGGATATTTATTACACAAAGCTTTATGAAAAATATATTATAAAAACATATTAATTATCTTCTAAATCTTCAAACTTGTTATCAAGAAAGCGATCCCAAGAATTTGGTTCCACCTTGGTATCTTCAATTAATGGCCGAAGTGAAGGCCACCTAATTTACCGAACTAGAGTTTTGTTCCAATTTGACACGGATGGTCCAGCTTCCTAGGAATTTCTTGGTGGAGTGTTTTTAATAATAATTCGAGACTCGGTAATACATGGACTACGTTGACGTAGCTCTTTTTGGTCGGAGGATGATCGCTGATAGCAAGAACACACCTTTCAAAAAAATTTAGATGCGCACCTTGACGTTTTTGTTTGTAGTACATCTCCCTTTGTATATTCATTATTTCTTGTTGATAGTGATGTATTTCATCTATTTTAGTATGAATGTCTAGTTCCAAAAATCTTCTTATCTTCTTTCTCTTGGGCGAGAATCCGATGTGGTTAGTTGGAGAAGGAGCAATTTGGGTAGATGTTGATTCTGTAGAATGAGGAGTTGAAAATGTTTGAAGATGGATATTCTCTATAAGATGAAGGAGAGCTAAAATCGAGAGACGAATGGGTGGAATCGTAATTGTCCGACATTATTCAATTGATGGTATATAGATTTTAACTTTTATATGTATCCTTTTTCTTTTTTACAAAGACTCTTTATATATATTTTGCTTTTTACTATTTGTAAGAATTATAATTTCTGGGTTAATTTCTTCCTTTAGTTAAATTTAGCAATCAATTATGTTCCTTACAAAATTTTGTTACATTTATAAGCTAATTGATGTCTATTGGATATAATATAAATTTATGATGGCATGCAAATGCTAAGAGAATTCTTATAGCTTCGAGACGTGCTACAGGAACGAAGGTCTCTTCATAATCAATTCCTTCTTCCTAAGAATATCCCTGAGCTACAAGTCTTGTTTTATTTCGAACGATATCACCATTTTCATCCATTTTATTTTTGAAAATCTATTAGTACCAATAACGGATTGATCATTGGGTCTTGGTACAAGTTCTCATACATTATTACGTTCAAATATATTTAGTTCTTCCTACATTGCGATAATCCAACAATCATCTTTAGATGCTTCTTTAACATTATTTTGTTCAATATTTGAAATAAAAGCAACATGTCCCATTTGATTTAATTGATTGCGTGTTGAAACTTTAGTATTAATGTTTCCTATAATATTATCTATTGGATGATCTTTTAATATTCTAGGGGTGATTTTGATTCAGCGTTATCAGGATTAATTGATTCAATTTGTTCATTTTGAATATTTAATTGATTTATGTTTTCATCATATTCTATAATAGTATTAAAATTTTCAGCAAAAGATACATGTAATGTCAATTTATTTTTATTATACTTTTTGTTAAAAATTCTATATGCTTTAATTTGATCTGAGTATCCTACGAATATTATGGAATATTATGTGTTGTAACTCATATGGGACATAGCATTCAAAATTGTGTTATGATTTTGAATAAATTGCTCTCTGATACTAAATGAAAGAACTAGTAGATCATGTATTGCTAATAAAACAAGTATATATATATATATATGCACACTAATTTATATTATGAAATAATAAAGCAGAAAGTAAATGTCCACACTAAGATTTATACTGGTTTGGAGCACCTCTCTTACGTCCAGTCCCTAAGAACCTCTTAGGTATTTCCTTGGTCAATTCCTCGCTTGACCCGGAGGAATAGGTTTATAACTTAACCAATCTGAGCACCTCTTGGATTTATTCTTTCCTTTGAAAAATTCAATTTTTGCTTGACAATCTTGTGCTCGTCTAATACTGATTTTGACTTGATGGTACAACGGTTCCTATGATCTCCTTGATGATTCGTAGTGAGTGCACAGTGATTATTGGAATAATAGAAAATGAAATAGTAGATTTGAAAGTACAAATGCTTAGAACATCACAAGAGAGTAGAATCGATAAAATAAGAGTAGAAGGTATATTTCTATGTATGAATTGTTGTGCTATTTACGTATATTGAAGAGAAGGAATCAAGAGTGCTCAATCTTGAAGAAATCCTCTTAGAATTGTAAAATTTATTTAAAAAGTTGCAACTTTTGAAAACGACGTTTCATAAAAAGTAGTCGTTACATCATCTTGGCCTACTGAGCGAATACATCAGTCTACTGAGTATGAAAGTTTTAATTTTCATGGCAAATGTTTGAATTTTTAAAATAATAGTTTAACACATTTTCTGTCGACTGAAATTAAGCTCAGTCGATTGAGCTTAGTCTAGTGAAACCAATTTCAATTGACCGAGCATTGTAGGTTCAGTTTTTGTCATTTTCAAATTTAATTCTTTATGCTATGTTGATGTCTATGTTTATGTGTGTCTTTGTGTGTGCATATGAACTATCAAGAAGATTTTAAAATTCAATCTAAGACCATATACATACTATTGATCTTGAAGTTCCATAGTTTTGAATTCTTTGACTTGTAGATGATTCTTCTTGATTATTGCCTTACCTTTTGTCTTCTTAAATGATACCTGTTATCATGATAAAGTATATATGTGTCGTAGATAGTTGTCATCATTAAAATGGAGAACTAATGTTCTAACACTTGATCCTTCCTTTGAAGGTTACTTTAACTTTTCCTTGGTGTAGAACTAAATGTCTTTGATTGTTCTTCCTCTAGAAGATTTCTTTGACCCATCTTTAGGGTAGATATGAACTTGCTTGATTGATTTCTTTTGCCCCTCATCACTCTTTAGGTGATGATTTAGGTTTGAGACACTTATTACCTTATAGCAATGATTTAGGCTGGTCGATGCATATGGTTAGCCATCTTAGGTTGGTTCAAAGTCTTACCCATCCTCCCTCTAGGAGACGCTCTAGTTAAGCCTTATAGGCAAAACCAAAGGCTGGTCGATGCTTTAGCTAGGCCATCTTAGGTAGGACCAAAGGCTTACTCTGTCCTTCCTTTAAGAGGCGCTTCAGCCTGGTCACGTAAGTAGGACCGACGGCTTGTAGTGCTCTGTTCAAGTTTTATAGGCAGGATCAGAGGCTTAATTTGACCTCCTTTGGTAGGTGCTTTGATCAGGCTATCTTGTTGGGATCAAAGGCTTTTTTCTTTCTTTTATGATTCTTTTTATGAAGCATTTTTCTTTATCAATCACTTGATCTTATTAACAAATTCTTGAAGTTTTCCTTTCCTCAAGAAATTCTCAATCATTCCTTTAAGGGTTCGACATTGATTGGTTTCGTGTCCATTCCTTTGGTGATATTGGCAATAAGTGCCACCGAGATTTCCTTTATTTCCTGGTTATGTCATCTTTGAAGGCATTCAACCTATCTTAAGTTAGAAGGTAGATGTTTTCACAGGAGGTGGTAAGGGAATTGGCTTTTATATATCGAGAATTCTTAGGGGATCGTGACTGTGGTCCTCATTTGGCTTTCTTATAACTTTGGAGAGGCTCTTCAGTTCTAACGACCAGTTTTATCTTTGAATTTTTTTTATTTTTGATTGGAGTAAGAGATCATTCAATTATTCTCTTCCACTTTTAGGAAAACATATTGAAATCCTCTGTTATTTCATCTTCGAAAGTTCGTTTGGCTTAAAGTTGCATGGTTTTCCTCATTTTCGAGAATGGATCATTCCTTTTCTTATTTTCTTTTCAAGTAGGGCAATAAGTGAAGATCGAGATAGGTCCCACATTTTGATGGATTTATACTCTAGTTATCTAGTCATAAGGAATTACTCGTCTTTTTTCAGCTAAAGTCGTCGGTGCCAATTCTCTTAACACTTGTTCCTTATAGAATCGCAAACTATGAGTGACTTGATAAACTGGTTTGGCTAAGTGAGGCTCAGGGTATACTTTTTTCAAGGAAATATGCAATATTTGGAAAGTTCGTTGAGGAAATATGCAAGGAAAGTCCTCTGTATCCATTTTACGCAGGCCTACGGGAAGTTCTTTTCAGGGATATTCAAGGAATCAAAGGTTCGAGCCTTCTAGCACCAAAATATCAAAAAATTTCTTTGCTAATCAAATATGTAGGATAGGCTGGGATGGGTTTGGATAAGGGCTTGAGTAGCCTTATGCAAGCTTGGGAAAAAAATATAAGCCTAGTTCGAGTCTAAGTGAAGTCATATGCTTGTTCATTATTCAAACTCAAGTCCAGAATATAGTTATATGGTCGTCCATAATTCAAGAATAGTCAAATGTAGTCATCCAAAAGAAGCGTGCTATGTAAAAAATATATTATCCAAGTACTTATGTGTAAAATTCAAGAGTTATAATCCTTTAAGGAAATATGCTACACAATTATTAAATATCCAAGATCTTATGTGCAAATGTTACTAGAGCACAATATGCTCTCAAATCCCTAAATTAATTCATGGTTTACAACTTTAAAAAGTAAGAAATGAAGAAGGAAGAATTTCCCCTCTTTGAATGGCCAGTGGGGTCTATTTATAAAGGTAGGTGGCATGGTTTCCACATGTCAATCAGCTATATATTCGACATCGCCTATTCATTGTTAATATTCATCATTCTTTGCTGTTTGTAGAAGTTCAAAACCCTATTGTCACTTTTATGTGCTTTACAACAGCTTTGGTTGTAAAGGCTCGACACTGTTTAAAGAATCGATATCTCCTCAACATTAATGAAGCTCGACATTACTTACTCTTATAGGTTCATAAATGTACTCTTCCTTTTTGTATCTATTCGACAGCATTCATCATGGTTGGTAGTCTATAGTAATATTGAGGTAGTGGCTCGATAGTAGTTGATATATCATAGGCTCAATATCTCTTAGAAGCTCAATATCTCCGTTCATTGATTTGATGCGACATCTTCCTATTCCATATCACTCTGGTTGTAACAGCTCGATGTCTAGAAGTACTTGATACTCAACATCTCCCTTTTACAACGATAGATTTGATATCTTATTATAACTTCATGTATTTCTTTCATTTCTCATTCCATAATGCTATGCGTTGAGAGGTTCAGTAGTCCCTTTACATTTAGGCTCAATAACTCTTTGTGTCATAGAAGCTTGATATTACCCCTTGGATTCATATTCAATATCCTTCATACTTGCCATCTGCTTGGAACTCGACACCTTTAGTGACTAGACATTCCTTCTTTACTTAAGCACTCGACATCCCTTGACTATAGAAGTTCGACACATTCTTGGGGCTGCTTGAAATTTACTAACTTTTATTGAATGCTTGATTTACCCTTCTTCTTTATTTTAGAATTTGACATGCTTTCCCAAGGCGTTTGACATCTTTATTTGTAATAACATTTGTCATATGAAAAATAGTGTTAAAGCATATTGCAAACCAAAATTCCAAATAGATGAATTATATGAATTTTTTTTTCTACGGACTAGATGCATATTGTTCAGTTTGCATCTGAAGAACAAATTAATGAATTTTTCAAGATATTTCAAGATGACTGTAAAAAAAATTATGATCAAATTGATTACATTTTAGAGAATTGGTTGCCTCATAAAGGAAAATTTATGGATGAATAAATTGAAGCACTGCTATAATACAATGTCGAATAGAGCTGAAGCTTCTCATGCACAACTTAAAAAATATTTAGGAATGCAATGGGAAGTGTTTGCAGAGATTTAGAAAAAATAGACAATTTATTGTTAAACATATAGAGATAAAAGCAACATTTGGGGTTTAGGTCTGGTAAAACATAATTGTCAAATACCATTGTTCACATACCTTTGTTATCGGGTTTCACATTTTATTATGGATCAGATTATGAAAGAGATAGAGAGTACACTAAATTTTCAATGTGATCATTTGAATAGAAAAATGTATTGTTTACCTTGCTACCATGAATTGTATATGCTACAGAATGAACTTCCTATACAAATTGACATGATTGATGAGCATTCGTGTAAGTTGGATACTATTATCTAAGTTGATGGCTCAAAAGTTCTGTTGTACTATAGAATATGCCACATGACAAAATTATTCGATAATGGAATTGAAGATGAAAACGTAATTTTGTTGTAGATGAAAGAATTTGGTCGACCAACTACAAAAAATTTAGTTGAACCAAAATTTGTCAAACCCAAGGGTTAGCTAAAAGGTGCAAAGGTAAAAAAAATTAAAGCAAAATATTAAAAATTATTTAAATAGCACAAAGTGTAATCCATCTGCTTTTGAGTATGCTTGATCTATGGACAAACAAAGATCATAGTCCATTGTAGTGATGAAAAAGTTAACTCTAAAGAGAGGAGAAACGAGCTTGATCTATAAGTCAAAAATATCAGAATTCATGCATCCATATGTTTTGGAAGTTGTAGATGCTATGAAGGATAGAAATAATGGTTTTAGATGTATCGCTAAACATTTTACAGAACTTAAAGATAATTTTATCGAAGTTCGAAAAAAATATTGTGGAATGTATACCGTCGATGCTTAGACAAGGACATGTTATATGAAATGAAACATCAGTTAAATCACTTTTAACCCAATCGTGACCTTGGATTATTGGATGGAAATGCCAACGATGGGTTATATGATTGCAAACTCTTTTAGTTCAGTTGTAGTACATATTCCAAAGCATTGGTGTCTCACATTCATGCCTTATCAACAAGGTCCTCCTGGTCGTCCTTCAAAAATAATTTCCATAGCTTGCGTGAATAATTGTCATATTGTTAATTTGCTTCTACATGATACCAGTCTAGTATCACATATAGCTTCCCTGTAGTCTCCTTTGCAAAAATAGCCGCTCTTGCATGGTATAATGTATCAGTCCATAAACGGGAAGTTTTCTTAACTATCCCACTAGATGATATAGCAAATAGATTATCCGACTGATATTCTTTAAATTGAATTTGTTGTATTCAACTTATATTTTTTTTCTGATCATATAGTTTACAAACTAAATTTCCTAATATTATTTAAGATATTTACTTAGCTAAATTAAATATAATAATGTAATGATCAGGAGATTTAGATTTGTGATTAATAAGGGGTAGCTGTGCCATGTAAACAAATGAACAACAATGGGTAAAAATAAAACAAGTTAGGAAAATAGGTGAGGGATAAAGTTGGAATAAGAGTATTCTAATACCCTAAACCCTTAGGAATTCATTTCACACGTTCTTTCATTTGCAAAAATTAAATTTTGATGTCGACCACCATTAACAAGAACAAAGGAGGAAAAAGCTAAAGGAAGAAGATTAATCAATTCCAATCTATTCAAATCTCAAACCCTTAATCTTAAAGCTAAGGTGAATAATGAATACATCTCATATTTTCTATTTTTTTCGGTTTTAAGATTAATTCGAATTATTTTTCAAGGTTAACAAGGTTTTTGAATGACTAAATGTTTATATATGCTTGTTGATGATTTGTTTATTCATATATGTTTTGTGATATGTTTTGATGTGAATACCCTATTAAATGACATTCAAATGCCTTGTGATTTTAATTTTAGATCAAAAATCATATTTTAGAGATGGGTTTCAATTTTTATAATTTTCTGAATTAATGTGAATTTAATATTAATTTTCAAGTGAAGAAAATGATTATTTGGGTTTAGAATAATTTACGGATAAATTATATACGTTTTGGGTCCGAAGTTAATATATGTTGGAAAACATACTAAAAATAATTTTTTATTATTTTGTAGAATTATCCTACGTGTTTTAATAGATGTATAAAATTATTTAAGGTATGTGACTTAAATGTTTTATATATTTATAAAAAATTATTTAAGGTATGAGACTTAAATGTTTTATATATTTATAAGAGGAGAAGGGGCATTTTGTAAATTATTTAAATTGTTTATTTCTGAAATTTTGGCAACACTTTTAGAAAAGGTAATTAGCAACCAATCATATTTTAACAAACAAGGCAGGTTAGTTGAAAAGATTGCTTTAAAAAGATAAAAATCAGTTTAAACATGCTTTATGCATGTTTCGCCGCTTTCGAAACCTAGGTTCCGATTTCATAGTTTTGCTTCCATCACCA
This sequence comes from Allium cepa, assembly GCA_030765085.1. Classification (NCBI taxonomy): domain Eukaryota; kingdom Viridiplantae; phylum Streptophyta; class Magnoliopsida; order Asparagales; family Amaryllidaceae; genus Allium; species Allium cepa. The sequence goes on along the minus strand of CM060929.1, from coordinate 664,784,516 downwards.
TCAAAACCGGTGCACATAGTATTAATGACTTGGTACATAGTGAATTGAACTTAGGCCGAATGTACTTGGTCGAAGCTATGGGTCAAGGGGGTCGATACGTTGCTTTGCTTTTAAAAGAAATTATGAAAATGCGCATGCTTTGGTTTCGAAAGGAATGCTTTTGACTTGGTTGGCTTTCGACTGGGTTAAATTGATTTAAAGAATGGCTTCGAAAAGGATTGCGCCTTTATTTTAAGTAAATTCTTTCATAGGGTTGGAACCACTTTGCTGCCGCTTTCTACCTTTCAAAGCAAATGGTTTCGAAAGGTATACTCTATTTTAAAACTTAGCTGCTTCTCCAATGCTTTCAAAAGGTTGGTTTCAACACCATCACTTCTTTACTTAGGAATTGCTTTCAAAAGAGTGATTTTGACTTAGTTGTTTTACGGTCCTTTGTTATGTTGGAAATAAAACCCAAAGGTTTTAATGGATTGGTTTTAAATGGTTTCAAAAGGCTTCCACATGTTCTACTTGAACCCAAATGCTTTCAAAAGATTTGATATTTTAATGCTTTCAAAAGGTATTAACGAAGCTTTCGAAGGGGTGGTTCCCTATTGAATTCGAAAGGTTTAAAAGGAAGGTTTTCTAATGTTTTTCGAAAGGCAATGCTTAAATGTTTTAAAGATAGGATGTCTAAGGTTTTATATCTTTCAAAGGAAAGGTTTTTCGGCGGTTAGGTTTCGAAAGGAATGTCTCGGCCTTTCGGCCTAGGTTATAAAAGGGTTTCCTTGGTTTCAAAAGGATACTTTCAATGTGATCGACATGAGCACTTTCAAAGGTTTAAAATGTTTTCATCAACAAAGATTTACATAATATGGCATGATGATTTGCGTAAAGCATAGAGTATATTTTTCTTGTTTAAATTATGACATAAAGGTTTAAATCAATTTTAGAAGAAAAGGCTTTCAATGAAAATTTTAGGGAAGATTACCCTATGTAAAATGACTCAGATATTTGTATACCAGATGGGGCTGGTACAGGATTGAGCCCCATACATTAGCTATTAGCCCCTGACTAATTCTGTCCATACTTCTAGTGTGTAGGGCTTTGACACAGGTAAGACTAAAACGATGTTACACACAGAAAGGAATATATTTGTGTAGGGGTAGGTTATTAGTGAGCCCGCAAAATCACTAGGATCAGTTGACCTGGAGAAAGTAAGTTAAGGACAGATTGTCAAGAAAAGGAATATCTAACAGATGTTAGATTATTTGTATATATTGTCTGGTAAGCCCGAGTTAGCCAATGGTTAGTAGTTAGCCAAACAAAACTATAGTGTTCGGACAGATATCCATATGTTACCTAATATGTATATTTACATGATAATGCTTTATAACCAGTTTTGGTTATAGGATTATGATTTGCAAAAGATATGTTCTAAAAGGGCATTAGTGAGGGGAAACCTGTTCCGCTACGCAGCATGGTCTCACTTAATATCAAACAACCGAGATGTACAGTATAATTCACAATGGGCTTTATGTATGACTCGACGTTTCTGTTTTTCCTTTAAACTCTCTGGTACTCAAAATTGATTTGAGTAGGCTGAGGATAGAGGATTTTCAGGTTTTTAGTAGGTTGACGAATAAAGCTTCCGGAAACGAGCAGGTGGTTGATGGATAGCTACTTATGAGTTGCTGTTTTATTCCGCTGTGTTGTAGTAAGTCAGTTATGACTATATGGTACTTTGGTCAACCAAGGGGGCATCTTCATATGTCACTCTTAGCGTACTTTGTAATAATCATATTTGATTAAAACCTAGAAATTGTTTGAAATTATGTAACTTGGATATGAAATGTTGTTTTGAAATTTAATCAAAAAATTGTTTTAATCCGTGAAGATTTTATTTCATATTCAAGTTCTTCTGATATTATACATATCATTAACATTACTAATTTAATCCTCGAAAGTTAATACTATGGATGACTACAGCATCTGTAGTGCTTAGCTTTGGGCCTCCAGATAGGGGATAGTACAACTTGGTATCAGAGCATAGATTTATGAAAAACTTTAAACTAAAATGATTTTTGTAAACATAATCCTAAGAAATTAGAGATAAGAATGAAGTATGGGATAATACTATAGTAAGTACTTGTATTTGCTATACATAATTATACGCTATATCTCTATTCTCCTATCTCTATTCTTTTATACATTATGAGGCTTGAATACAGATATGGAAGCTAAAAGTAGAAGATTGAATTTTAGGGGAAGCACCACAACAATTGGAAATGCCAGACCAAATACGAGAAAGAACCAATGTCAGGCACAAGTAGGAAATGTAAGTGCTAGAGTCCCGCAAGTTGATATGAGAGCTATGTATCAGTTTTTCATGAATTTGATGTAGATGGGTGTTGCTACTGGAGTAGTTAGAGGAAATGTCATAGGGGGAGTTCAGGAAACTTTGGTGGTCAACAATTATACTATTCAGAGTAGAGACTATGGTAGGCTTGGAGGAAAGCCATTTATCGGAATTGAAGACGCTATTGAGGTGGAGATCTGGTTGCTGCACTGTGAGAGAATCTTCGTAGACTTGGGGCTCAATGATGAGCAGAAGAGGAGGCTTGCATCGAAACAACTTCAAGGAGAAGCTTTATTTTGGTGGAATAGTGCGACAGAATGAAAAAACGATGACATGGGCTGAGTTTAAGAGGAGGTTCGAGGAGAGGTTCATGTTTGTGATGGCAAGGTCCACCTTGATCAGGAAGTTTTGTAACGACCCAATTTTTTGACTTTCAAAAGTCGACATCGATGCGTCCACTATGTCAAATGATGTACAGTCGAATGCCGGGAAACCGAACCGTTAGGGTTTAAGAAGAAGAAGGTAGTAGAAAAACTGAAACAATAACAGAATCTCACATTTCGCAGCAGAACAACATATAATAGATAAATGAATATCTTTAAACAAAGAACTATATCAGTTTTACATACATCACATTATTAGAGTTTACAACAACACAAATCACAACACATGCATTCATTAGAACTTGCTTACATGAAAACTTAACTTACACCAACCCATATGCAACGAACACTACATAATATAAGTCATACGTCTCGCCATCCAGCTTGAACTCCAGATCTCTATAGCAACTTCTTTTCTGACTTCGCTCCAGAAAAATTGACAACCTGACTCTAGGCTGCCCGTGTGTAAAATTATGGGCACCCAGAGTTTAGAAAGGAAACAATAAACTCCAGGTCAGTCGTGGGACAGGTGTGAGATCTTAAAAACAGTTATTTTCGCAAAGAAAATAAAAAGAAACCTGCTATGTTTTTTGAAAAATGAAACTGCCATAAGGCCTCCCGCCAAACACACAATGCAGATGCAGAATTGGAGGAGATTTCTCCTTATGATAGTCAAACATGCTTGATAAACAAATTGTTTCCACTATTATCATTAGTGCATAGTGTAGAAAATATTTAAAGTATAATATTAATCTTAGCCAGCATACAACCATTATTGTATGCCTACTATAGCTACCATGTTCAACAGCAGGTTACCGCCACATTCATGGCAGGTTATACAACTAAAACCGTACAGGGAGCGTATTGTTTCTTTGGATTTCTAACAAATGGTCAGGCTAAGGAACTTCCTATTTCCACATGGGTACGCCTCTGGAGGGACGTCCCGAGGACCTACCCGGATCTCTGCCAACACAAGGTCGGGTTACCTCTATAACTAGGTAACTACTACTCGAGTATGCCATCCCCCGGTCGTTTGCACCTTTATCCGAGGATCCTCAACCACGAAGCAACAAACACAAAGTATAATAAATTTACAGCAACCACATAGGTTAAATATCTGGACACCTTACCATGATACCACCCTTTTCTAGAAGGAAATGACATACCCTAAAGGGCGCGACCCTCATAACCTTGCCGCATTCTTCCTTTTTTGACCATTTCTGAGGTGAGGTCCTACGAAGTCTCGTCCACAAACCTACACTTTTCACAAAATCATGTTTCGATCAACAAATAATCAGCAGCACTTCATATGCCACACTACCAAATTAGGAGTATATCACTAATAACCATCAACTACATAACCTCTGAGCTTGTACGTCTCAAAGAAGGGTGTTAAGCTAAGAGAATAAATTCTCGGTCGCCAACATAAATGTATTTGATAGAAATTAGCTTTATATCTCAAAGTGTAATGTCAGACACATATCCATACAAGTCTGTTCCGGGATCGAACAGAACCTAAGGCACTTCAAAACAACCCTTGTAAATCCGGATATTCACTAATCACGTCCGGAGTCCCCATCACAAAAGGTGATAAAATCTCTATACCAGAGCAACCTGGTGCAGAGACATTCGACAGGTAATCCTTTCGCTTTTGAAAATACCCGGTCTTCAACACCGCGTTCAAATGCAATCCCATTTCGTCTTATCATTATTCGGAATGGGTTTTATGACACAAAGTCCTCTCCCTGCTAATCCGAATAATGAGCATTTATTTTTAAAAGTAAGTGTTACATTCATATTTTCAAACAAATCACGACAGTTTCCACTTTGATCTTTTAAACAAAAGGTCCATCAAAATCACAAAGGTACGATGTGGTTTTAGAATATCCATTTGGAATTCGACCCCCGGTCGCATCGAAATTCAAATGCCATTTGAAGGCCAATATTGATAGTCGGTTATTTAACTATCAATCACTAAGATTTAAATAATTTCCCTAATTATTTATTTTCAAAAATAACTTCTCAAGATATAATTTTAACACTCCAATCGTTTGAAAACAAATTTCAAATCAATTTTCACCTTTCAATCTTTTGAAAACAAATTTCAAATCACTTTTCCACATTTCAATACTTTGAAAGCAAATTTCAAATCATATTTCCTTACGGGAATTTTTTTTCCAAATATTTATTTATTTCCACTGCCGACTTCAAATATTTTAAAATATTTTAAAATACTTATCCCAAATATACTTGGAAATACTTAAAATAAAACTATTTTGAAACACTTTCTTAAATATTAGTTATGAAAATATTATACTAATGTCTCATATAAAAATTCAAGTCCAAACTAATTTTTAAATAAAATTAGTAGATATGATATAACTATTTAAATATCCAATTTCTAAAACCAATATCAATTAAATCTTTAAATCATTACTTCCATAATTAATTAAATAAATCTTTACTTTAAAGATTTACAAAATAACTTAAGAAACTAATTTCTCCAAAATATTCTTTTAAAACCAACTCTAAAACTTTCCATTTATATTTCAAAAGCTATTTTACAAATATACTCGGCTTTTCAAGAAAATACACCTTCCTTTTCAAAATGTATCATTTTTAATCAATTAATAAATCCTTTTGGATTTATTTTAAATTTACATTCCAAATCCGTAAATTCCTTTCCACACTTATTTAAAAATAAAACAATATTTATTTTTAAAACAAAATTCCCTTTCCTTTATAAAATTCCCATTGTGAATTTAAATTTCCAAATATCGACTGATATACGATTTCCAAATCATTTTTTAAATATTCACTTTCAAATACCAAATCAAACTCCAAATTAATTTCCAAAAATTTATTTCAGACACCAATTCAAATTTCAAATTAGTTACCAAAAGATTCATTTTTAAACACCAAATCAATTTCCAAATTGATTTCCAAAATTATTTCAAATACTAAATCAATTTTAAAATTTGATTTCTAAATTTATTTCCTTTTAAAATAAATTCCTTTATCTCTTTCAAATTATTTAAAATTTGAATATTAAATAAAATTTTCAACTAATAAACAATATTTCTTAAAACTCATTTATTAAATTCTTTTCCATTTTTTTGGAATTTATTTAGTAGGTTTTCAAAAATAAAACATTATCCTTTTAAAATTCCTTCTTTTAAATTTATCCAATTCTCAAAAATAAATTTTACTATAAATTTTCAACTTTAATTTTAGAAATCCAATTTTATTTATTTCCGGCATCCTACGATACCAAAAATATATTCGGCTAAAATATAGCCTTCAACGATTTCAACCGCAAACATATTCACACACAGATTATAAATAATCAACACATAACATTGAAAAAAATTCAAATGTATTGAGGAACCCAGTTGGATCCCTCCAACCTGTTTCCTGCATCCACATATGTTAGCACAACAATTAAATACCAATTCCACTTCGAGGTGAAATATCGCTGTATATGGGATTTATAAAATATCATCCGCTATTATGCGGCGTATAGGGTCTCATCCGCTATATAATGCGGAAAATCAATCACTCCAAATACATATATAATACCAATTCCACTTCGAGGTGGAATATCACAGTATATGGGTTTAATATAATATCATCCGCTATTATGCGACGCATAGGGTCTTATTCAACACATTTGATAATAATTTTCAATCCAAGCACACAATCAACAATTTTAAATTTAACTATCACAATTCAACAATCAACCAATAACTGAAATTTTCAATCATTATAATTTAAGTGACAAGATCTCACCTTTGCCTTTTATTTTGCAATCCAATCCAACTCATTTCCATTTCGGCTTGTTTCTCCATTTTAGACCTTGTATAAACATTTATACGATTCATTAATGTTCGAAATAAATCGAATAACCAATTTTCGTTTGGTAATTTTAATTATCCAGTGATTTTATTTTAAACCAATTTCTTTTAATAAATTTATTTTACTAAAAATTAAATTTTTAAAAAACAAAATTTCGTTTAAAAACAATTTATTCGACCAAGATTTTATTTTAGACTAATATCTTTAATTTTAAACCAATTCCTCTTAATAAATTTAATTAACTAACAAATTTGATTTTAAAATAGTAATTTAATTTTAATTTTTTTTACATAAAAAATACAAAAAAATTTCTTTACTGTAATTTAAACTCTACCTATATAATAATTCTTGATTCCCTATACTCATACATGTGGTTTGATAAAATAAATCAAAATACTTTATTTCTGTTATTATTTTTTTCCATTTTAATAAAATAAATCCAAAAATAAGAATACCTTATGCTTCGAAGTCGCCTCCACCCAAAATCGAGGTCGAAGTCGACTGCGTTCTCTCGATTAGAACTAGAACTGAGCCTGATACTTGAACAACATGATCATCTGAACTTGATTTGCAAAACCCATGTCGAGATCGAACTCGACGAGCTTCAGGTCGCCGCTTGCTCCGCCTTCGATTGGAGACGCCGCGCCTCTCGCCAATGACAGCTCCTGCTACGCGACGACGTCGCCCATAAAATTTCTCGTGACAACCAATGACACTTTTTGTCCCCAATGCCCAAGCACCCAATGTCACGGCCCGGACTATGACACCGCGACCCCTTCAAGCATGCGCGAGTCGCTGCTTCACCCAAATACGCCGTAGCTTGAGAACGAAGCTTCCACTTGATCGTAAACACCTTCCCCGCTAGGCTTGAAATCGAGCCCAAACTCTCTAACAAAAATGGAAGTTGTCGCTCCTTTTATTCGAAGTTCGATTTCGATCTAACCGCCATTTTGATTTTCTTTATTCGATCGGGTATAAGAGGCCATTTTGATTGATTTCGTTTTCTGTGTGAATTTTGATTTCATTTGTAAAGAGAACTCGGCTGCCATTTTTTCGCGAATTTGATTTTGAAATATTCTGAATGATAGAAGAAAGAAGACTTGGCTATTTTATTTTCGAGTAACGGAACGAATTCGTTTTTTTTTTAATTTTCTTTCTTATGAGAGACACGTGTGTATTTGGTAAGACACGTGCTAAAATTTTAATACGTGTTTGCCAGGGCTTAACATAATATTATAATGCAATAATATTATTTATTTTTTTAAATTTAAATTCAAAATTTTAAATCGTTTTGATTAATGCAATTCAAAATCTCGATCTCCAATCGAAGCATGCCGCCAGGCATTTATAATGTTATATGCCTATTCCGAACGCAATGGAAAAGGTTCTGGGTCCAAATTCGATCTTATGGAGAAGATAACTTTTTGAACTGGTTAAATTATAGAATTTTCGATTTAAATTTCAGTGCGTTTATTGACCGTACGCTTACGTGACAACTCCAACCGCTACGAAAATTGAAATCCAATAATAATACGCTATTACGGATCCAATGGAACTGGTTTCGTAGAAATTCAAGACTGTGCCTCGGAATGCTATTTTTAAATATCGATTTAAACGAGATAAATTTCAAAACTGAACAAATCATTTCCAAATTCCATTCCGAAGCTACCATTATCTTCAGTATCATTAATATAGATTTTCTAAGCCTTTGAATTATTTTTAATCAGCTTAAAATTGAAGATACAAATTTTTACCCAATTTCACATTATTAAATTGAATAATTTAATTTCCAAATTCATAGCAATATTCGAAGTTCAAGTTAAAAATATCTTTCAATATATAAAATCAATTTAAATATTTCTTTTTTATACGTTTAAAATTTTTGAGTCGTCACATCCTTCCCCTTAAAAGAATTTCGTCCCGAAATTTCTAGTTAAGAAGAATGATCCTTAATCCTGTTATCTTTTCTTGCAAACCAAACAATTTTCAACAACTTGCCCAAACAAATCTTTTTATTAAAGATCCATTATCACTTCATCTAACTTTCCAACATCTTCCATATATGCCAAACAACATTACTTTCTTAACAGTTCAAATTTAAATTCAAAATTTAAATTTTCAAAATTTTCTCAAGATTTTTCTAACTCCCGAAATTTTCAAATTTTTTTGCCAGTGTCTCCTTTGTGCGGCTAGCTCAGTATGACTACAAAATGGCGCCACGAGCCTCTAGATTCAAAAAGAAAACAAAAAGCCAAGTGGCTAGACAAGAAAATCATCAAATTTCATACTAAAATTCAAATACATACCTTTTTGGAGCAATTCAAATTTATCTTCGAAACCAAAATTGCAATTCCATTTTCCTTCACACCTGTATATCCTACTAATATTAGTATCCAATTACAACAATCAAAACCATTTTGCACTTTTATTTACAAAATTTCGAATACTTATTTCTTATACCTTTTTTACTTCACTATTGAAGTTATATATCCATTTTCATTTAATCTTACATATTCAATTTCATTTGAATTCAATTTACACTTTCAATTTTATTTGGATTCAACTTACCTTCTGAATATTCAATTTTATCAACTATCATTCATTCACAACTGATTTATATCACTATTATAAATTAGTTTCATTTACTAATTCATTACAAATTCCAATTCATTTATTAACTTAGAATATTTCCTAAATTACAAATTCACTTAAGAATTACACCATTCATTTTCTTAAGTTCGATACAAGTATTTTTACATACTTCTTATAGTTATTTTCAACTCATCACTTTGGTTTATATCTACTTATACCTAAACTGGATTTCCCATTCCATATGAATTCAATTCATTTCAAACCATATTAAATTTGTCATTCATTCAATTAGTTTCACTTACTAATTTCATTTTTAATACTTCACTTTGTTTATCACAAATAAAATTCAATTTCTAATATTCAGTTTGAATTTCATTTACTTGCAATTGCAAATTCATTTATTTGTTTACAAATTTCTTTTCCATCTTAGTAAATTTTATTCCACAATTTTTTTTAGATTCCAGAGTCATTCCAACATTTCAAAATCATTTTTGAAATCAATTCAAATTATCTTTTGAATTTCCAAAACCAAACCACAAATTTTGCAAACAATCCTTTTTAAAATAATTCGGTAGCAATTCCTTTCCTGGAAACTCAAAAATGAACATCGATGATGTCGCGATCATCATCGGAATTATTTTCGAGCGACCGAGAAGAGTTTTGTGCTTTCATCCCTTCAAAACACTTTTCCAAAACCTTTGAAAAACCATTTTCATATCGAAAAGGGATTTAAACTTCCCACCAAAATTTCAAATTTTAAATCCTTTCAAAAACATTTTTAAATAATTCTCTGGAATTCTATTTCAAATTATAACCTACTTTTACAATTTTCATTTACAAATCCCATTTGTATATGAATTTTATTTCTCATCTTTAAGTTATGTTTCAATTTCTTATTCAACTTCAATGATAATAATTTAATATTATCACATCCTAACATCTAAGCAACCATATACTATAATAATTTACAGAAAATGATTCCTTTTATATACAAAAATAATTTAGGTAAAATTATTTCATTTACCTGATTTTAAAACAATACCGTGTCGGTTTATCTTGTTTAAGAGTTTAGAAACCCCTATCGATACAGTTGACCAAACTGCTCCGACCAGAATCTATAAACAATCAACCGATAAGTCAATACAATATAAAAACTCTATATTCACTAACAAATACGCGCTCATATCTATTATTACACTCAGCTCATTCTAGTGTACTGCTAACTCAATTTCTAATGAGTAATCCCCACCAGAGCCAAGGTTTTCGCTTAACCAAATGCTCTGATACCAATCTATAACGATCTAATTTTTCGACTTTCGAAAGTCGACATCAGTACGTCCACTGTATCAAATGCCACACAATCGAATGCCGGAAAACCAAACCATTAGGGTTTAAAAAGAAGAAGATAGAAGAAGAATAGAAACAATAACAGAATCTCACATTTCGCAGCGGAACAACTTATACTAAATAAATGAATATCTTTAAACAAAGAACTATATCAGTTTTACATACATCACACTATCAGAGTTTACAACAACACAAATCACAACATAGGCATTCATTAGAAATTGCTTACATGAAAACTTAACTAGCACCAAACCATACGCAACAGACACTACATAATATAAGTCATACGTCTCGCCATCCAGCTTGAACTCCTGATCTCCATAGCAACTTCTTTTCTGACTTCGCTCTAGAACAACTGACAACCTGACTCTAGGCCGCCCGTGTGGTAAATATGGGCACCCAGAGTTTAGAAAGGGAACAATAAACTCCAGGTCAGTCGTGGGACTGGTGTGAGATCTAAAAAACAGTTATTTTCACGAAGAAAATAATAAGAAATCTGCTATACTTTTTGGAAATGAAACTACCATAAGTCCTCCCGCCACAAACACAATGCAAACGCAGAATTGGAGGAGATTTCTTCTTATGATAGTCAAACATGCTTGATACACAAAATCTTTCCAATATTATCATTAGTGCATAGTGAAGAAAACATTTCGAAAGTATAATATTAATCTTAGCCATCATACAACCATTATTGTATGCCTACTATAGCTACCATGTTCAATAGCAGGTTACCGCCACATTCCATGGAAGGTTATACAACTAAAACCGTACATGGCACGTATTGTTTCTTTGGATTTCCAACAAATGGTCAGGCTAAGGAACTTCCTACTGCGACATGGGTACGCCTCTGGAGGGATGTCCCGAGAACCAAACCGGACCTCTTCTAACACAAGGCCGGGTTACCTCTGTAACTAGGTAACTACTACTCGAGTATGCCATCCCCCGGTCGTTTGTGGCCTTTATCCGAGGATCCTCAACCACAAAGAAACAACCACAAAGTATAATAAATTTGCAGCAACCACATAGGTTAAATATCAGGGATCCATACCATGATACCACCCTTTTGCAGAAGGAAATGACATATTCTAAAGGGCACCACCCTCATAATCTTTCCGCATTCTTCCTGTTTTGACCATTTCCGGGGTGTGAGGTCCGACAAAGTCTCGTCCACAAAGCTACACTTTTCACAAAGTCATGCTTCGATCAATAAATGATCAGCAGCACTTCGTATGCCACACTACCGAAATGGGAGTATATCATTAATAACCATCAAAAACCTAACCTCTGAGATCGTACGTCTCAGAGAAGGGTGTTAAGCTAAGAGAATAAATTCTCCGCCACTAACAAAAATGTATTTGATAGAAATCAGCTTTATATCTCAAAGTGTAATGTCAGGCACACATCCATACAAGTCCGTTCCGGGATCGAACGGAACCGAAGGCACTTCAAAAGAAGCCCTTGCAAATCCGGATATTCACCAATCACGTCTGGAATCCCCAACACAAAGGGTGATAAAATCTCTATACTGGAGCAAACCGATGCAGAGACATTCGATAGGTAATCCTTTCGCTTTCGAAAATACCCGGTCTTCAACACCGTCTTCAAACGCAATCCCGTTTCGTCGTATAATTATTCAGAATGGGTTTTATGACACAAAGTCCTCTCCCGGCTAACTCGAATAATGAGCGCTTATTTTTAAAATAAGTGTTACATTCAGATTTTCAAACAAACCACAACAATTTCCACTTTGATGTTTTAAACACAAGATCCATAACAATCAAAAAGGTTCGATGTGGTTTTCGAATATCCATTTGAAATCCGACCCCTGTCGCATCGAAATTTAAATGCCATTTGAAGGACAATATTGATAGTCGGTTATTTAACTATCAATCAACATTCACAACAATTGCCAAGATTTAAATAATTTTCCCCAATTATTTATTTCAAAAATATCTTCGCAAGATATAATTTAACACACCAATCGTTTGAAAACAAATTTCAAATCAATTTTCACCTTACAATCTTTTTAAAACAAATTTCAAATCACTTTTCCACATTTCAATACTTTGAAAACAAATTTCAAATCATTTTTCCTTACACGGAAAACATTTCCAAATATTTATTTATTTCCACTGAAAATCTACCTAGTACAAATATTTTAAAATAATTTAAAATACTTATCCAAAATATACTTGGAAATATTTAAAATAAAACTATTTTGAAACACTTGGTTAAATATTAGTTATGAAAATATTATACTAATGCCTCATATAAAAATTCAAGTCCAAACTAATTTTTAAATAAAATTAGTAGATAGGATATAACTATAACTATTTAAATATCCAATTTCTAAAACCAGTATCAATTAAATCTTTAAATCATTACTTCCATAATTAATTAAATAAATCTTTACTTTAAAGATTTACAAAATAACTTAAGAAACTAATTTATCCAAAATATTCTTTTAAAACCAACTCTAGAACTTCTAATTTATATTTCAAAAGCTATTTTACAAATATACTCGGCTTTTAAGTAAAATAAACCTTCCTTTTCAAAATGCATCATTTTTGATCATTCAATAAATCCTTCTAGATTTATTTTAAATTTACATTCCAGATCCGTAAATTCCTTTCCACACTTATTTAAAAATAAAATAATATTTATTTTTAAAACAAAATTCCCTTTCCTTTATAAAATTCCCATTGTGAATTTAAATTTTCAAATATCGACTGATATACGATTTTCAAATCATTATCCAAATATTCACTTTCAAATAACAAATCAAATTCGAAATTAATTTTCAAAAATTTATTTCAGACACCAATTCAAATTTCAAATTGGTTTCCCAAAGATTCATTTTTAAACACCAAATCAATTTCCAAATTGATTTTCAAAATTATTTCAAACACCAAATCAATTTTAAAATTTGATTTCTAACTTTATTTCCTTTTAAAATAAATTCCTTTATCTCTTCTAAATTATTTAAAATCCGAATATTAAATAACTTATTCAACTAACAAACAATATTACTTAAAAACCATTTATTAAATTCTCTTCCGCAATTGGGAATTTATTTAATAGGTTTTCAAAAATAAAATCTTATCCTTTTAAAATTCTTTCTTTTAAATTTATCCAATTCTCAAAAATAAATTTTACTATAAATTTTCAACTTTAATTTTAGAAATCCAATTTTATTTATTTCCGGTATCCTACGATATCAAAAATATATTCGGCTAAACTATAGCCTTCAACGATTTCAATCGCAAATATGATCACACATAGATTATAAATAATCAACACATAACATTGAAACAAATTCAAATGTTTTGAGGAATTCAGTTGGATCCCTCCAACCTGTTTTCCTGCATCCACCGACGTTAGCACAACAATTAAATACCAATTCCACTTCGAGGTGGAACATCGCGGTACATGGAATTTATAAAATATCATCCGTTATTATACGGCGCATAGAGTCTTATCTGCTATATAATGCAGGAAATCAATCACTCCAAATACATATATAATACCAATCCTACTTTAAGGTGGAATATCACGGTATATGGGTTTAATATAATATCATCCGCTATTATGCGGCACATAGGGTCTCATTCAACACATCTGATAATAATTTATCAATCCAAGCATACAATCAATAATTTTAAATTTAACTGTCACAATTAAACAATCAACCAATAACTAAAATTTTCAATCAATATAATTTGAGTGAGAAGGTCTCACCTTTGCCTTTTATTTTACAATCCAATCCAACTCATTTCCATTTTGGCTTGCTTCTCGACTTTAGACCTTTCATAAACATTTATACAATTCATTAATATTCGAAATAAACCAAATAACCAATTTTCGTTTAGTAGTTTTAATTATCCAGTGATTTTATTTTAAACCAATTTCTTTTAATAAATTTATTTTACTAAAAATTGAATTTTTAAAAAGCTAAATTTCCTTTAGAAACAATTTTTTCAACCAAGATCTTATTTTAGACTAATATCTTTAATTTTAAACAATTCCTCTTAATAAATTTAATTAACAAACAAATTTGATTTTAAACTAGTAATTTAATTTTAATTCTTTTATGTAAACAACACAGAAATTTTTCTTTACTATAATTTAAATCTACCTATATAATAATTCTTGTTTCCCTATATACATATATGTGGTTTGATAAAATAAATCAAAGTGCTTTATTTCTCTTATTTTATTTCCATTTTAATAAAAAAATCCAAAAATAAGAATACCTTATTCTTCGAAGTCGCCTCCACCTAAAACCGAGGTCGAAGTCAACTGCGTTCCCTCGATTAGAACTTGAACCGAGCCTGATACTTGAACAACATGATCATCTAAACTTGATTTTCAAAACCCAAGTCGAGATCGACGAGCTTCAGGTCGCTTCTTGCTCCGCCTTCAATTGGAGACGCCGTGCCTCTCGCCAACGACAACTCCTGCTACGTGACGACGTCGCTCTGAAAATTGCTCACGACAACCAATGACACTTCTGGTCGCCAATGCCTTAGCACCCAATGCCGCAGCCAGTACTATGACAACGCATGACCCCTTTAAGCATGCGCGAGTCGCTGCTTCACCCAAATACACCGCTGCTCGAGAACGAAGCCTCCACTTGATCGCAAACACCTTCCCTGCTAGGCTCGAAATTGAGCCCAAACTCTCTGACAAAAATGGAAGTCTTCACTCCTTTTATTCGAAGTTCGATTTCGATCTGACCGCCATTTTGATTTTCTTTATTCGATCGGGTACAAGAGGCCATTTTGATTGATTTTTTTTCTATGTGAATTTTGATTTCATTTGTAAAGAGAATTCGTCTGCCATTTTTTCGCGATTTTGATTTTGAAATATTCTGAATGATAGAAGAAAGAAGACTCGGCTATTTTATTTTCGAGTAACCGAACGAATTCATTTTTATTTTTTTATTATTTTCTTTCTTATGAGAGACGCATGTGTATTTGGTAAGACACGTGCTAAAATTTTAATACGTGCTTGCCAGGGCTTAACATAATATTATAATGCAATAATATTATTTATTTTTTTAAATTTAAAGTCAAAATTTTAAATCGTTTTGATTAATTCAACTCAAAATCTCGATCTTCAATCGAAGTGTGCCGCCAAGCGTTTATAATGTTATATGCCTATTCCGAACGTAATGGAAAACGTTCCGGGTCCAAATTCGATCGTATGGAGAAGATAGCTTTTTGAACTAGTTAAAATATCAAATTTTCGATTTAAATTTCAGTGCATTTATTGTCCGTACGGTTACATGACAATTACAAATACTATGAAAATTGTAATCTGATAATAATACACTACTACGGATCCAATGGAACTGGTTTCGTCGAAATCCGAGACCGTGCTTCGGAATGCTATTTTTAAATATCGATTTAAACGAGATAAATTTCAAAACTGAACAAATCATTTCCAAATTCAATTCCGAAGCTACCATTATCTTCAGTATCATCAATATAGATTTTCTATGCCTTTGAATTACTTTTAATCAGCTTAAAATTGAGGATACAAATTTTTACCCAACTTCACATTATTCAATTGAATAATTTAATTGCCAAATTCATAAAATATTCGAAGTTCAAGTTAAAAATATCTTTCGATATTTAAAATCAATTTAAATATTTCTTTTTAAATGTTTAAAATTTTTGGATCGTCATAAGTTTGCTGAATTGGAATAGGTGAGATGGCTGCGTTGGAGTATGCTAGAAGGTTTGAGGAGTTGGATAGGTATGGATATTCCATTATGGATACTGTGATCAAAAGGAACGAGAAATTCGTTAGGGGATTGAAGCCTGAGTTGGCAAGGGCTACATTACCTCATATCAAGGACCCTTGTGATGTTGTAGTAGAGATGGCGTTGAGACATGAGGAGATGTTTGCTTCTCTGGATAAGAAAAAGGCAAAGGAAGTCCAGGTAGTGTTAGAAAAGGAAGTTCTTTCATAAGAAAGGTTTTCAAAATGGTGGAGCTATAAAGAAATGAAAGTCGGAGGTTGACTTCTTTTAGTGCGATAAGAATGCACATTTTTCTAATGAATGCCGTACCGAAAAGGCAAAGGAAGTGATCGGGAAGAAGAATATTGATGCTTCAACTGCGATCAGATTGGTCATTACAAGAACCAGTGCAAAGAGCCTGCTAAGGATGTAAGGGGCAAAGTGTATGCATTGGAGCCAGCTACCTCGAGGCCAACCGTAGAGGAAAAAGGAAAAACAGTGTTGGGAGGTACACTTCAGATTCATGGTATGTTAATTAGCATTCCGTTTGATACCGGTGCATCACATTCTTTTATATCTCATTGTTTGGTAGATAATCTTAACCCAGAACCCTCATACTTAGTTACTTCCTTAAAGGTTGCAAATTCAATAGGAGGGTATGCGGCACTTGGGATGAAGTGTGGCCACTTAGGGTTTGATTTGTTTGGTCATATCTTTGTTACAGTTTGCATGTATTTAACTTTGTAGAGTTTAGAATTATTTTGGGTATGGATTGGTTAAGTAAGTACGATTCTATGATATTTTACCATATAGAAAAATATCACTTAGACGTCCTGACTGTAGTGGTCAGATTGTATATACCGTAGAAAGCCCTAGTTGTAAGGTAAATGTAATGTTGGGTGTTATGGAGTTAGTGGATGATTCGAATCGAGTTGTCGTGGTTAAATAAATCACGGATGTCCTCGGGCTGGTAGTAGGATTGCCACCGAAACAAGCCATTGAGTTTCGAAAAGATTTGGTGCCTGGAGCAGAATCAGTGAGTAGGCCACCAAGTAGGATGACACCTATAGAGATGAGAGAGCTGAAGGTGTAGTTGATAGATTTGGAAAGCAAGAATTTTATCAGATCTCATAGTTCACCTTAGGGAGCAGCCGTAGTGTTTGCCAAAAAGCCGGACGGATCGTTAAGGTTATGTATCGATTATCTTTAGTTAAATGAGAATACGATGAAGAATCGGAATCCATGCCAAGAATTAACGATTAGTTCGATCAGTTGAGTGGAGCCAAGGTATTTTCTCAGTAGGATTTAGCAACAGGTTTCCATCAGCTTAGAGTAGTAGAGGACAGTGTTCCTTTAACAACGTTTATAATTAGATATGGATCGTACGAATGGTTAGTGATGCCGTTCGGACTAACTAATGCGCCGGCATAAAATGTATATTTGATGAACTGAGTTTTCCGAGAGCACTTGGATAGGTTCATGTTGGTGTTTATAGATGATATCTTGTTATACTCTGGAGATGAAAGGGAGCATGAAGTTTATCTTAGAGTGGTGCTAGAGACAATGAGGCACCATCCGCTGGAGGCAAAGTTTTTGAAGTGTCATTTCTGGAAGAAGGAAGTGAAGTTTCTTGGCCATGTAGTCTCAGAGAAAGGGTTGTTTGTAGATCCACTTAGATTGAAGCAGTGAATAATTGGAAGAGACCCGAGACAGTGAATGAGATAAAGAGTTTTCTTGGATTGGCTGGATATTATCGGAGGTTCATAAAAGATTTTCGCGGATAGAAGCGCCGATGACCAAGCTAATGCGAGACGATGTGGAGTTTGTGTGGACCGATAAGTGTGAGGAAGCATTCCAGAGTTTGAAACACCTATTGACCCATGCACTTGTATTAGTTGTTACAAAAGGGAATCAGGACTTGGTAGTACATATAGATGCATGTAGAACTGGAATAGGAGTTATGCTAGTGCATAAAGATAAAATGATTGCCGATGCTTCTTGACAGCTTAGACCGCATGAGGTTAGGTATCCAACGCATGATTTGGAATTGACTGCATTGATTTTTGTGTCGAAGGTGTGAAGGCATTACCTTTTGGAAGAGATGTTTGAGCTATATACGGATCATAATTCGTTGAAGTATTTGTTCTCTCAAAAGGAGACGAACATGAGACAACAGGGATGGTTATAGTTTATTGCTGCTTATGATTTTGAAATTGATACACACCAGGAAAAGGTAATAAGGTTGCAGATGCGCTTAGCAGAAAGCATTCGAATGTAGTGTTGGCAATGATAGCTGAATGGAAGGATTTGGAAGCATTATTTGCATGTAAAATGCAGTGGAGATTTGAGGCTGGGTCAAGTGGGGAATCAGTTATGTTATCTTGTTTAAAAATTCGACCGGTAATGATCGAAAAGTTGCTTCTAAACAGGAGGACGATCCAGTATTAGTTGAACGAATCAGGAAGCTAAGGGATGGAACAAAGAGCGATGAAATGAAGGATTTTAGTCTTGAACAGAATGAGTGGTTAAGAAAGAAAGGAAGATTGTATTCCAAATGTGGGAAGCATTAGGAGAGATGTTCTAGAGGATTGCCATCATTCGAAGTTCATTATTCATCTGGGAGGAATTAAGATGTATCAGGACATGATGAGAAGTTTCTTCTGGGAAGGTATGAAGAAGGATGTAAATTTTTGGATAAAGCAATGTCTAAACTGCCAACAGGAAAAAGCCGAACATCAAAAGCCAAGTGGGTTGCTTCAGCCATTGGATATTCCGACATGGAAGTAGGATTCTATTTTTATGGTATTTATAGACGGGTAGCTAAGATCTAATAGAGGAAATAAAAGTCTATGGGTCATAGTGGACAGATTAACCAAGAGTGCACATTTCATAAGAGTTAAGTTAATAAGGATGATACCTATTCTAGCTAAGTTATTTATGAAGAATTTAGTTAGACTGCACGGAATTCCTAGTAGCATAGTAAGTGATAAAGATTCCTTGTTCACTAGTGAGTTCTATAAAAGTCTATAGGAGGTTTTAGGAACCAAGCTCAAGATGGGTACCGCATTCCATCCACAGATTGATGGGCAAATGAAAAGAGTTAACAAAGTCTTGGTGGATTTGTTAAGTGCTTGTGTGTTAGATTTTGGGATCACAGAAAGTCCATCTACACTTGGTTGAGTTTTCATATAACAACAGTTATCAGACTAGTATAGGGATGACTCCTTTTGAAGCTTTGTGTGGAAGGCCATGCAAATCACCAGTTTGTTGGTTAGAGACCGAGGATAGAATGGTTCTTGGTCCAGATTTGGTTAGAGAAGTTGCAGTGAAGATTGAGTTGATTCGAGCTAGAATGAAGGATGTTCAATCTAGGCAAAAGAGTTGTGCAGACAGAAGACGGAAAGACTTAGATTTCTCAGTTGGAGATCATGTGTTTGTTAAGGTATCACCGATAATGGGTGTGATTAGATTCGGGAAATCAAGGAAGTTGGCACCGAGATTCGTAGGACCATTTCCTACTGTATAAAGGATCGAGAAACTCGCATATAGAGTAGAGCTACCAAATATTTTGGCTAGAGTCCATGATGTTTATCATGTTTCTTATCTAAGAAAGTGTATTAGAGACCCAGAGTCTACTATACCACTGACTGTGGTAGATGACTTAGTAGCAGAACCAGATTTGACTATAATTAAGAAGCCGGTTCGGATAGTTGTGAAAGATGAGAAGAGGCTTAGAAACAAGACAATTAGACTAGTGAAAGTCCAGTGGAGCGACGATGAGAGAGACTATACTTGGGAGACTTAGAGCAGGATTAGAGACACATATCCTGATTTGTTTGATGGTATGTTTTACCTTTATGATTGACTGTTGCGTACCATATCGTAATTTCGAGGAGGAAATTCTTTAAGGAGGGGAGTCCGTAACGATCCAAATTTTTAGTAACATTATTTAGGATATTTAATTAGCTAAATTAAATAAAATAATTTAATAATTAGAGGATTGATATTTGTGATTAATAATGGGTAGCTGTGCCATGTAAACAAATGAACTAAAATGGGTAAAAATAAAATAAGTTGGGCAAATAGGTGCAAGGTAAAGTTGGAATAAGAGTATTCTAACACCTAAACCCTTGGGAATTCATTTCACACGTTCATTAATTTGCAAAAATTAAATATTGATGCCAGCCACCATTGGAAAAAACAAGAGGAAGAAAAAGACAAAGGAAGAAGATTAATCAATTCAAATCCGTTCAAATCTAAAATCCTTAATCTCTGCTAAGGTGAATAATGACTACATCTCATATTTTCTATTGTTTTCAATTTTAAGGTCAATCTGAATTATTTTGCAAGGTTAAGCAATGTTTTTTATTGATTAAATGTCTATATATGCTTGTTGATGATTTATGCTTATTTACATAGGCTTTATGATATGTTTTGATGTGAATACCCTATTAAATGACATCCAAATGCCTTGCAATTTTATATTGAGATCAGAAATCATATTTTAAGATGGGTTTCAATTTTTATAATTTCTGAATTAATGTGGATTTAATATTAATTTTCTACTGAAGAAAATGATTATATGGCCTAAAATAATTTACGGATAAATTATATATGTTTTAGGTCTAAAGTTAATATATGTTGGAAAACATATTAAAATGATTTTTTGAAATTTTAATAGAATTTTCCCAAGTGTTCTAATAGAAATATAAAATTATTTAAGGTATGGGACTTAAATGTTTTATATAATAATAAAAGGAGAAGAGGCATTTTGTAAATTATTTAAATTGTTTACTTCTGAAATTTTAGCAGTACTTTTAGAAAAGAAAATTACAACCAATCATATTTTGACAAACAAGGCATGTTAGTTGAAAAGATTAATTTAAGAAAATAAAAATTAGTTTAAATATGCTTTATACATGTTTTGCCACTTTTGGCACCTAGGTTCCGACTTAGTAGTCACGCCTCCATCACTTTCGAAACCAATGCACATAATATCAAAGACTTGGTACATAGTGAATTGGACTTAGGCGGAAGGTACTGGCTCAAAGCTATGAGTTCTGAGAGGGTTGATACGTTGGTTTGCTTTTAAATGAATATGCATCTGCTTTGCTTTCAAAAGAAATGCTTTCGATTTGGTTGGCATCCGACTGGGTCAAATTTATTTAAAGAATGGTTTTGAAATGAGTTGGCCCTTGTTTTAAGTAAATGCTTTCGAAGGAGTCAAGACCCCTTTGGTGTTGCTTTCTACCTTTTGAAACAAATGGTTTCGAAAGGGATACTCTATTTTCAAAACTTAGTTGCTTCTCCAATGCTTCTGAAGGGTTAGTTTTGACACCATCACTTCTTTACTTAGGAATTGCTTTCGAAAGAGTGCTTTCAACTTAGTTGTTTTACAGCCCTTTGTTATGTTGGAAGTTAAACCCAAAGGTTTCGAATGGATTGGTTTTAAATGGTTTCCATATTTTTACTTGAACCCAAATACTTTCGAAAGGTTTGATGTTTTAATGCTTTCAAAAGGTTTTAATGAAGCTTTCGAAGGGGTGGTTCCCCATTGGTTTTGAATGGCTTAAAAGGAAGGTTTTCCAATGTTTTCGAAAAGCAATGTTTAAATGTTTTAAAGACATGATGTCTAAGGTTTTATAGCTTTCGAAGGGACGGTTTTTAATGGTTTCAAAAGATTTAGAAAGGAATGTTTTGGCCTTTCGGCCTAGGTTATAAAAAAGGTTTACTTGGTTTCGAAAGGGTTACTTTTAATGGGATCGAAAGGGGCACTTTCAAGGGTTTAAACTATTTTCATCAACAAAGATTTATGTAAATTATATGTATAACATGGCAAGGCGATTTGAGTAAAGCATACAGTACATTTTCCTTGTTTAAAGTATGATTTAAAGGTTTAAATCAATTTGAGAAAAAGAGGCTTTCAATGAAAATTTTAGGAAAGATAACCCTAAATAAAATGAGTCAGATATTTGTATACCAGATGGGACCGGTATAGGGTCGTGTCCTCTACATTAGCTATTTGCCCCTAGGTAATTTATTCCAGAATTCTAGTGTGTAGGACTTTGTCACAGGTAAGACTAAAATGATGTTACACTTACACACAAAAGAGAATATATTTATACAAAGGTAGGTTATTGGTAAGCCTGCAAAACCATTAGGATCGGTTGACCTGGAGAAAGTAAGTTGGGTACAGAATGTCCAAAAGAGGAGAATTTAACAGACGTTTGATTATTCGTTTATATTGTTTGGTAGTCCGAGTCAACCAAATGTTAGTAGTTAGCCAAACAAAATTATAATGTTCGGACAGATAGTGCATTTGTTACCTGATTTGCATTTTTGCATGATAATGCTTTACAGTTTTAACCAGTTTTGCTTGAAGGATTTTGATTTGCAAAAGATATGTTTTGAAAGGATATTAGTGAGGGAAACCCATTCCGCTAAGAGGTGTGCTCTCATTTAATATCAAATAACCTAGATGCATAGTATTATTCACACAAGGCTTTATGTTTGACTCTAAATTTATGTTTTTCTCCTTAAACTCTTGAGTGCTCAAAATTGATTTGAGTCGGCTGAGGGTTGAGGTTTTTCAGGTTTTTAGTAGGTTGGCGAATAACGCTTCTGGAGATGAGTAGGTGGCTGACGAATAACTATTTAGAAGTTGCTATTTTATTCTATTTTATTGCACCGTGTTGTATTAAGCCAATTATGACTATATAGTACTCTGATCAACCAAGAGGGCATCTTTATTTATCGCTCTAAGCATATTTTGTATAGTTATATTTGATTAAAACCTAGGAAATGTTTGTGATTATGTAACTTGGATATGAAATGTTGTTTTGAAATGTAATCGGAAAAATATTTTAATCTATAACGATTTTATTTCATATTTAAGTGCTCCTGGTATTATGGATATCATTAATGTTATCATATTTGGTTACTGAAAGTTCATACTATGGATGACTGTAATATCTGTAGCGCTTAGCTTCAGGCCTCCAGATAGACGATGTTATATTCATGTACTACTAATACTATGCAATGATACTTTATGATTTCGTAATTTGTTCGAATACAATAAAAGTGAATAAAAAGTGGAAGACATATTGTACATTTGTATAGTTCAACCAATGCACAAACTCTATACTGCTGAATAAGAAAGTCAGAAAGACTGAATTTTGTACTCTCAGATTGTTTGACAATATACATTCATGCGGTGTGCATCGTATAACTCAAAGAACGAAGGAACTCTATATTATCATCTGAAACAGGATAGAAGCATGATTTTTTTACCATGTTCTTTGTTCAATTGTGCATAGGATGGTGTTATAGAGTCATTCGACTTAATAAGGACTCTAACTCTGTACTGCTATCTGAAACAAGATAGAGATATCATTTTGCCAAGTTCCTTATTCAATTTTACACAACTGGGTGGTTTATGGAGCCTTTCAACCCAAATAAGACTGTAACTCTATATTGCCTTCTTAAACAAGATAGAAGTATGTTTTTTGTCAAGTTTTTCGATCGATTTTATACCATCATATGGTGTTATAGCGCCATCTAACTCAAAATACACTCTAACTCTATAATTCCATATGAAACAAGACCGAAGCATGTTTTTTGCCAAGTTTTTGATCGATTGTATACTACCATAGGTGTTATGGTTCCATGCAACTCAAATGGTACACTAAATTTGTATTGCTGTATGAACCGTAAATCAATTTTTTAAAGCCACGGTACATATACCATCTATCAACCATCAACATGCATCACCATACAACATATAATCTATTAACCATCAACCTGCATTATCATACAACATATATTCTATCAACCATTAACATACATCATCATAATTTTTAATATCAATGCACACATCAAAACAAATCGAAATACAACATATTTTCTACTAACACATCAATTTTTTAAAACCAAAATACACTAAAATAAACCATCATCATCCATCCAACATAGTTCATAACATAGTTTTGTCGACATAATATACACTACCGTACACCATAATACAACAAACACTACACAAACGAAAATACTTTCCTTCCATATACAAAAAATATAGTATGCAACAAAATATAGTAGTACATATCATCTACCAATTACCTTCACTCATTGGTATACTAAGTCCAGGGCCGTGCTTATGCTTGGTTCTTGGTTCGGCTTTTTGAGAACACCGCCCTTTCAACTCCAGTGATAAAATACTGTTATTTTTCACATCCATTGCACATAGCACTTCTACATCTTGTTTTTCTCAATAATGTTTTTGTCAAGTATCTCTATAGCCAATTTTCATTGCCTTCTTCTACGAATTATAAATGGAAAAAAACTAAAACCTATGTAAAACTAGAACCCATAATAATGGTATATAACTATATTTTCCAGTTCTTCAGCTTGAACATTTTAATTTAATCTATGCTTCATCTTTGAACTCTAGACATGTTGGTGAGAAATTCGATGAAATCAATTCTAGTAGTCATCAATGCGATTCCATGCTTCTGTAACAGTGGGTGAACGTGAACTACCATGAAGCACATGATCCTACTAATTCTACGCATACCAGTGGTCATTATCATATCAAATTCTATACTGGTTTCCATGTGATCCTCATTCAAGGTATATGATGTTATTTGTCTAGTGTACTAAAACAGATAGCAAGTAACTATAAACTCGTCGCACAAGTTTATCAATTAGAATTCCACTACGCCGGAATTGTATATTAGATAATTGTAACTATAAGTTACAACAAAAACGTTATATTATTTTGAATAAATAGTATAACCAGAATAACGGATAGAAAATAGAATAATGTATATAAATATACAAATAGAGTAGAATTCTAACCGGATTATGTCTGAGGCTCGTCGTAACGATTTCCTTAAGAATTTTATTTCAAAATTCCCCTAAGATACAACAGACGTATTCTGCTCGAGTTTGTAATGAGTATATCACTCTATGATTTAGAGTATAGCAGCAGAAGAGAAGAAGAAGATTCAGATTTCTAAAAATGAGTGAGGAAAGTGATCAGTTTTCCTTCTTATTTATAGTTGGTCCGTATCTCTTCCGAACGGTCGTGTCTGCACCCGTTCGCTCAAACAGTCGCGTCTGTACCTTTTCGTACAGTCACATCTGTTCACCCGCCTGCTATTCGCTTCTGTTTGCCCGCGCCACTTCAGTCGGGTCGCACCGGCTTATGCAGCATCCATTCGCCCGCATCTGCTTCAGTTGGGTCGCACCCGCCTGTGTTCGGCCGTACCTTTTTGCTTCTAACGGATCGCACCCGCCACTGTTCGCGCCTATTCAACCCGCGTCTGCTTCCGAACAAATCCGCATCTGTTCGTATGGCCTGCAACTGCCAGAAACCCGGTCCAGTTTGTAGTAAAAATACGAGTATCATCTTAGACCCAAATCCGAGCCCGAGCCAGAGCACGGCCCGGTTCGGTTCGGTCGGACGGACAGACGGCGGCGGCGCGCGCGCATGTGGTGGAGATGCATGATCTCCCTCCTCACAACGAAGCATACATTTGGGTGCCCCTAGGCCCCAACACCTTCATTGCAAAGCCATATATATATTGGAATGGCTTTGCAAATTTGGCGATATGGGACAAGTGTATTTCATTTACACTAGGAATTCCAACAATCCCCCACATAAATGTTAATATACTTTTCCCCCACACAAAGAGAAATATCACAGAGTACATATGGAATAATGCTTTATCGTGGATAAGTAGATATTTCACTTTGAACTTTCCCTAGTTAAAACTTATCGGATCTACTTGACTAATCGGTGAATTATTTCATCTTGAACCGTCGGCCATTATTGTATATCCAGACAATAAGCTTTACAAAGCATTGATTCCCTTCTCATGGTTGTGTTCATTTTGGTCCTGAACAATTTTTTGGTTCTGCGAGTGTTTTAGAGAATAAAAAGCTTTTTAATATTCTCATAAAGCCGACCCAGCTCACACTAATATAGATGATCGCAACCATTAAGAGTACCCTACATATGCCCCACTTGTTATTTCCAAGATATAGTCATCATTAAAAAACATAGTTTTAACCCTTAAATACTTCTGTAGGCATGCATTTATGTTGTGCACCATAGGAATGGAGTTGGACTATGTCCACGCAAATGCATTACGTCTTGAGTTATTCAGAACCGGTTTGCCTATTGATCCTAGTCCGTGGGATCTCCAGTCGCTAGGATAGGTTTCCGTATAAGACAACTCTTTGTGGTTTAGGCTTTTAAACCCATTCCCCTCGATTCGCAGTCAGTTTTCTCTCTTGATAAACCTTTAGTAAATGGATCTGCTAGGTTATCATTTGTTCTCACATAATCTATGGAAATAGTTCCATTTGAGAGTAACTGCCTAACTGTGTTGTGGCGTCGACGAATGTGTCGTGATCTTCGCCTGCTTTATCTAAAGCGACGAACTCCGATTCCATAGTGAATCGAGCTATGCATGTTTGTTTAGTAGATTTCCATGACACTACTGCCCTTGCTAAAGTAAAGACATAACCACTCATTGATTTTGATTCATCTGAATCAGCAATCCAATTTGCATCACTATATCCTTCTAGGACGGCGGGACATTTTCCATAATGTAAGGAATAATTTGTGGTATTTTTTAAATATCCAAGCATTCGCATTAGTGCTTTCCAGTGTTCCTTCCCTGGATTGCTTGTATACCTGCTTAATCGACTTACTGCATAAGCTATATCTGGCCTTGTGCAATTCATGAGATACATGAGACATCCTATTACACGAGAACATTCCAGTTGCATTACACTCTCATTAGTGTTTTTATGTAGTACTTCTGATGGATTAAAAGGTGTATTTACTCCTTTAATTCCAAAATTTGAAATCTTTCAATCACTTTTTCTACATAATGTGATTGAGATAACTCAATTCCATTAGGTGTTCTTATTATTTTTATTCCCAAAATAATATGTGCAGCACCCAAGTCTTTCATGTCGAAATTATTGATCAACATTTTCTTTATGATCTCAATTACCTGAGTATTTGGACCGAATATTAGCATATCGTCCACATATAGACAGATCATCACATATGATTATCCAAGTTATTTATAATAAACACATTTGTCACATTCATTTATACGAAAACCATTTGTCATCATGACACTATCAAATTTTGTGTGCCATTGCTTTGGAGCTTGTTTTAGTACGTATAATGATTTGACTAATCTACAGACTTTGTTTTCATTTCCTTTGGAAATAAATCCCTCAGGTTGCTCCATGTAAATTTCCTCATCGAGATTTCCATTTAAGATTGCTGTTTTTACATCCATTTGATGTATTTCTAGATCATAGATCGATGCAATCGCTATTAGCATTCTTATAGAGGTTATTCGTGTTACTGGAGAATATGTATCAAAGAAGTCTACTCCTTCTTTTTGACGATATCCTTTGGCTAATAATCTGGCTTTATATTTGTCGATAGAGCCATCTGCTTTCATTTCCTTCTTGAAAGTCCATTTGCAGCCAATTGGTTTTATTCCTGGTGGAATATCAATAATTTCCCAAGTTTTATTACTTAGAATTAAATCAATCTCGCTTTGAATTGCTTCTTTCCAACATGAGGATTCAGAAGATGACATTGCTTCCTTGTACGTTTGCAGTTCATGTAGTTGAGCAGTCACCGGTTTGGAGTCAACCATCTTGTAGTCCATAAATTTGTCTACAATGAATTTCTTAAGACTGATATTCTACGTCTTGTACTTTGTGGTAAGTGCATTCCAGAGTACTTTTGATGTCTTTAAGGCTGATATAATTTGTATAGCACCTTGTCGAGACAATTCAGAATGTAGTTTCTGCATTGAAAATGGGAATGCTTCCACATATCGACATCGGATTCCTTGCCTGGTACAGGAATCGGTTCCTCCTCCTCGAGATACCTTTGCAGGCCGAGTGTGGTGAGATAAAATAACATTTGGTTCTGCCACGTTAGAAAATCGTCACCATCTCCTTTAAAAGGATTGGGCCTGTTGTGTGTAGTAGCCTTTGTTGAGAGCTCTACTGTTGCCATCTCTGTTTTAGCAAAAAAGAGTAAAATTATTAAGATGTTATTTTTCTAGTGTACTAAAACAGATAGCAAGTAACTATAAACTCGTCGCACAAGTTTATCAATTAGAATTCCACTACGCTGGAATTGTGTATTAGATAATTGTAACTATAAGTTACAACAACAGCGTTATACTATTTTGAATAAATAGTGTAACCAGAATAACGGATAGAATATAGAATAATGTATATAAATATACAAACATAGTAGAATTCTAACCGGATTATGTCCAAGGCTCGTCGTAATGATTTCCTTAAGAATTTTATTTCAAAATTCCCCAAGATACAACAGACGTATTCTGCTCGAGATTGTAATGAGTATATCACTCTGTGATTTAGAGTATAGCAGCAGAAGAGAAGAAGAAGATTCGGATTTCTAAAAATGAGTGAGGAAAATGATCGGTTTTCCTTCTTATTTATAGTTGGTCCGTATCTCTTCCGAACGGTCGTGTCTCCATCCGTTCGCTCAAACAGTCGCGTCTGTACCTTTTCGTACAGTCACATCTATTTACCCGCCTGCTATTCGCTTCTGTTTGCCCGCGCCACTTCATTCGGGTCGCACCCGCTTATGCAGCATCCATTCGCCCGCGTCTGCTTCAGTTGGGTCGCACCCGCCTGTGTTTGGCCATACCTGTTTGCTTCTAACGGATCGCACCCACCACTGTTCGCGCCTATTCAACCCGCGTCTGCTTCCGAACAGATCCGCATCTATTCGTATGGCCTGCAACTGTCAGAAAGCCCTGTCCAGTTGTAGTAAAAATACGAGTATCATATTAGACCCAAACCCGAGCCCGACCCAGCCCGGTTCGGTTTGGTCGGACGGACGGACAGCGGTGGCGGCGCGCGCGCGTGTGGTGGAGATGCATGATCTCCCTCCTCACAACGAAGCATACATTTGGGTGCCCCTAGGCCCCAACACCTTCATTGCAAAGCCATATATATTGGAATGGCTTTGCAAGTTTGGCGATGTGGGACAAGTGTATTTCATTTACACTAGGAATTCCAACAACCCCCCACATAAATGATAATATACTTTTCCCCCACACAAAGCGAATTATCACAGAGTACATATGGAATAATGCTTTATCGTGGATAAGTAGATATCTCACTTTGAACTTTCCATAGTTAAAACTTATCAGATCTACTTGGCTAATCGGTGAATTATTTCATCTTGAACCATCGGACAATAAGCTTTACGAAGCATTGATTCCCTTCTCATCCAATCTCTTGGTTGTGTTCATTTTGGTCCTGAACAATTTCTTAGTTCTGCGAGTGTTTTAGAGAATAAAAAGCCTTTTAATATTCTCATAGAGCCGACCCATCTCACACTAACATAGGTGATCGCAACCATTAAGAGTATCCTACATATACCCCACTTGTTATTTCCAAGATATGGTCATCATTAAAAAAGGTAGTTTCAACCCTTAAATACTTCTGTAGGCATGCATTTATGTTGTGCATCATGGTAATGGAGTTGGACTATGTCCACGCAAATGCATTACGTCTTGAGTTATTCAGAACTGGTTTGCATATTGATCATAGTCCATGGGATCTCCAATCGCTAGGATAGGTTTCCGTATAAGATAACTCTTTGTGGTTTAGGCTTTTAAGCCCATTCCCCTCGATGTACAGTCAATTTTCTCTCTTGATAAACCTTTAGTAAATGGATCCGCTAGGTTATCATTTGTTCTCACATAATCTATGGAAATAGTTCCATTTGAGAGTAACTGCCTAACTGTGTTGTGGCGTCGACGAATGTGTCGTGACTTTCCATTATACACAAAGTTTTGCACTCTGCTTAGCGCTACTTGGTTATCGCAGTGTATGCATATGGCCGGTACAGGTTTAGGCCAGAACGGAATATCTTCTAAAAAGTGACGAAGCCATTCTGCTTCTTCGCCTACTTTATCTAAAGCGATGAACTCCGATTCCATAGTGGATCGAGCAATGCATGTTTGTTTAGTAGATTTCCATGACACTGCTGCCCTGCTAAGGTAAAGACATAACCACTCGTTGATTTTGATTCCCCTGTATCAGCAATCCAATTTGCATCACTATATCCATCTAGGACGGCATGATATTTTCCATAATGTAAGGAATAATTTGTGGTATTTTTTAAATATCCAAGCATTCTCATTAGTGCTTTCCAGTGTTCCTTCCCTGAATTGCTTGTATACCTGCTCAATCGGCTTACTGCATAAGTTATATCTGGTCTTGTGCAATTCATGAGATACATGAGACATCCTATTACACTAGAATATTCCAGTTGCATTACACTCTCAATAGTGTTTTTATGTAGTACTTATGATGGATTTAAAGGTGTATTTACTCCTTTAATTCCAAAATTTTGAAATCTTTCAATCACTTTTTCTACATAATGTGATTGAGATAACTCAATTCCATTAGGTGTTCTTATTATTTTTATTCCCAAAATAATATGTGCAACACCCAAGTCTTTCATGTCGAAATTGTTGATCAACATTTTCTTTATGGTCTCAATTACTTGAGTATTTGGACCGAATATTAGCATATCGTCCACATATAGACAGATCATCACATATGATTATCCAAGTTGTTTATAATAAACACATTTGTCACATTCATTTATACGAAAACCATTTCTCATTATGACGCTATCAAATTTTGCATGCCATTACTTTGGAGCTTATTTTAGTCCGTATAATGATTTGACTAATCTACAGACTTTGTTTTCATTTCCTTTGAAAATAAATCCCTCAGGTTGCTCCTTGTAAATAGCCTCATCCAGATTTCCATTTAAGAATGCTGTTTTTACATCCATTTGATGAATTTCTAGATCATAAATCGATGCAATTGCTATTAGCATTCTTATAGAGGTTATTCGTGTTACTGGCGAATATGTATCAAAGAAGTCTACTCCTTCTTTTCGACGATATCTTTTGGCTACTAATCTAGCTTTATATTTGTCGATAGAGCCATCTGCTTTCATTTTCTTCTTGAAAATCCATTTGCAGCCAATTGGTTTTATTCCTGGTGGAATATCAATAATTTTCCATGTTTTATTACTTCGAATTGAATCAATCTCACTTTGAATTGCTTCTTTCCAACGTGAGGATTCAGAAGATGACATTGCTTCCTTGTATGTTTGCAGTTCATGTAGTTGAGCAGTCACCGGTTCGGAGTCAACCAACTTGTAGTCTATAAATTTGTCTACAATTAATTTCTTAAGACTGATATTCTGCATCTTGTACTTTGTGGTAAGTGCATTCCAGAGTGCGTTTGATGTCTTTAAAGGCTGATATACTTTGTATAGCACCTTGTCGAGACAATTCAGAATATAGTTTCTGCATAGAAATCGGAATGCTTCCACATATCGACATCGGATTCCTTGCCTGGTACATGAATCGGTTCCTCCTCCTCGAGATACCTTTGCAGGCCGAGTGTGGTGAGATAAAATAACATTTGGTTCTGCCACGTTAGAAAATCATCACCATCTCCTTTAAAAGGATCGAGCCTATTGTGTGTAGTAGCCTTTGTTGAGAGCTCTACTGTTGCCATCTCTGTTTTAGCAAAAAAGAGTAAAATTCTTAAGATGTTATTTGTCTAGTGTACTAAAACAGATAGCAGGTAATTATAAACTCGTCGCACGAGTTTATCAATTAGAATTCCACTACGCTGGAATTGTGTATTAGATAATTGTAACTATAAGTTACGTTGTAAATAAGTTACAACAAAAGCGTTATACTATTTTGAATAAATAGTATAACCAGAATAACGGATAGAATATAGAATAATGTATATAAATATACAAACATAGTAGAATTCTAACCAAATTATGTCTGAGGCTCGTCGTAACGATTTGCTTAAGAATTTTATTTCAAAATTCCCCCAAGATACAACAGACGTATTCTGCTCGAGATTGTAATGAGTATATCACTCTGTGATTTAAAGTATAGCAGCAGAAGAGAGGAAGAAGATCCAGATTTCTAAAAATGAGTGAGGAAAGTGATCAGTTTTCCTGCTTATTTATAATTGGTCCGTATCTCTTTCGAACGGTCGTGTCTGCACCCGTTCGCTCAAACAGTCGCGTCTGTACCTTTCCGTACAGTCACATCTGTTCACCCGCCAGCTATTCACTTCTGTTTGCCCGCGCCACTTCAGTCGGGTCGCACCCGCTTATGCAGCATCCATTCGCCCGCGTCTGCTTCAGTTGGGTCGCACCCGCCTGTGTTCGGCCATACCTGTTTGCTTCTAACGGATCGCACCCGCCACTGTTCGCGCCTATTCAACCCGCGTTTGCTTCCGAACAGATCCGCATCTGTTCGTATGGCCTGCAACTGTCAGAAAGCCCGGTCCAGTTTGTAGTAAAAATACGAGTATCATATTAGACCCAAACCCGAGCCCGAGCCCGAGCACGGCCCGGTTCGGTCGGACGGAAGGACGGCGGCGGCGTGCGCGCGTGTGGTTGAGATGCATGATCTCCCTCCTCACAACGAAGCATACATTTGGGTGCCCCTAGGCCCCAACACCTTCATTGCAAAGCCATATATATATTGGAATGGCTTTGCAAATTTGACGATGTGGGACAAGTGTATTTCATTTACACTAGGAATTCCAACAATCCCCCACATAAATGATAATATACTTTTCCCCCACACAAAGCGAAATATCACAGAGTGCATATGGAATAATGCTTTATCGTGGATAAGTAGATATTTCACTTTGAACTTTCCCTAGTTAAAACTTATCGGATCTACTTGGCTAATCGGTGAATTATTTCATCTTGAACCGTCGGCCGTTATTGTATTTCCAGACAATAAGCTTTACGAAGCATTGATTCCCATCTCATCTAATCTCTTGGTTGTGTTCATTTTGGTCCTAAACAATTTTTTGGTTCTGCGAGTGTTTTAGAGAATAAAAAGCCTTTTAATATTCTCATAGAGCCGACCCAGCTCACACTAATATAGGTGATCGCAAACATTAAGAGTATCCAACATATACCCCACTTGTTATTTCCAAGATATGGTCATCATTAAAAAACGTAGTTTTAACCCTTAAATACTTCTGTAGGCATGCATTTATGTTGTGCACCATAGGAATGGAGTTGGACTATGTCCACGCAAATGCATTACGTCTTGAGTTATTCAGAACCGGTTTGCCTATTGATCCTAGTCCGTGGGATCTCCAGTCGCTAGGATAGTTTTCCGTATAAGACAACTCTTTGTGGTTTAGGCTTTTAAACCCATTCCCCTCGATTCGCAGTCAGTTTTCTCTCTTGATAAACCTTTAGTAAATGGATCTGCTAGGTTATCATTTGTTCTCACATAATCTATGGAAATAGTTCCATTTGAGAGTAACTGCCTAACTGTGTTGTGGCGTCGACGAATGTGTCGTGATCTTCCATTATACACAAAGTTTTGCACTCTGCTTAGCGCTACATGGTTATCGCAGTGTATGCATATGGCCAGTACAGGTTTAGGCCAAAATGGAATATCTTCTAAAAAGTGACGAAGCCATTCTGCTTCTTCGCTTGCTTTATCTAAAGCAATGAACTCCGATTCCATAGTGGATCGAGCTACGCATGTTTATTTAGTAGATTTCCATGACATTGCTGCCCTTGCTAAAGTAAAGACATAACCACTCGTTGATTTTGATTCCTCCGAATTAGCAACCCAATTTGCATCACTATATCCTTCTAGGACGGCAGGATATTTTCCATAATGTAAGGAATAATTTGTGGTATTTTTTAAATATCCAGGCACTCTCATTAGTGCTTTCCAGTGTTCCTTCCCTGGATTGCATGTATACCTGCTCAATCGACTTACTGCATAAGTTATATCTGGTCTTGTGCAATTCATGATATACATGAGACATCCTATTACACAAGAATATTCCAGTTGCATTACACTCTCATTAGTGGTTTTATTTAGTACTTCTGATGGATTAAAATGTGTATTTACTCCTTTAATTCCAAAATTTTGAAATCATTCAATCACTTTTTCTACATAACGTGATTGACATAACTCAATTCCATTAGGTGTTCTTATTATTTTTATTCCCAAAATAATATGTGCAACACCCAAGTCTTTCATATCGAAATTGTTGATCAACATTTTCTTTATGGTCTCAATTACCTGAGTATTTGGACCGAATATTAGCATATCGTCCACATATAGACAGTTCATCACATATGATTGTCCAAGTTGTTTATAATAAACACATTTGTCACATTCATTTATACGAAAACCGTTTCTCATCATGACACTATCAAATTTTGCGTGCCATTGCTTTGGAGCTTGTTTTAGTCCGTATAATGATTTGACTAATCTATAGACTTTGTTTTCATTTCCTATGGAAATAAATCCCTCAGGTTGCTCCATGTAAATTTCCTCATCGAGATTTCCATTTAAGAATGCTGTTTTTACATCCATTTGATGAATTTCTAGATCATAGATCGATGCAATTGCTATTAGCATTCTTATAGAGGTTATTCATGTTACTAGCGAATATGTATCAAAGAAGTCTACTCCTTCTTTTTGACGATATCCTTTGGCTACTAATCTAGCTTTATATTTGTCGATAGAGCCATCTGCTTTCATTTTCTTCTTGAAAATCCATTTGCAGCCAATTGGTTTTATTCTTGGGGGAATATCAACAACTTCCCAAGTTTTATTACTTAGAATTGAATCAATCTCGCTTTGAATTGCTTCTTTCCAACATGAGGATTCAGAAGATGACATTGATTCCTTGTACGTTTGCAGTTCATGTAGTTGAGCAGTCACCAGTTTGGAGTCAACCATCTTGTAGTCCATAAATTTGTCTACAATGAATTTCTTAAGACTGATATTCTGCATCTTGTACTTTGTGGTAAGTGCATTCCAGAGTGCTTTTGATGTCTTTAAAGGCTGATATACTTTGTATAGCACCTTATCGAGACAATTCAGAATATAGTTTCTACATAGAAAATCGAAATGCTTCTACATATCGACATCGGATTCCTTGCCTGTGTAACAGCCCATTTTTTTTAACAAGTATTTTTCACTTGTATTTTTCTAAAAAAAAAAACTTTGGGGTTTATTTAAAGTGATTAAAAATAATAATAAAAAAAAATTTTGACCAAATTTTT
Organism: Allium cepa; assembly: GCA_030765085.1. NCBI lineage: Eukaryota > Viridiplantae > Streptophyta > Magnoliopsida > Asparagales > Amaryllidaceae > Allium > Allium cepa. The sequence goes on along the minus strand of CM060929.1, from coordinate 664,749,054 downwards.
AATTAAATAATAAGATCTCTGAAATTTTGACATGGTTAAGAATTAACTTTAATTTGGTAATTTGGGTTTTTGTCGAGGATGGTAAATAACTTAATTTCTAGCAAAATCAAGTTTTAACTAAGAAAACATTAATAGCTTAGGTGGTTAAGACATCTGGGCTATTCACGACAGGTCATGAGTTCGAGTCTCAGCATGGTCAGAATTTCGAATTTTTTTTTTTGTGTATAAATGAACTAGGAAATTACGCGTTAAAAAGGGCACGTAAATTTAGGGAATAAATACTATATATATATAAGATTATATATAAGAAAACGTATAGAATTTTAATCCGTTATTTTTCTCTTTCCAGTAAAATTTACTTCCCAATTTATATACATATATAATTTGATTTAAATCATTTCCTTAAAATACTAAATATGGAAATTTAAAGCTGTGAAACGGTTAATTTTGTTAAAAGACAACTCCATTTGAATTTTAATAAAAGGAATTTTGTATATATATATATATAATATGTGAAAACCAATTAAGTTTGTTAAGTAATAATTTTGAAGAATTTAGTGTATTAATGAACTGTTAAATTTCGCGCTTAAAGGACGCGTAAAAATTTATGGTATAAGTAACATAACCAACGTATAAATTAAAAACGTATTTTTTTGGGTGTTTGTATTGCGTCAGTTTGGCGTATTTTAAAAATCATATTTCAACATCTATATGTATTTAAAATATCGTATCAATGGTCTGCATTCAAAATCACGCCACTATTAAATAGTATCAAATGATGAAATCAAATTTCCATATATAAAAGAGAAACGTTCAAATCTGTTTGTAACTGTTCTTTAAAATATAATGATAATAATCAACTCTTCCATTTTTTGATTTAAACATACCATATATTTCTTCTTAAATCACGCATATATCATTTGAGAGAAAATCAATTTTGCATTCCTTTGCGCGTGACACAAAATTTTATTCTTTTAACATTTTTGGCATTTGCCTCTTACCTTTTTGTTTCTTGAGCATGTCACTGTATTCATTTATTCACGCAACCTAAATGGACCAATATATTTGATTGCCTAAAATCAACTCATGCATTCAAATTTAACCTTGCCTATCTTTTCAAATTCTCACATTCCTATTTATATCTCTCTGTTTCCACTGCCTTTATTTTGCAAGATAAAATTTTTCGTTCATATAATCACGCATAAAAGTAAAAATCATATTTAAATATCTTTATGGATTAAAATATCAGTTAGTGATTTTTATAACAAACGTTACTTTTGTTTTAACTTTCAAAATTTGTTTTAAACTTTTGTATATACCTTTTCATCCAAATATCTTTTGCCTAAAATCAATCTCTTGCCTAATATCAGTTCTTCCAAATGCCGTTTCTTCAATCTACAATCACGCAACTATTAAATGAAAAAAAAATGTTGAAATCAAAATTTATAAACTGGCAATGAATATCACGCATATAAAATCAAATCTTTTCATTAATTGGCAGTTTTAAATCACGCAGCTTTTAAATTTAGAATTGGACAAATGTATATCTTGCCGTTTCTTCCTTTAATCACGCAGGCTATATTTATTGCATATAAGATATTGGAAATATTAATCACGTACATAATCTTCCATCTTATCTCTCTCGGCCTTTCATCTAAAAGAAAGAAAGATCGATGCATGCATTTAATCTGGATTTTGTATAACTGGCATTTTTAATAACGTGCATATCCTCTGTTAATTTTGCCTTGTTTTTTTCGTATCTGATTTGCTCCTTTGCCCAACATCAATTTTTCTCTCTTGCCATTTCTTCTCTACAAAATCACGCAGTCTTATCCATTCAACAAAAAGAAATCTTGCAACAAATATAGTAACTGATCAAACATAATTGTGTAAAACATTATTTCGTTGCCTATTCAGTGCAAAGCAAATTTTAATTGCTTATTGATTATCCACTTTAATCAACGCATGCATTTAATCAAATTTTTGTATAACTGGAAATAAATCACGCGCAACGTTCAAGAAAAAAAATCTTGCTAGATTTCACAAGCCTTAACCGTGTGTACAAAAGAAAAGATAACGTTCAAACATGGAGAACTGGAAAGTAATCACCCATTTTTCGCTTGCCTCTTCACCTTTAATTTCGCATGCCTCTCTGTTTATTTTCAATCACACCTTCGTATCCATTTAGTCCTTGATCTCATTTATTTCTTGCCTTGTGATTTACACTTCCCATCTTTGCATAATCTCGCTGATTATATAAAGCCTTGTACGCATATTTTTTTCTCCACAAATCTCAGTTTTGCCGTAGCCTTCTTCGCTTGTTGCTTGCTCCAGGTATGGCATCATAACTTCTCTCTGTTTCCTTTTCTTTTGTTTCTCTTCTATTCTGTGATTCTCATTTGATATGCTCGGCCACTCCAACCCATCTACTTCACCCGATCTAGTTGACAAACTTTGGAAATTTATGAGTCATCACATCTGTAGAAATCTAATATGTGTGTGCAAAGAGATGGTGTAGTTGACCCAGATTTAATTTAATGCTAGCTTAAAGTTTACACGTACTATCACTACGGAAAAATGGGTTATTCATTGTATATATCATACTTAGTTTTGGGTTAAACAAAATAGAAAGTCAACAATGTTCATTGAAAAAAATAGTACTATTTATTTTTCATTTTTTTTCAAGCGACCATTTTCACATGTCTTCTGCTACATATATGTAGCACCGATTTTTTTTTTCATATTGCACTCGCTGAAGACATTTTATCCAGTATAACATTTTACACCTTCATCGCTGTTACAAGGGCAATTCATTCTTTAAATCTAAGTAGCCTTTGAATCTTGGTTATGAACAACCATGTCTTTATTTCAAGGAGAGAGCATGCGTAGGCCTGAATACATATTTCAAGGAGGAAGAGGAACTGAGTGCATGAACGTGTTTTGCAAAGGCATGAAGGCAAATAAAAAAATAAATAAATAAATAAATAAAAAAAGAGAGGAAGGAAGTAACGTGCAGATCAAATAATGTACTATCCATGCATTAGTTCGTAGTATAGGCTGGGTGAAAACTTTTGCATGTGTACACGCAAATCTAGTAGGAAATAGGCAGTGTGTTTTTGCGTGAAGGGAAAAAAATAAGGGAGTGAAGTATTTGCATTTCTTTTGGGTTACAGTGAGCGTGCATTCTTAGTTGATATAGGCTTGGGCCGTGACCTTATGCATACTTCCAGTTGAAGTTTAGTAATGTGGTGGTTGTGCGTTTTGTTTCATTAAATAATAGAGTATATATATAAAAGGTAGAGAAAAAAAAAATTATTTTTGGGCCGAGTTGTTCGTCAAGTAGGGTGGTGTAGTGGTCGAGCGTATCGTGCCAAATTTCTTTGACTATATTCGTTCCAATTGTTTCAAATATTTGCTTTGACCATAAATTTTAAAAGTCACGTATCCGGTATTTGGATCTTGTTATAGATTTGAATCTAGGCGTGACATCCGGGGAAATTTGATCGCTACCCTCTGTGCGTTTCTTTTTCGCTGGATTTTCATTTTCGCTTGAATCAAATTTTCTACAGCTTTCAGGTGAGTTTTTCTCACCAGACAAACATGCCTATATTTCTGTGAATTATCGCAAGTGTATGTGTAAATTATTATTTAACTGTTATCTGTCTGTAATATAACGTAGGATGTTAAACTCCATTTAAATTGACACCTCATCAGTTATTTGTCTGTTGTAATATTTCTGCAGTTATATTGTCAAATGTTTATTTACTGATTTAAATCATCACTGCAAGTTCCCTATAAATTTAAATCGTTAAGGCTGAAATGATAGGCCTAAAACGATGATTATTATGCATTTATTCAGTTAACTGTTTAATTTTAACTTGGGATTGCGGGTTTGAAATGATAGAACCCGGGGTTTGTAAAATTGCGGATTGAAATGATATAAATCCGTATCACTTGACCTAGGCTAGAAAATTTTATACAGACCCGTGGTTCCTATAATATTTTTCTGAAATATTTTAAAATTATTTTTAAATGGAAGTTTATAATATTGTGGTTTAATGTATTTAAAGGATTTTTATAAAGATTTAAAAATGATTTTTGAATGAGTTAAGATTTTAAATAAATAAATATAACTTATTTGGAAAAATTCTGGATTTTTGTTAAGATGAGATTTCAGTTAAGAAATAATTGATAATAAGTTGTATTTGGAATTTAAACTAAATTGATAAGTTAATAACCTATTACAGCATTTAAATGCTGTCTTTTAAAATTGGACTGTTTAACCCATAAACTTTAGGTAGCATTTCATAGGTGCTGCAGAAATTGAAATTTGATTTATTTAAATTTATAGAAATTTATTTTGGGAATAAGTTAAATTTTTGGAATTTAAATATGTAATTAATAAAAATTAAGAAATGGACTTTTGATAGTTTTAAAGGAAGAAATTGATTTTAAAGTTTGTTAAAAGCAATAAATTCCAAATTAAATTGAATAAGTTGAAATGGTATATTATCAAATGAAATGTTTTAATCAAGAATTTGATATTGAAGGTATTTGAAATATATTTGATTTGTAAAAATACCATTTTTAAACTATAACCACGGGGTATAATAACGTTTGGTTGGCAAAGAGACCGGGATCAGATATGGACATACTCTCTGTCGATACCGAAAACCACTTTGACTAACCGTGTACGGGGTGGAGATTCCAGAATGAAGTAGGATGGTGGTGACGGTTTCTTTAAGGTAAATACGTGGACCCGACTCCCGTGAGTTGGCATAAGGTGGCTAAAACAGGAGCGATTCTCGGATTAATGAGGTAGCACCTCTGATCGAACGCACTTCTTCGTATGCCATTCTATTACTCTTGTGATTGTTTTGGTGCGCACCTTTGATTTGGGAGTGTTGTTCGAGGTGGGCGGTAACTGCGGCTACGCATTTCCACCGGTCCGGATAGCAATTGATATATCTACCCTGGCTTTGCCTAGTTGTGCCGTGTCACCTACCATAGCGAGCCTCCTACGAGTTTCTATTTGTGTCGTACCTATGGAGTATCCTCTGGTAGCTTCCCGATCAGGAGGTATTACGGTACTGTATAGACTATTGGCATTATTTGTGTTAAGGACTATATGGGTAACCCCTTAGCGCTATTAAAAAGTAAGTTTATTTTACAATTAGACACTATTATAATAGCGCAATATACTACATAGTAAATAGTTTAACGGATCCTTAGAGGATGGGCGGTCCCAGGCATCCTTTAAGTTACTTGCTCTATATTACAGTACACTTGAATTAGCTTACACTATATAAGTATGTATGTCCTGACTCGAGTGTTAATGTTTTATGTTACTCTCGGGTCAGCCTGAGTTGCAGTTCAGTTTTCATCCCGGAGCTAGGATTTCTGTAGATCACTTTCAAGCTGCTGGCAAACTTCCTTTCCAGTTCTTTATCTAAAATTTTGAAATCAAGACTAGTGGACATTTGGACTGTTTACTGATAAGTTAAAACTATATTTGGATTTAAGACTATGTAAATTTTACTTGAGTAAGAATATTTAACTATGTAAATTTTACTTGAGTAAGAATATTTATAGTGGCTTCATGAACCACTAAGTATTTTTAAATTCCGCTGCGAGTATTCTGATTCTGTGTCTGTGATTCTGTGATTAATTATTTACTACATATTCTGAGTTCTGCCAAATTTATTTTTACAACGCGGTATTTTGAACAATTCAAGTCCGACATGTGCGGATGCGAATGGTTGAAAACACCGGGTCGTTACATCTGGTATCAGAGCTTTGGCTCTAGGCAAAACTTAGAATGTATGGTAAATTTGATTTACAGAATCACTTTCATTCGAGCTTGAATCTCTTCCTTTTTGAATTTTTGGAATGTTCCCTGCAGTTCCGAAGTTCATTCGTGTCCCTCACTATTTATTTTTCTTTCGATTCGGGAGTATCACATAAATCCACTTAGGATGATCTTTATAGTGAATTGGCGGTTTCGCCAATATTCTAATATAGCGGTGAAACTCCTTTACAACTAGCATTGATTCACCGGAGATTTATATTTATCCTCGGTTTAGATACTAGTATCTTTGGTTATTCTGAACTCTATCTCTTCAGATCGAATGTAGATTTACCCCAGAAAATCCACATCGATCTGACTCTTTAAGTCACGATTGACCAGGTTAAAGTTGCCCGCGATTTATATAAACTTATCTGGTTTCTTATTCTGTTATTTAACCATCGGATCTTCTGATTCCAACTTATCTTTAAATCAAAATTCTCTTTAATTTGAGTCCTTCAAAATTTGAATCTCTATCCTTGTTTGAATTTGTTTTTATTCCTATTTGGAAAAAAATCTAATATTATATATATAAGTATAATTTTCAAAATTTAACTAGTTGTTTAGAGATAGTAGTGTTTGGTTTTATTTATTGTTTTGTAAACCATTGGTTTTGTCTTATATAAATAATTGAATATAAACATGGTTATAAATTTATTTGGAAACAGAAATGAATTTAAAATAAGAATTTAAGAATTCAATTTCGATAGTTTCAAACCTTGTGTTTAAAGTCTTAAAAGGATATATTATTATTTAAATAATTTTCGAATATAAATTTGTTTCCAAAGAATTTTAAAGTTTTAAAAATTAGTGCTCTTCTCTTTGTTGCTGGAAAATAATTTCGGTGATGACTACAACATCATCGACATTCATTTTCGAGTATCGAAGTAAAGAGACCACGATGTAGTTTTGCTTCAAAAATTTAATTAATTTGAATTTCTAAAATATGACTTAATTTATAATATATATAGATATATGATTTAAATTTGATTTGACATATACTATATGTATGTATTTATTTATCTCTAAAGGGTTTGAAGTTAATAGGAAATTTAATTCATAAATTTATGTTAAAAGGTGATTCTAATGATAAAATAAAGTCAAATTTGGAATGAATATTTAAACTTGGATAATATAGTTGGAAAATTTTACTTGTATAAATTGCATGCCAATATAACTTACCTAAATCATTCAGAAATTAACTACTTAATTGGATAATGTATAATATAAAAGGATTTTATAAATAAAAATTTGAGTGGTTATAATAAATGTTATACACTTAAAGTTTCAGTTACAACAAGACAAATAGAGGTAAATAGAAATAAAATAATAATTGAATAATATACAATATCAAATGGTGTTAAAGGAAATTTAGAAATATATTGGAATAGTTATATTAAATATAATCTACTTAATATGTGCGATAAGATATATTAAGTAGAATATATTTAATAATAATCTGGAATAAAGAAAATTAAATTTGTTGAATAAAAGATGATTATTATAAATGACTATACAAATTTCAGATTTTAGAAAATAATTGGATAATAAGATAATTAATTTGGAAATAGTTAAGATTGATTTAACTTCTGTAAAAATCAAATGAATCAATTATTGAATATTAATTAATTGAATTTATATGGTTTAGATATTGAGAAAAATATTTGACATAGATGAGAAAAATATTGAGAAAAATAAATTTAATTATAGTTTGGAATAAAGAAGAAACCAAAAGGGGAATTTAGTTTATTTTGGGAAATGGTAAATTTACTTTAATTAAGTTAAATTATCATTTCAAATTTGGACTAAAATTAAACATTTTAAATTAGAATGTTATAATACCTTATGAAAAATTTGGAGAAAAAAAAATAAATGATTTTTTTTAGCATTATACAAGTAAATATGTAAATAAATAAATGTTAAAATTTTAAGTATAAATAGATGAAATCAAAGATTAATTTAAAATTGAATTTTATTGTTTAGATTAATGATTCTAATTTAAGTTTCAATTTAGTTTTCTTTCAGTTGTTTCTATTCCCCTACCTTCTTCCTTTTCGAGGACGAAAAGTTCTGAGTGGGGGAGAGTGTAACAGCCCATTTTTTTTAACAAGTATTTTTCACTTGTATTTTTCTAAAAAAAAAAACTTTGGGGTTTATTTAAAGTGATTAAAAATAATAATAAAAAAAAATTTTGACCAAATTTTTAATTAAATAATAAGATCTCTGAAATTTTGACATGGTTAAGAATTAACTTTAATTTGGTAATTTGGGTTTTTGTCGAGGATGGTAAATAACTTAATTTCTAGCAAAATCAAGTTTTAACTAAGAAAACATTAATAGCTTAGGTGGTTAAGACATCTGGGCTATTCACGACAGGTCATGAGTTCGAGTCTCAGCATGGTCAGAATTTTGAATTTTTTTTTTGTGTGTATAAATGAACTAGGAAATTACGCGTTAAAAAGGGCACGTAAATTTAGGGAATAAATACTATATATATATATAAGATTATATATAAGAAAACGTATAGAATTTTAATCCGTTATTTTTCTCTTTCCAGTAAAATTTACTTCCCAATTTATATACATATATAATTTGATTTAAATCATTTCCTTAAAATACTAAATATGGAAATTTAAAGTTGTGAAACGGTTAATTTTGTTAAAAGACAACTCCATTTGAATTTTAATAAAAGGAATTTTGTATATATATATATATAATATGTGAAAACCAATTAAGTTTGTTAAGTAATAATTTTGAAGAATTTAGTGTATTAATGAACTGTTAAATTTCGCGCTTAAAGGACGCGTAAAAATTTATGGTATAAGTAACATAACCAACGTATAAATTAAAAACGTATTTTTTTGGGTGTTTGTATTGCGTCAGTTTGGCGTATTTTAAAAATCATATTTCAACATCTATATGTATTTAAAATATCGTATCAATGGTCTGCATTCAAAATCACGCCACTATTAAATAGTATCAAATGATGAAATCAAATTTCCATATATAAAAGAGAAACGTTCAAATCTGTTTGTAACTGTTCTTTAAAATATAATGATAATAATCAACTCTTCCATTTTTTGATTTAAACATACCATATATTTCTTCTTAAATCACGCATATATCATTTGAGAGAAAATCAATTTTGCATTCCTTTGCGCGTGACACAAAATTTTATTCTTTTAACATTTTTGGCATTTGCCTCTTACCTTTTTGTTTCTTGAGCATGTCACTGTATTCATTTATTCACGCAACCTAAATGGACCAATATATTTGATTGCCTAAAATCAACTCATGCATTCAAATTTAACCTTGCCTATCTTTTCAAATTCTCACATTCCTATTTATATCTCTCTGTTTCCACTGCCTTTATTTTGCAAGATAAAATTTTTCGTTCATATAATCACGCATAAAAGTAAAAATCATATTTAAATATCTTTATGGATTAAAATATCAGTTAGTGATTTTTATAACAAACGTTACTTTTGTTTTAACTTTCAAAATTTGTTTTAAACTTTTGTATATACCTTTTCATCCAAATATCTTTTGCCTAAAATCAATCTCTTGCCTAATATCAGTTCTTCCAAATGCCGTTTCTTCAATCTACAATCACGCAACTATTAAATGAAAAAAAAATGTTGAAATCAAAATTTATAAACTGGCAATGAATATCACGCATATAAAATCAAATCTTTTCATTAATTGGCAGTTTTAAATCACGCAGCTTTTAAATTTAGAATTGGACAAATGTATATCTTGCCGTTTCTTCCTTTAATCACGCAGGCTATATTTATTGCATATAAGATATTGGAAATATTAATCACGTACATAATCTTCCATCTTATCTCTCTCGGCCTTTCATCTAAAAGAAAGAAAGATCGATGCATGCATTTAATCTGGATTTTGTATAACTGGCATTTTTAATAACGTGCATATCCTCTGTTAATTTTGCCTTGTTTTTTTCGTATCTGATTTGCTCCTTTGCCCAACATCAATTTTTCTCTCTTGCCATTTCTTCTCTACAAAATCACGCAGTCTTATCCATTCAACAAAAAGAAATCTTGCAACAAATATAGTAACTGATCAAACATAATTGTGTAAAACATTATTTCGTTGCCTATTCAGTGCAAAGCAAATTTTAATTGCTTATTGATTATCCACTTTAATCAACGCATGCATTTAATCAAATTTTTGTATAACTGGAAATAAATCACGCGCAACGTTCAAGAAAAAAAATCTTGCTAGATTTCACAAGCCTTAACCGTGTGTACAAAAGAAAAGATAACGTTCAAACATGGAGAACTGGAAAGTAATCACCCATTTTTCGCTTGCCTCTTCACCTTTAATTTCGCATGCCTCTCTGTTTATTTTCAATCACACCTTCGTATCCATTTAGTCCTTGATCTCATTTATTTCTTGCCTTGTGATTTACACTTCCCATCTTTGCATAATCTCGCTGATTATATAAAGCCTTGTACGCATATTTTTTTCTCCACAAATCTCAGTTTTGCCGTAGCCTTCTTCGCTTGTTGCTTGCTCCAGGTATGGCATCATAACTTCTCTCTGTTTCCTTTTCTTTTGTTTCTCTTCTATTCTGTGATTCTCATTTGATATGCTCGGCCACTCCAACCCATCTACTTCACCCGATCTAGTTGACAAACTTTGGAAATTTATGAGTCATCACATCTGTAGAAATCTAATATGTGTGTGCAAAGAGATGGTGTAGTTGACCCAGATTTAATTTAATGCTAGCTTAAAGTTTACACGTACTATCACTACGGAAAAATGGGTTATTCATTGTATATATCATACTTAGTTTTGGGTTAAACAAAATAGAAAGTCAACAATGTTCATTGAAAAAAAATAGTACTATTTATTTTTCATTTTTTTTCAAGCGACCATTTTCACATGTCTTCTGCTACATATATGTAGCACCGATTTTTTTTTTTTCATATTGCACTCGCTGAAGACATTTTATCCAGTATAACATTTTACACCTTCATCGCCGTTACAAGGGCAATTCATTCTTTAAATCTAAGTAGCCTTTGAATCTTGGTTATGAACAACCATGTCTTTATTTCAAGGAGAGAGCATGCGTAGGCCTGAATACATATTTCAAGGAGGAAGAGGAACTGAGTGCATGAACGTGTTTTGCAAAGGCATGAAGGCAAATAAAAAAAAAATAAAAAAAAAATTATAAAAAAAAAATAAAAAGAGGAAGGAAGTAACGTGCAGATCAAATAATGTACTATCCATGCATTAGTTCGTAGTATAGGCTGGGTGAAAACTTTTGCATGTGTACACGCAAATCTAGTAGGAAATAGGCAGTGTGTTTTTGCGTGAAGGGAAAAAAATAAGGGAGTGAAGTATTTGCATTTCTTTTGGGTTACAGTGAGCGTGCATTCTTAGTTGATATAGGCTTGGGCCGTGACCTTATGCATACTTCCAGTTGAAGTTTAGTAATGTGGTGGTTGTGCGTTTTGTTTCATTAAATAATAGAGTATATATATAAAAGGTAGAGAAAAAAAATTATTTTTGGGCCGAGTTGTTCGTCAAGTAGGGTGGTGTAGTGGTCGAGCGTATCGTGCCAAATTTCTTTGACTATATTCGTTCCAATTGTTTCAAATATTTGCTTTGACCATAAATTTTAAAAGTCACGTATCCGGTATTTGGATCTTGTTATAGATTTGAATCTAGGCGTGACATCCGGGGAAATTTGATCGCTACCCTCTGTGCGTTTCTTTTTCGCTGGATTTTCATTTTCACTTGAATCAAATTTTCTACAGCTTTCAGATGAGTTTTTCTCACCAGACAAACATGCCTATATTTCTGTGAATTATCGCAAGTGTATGTGTAAATTATTATTTAACTGTTATCTGTCTGTAATATAACGTAGGATGTTAAACTCCATTTAAATTGACACCTCATCAGTTATTTATCTGTTGTAATATTTCTGCAGTTATATTGTCAAATGTTTATTTACTGATTTAAATCATCACTGCAAGTTCCCTATAAATTTAAATCGTTAAGGCTGAAATGATAGGCCTAAAACGATGATTATTATGCATTTTTTTTTTGGCAAAGCCAGCGGGGTTGACTGGGCCCCTACCAGTTTTATTGCAACACAATAAAAGAGTACAAACAAATGAAGCAGAGAGAAAAAAGAAAAAAGAAACGACAAAGCAGAGGACAAGAGAAAACAATTGAAGAAACAAAAGAGGTCAAGCCCATCCAATAAACATACTGTCTGGGAAATCTCTGTTGCAAGTCGTCAATTGTTTGTGAGTGGTAGTCTTAACTTCATTCCAAAGAACATCCATCTGCTTCCTTTTCTTATCAAAGACAATCGCGTTCCTTTCCTTCCATATGATTGTCATGTAGATTTTCATGCAAATTACTAACAGCCTGTTTCTATCACATCTCCATCTCGTAGCCTTAAAAATGATACTCCACACCATTCTCGAACTAACAGTAAAAAGTTTATAGCCAGTGGTGTTACTGATACAGTTCAATAAGAACTTGAGTGCAGGGCAATCAAAAAAAAGATGATCCACACTTTCCTCATACATATCACAAAACACAGAAGGTAGGGCAAGGCAAGCCAATGCAGTTTAGTTTACTTCGAGTAAGAATAGCCTGGTTTATCACTTTCCACATCATCAAGTTTTGCGAAGGAACGGAGTCATTAGTCCAAATAACAGAAAACCACTTGGTGGCAGGTAGTGGAGTAAACGCAGAACAATGTAAGTAGACACTATGAACACTGTGAGGCTTCAAATCCCATAATACAGCATCAGGTTGATTAGTAATGCAGAATTTGGCTTGGATATCAGTCCACATCACTTTGATCGATTGATTACTAGAAATAGGTAACTGCAAATTTCCATCATACAAAAAATCATTTACTTTAGCATCATGATGAATACCAGATTGCAGAAGCAGTTGATATTCGAAAACTTTGGATAGAATGAGACCCTTACTAGACCATGGTTCATGCCAGAAACTAACCATAGTGTTAGCATTAACCTGATATTGAATAATAGGAAGAAATACATGTCTTAATTTTAGTATATTTCTCCAAAACCAGCTGCTGTTCTGAGAAGTGTCCATACACCAGAAATTCTTAGTCTTTATATAATGTAACCATATCCATTTTACCCATATAGTATCTCTGTTGTTTATGATGGCATTAAATTGAGAAATAATAGCAGCTTGAATTATTATGCATTTATTCAGTTAACTGTTTAATTTTAACTTGGGATTGCGGGTTTGAAATGATAGAACCCGGGGTTTGTAAAATTGCGGATTGAAATGATATAAATCCGTATCACTTGACCTAGGCTAGAAAATTTTATACAGACCCGTGGTTCCTATAATATTTTTCTGAAATATTTTAAAATTATTTTTAAATGGAAGTTTATAATATTGTGGTTTAATGTATTTAAAGGATTTTTATAAAGATTTAAAAATGATTTTTGAATGAGTTAAGATTTTAAATAAATAAATATAACTTATTTGGAAAAATTCTGGATTTTTGTTAAGATGAGATTTCAGTTAAGAAATAATTGATAATAAGTTGTATTTGGAATTTAAACTAAATTGATAAGTTAATAACCTATTACAGCATTTAAATGCTGTCTTTTAAAATTGGACTGTTTAACCCATAAACTTTAGGTAGCATTTCATAGGTGCTGCAGAAATTGAAATTTGATTTATTTAAATTTATAGAAATTTATTTTGGGAATAAGTTAAATTTTTGGAATTTAAATATGTGATTAATAAAAATTAAGAAATGGACTTTGGATAGTTTTAAAGGAAGAAATTGATTTTAAAGTTGGTTAAAAGCAATAAATTCCAAATTAAATTGAATAAGTTGAAATGGTATATTATCAAATGAAATGTTTTAATCAAGAATTTGATATTGAAGGTATTTGAAATATATTTGATTTGTAAAAATACCATTTTTAAACTATAACCACGGGGTATAATAACGTTTGGTTGGCAAAGAGACCGGGATCGGATATGGACATACTCTCTGTCGATACCGAAAACCACTTTGACTAACCGTGTACGCGGTGGAGATTCCAGAATGAAGTAGGATGGTGGTGACGGTTTCTTTAAGGTAAATACGTGGACCCGACTCCCGTGAGTTGGCATAAGGTGGCTAAAACAGGAGCGATTCTCGGATTAATGAGGTAGCACCTCTGATCGAACGCACTTCTTCGTATGCCATTCTATTACTCTTGTGATTGTTTTGGTGCGCACCTTTGATTTGGGAGTGTTGTTCGAGGTGGGCGGTAACTGCGGCTACGCGTTTCCACCGGTCCGGATAGCAATTGGTATATCTACCCTGGCATTGCCTAGTTGTGCCGTGTCACCTACCATAGCGAGCCTCCTACGAGTTTCTATTTGTGTCGTACCTATGGAGTATCCTCTGGTAGCTTCCCGATCAGGAGGTATTACGGTACTGTATAGACTATTGGCATTATTTGTGTTAAGGGCTATATGGGTAACCCCTTAACGCTATTAAAAAGTAAGTTTATTTTACAATTAGACACTATTATAATAGCGCAATATACTACATAGTAAATAGTTTAACGGATCCTTAGAGGATGGGCGGTCCCAGGCATCCTTTAAGTTACTTGCTCTATATTACAGTACACTTGAATTAGCTTACACTATATAAGTATGTATGTCCTGACTCGAGTGTTTATGTTTTATGTTACTCTCGGGTCAGCCTGAGTTGCAGTTCAGTTTTCATCCCGGAGCTAGGATTTCTGTAGATCACTTTCAAGCTGCTGGCAAACTTCCTTTCCAGTTCTTTATCTAAAATTTTGAAATCAAGACTAGTGGACATTTGGACTGTTTACTGATAAGTTAAAACTATATTTGGATTTAAGATTATGTAAATTTTACTTGAGTAAGAATATTTAACTATGTAAATTTTACTTGAGTAAGAATATTTATAGTGGCTTCATGAACCACTAAGTATTTTTAAATTCCGCTGCGAGTATTCTGATTCTGTGTCTGTGATTCTGTGATTAATTATTTACTGCATATTCTGAGTTCTGCCAAATTTATTTTTACAACGCGGTATTTTGAACAATTCAAGTCCGACATGTGCGGATGCGAATGGTTGAAAACACCGGGTCGTTACAGCCTGGTACAGGAATCGTATCCTCCTCCTCGAGATACCTTTGCAGGCCGAATGTGGTGATATAAAATAACATTTGGTTCTGCCACGTTAGAAAATCGTCACCATCTCCTTTAAAAGGATCAGGCCTGTTGTGTGTAGTAGCCTTTGTTGAGAGCTCTACTGTTGCCATCTCTGTTTTAGCAAAAAAGAGTAAAATTCTTAAGATGTTATTTGTCTAGTGTACTAAAACAGATAGCAAGTAACTATAAACTCATCGCACAAGTTTATCAATTAGAATTCCACTACGCTGGAATTGTGTATTAGATAATTGTAACTATAAGCTACGTTGTAAATAAGTTACAACAACAATGTTATACTATTTTGAATAAATAGTATAACCAGAATAACAGATAGAATATAGAATAATGTATATAAATATACAAATAGAGTAGAATTCTAATCGGATTATGTCTGAGGCTCGTCTTAACGATTTCCTTAAGACTTTTATTTCAAAATTCCCCCAAGATATAACAGACGTATTCTGCTCGAGATTGTGATGAGTATATCACTATGTGATTTAGAGTATAGCAGAGAAGAGAAGAAGAAGATTCGGATTTCTAAAAATGAGTGAGGAAAGTGATCAGTTTTCCTTCTTGTTTATAGTTGGTCCATATCTCTTCCGAACGGCCGTGTCTGCACCCGTTCGGTCAAACAGTCGCCTCTGCTATTCGCTTCTGTTCGCCCACGCCACTTCAGTTGGGTCGCACCCACTTATGCAGCATCCATTCGCCCGCGTCTGTGTTCGGCCATACCTGTTTGCTTCTAACGGATCGCACCCGCCACTGTTCGTGCCTATTCAACCCGCGCCTGGTTCCGAACAGATCCGCATCTGTTCGTATGGCCTGCAACTGTCAGAAAGCCCGGTCCAGTTTGTAGTAAAAATACGAGTATCATATTAGACCCAAACCCGAGCCCGACCCGGTTCGGTCGGACGGACGGACGGCGGCGGCGCGCGTGTGTGGTGGAGATGCATTATCTCCCTCTTCACAACGAAGCATACATTTGGGTGCCCCTAGGCCCCAACACCTTCATTGCAAAGCCATATATATATTGGAATGGCTTTGCAAATTTGGCGATGTGGGACAAGTGTATTTCATTTACACTAGGAATTCCAACATATGAGTCATTGGAGCTTTTGATATATGTACTGAATCCGACCCAACTGACGGAGAACACTATCTAGATAGTGTGGTTCGACTATGTCAAAAAAAAGCATTATACTATTGTAGAAGCCAACTTCTTCAATTTGGTTGCATGAAACCCAAAAAACCTGTAAGCATATACCACCTAACTATAAATTTTTGTACTTATACAAAATTATAAAATAAAATCATTAAACTTATATCATCCTCTTTAAGTCATCAAGTAGCTCTCTAATGTGAATTACAGATTGTGCAGGATCATCAAAAAATGTAACGGCCTACCATTTTGCAAATAATGGTTCATTGGTTCGAAAATTTCATTTAGTGCCAATGTTTGTAACATCAAAAGATGGTCATATATCCAAGCCTAAGTAATGTATAGTATTGTAATTAATATTTAATTTAAAAGACCTAGAGGGAAAAATAGTAAGTAAAGTGTATTACCATCAAAAGAGATAAACAACCACTTATTTTCTTCACATCAGATCGACATGCAAACCCCAACCGACGATATAAATAAGGTAGTATAGCCATTTACCAAGATTGATCATTTTAGGTACACAAATCTAATAAGCAATTAAGATAGTAGATCGATGTTCTCATCTCTGACTTGTTGGAAAAAACCATACAACCTAACATGTACAAGATATATGCATGTGCAACTCCATCCTAATTTTCATTACTAGCTTCCTTCATCGATGCTTTACCTCGATAATTCTCTATTATCCAGTTCATATGTATTCCATATGTACCATCGGTCTCTGCTCTAACTCCGTTAGTTAAAATTCTTAAACAATCTACTACAAGCCAAATAACATCAACATACTTAGTATCCCGACCACCATTTTCCTTGTAATGTAAGATGCGATCATCGGTCTCTTTCCATGTTCATCTGCGTGACATCATCCAACCATATAAATATGTTTATCAATGTAAAATCAACCTAGACATCCTCTATAAAAAATAAATGGAATTCATATGGCAGTTAGAGCTGACCTTTCTATACCTTCAACTAAATTATCAGTGTCGTATGAAATAAAATATAACAACTCTGAATCATTCAATAGTATGAAATACGAAAAATAGTATCAAAAATTTCATATTCCCATATAGCAATAGGTTTAATAAAATAGAAACATTTCAAACGACAATACAAGGTCGACCGTTCAACATATTCGACTAATTTTGCACTGTCGGAAACAAAACATTATAATTATGAATCATTCGGCAGTATGAATATTTACGAAAATACTATCAAATATTTCATACTGCCAAATCATAACAGATTAAAAAAATTTAGGGTTTTCAATTAGTTTAGAAATTGATATGTCGATGACTTTTAAATGATGATTTACAAATTAATTTCTTAATTTAACCATATTCCAAGTATTGCATTAACCAAGATTTAAAAAATTGACAATAATTTAAGAATCAAACCTTGCGATGAAGTTGGAATCGAAGAGGTTGGGTGCAATGTTGTTTCCTTCATCTTTTTGATTGAAACGATGAGCTTTCTTTAAGGATGCATGATGGTACAAATGAATTTGAAAATTTATCGAGGTGGTGAAAAAAAAGTATAATTCGGCAATGAGAAATTGAGAATGAGAAGGGATAAATGTTTACGTAGCATGAAATAAATAGACATGGCAAATTGAATGTGGTGCATTTAGTAAATTTAATTTAAATACCTGTGAATGTGATTGTAAATTGTTTTGTTTAGTCCCACATTGTGGGATAAGTTCAATCCTTAGCTCTGAAGCCTTTATATAAAGTAGGCTATGTAATGTAAATATATTACTAATTCTGAAATGAATAATATTTCTTCTGCCTCTTTCTCTAATTGTTTCTGCTCTTATTTCTTTATAACGTATTCTTGTTTGTTTATAACACATTATTAGCACGATGATTTATCTTTAAAATTTTCTTTATGCATTTAAAATCTATTTCTTTTCTCTTGGGATCTAATTTCATTTTGCAGATCCAATGTTGTTTTGTAGACATTTGTTTAGATTTGGATTTTAATGGAGAAAATTAGGAGGGCTAGAATATGGAATGGTGAAGATTTCCTCCATGCTCAGCCGTATGTGAATTTGCCGGTCGAAATAGAAAGGTCGTTTTTGCCTTCAGTGTCTATGTCATTCAAGAAGCCTCGTTAGCTATCCAGATCTATCAAAATGGCGGCCGTGGCCCCAGCAGTTGAGGTTTTATTGATGTAGCATTTAAGCTTACTTCAATTCGTAATTATTGTTTTCGATATTGGTCTTTTTATTTGTATGTTTGTATTGCAAATTGATTAGCTGTGTTTACTTGTGGATTTTCGTTTTAAATTGGCATATTTTCGATTTGTTAGCTACACCCAGTGAATTCAATTTTGTGTAGAAAATTTAGATCTTGGTGCTTTTTTTTGCATTTCTTCATTCCACAAAAAAAGCTACTGTAACGCTAGATAATTGGTAGATCTTACAAGTAGCTGAGTGCTATTTGAGGTTTTTTTGCCCCTTTATTTGGCGGTCTGAATTAAAATTACGGTATGGATATATCAATACTACACAAGTTAAACATTGGCTTCATAAATTTCAATTTCAACATATTTTAGCAATTAAAGCATGTTTTTGGAATGTTTACCTTTGCAATTACATTTACTCCATATGATCTAAGGATTTGTCATAAAACTTTACTTTTTTTTCCTCATTACATTATTGAGCCAACTTGATTTAAAATTGATTCGAACTAATTTCCTGATTTACTTTGCTATATTTGCTAATCTTTAGATTATACATGTTGTATCAAGTTTGAATATCTTTTTGTAGTCGCAGTCATCCAAAGAACTGCAAGCTATAATTGTATTTGTGATAAGGTCAACTCGGTATCGGCTACTCATATCTACTTCACTTTTTAAGCAAATAATATCTGATAGCCTGGTTTATGTTCTGAGACTATAAATTAGATTAGAATGGTGCTATAATATTATATTAGAAACAATGCTAGCTGGCTTTAACTTGCATGCATATGTTTATATCTATACAATTCCTACAAATGTTGATGTAAACTGTATACTTCTGTATATATGAATTTACGAAGTCGAATTGTTTTTCTAGTCACAACTATTTTAACAGACTATTTCATTGCGATGTTCTGATGATTACCATTATACATCATAGTTTTTCAAACAGATTTTTTCCTTAATTTCTACCATAAAATCTAGCGATTTTATGCAAAAACTATAAATACGGTCTTGTAAAGATCTGTAACAAATATAATTGCATATTTCTATAACATATAAGTGTCCAGAAGATATTCTTATTTCTGTCATAAAAATTATTATTATTATCGTTTTTGAACTCTTCTGAAGGGATGTCAATATATAATTCGAACTATGTATTATTATCGATATGTAATTGTAAATAACATTCAATAGAGATATTTGAAATATAATTGAAGAATAAACTTTAACCACTCGAAGTTGTATAAATAATTTATTTGAACCACGAGTTCAACATGGTTGGAATAGAAAACCATTAAGTTATATTTGAATTATTAACTCGTAGGACGTTTATTTAGCATATTCAAATAAAAATATGCATAAAGTCTCAATTATATTACATATCTGCATAGATTCATACATTTAAGTATACAAAAATGTACATAAAGTTCAAAGTTTGATAATAAAAAAGGAGTTACATGAAATATTGCAAGTTTTATGGATTATCAAACTAGAGGCTTTGATAATTATTACTAAGAAAAGTTTGACTTCAATAATAAAGCAAGAACATTGACAAATTTTAAGACTTAGATCTTGAAATTATTATTATTGCCATCCAGTGGTAACTAGAAGTTAAAATATATTCTATAACTAAAAGTTGTAACATATCAAATAACTTGAAGTTATTATTGATAAGTCAAACTTGATGCATATGTATTTTCAAACCAGAAGTTTTGGAAACTACCATTTAATCTTAAAGGATTCACATTTACATCGAGTGATAAACCAAAAAAAAATAGTCTGGATCCTTATAATAGTTTGTTCTAAAAATCACTAATTCAAATGAGAAAGAATATGAAAATTTATAATATAGATGTAATACGTGGATGCACGTGTATATCCATATATGTAAATATTCAGCTAACAACCTGAAGTTTGTTATGAGCTCATCTTATAGATTATGTATAGATGTTATTTAGTGATTTAAATCAACATAAATGTTAAATGAACTGAAGTCGTTTATGTATTCAAATGATCTATACAATAAGCAAATTCCTTCAATTGACTAGATCAATGAATGAGAACAAACTCTAATAAGCAATATTAATTAATGCATCTTATCAACAAATAAAAAAAATTATGCTCCTATTATTAATATGTATGGTGTATTTTCTAGTAGCAATATCATAATAGATCAAAATGAGAATCCAAAGATGATTATCATTTAATGTGACAATGTTCGTCAACATTGAGGAGGAGCATAAAGAGATACAAGTTCATTTTGATCATCAGTGTTAAATATTTATTAAAATATACAATGATGCAAAATATTAAGTAACTTGAATAAATTATCAATAATATCCCTAGTAGACTTTCTTCAATATAGATTTGAATCCTTGAAGGATCAAAATGTGTAAACCACATCTGGATTGTGGATCAATAGTCAGTTCAAAATATTTTTGAAGTAATAAACATGCCAAATAAAGAAGGTGAATTTTCTTGAAGAAACATTTTAGGGTGCTCTGAAAGAGATCCACGACATGATTGTCAAATAAACCTAGAAGTGGTTTAGGTACCTAAAACATGATAAATAAAGAGATATCCATAAAGCGCTTATGTTTATAAATGGATGAAAGGTCATGGATTAGAGAAAAACGTGATTGGCCATCATGAAATTTTCCCTAATGTGAAATGTGACGTATAGTCCATAAATTATAATTAGAAACATGTATATAAAGTACACTAAAATTACTAAAGCACATATAGTGTCAACGACATGTTAAGTGTCATGAGCATGATATTTTTAGTAATAATTGAATTGAATGAAGTAGTGAAAGTGTTTGAAACACTTTAAATACCCTGAAGGTATAAACATTGTTTAAATCATACTAAACAATGAAAGTATAAAAATTCCTGAAGAATATAAATAACTTTGGTGGCTATAAACATGTAGTTATAAAGAATGCAAAAGACATAAAGTGAAATTACAACCTTCTTTTAAGTATTGTTGTAATGAAAATCTTGATATACTACAAGATGAGTAGATTACTTCCAGGTTTTTAGTATTGGTGTATTGAATTTTTTTAATATTCATCAAAGATGTATAGTTCCAATATGCAAAACTGATTCGAAGCACCAAAATGATAGCACATGAAGTGTTTTTCATAAAAGTAGCATACAAAATGCATAAGATGCAAATTAATTTGGAAGAAACAATCTTGGTAATTTTTATTGTGTCGAAGGAAACTGTTAATAAATTGTATTATTAATGAGATACATATTTATGGATCCAGAAGTATCTATAATCAATTTGAGTTATCGAAAGACGAATACGAATTCAGAGGAAACTTCTAAATCAGGGGGAGCATCCATAAGTATTTTATAATGCACTCTTTTTCCTTAACTAAATTTTTTTCCACTAGATTTTTATTAGTAAGGTTTTAATGAGGCATTATCTTGATCCAGGAGTATCAACTCCCTAGTAACATTTGAAAATAAGTTATAATGTACTCTTTTTCCATATTTAAGATTTTTCCCACCAGGTTTTCTTACTAAGGTTTTAACGAGGCATTATCTTGATCTAGAAGAATCAAATGTCTTTTCAAGATATAATATCTCAAATATGTTATTTAAGTTAAATTGTATTTTTATTCTTGACTAAGGTTTTACCATCGGGTTTTCCTTTGTATGGTTTTTAATGAACAATTATATTGATCCAGAAGTATCAAACTCTATTTGATGATGTAAATTATTGAAATATGTCATACTATATTGTACTCTTTTTCCTTCACTAAGATTTTTCCTCTAGGGGTTTTCTTAGTAAGGTTTTAACGAGGAATTAGTTTGATCTAGAAGTATCAAACTTCATTTGAAGAAATAAGAAAATAAAATATGTCATTGTACTCTTTTTTCTTCACTAGTCTTTTTCCCATTGGGTTTTTCTTAGTAAGGCTTTAATAAGGCATTGTTTAGGTCCCGAAATATCTAACATGTCAGAAAGAATATCGTTTTTAATATGATTTTACAAGTTGCACTCTTTTCCTCGTTCAAGGTATTTTCCCACTGTGTTTTCCTAACAGAGATTTTTAATGAGGCAACCGACAATATCTATGTCGACTGAATGGATAAGTGCAAGAAAGATAATAATGAGAGGGAGCAATCACATACACGTTTCAAAAGGGGACAATTTAAAGTTATCGGAGCATTCAAGATTTTGAAGACGCATATTCAAGGGGGAGTGTTATAATATATGTAAATCATGAAGTGAATATGCTTGTATATTGTTTTGTTTAGTCCGACATCGTGGGATAAGTTCAATCCTTAGCTCTGAAGCCTTTATATAAAATAGGCTATGTAATGTAAATATATTACTAATCTCTAGAGAATGAATAATATTTCTTCTACCTCTTTCTCTAATTGTTTCTGCTCTTATTTCTTTATAACGTATTCTTATTTGTTTATAACATTCAGTTATTACTTTCCTTCTTACTTTGAACTATCCAGAAATTACTTTCTGATAGTTCATCCTCTTCGCCCTAATCACCTTTTCGATGGCATCATTTTCCTCCTATTACTCCGCATGAATTGCACATTTTTCTTCCCTCCTTAGATGTTCTTCCTCAAAAAAAACATCTCTATTACATCTTTATTTAGTCCCTCGCCATTTGATTTCATGAACTTCATACTTATTTAGCTAGATCCATGTAGATTTGCAATTGCCTGTTAGTTCCGACATTATTACATAGTTATTATATCCATAAGCACCTTTGTGATGTAATTCAATTATTAAGTCATCATAATTTTGTAGATTTGTGCTTTACTAGCCATAGCTATTGGTTTAATCCTTTATATGTTTTGATGGCCGTTCAAATACGACTCAACGAGTGATCTTTGACCTCCGTCTGGTAAGAAGATAACTATACTTCTCTGTTCTTTTTTATCCCTCATCTTTAAGATTTTAACATAGTTGTTCTTCTTTTTTAGGTTGAAAGTAAAGTTTATGAACTGTTTACGTTGTGCTATTTTGGTTGGGAATCATGAGACCTTGTCTTGATTGTAGTAGTGAACATTTAATGGGGTCATATAGGTTCAAGGGTTCTGTTACTTTCCTCTGCTATAATGTTTCTGTTGTGCATTGTGTAAGTTTGTTGCTTACTCTCCCTATTGCTTGTCGGTGCCATTACTGATGATGCTAGAAATTGTTATGAATACACTTCTCTAGTTAGCAGAAAAATTACTCTTTAGCTCAATATTAAAATGACATATTCCTGAAACAACCTTGCCATGAGGTAAGCCTTCAGGTATAATCCATTATTGAATGATATTGTCAAATATGTTAGATTTCTTTTTAGATTGGGTTAGCAGTATTGTTGTTGTTTCTTCCATATATTTGATGATAATATCTATGCTAGTTTAGAATCATTAAAACCCTATTGTTGTGTTCTTTCCAACATGACCATAATATCATCGATATATTTAATATAGCAAGATATCTTGCCTTGTCCTTGCAACAGATCACCTCAGAACGGGACTAAATTTCGACCCCATTGAAACTTAGATCTATTCTAAGGTCGGCTGTTGGTTAGAAAAAGAAGTAACAATACAAAGCAATACTGTCGAGTACAACAATCTGTTACATTATTTATCCAAAATACAAGGATACCACATAAAACTTCAAAAATGATAATAATAACTGCCACAAGCTTAAGTCACTCTATCTTCAAGCACCGTCAACATCATCACTCCGTTCTTAACCTGTGTTGTAATGAGGACGGAGTCAGAACAACAAACTTCTGGTGAATAAAGCCTCGAGTCTTACCATTTCAGTACTTGGGCAATATAATTTAAAATAAGAATACGTCTTATGTATATGAAATCATTTAATACTTCTTATATGGAAAGGAAGCGGGTCCACAATCAATTATTTAATACCTTCCATTCCTGAAGCAGGTCTCTAAATCTCATAATCCAAATCCCATGTCATAAATATTTAATAATGCAGAAGATAGTACCCATGCCATTTAATACATTATATTGGCAAAATAGCCGGACACTGACCATTTAGGACCTCAATTGAGGCAAACCCTATCATTTAATACGTATTCACAAGGCGGATGTTCGACAATGGGAATTCTATTGGTTTAGAAATTCGTCGAGCGAATTTATAATAAAAATAACCACAAGCGTACGACGTACATATGTTATTAGTGGCGAGTATGGATCGATCCGTAGGGAATTGTTAGATTTTAAATTTAATAAAATTAAACCAAAGTTGAAGAGAGTGTCAAGTTAGAAAATGAGAAAACTAACAAATAACAACTACAAAAGTGAATGAAAACCATGAGAATAAAATGAAAATATGGAGATAAATCCACTCTTTAGATGACATAGT